>OX375867.1:16669937-16771185 GCA_947359475.1 Heligmosomoides polygyrus bakeri
CCTTTTGATATGCGTAACGCATTCTATTTCTACTAGGTTGCAAACAAGGTGCTGTCAGTTTTCGCGCGCTCGTGATATAAGAACATGCTGAAGTTTAATCCCTAATCAGCTACTCAATATTTTGCAGTCCTTAGAAAGCAGAGAAACTATTTTTTCCAAATATATGTGATCCTGGAGAGTAACATCTTTGAACTAGTACAACAACTTTGGAACGCTTCAAAGCGGCTTTTTCGGGAATTGACCAAAAGACATGCGCGGTACTGTAAATATAAATGGTTGTAAGTTGGTCGAAAATTGAAGGAGGCAAATGCGCATGTAGCAGCTAAAAGAAGGGGCGATGATAAAGAAATTTTCTTATATCTGACTCACTAAGTTCATCCCCTCGTGGTAGTTCTCCATAATGTCAAGCTGCCAGCCTGCCTTGCTTCCATAATTGCAGTTAACTGAAAGTGGAAACGTTCTGATTTCGCTATCAACTGTGAGGAAGTACACTTTTTAGTACTTCACGTGACATGTTAACCAAATACTAGATCATTTTGGAATGCCTTTATTTATTTATTTGACATGAGCAAGGCGCACATGCATTCCTAAAAATACAAAGAAGTAGCACGACAAGGCCATAGATAGCTAATGTGAAACAATATAATGGGTAAGTTACAATCTCAACGCTCAAATGGTTTCTAAGCCGATGAATTTTGGAAGCGCTGTCACCAACGGGTAGAAGAGATAGTTTCACTAGAACGGGTCTTGTTAAAAAAAATGTTGAATCCGTTTATTGGTCGGTGTGCAGAGATGCCTCTTCGGAGCTCTTAGCAGTATTGAGTGGTTTTCAACGAATCACTTACTGCGATTAGCCGAAACGCCGCTTTCCAGGACAGTGATGAAGAAGAGCAATGCCTAAATGGATCCTGCAGGATGGCAGTTAGAATAGTGTGACGAATCTTATTCAGATGAGGCCTACCATGAGATGGAGCATTTTGAGGCTGATGCCCCGGTCGGCTTCGGCGGCTCTTATATAATGAATGATTCACTTGAATGCAAGTGCATGCGGACTCCCCCTCACACACCCTTTTCAATGAACTTAAACTAATTGTTACCAGCTAAAAGGATTCTCCATTCTGACGGATACAATACCGTCGGTAGACATCCACTAAAACACGACCGGCGGCGGTTATGAGGCGTGGATTACAAATACGGGATTTAGGCCTACTCTGATCAAAAGTAAGGCAGTAATCAGCCACCAAATTGGCAGTGCATCAGAGTTCTAAGGAGACACATCCTGCAAAGCCTACTTCGCTCGTATAGATCTCTGTGGTCACACGAGCGACGGATCAGTATGAGGGCTGGATATGTGGTCACACACCATGTAGAGATGGTGTATCACAAAAACAACCTAGCTCGCAGCTCACCCCTCGAATTCCATTCCACTCAAAACGACAGTTTTCTTCAAATCCGACTTTGAGATTTGACACCGACGTCTGTCCGCACCTCGACACATAGACACACAGACACACACATACACACGTGCACACAGAGACACATACAGTCTCATATAAACACAGGCAAATACAGACACACACGCACACACACAGTACACAGACATAGAGACACACATATACACACACACAATCACACAGACACACATACACACGTACACACACAGACACACACGCAGACAGACATACACACAGACGCACACATACACACGCAAATACATACATACACACACGCTTACTCCTTTAAATATAGTAGGACTGCAGTTGAATAACGTCAAGCTAACTCCAATGAAACGTAGAACCTGGCCAATTAACTTCCCTTTCGGGTTTACCGTTAGGTTTGAGGCTTTTCGCAAGGTTCAAAAAAATCTGGCAAGAAACACTTCAATTTGAAAATATATCTCGTCCGCCACGGAACGTGTCCTGATAGTTTGAAGAAAGCACATTCCGCTTTGGAAGGTGTTCCGCTAAATTTCAAAAGTATCCAGATCGATTTTGTAACCTTTCTAGCTTGACGTGAAAACGGTACAGACGGTATATTTGATCCTTCTGTGCCACGCAGGTTTGTTATGGTGGTATAACTTTTATTTCGGCCGACGTTTCGACACAACTCGTCTTTTTCAAAAGCCTGAAAGTACTTCGAAACCTTAGATCCAGAAACTCATTCCGTCAAAGGCATACTTCCTCACATCTCTAGTTACAATGGGTTCCCACAAATGTCAAGGAGTGCCCGTCTAAAGCATACCAAACTCACCGTTGTTCCACCAGCGCTGAGAGGGGGCTCAGCTATAAGACCATCAGTGAGCAACTGGGACCTACCATGCAGTCTATACTTACTAGTATAGACCTGCATGGTAGGTCCCAGTTGCTCACTGATGGTCTTATAGCTGAGCCCCCTCTCAGCGCTGGTGGAACGACGGTGAGTTTGGTATGCTTTAGACGGGCACTCCTTGACATTCGTGGGGACCCATTGTAACTAGAGATGTGAGGAAGTATGCCTTTCACGGAATGAGTTCCTGGATCTAAAGTTTCGAAGTACTTTCAGGCTTTTGAAAAAGACGAGTTGTGTCGAAACGTCGGCCGAAATAAAAGCTATACCACCATAACAAACCGGCGTGGCACAGAAGGATCAAATATATTGTTATAAAATGCCCAGGTTTTATGAACGTCGGACATGGAGACTGGTACAGACAGTATTGCTACAGTACTATAGTTGTGCTCTCCCAAAAATTTCGAATAACCGAATATATTCGAATCCGCGTCCGCGGGAGCCGACGCGCACTCGCAAAGCCCGGCGAGTGTGGAAAGTATGCGAGGGTCCCTGATGCGAGGACGGCATCGGGGGGCAACTGAGTTAGTCCGAAAGTCCCGTAACGTAAGCAGGACCCGCGTGGCTACGCTGAATGTGGGTACGTTGACGGGCCGCTCCTGCGAGTTGGTTGAAGCACTGGAGCGTAGAAGAGTTGATTTCTGTGCAGGAGACGAGGTGGTCCTGCCGCAAGTCAAGGGACATAGGACGAGGCTTCAAGGCCGTTCTATGTGGAAGTCCCAGGACCACCAGTGGTGTCGGAATAATCGTCTCCGAACGATTTCGTGACTCGATTGTAAGCGTCGAGCGCTTTGACGATCGATTGATGAAGATCGTTGTCGCCGCGAAGGAGCGACTCTATCACTTCTTCTCTGCGTATACTCCGCAGACTGGCTGCTCGGATCAAGCCAAGGAAGAGTTTTGGAGCCTGCTTGATGAGAAGACAGCAGAGGTACCGTCGAAAGATGTCATCATAGTCGCTGGTGACCTCAACGGGCACGTCGGCGCGACGAAAGACGGGTACGGCTGTCATGGTAGGTTCGGATACGGGTCGCGTAACGCAGATGGTGAGCGTATCCTTGAATATGCGGAATCGCACAACCTCACCATAGTGAACACCGTATTTCGCAAACGCGATTCCCACCTCATCTCGTTCTATAGCGGGAACACCAGGACTCAGATAGACTTTGTCCTTGTGAAGGATCGAGACCGAAGTCTTGTCACAGACGCGAAGGTCGTGCCGTATGAGACGGTCGCCCCACAGCATCGACCGCTGATCTGTACTTTAAAGATCGCCCCTCCGAGGCTGAAGCAGGTCGAGCGATGCGGTGCACCAAGAATCAAGTGGTGGCGAATGAGAGAGAAGGAAGCAGCTGTGATTTCTCGCGTGCGGTTACCGACAGTGACAACTGTCGACGAAACTTGGGAGAAGGCCACCGACGCGATTCGTCACGCTGCACGGTCGGAGCTCGGCATCACGAAGCCTGGACGACGGAAGGTCGACAAGCAGGCCTGGCTGTGGACAGATGACGTGAAAACCAAAGTTCGAGAGAAGAAGACGCTATATCACGTGTTTCTCGGCGAAAAGACAGCCGATAACTGGCGGAAGTACCAAGAAGCGAAGAAAGCTGCAAAGAAGGCAGTGGCTGTTGCAAAAGCCACTCATTATGGAGATGTCAACGAGAAGCTCGAGTCGCGCGATGGTGAGCGGTATCTGTACCGACTCGCAAAGAATCGCCATCGCCAGACCGAGGACATCGAGAAGTTCTTCGGCATCAATGATGAGAACGGCCATCTTCTTATGGACCGCAAGAAGGCATTGAAGCGATGGCGCGATTACTTTGAGGAAATCTCTACAGTAGAATTTCCTCATCCAGCCATCCCCTCAACGGCTCCAACCCACGGCCCCGTTCAGAAGATCACCGTGGAGGAGATTGAAGCGGCTTTGAAGAAGATGAGGCCAGGCAAAGCGACTGGGCCCGACGACGTGGCAGCAGAACTGTGGAAGTCGAAGTTTTGGTACCCTGCTGAGTGGTTGGCGAAGTTCTTTAATCAGGTTGTGGCGGAGAAAAAAGTGCCTGAGTGTTGGCGCCAAAGTACGACGATTCCGATTTGGAAGAAGAAAGGCAGTCCTGCAGACTGCTCCAGTTACCGTCCGATTCGCTTGCTTTCGCACAGCATGAAGATCTTTGAGCGAATTATCGACGGACGAATTCGTGACATCGTCCAGCTGTCCAGCAATCAGTGCGGCTTCGTGGCTGGCTGTGGCACCATTGATGTCATTCACGCCGCCCGCCTCCTGATAGAGAAGCATCGCGAGAAACAGAAGGCAGTGCATATCGCCTTCCTCGACTTAGAGAAGGCCTTTGACCGCGTACCGCGTGAAGTGATATGGTACGCCTTGCGACATCATGGAGTTCCCGAAGAGCTCATAGAGTGGGTGCGAATTCTCTACTCTTGTCCAAAGAGTCGAGTTCAAGCTGCAGCTGGAACCTCGATGGAGTTTCCCATCTCTGTCGGGGTACATCAGGGTTCTGCGCTTTCCCCACTCCTCTTTGTTGTCGTCATGGATGCCATCACTCGAGATATTCAGAACCCCGTCCCTTGGACGTTGCTTTATGCTGATGACGTAATGCTCGCTAGCGAAGATAAAGATGAACTCGAGCGAGAGGTGCAAGCTTGGTGTGATCGCTTGGAGCGGTTTGGACTCAAATTGAACGTGAAGAAGACCGAATATCTAACGACGGACGTTACTGAGTCCAGCTCCATCAAGGTTAACGGCATCGAGCTCCCACGCACCTCGGTCTTTAAGTACCTGGGATCAGCAGTCACGTCTGACGGCAAACTGATGATTGAAGTGAATTCACGCGTGAGTGCAGCTTGGTCCAAGTGGCGCTCGTTGACTGGGGTGCTCTGCGATAGGAAGATACCGGAGCGCTTGAAGTCGAAGATATACAGAGCAGTCGTCCGGCCAGTAGCGATGTACGGCGCTGAGTGTTGGCCTGCGACCAGGGAAGTTGAAACGCACCTCAGCGTCATGGAGACGAAGATGCTGCGCTGGACGGCTGGAGTCACGCGCATGGACCGCATTCGAAACGATGCTATTCGGCAGAAGTTCGGTGCGCCGATTGCCGACAAGATGCGCAAAGCTCGCTTGCGATGGTACGGCCACGTTCTGCGTGGAAAGGAAGACAGCGTCCGCAAGACAGGCCTTAACTTCGAGGTAATTGGAAAGCGGCCTAGAGGGCGCCCGAAGCAGCGCTGGGCTGATACGTTACATGCGGACTTGAAGATTACTGGTGTTTACCCTGATCTAGCGCTGGATCGGGAAAGGTGGCGTCATAACACCAGAATGGCGGACCCCGCTACGATGCGGGACAAACGCTGAAGAAGAAGAAGAAGAAGAACCGAATATATTCGAATAGCGAGGATGGATTAATAATAGGATTTTCGAGCACTCGAATTCGAATAACATTCGAAAATCGCGTTTTTTCGAGCATTCGAATTCGAATACATTCGAAAATCGCGTTTTTTCGAGCATTCGAATTCGAATACATTCGAAAATCGCGTTTTTTCGAGCATTCGAACTCGAATACATTCGAAAATGCGTTTTTTGAGCATTCGCATGCGAATACATTCGAAAATCGCGTTTTTTCGAGCATTCGAATTCGAATACATTCGAAAATCGCGTTTTTTCGAATATTCGAATTCGAATGTTCGAATAATCATTCGGGCACTAGGGTTTTGGGGGAGAGGATTATTTCATCAAAGCAAATACGGGGTATACACTGTTTGGAAGGTGATAACGTTGCTCAAGGTAAGGGTGCTGAAGAAGTTAAGGGTTCATATGAAAGCTTAATTGTATGACATACAAGCGGTGCGGACTGCGCAATGCACTCATCTGAATTCTCATCATTTTACATTCGATTGATTGTGTTTCACTTGAATACCTGTTTTAATTTCTTCTTAAAGAAACCGTGTCATTTGATTTGGGTTTCTTTCAATGTTTAAAACTTTAAAACACACTATGGCTTGCGAAAAATGCAGAGTATCCAAAAAATGCAAGTACTAATCGAAAGGTTCTAACATTGCTTCTAGTAAAGCTTTTGGAGCTGTTTGAGACCAAAGCATAGGGTAACGAAATTTCTGTGGCGTGCAAATAGTCATACTGTTCCACACCCTGCCAGAAACCTTGCATTTCAGACTTGATTGACTGTGTATGGGTCACACAGGTGAGCGGTGCTTTGGAGTAGTTGCTAAATCGTCTCTGCACTCCGACGATGTTTTCGATTTTCCAGAAGCACTTCAGGATAAACTTTTCTCCTCGAAAGAAACCCTAGGGCCGGCATGACTCTTGTTATGGGCTCAGACATGTAAAAAGCGTTATTAGAGCAATAGCGGGAACGGAAAATTGTGGAATCAAAAAAACAGCTTCGAATGTTTCACTAGCAGAAATGTTAGAACTTTGAAATATAATATTAGGTTGTTCGGAAAGTTCTCTGCGTTATGTGGTACTATTTTTCAATCATCTATTGTTAAGTAAAAATTCAACTTGCATTGCGCATTAATGCTACTTTCTGCACAGAATTTTTCTATCTCACTTATGTTTCAACGTTGTTTTATACTTCTTTCTTGAAGTGCTTATTGAAGTATGTCGAAGGAGCAAATCCGAACGATATTTTATTTCGATTTCAAATTGAGACAACCCGTAGCAGAGACAGCTCGACAATTCAATCGAGTGTGGGGGCCTAATAGTGTTGGAGAAAGCACCGCGTAGCAGTGGTTCAGTAAATTTCGGAGCGGAGGTTTCAGCCTCGTATATGACCCCAGTAGCGGTCGACCTTTAGCAATCCTGGAGGACGGAGAGAGTTGAAGGAATTGTTGGAAGCTGAACCATCCCAAACAGTTCGCGGGATCGAAGAAGGGATAGACGTCGGTAAAACTGCTAACGCCTCGGGAATGTGAAAAAGCTCGAAAAGTGGTTGCCCCACGTGTTGAGTGATCGGCAAAAATCGTAACGTTTCGAAATTTGTTTTTCACTACTTTTACACAACAAAACCGATCCGTTTTTGGACTGAGTCATCACTTGTGATGAAAAATGGATCCCGTGTGATAACAGGAAACGTTTCGGACAATGAGTGGACGACGACGATCCCCCTACGCATTTTCCAAAGGCGAACCTCCTCACAAAGGGTAATGGTCACTGTGTAATGGTTGGCAGCCGGAGTGATCCATTACAATTTTTGGCCCCAGGCCAAACGATCACAACAGAGACCTACTGTAAGGAAGTCGAGGAAATGCACCGAAAATTGCGTCAACTTCAACCAGTATTGGCCAACAGAAGAGGCTCGATTGTTTTGCACGATAACGCCCGCCCACACGTTTCGCGAATCATTATTCGAAAATTGAATGAATTAAGGGTTGAAGTTCTGCCTCACCCGCCACATTCTCCAGACCTCTCACCAGCCGACTACCACCTGTTCAAACGCTTTCAGAACTTCTCGCTGGTAAAATCTTCACCAATCAGGACCAAGCCAAGCCAGCTTTCGTGGATTTTGTCGAGTCTCGGCCGCCTAATTTTTTTCGCTGATGAAATAATTCGACAGGTGGCCCACTGGCAAAAGTGTGTTGATTCGAACGGTGCTTATTTCGACAAAATTCTATAAGATTTGAGAAAGTCATGGTACTTCAAAGTGAAGCACTCAACACGCTGAGAACTTTCCGTACAACCTAACACTTCCATTTCTCGCAAGCCGTAGTGTGTTTTTGAATTTTAAACTTTAAAGAAGCACAAATTAATCAAAACGGCCCTTTAAGGAGAAATTACAATTATATTATATGAGTGAAACACAATCAATCAAGTGTAAAATGGAAGAAATCAGACGAGTGCTTGGCGCAATCCACATCACTCAATCTCTTGAGTACCTTCACTGTGAGCGAGGTTATCACCTTTCAAACAGTGTACACATTTTTTTCAGACACCCTGTATATTGACGACAAGTGCCCTACCCCATCTGTACGTGGGCTTCGCACTTGCTCGCCTAGCTTGATGTCCGTCGCGAATATATATAAGATAAACATATTCATACACTGGAATAAATTAATCGCTAATATGTGGGTAAGATCACCAACATTAATTGTATCGTGCAATCTATGAAGTTCTTTTTGGTTTGGGTTCGTTCGAACCCGTTGTAAAGATTACAAATTTCAAAGTTTGGGCAAATAGACTTCTCAATGCGATCGTCACATCATCAGATGTTTTCCATAAATGGCAGCTTCCTCACCTCCGCTCCTCTTGCTTTCCTCTCATTTATACTGTAAATTAACAGTCCGGCGAGCAATCTTATACGAAACATTGAGAGAATAACACACCTCGCCGTTCGCCACCCCTCTAACCCTTATTTAAAATTAACGGCCGTTAAGACCTTCCATAACCCTTACCGCCTATAATCCCAGATGTGTTTTATCAGGTTGGTTTCCACATACTGAGCGATGAAAGAGAACTAACCGCAGCGTATTCTAAGCTTCTTTTGAAAGCGGATCTGTCTTCGAAATGAAGAAGGTGTCAAAAGCACAACTCCATTTCAGTTTTCAACTTCAACTCCTCTTTCGGAAGTGATAATGCATCAAAATCAACTAACCAGGGAAGGGTCTCAGGCGTTGGCGGGGGAGTGGATAGTACTGCGAGGATCTCCACCCTTCGTTTAGTAGAAAAACATGTTTAGTTTTTGCTGAGTCCTTGAACCAAAAGAGCTACGGACCCTCGAAGGTGGGGTACAGCAACGCACCGTCAGCGCGTGCCCACGTGCATACGTGCGCGCGTCGACGTATGGGAAGTGGCGAAAGGCGGTGCGGCGAGCGAATCGGTGGCTCAGCAGGGTGTGACGATGCCTCACAGGTGCTAGGCCAGATGATCGATTCCCGTGCTATGCACAGTTTATGCATTTTTTCATGTCTGCTGCCTCCTTCAACAATTTGCTTCCTACACATCTTCTACACATCTATTTCACCCTAAATTGTCAGAAGGGTCAGATTTGTAATCAACACCCCAGATAAGCCCTATAGACAAAGTTTAGACGAAAACGGCGACCATGTCCTTACCATTAGTCACCCATGCCTATTGTAACTTCCCGTACTCCAGCGTAATAATAAAAACGATTCGTGGTCAGCGCTCAAATAACCGCCCTGGGAGAAGTTTGGGCGAAATCGGTGGTTATGACTTGACAGTCCAAGTCACTCGTACCTGCTGTGAGGTAACTGTTTAACATTCGCTGAAAAACACATTACCTTGCATAATACAAAAAGTGAGAGAAGTGAGTGAAGCAGAGCTCAAAATGTAATCTTGTTTGACAATTTGTAATGAAATAAATGTGTATGAGATGTGTAGAAAGCGAATAGGTAAAGAAGGCAGCGGTCATGAAAAAATGCAGAACTAGTGCGCAGCACCGGAGTCGAGCATCTGGGCTAGCACCTGTGAAGCAGCGTGGCACCCTGCTGAGCCACCGACTTGCTCGCCGCACAGCCTTCCGCCATTTCCCATACGTCAACGCGCACACGTATGCACTTATTTATCTATACATACCTCGAAACGGAGATTAATTTTGCGGCAGTCTAACATTATTCTCCCTCTCCAAAGAAAGCTTTATAAAATTTCAACCAATGTGTCAACGTGTTGAGTAGTGAAATAAAATTTCAAAAAGTTATGCTAAATTTCCTTGAACAAAAGTTATTTATTTATTTATATAAGGCATGCATTGTACACCCAATGATACATTATACAACGCATACGTTTATCAGTATCGAAATAAAATTTTGAAAAACGCCGACAAGATCAAGGCGGATCGAAGGTGACATTTCTCCTGATGAAGGTTTTAAATGCACCTTTCGACAAACTAAGAAGGTTCTCTTGGCTAGCAACGAACTGTTCTAACTAGTCACAAATTATTTTTTTATTTAGTCATTATTCTAACCCTTTGGAGAGCCTCTAGTTTAATGCGAAAAAATCTCGTTTTGATTTGGAAGATGTTCCGTTGATTCCAATAGAGTTACACTTGTTGAGAAGAGTGTCCAATTAGTCGTGAAATATGTCCATTTTGATTTGAAAAGTGTCCAGTTTAACATTGGTTTCCACATTCTGAGCGATAAAAGAAAATCGCCCGCAGCGATAAAAGAAAACCACTCCTGGAGATGTGCCGCCGATGTTGATAACGTGCCTGCGGAATCAGAAGACGTTTGGGCAGGTTGTGGGGCACAGTGGCGTTGATTCATGCGAGGGAGGTCTCTTGCGTTGCGAGATTTTTGCATTTCAACGGAGTGGTTGAGATTTGAGGTGTTTGACGTCTACATTATTCGCTGGCGTTTTCTGTGCAATTTCCAGCTGTATGCGTTTCCGCGCTCGAGAGCGCAGAACCCAGCTGCGGACTCCCCTGGGTGACGAAGGCAGTTCCCACACGAGCAGCTTGGATGGCACACACCCTGGAGTCCCTTCCTTAGCCTGGTTCTGCGCTCGAAGAATATGCGGCCCCTGAGTTCCCGATGAGGGCGAGCACTTTTCTGATTGGAGCGTCAATTATTTTCTTCTGGGATGCTTGAAGCAGGAAAGATAGATTATTTTGTTAGATCGCAGATTTCGTAGCAATCGAACGTTCGAATTCGAATGTTTCGAGCATTCGAATTTGAACATTCGAACACGGGTTCTTCGAGCATTCGAATTCGAATACATTCGAAAATCGCGTTTTTCCGAACGTTCGAATACGAATATTCGAATTCGAATGCTCGAATATTCATTCGGGCGCAACTATATACAGTACCTTAGTAATGTTGTCTTCATTACTTGCATTGGGGTAAGGTGCATGGTGTTTTTCTATGCCACGAAGTCGGAATGAGCCCGTACTGTTGTGAGGGCCATATATGAGTTCTGAGCAGCAATCAAAAAGTTTCACCAGGAAGATTGTGACAAGACGCTCCTCGGTGGGCTGTGCTACTGGGCTACTCCAGGCGCTAATCAACGGACTGAGCAGCTTGTTATTTATATACTGAGGAATAGATGAAAAATACATACCTTTTCACGTATAATTGGACGCTATTTTGATCTAGCTCAAGACTTTTAAAATCACGTTTTTAGCTTCATAAATAAAATGAGCTTCTAATAAGTACTCTACAAAAAGGTTAGTATATTTATTTGTTTAAGGAAAATTTTAATATGTTTTCTTTGAAGTTTTAATTTGCTTATACAATAGGTGATCACTGTGTTACAGGATGTTTTGTTGCGATTAAAACTATTGCGCCATGCGGGATTCGTGTTCGCACTCAAATTTGATTGCAACATAATACCAACACAACATATAGCTTCTGAATCAGCCGCTCAAGCTTGAACTAATGTGGTGAAATAGTGAACCCTTTGTTTGAAAATTTACAAATTCTCATTTTTGTGGAAAAACAGCGCTTTATCACCTGTATCACCTGTCATCTGCGCCTTGCTGATCATCGACATGCTTGAGCGGGCGCCAGCAGCGTCTCCATTCGTCCCTGTCGCGGGCCAGAGTGCTCTAATGGATCCTCCTCCGTCGTGGGACACGAAGAGCGTCATATTGTTACTTCAGGGCTCTCATTAATAAGTCCAACCAACGCGCTGGTAGGCGGCCTGGTGTTCTCTTGACACCCGCGGAATCCAGTCAGGACGGCTCTCGTCCAGCGGGTATCAGCGATGCGCACTACGCGGTGGTCCCACGTAATTTTCGACGACTTGGCCCATGGGCCAGCGTCACTGATGTTGATAGTGATTTATAGCTTGTTGTAAAGAACAGGATGGCAGCACTTTTTTAACGCTAAAAAAGGATTGCTCCTTGCGCTCGTCCAAGATGTTGCAATTTTTATTCGATTGATAGCAATATTTCTGCTTGCATAGAGTTTTACATTTACTTATTTATTCACAACATGGATACCCATGCAAAAAAAACAAGGCAAAACTAAGTATAAGTTAAAGTAATTGTAATCAGGAAAAAACAAGACAGGCAACAAGCATCAACATGGCACAGTTGAAAACTACTAAGCTGCATCCTGAAGATATCGGTCTAAAAGTTTTTTATACCTCGTTAAGGAATTTGGTACAGTGTGTTCTTTAGATACCTCAAAAATTCAGAGCCAGCACGGCAAATGAGAAACTGAGACCTTATCCTGCTTTTTGCTCTGGGAAACTGGATCTTCCACTGACCACCCCTTGTGTTCGATGAAGAAATGGTATAGAACTCCTGAATTGGAATACGAGTAAGACCGTTTATCATCTTATATGTCGAAGTTAAATCATATCTTGTTCAACGCCTTCAAGGTATGTAGATTGAAGAATCTGTTTCGTGAAGTCGGTGAAGGGATGCTGTTGTAATCATACCCATGTACTCGTATTCAGAGCTTTCTTGTGAAGCATTTTCGCACAGATTCCAGCCCGGCAATTTCACGCTTATATATTTTTTGCCATATTCTAGCACTGGCCTAACAGACGACTTATAAGCAGTTAATAAACCATTATTCGAACAATATTCGAAATCGACTTTTGCGAAAAACCATTATTCGAACATTGTTCGAAATCAACTTTCGCGGAAAAGGATTATTCGAACATGTTTGAAATCGACTTTCGCGAGAAACCATGATTCGAACATTGTTCGAAATCGACTTTCGCGAAAAACCATTATTCGAACAGTGTTCGAAATCGATTTTGCGAGAAACCATTATTCGAAGAATGTTCGAAATCGGCTTTCGCGAGAAACCGTTGTTCTGACATTGTTCGAAATCGAACGAAAAACATTAAACATGAACACTTCCACTAGTTGGAGCACCAAATAACAAACGTATTTTTTCGCAAAAAGAACAGCGCGTATGGACTTCTTTTCTTCTTGGCAATATCTCTTCCCAGGCTATTGCCCAATTTTTATAGCACCATGTGCAGGTCTTCTAGCCTCTCTTTCGGCAGTAGCGTTCTCTGAGCTCCCTTTGTTTCTTCTTCAAGTGTCTACAAAAATACGGAGAGGACACATGCGCGCAAAAAAAGCCCCCGGCCGTCGCGCGCACTGGTGGCGAAAACGCTCTCTTGTGAATGTGTTCATATTCCTCACAAATGCCTGCGCTGTTTGCAACGTAATGCTGGAAACTTTTATTCAGTGACTTCTATTCTTGAGGAAGGCGCTTGTCACGGTCTTGAAGTTAAGCGCATTCTTTGCCGTTTTTCCTGAAAACAACTATACAACTATGCCTCGCCGGTTTTTCAGCAAGGGTGCCAGACATACTTGTAGTAGCACACTCCTCTAGTGTAACTATAACCGGATAGCCAGCTGTATCTATGATAGACTACTGCACAGCCGTAAGTTGTCGGGCCGAGCAGCTGTGCAGTTTCATTGATCTGCAACCGAATAGTGATTCAATTCTTCCTGACATCTATTAACGCTAAGTATTACCTTATCCTTGGGCAGCATGTTGAGCACATACTTAACCTTGTAGTCAGACAGGGGGTCGCTACTCCACCATCTTAATTTAGCGTTTAAGATTACTTTTAATCTTACGCTAACCTGTAGCAAAGAAAAGTGGAAAAATTCATCGAGGACTTACGTGAGCGCCCATCTAGTTAATCGGGCAACAATTGGAGCTCATGTTCTTGACATAGGTCTTGTTTTTCTTCAAATTTCAACAGTGCTATCTGTCTATCCACGCACCTCGAGACAACTGTGTTTTACCTAAGGAATCGTAACAAAGGCCATCATCTGCTGTGCGCGAGGTGCTCTTACGTAGTTGATAAGACGATCCTGCTGGGGTCGTATGATTGCCTTGATTCGAAGGCATAATGCGTAATTAGGGCAGGCACCTTCGCGACAACGATTTCTTCAACTTTTTTCTGATTTCTACTCTAACAACATACATACCATTCTCACGTCGAAGTGGGCACTTTTAAAACCAAATTGGACACCCATTTGCCAGCCTAAATCATTTGAAACTAAAGCGTTCTCTTCCTATTTAAAGTGTGTTTTCTCTACACTGAGCTATAACCTTACCAAAACTGTTGGAATATTTTTTTGTTCAAGAAAAATTTTAGTATGATTTCTCTGAAGTTTTGATTAAGCCACACAATAAGTAGTTGTATTGCTTGAAATTTTATAAAACTTTCATTTCCAAGTAAAAGTAGTGCCAAGAAAAAGGATAGGTCTAAGACCTGTTTTGAAGAGTAGAAAAGTACATATTTTTAAATGCTAAAATAGGAGCTTGTGCCATGCCCTTAACAAGACCTAGCGGTCTTTATTCGAATGATAGCAGTGTTTCAGTTTGCATGACATTTGACACCTGTTAACGATGCAACAAACTCGATAGTGAACACACTCAGATCCTAACATTTATCTCCTTTGTAAACATTATTTACACTGTCAATCAAAATAAAATCGAGACGGTGATCTTTTATTGCACTAAACGATTGCTGCTTTCTTGCGCTTAATAACAAGATCTAACTTACTTTTTTGAATTGTAACTTTATAAAATTCTTGCACTCATTTGGGTGGCCAAGCGGTGAAAGCCTAAGAAAGTTACACCCATTCTTCCTTGAACTAGAAAATGTTCTACCATCTTGAAAATTCTACATGTAGTTTAACCTAAAGAGTAAAGAGTTCGTTTTGATTTAAAAGGCGTTTGTTATGATTTCAAAGGTTTTGGCTAGCTTAGAAGTGTGTCCAATTTGATTTTGAAGGTGTACAATTCGACGTGAAAATGGCATATATTTGTATCATTTATGAGTGTCTTTGGAGAGAATAACCACATAACTTCAATATAGATAGATGCCCACTTTCCCGAGTGTAAATGGAATCTGGGTTTTCCAAAGAAAAATCAAAAACAAAAATGTTACTTTTTGTTTGCCAATTCGTAGTTTCACTGCTTTCGATCACACAGGTCAAGACGAATTGCGAGTGGATGCGAGGTCTTTTCTAGAATTCACAGGCGAGGGTTTTGATAGAGTGTCCTTGGCTGTCGGTCAGCGACAGCACCGCGTTCTCTCTGGTCTTCTCCAGAAACACCTTCATTCCATCGGGACAGTTCAGAAAAATGTTACTTCTTTCTGATCGACAGAAGGATCCGCATGTTTCTTTCTTTTTAAGTTGCTTGATGAAATCACATAAAATTAGGGTGATTTGATAGCCATCTCATCTTCTTTCCTAACTTTCCTCTCATTCGTGGCGTGCGTGTCACCCTCCCACCCCCTTAAACAAGTGGCAATGGAACAGTAAGCAGGTAACTGTGAATGCTTTGCGATCCCTCGAAGCGAGAATTTTGAACTACATGGATGATCCTAGCTCATCGGCCCATCATTTCGATGAAGAAGCACTGACAGGCCTCCCAGACCGAATAGCCGAGTGTCACGGCGGAGTGGCTTTCTACGTCCTCTCGCGCCGAAGGGTTGAGGGAGACTAAAATTTTCCCAGATTTCCTGAGGCAGCAAATAGGCTTTCGACCAAGCGCATGAGTTGGAGGTGGCGGAAGGACAAGCGATAGAGCTGTTTTCCCGGCTGCTACGTCGCGAAGCTTTTAGACGGGACCTAATCCGGATAAACGGACGAACTTAATTAAATAGCAGTTTGATGACAGCGCTGAAAGTAGCGCAATCGTCTCGATTTCAACGGCAACTTATTTGGCAACCAATAGGCGTAAAAATTCTCACGTTTGCCTGGAATATTGGCAGTACATCTCCTTGCGTTTCGGATCCCAGGGGTCACCTTTCCAGTTTTCCAATTCGTTTTGCGCAGTTTTAGCAGCATCTTCAACTATTTTGCAATCCAGGGTCTGAAAAGGTGCCTATACAGTACAGCTCTGCTGTGGTAAAACTTTTTTAATGCAGTCAGTACACACATAAATTCGCCAGTCACAAGTAAGTGCTTGGTGGAGAGCAAAACAGCGGAGCAAACAGATTAATTAAAAAGGACAGAAAGGCAGCGACAGAAGAGCACTCTGGAAGTTTTGAAGAATACCAACAGCAGGAAATGTGTATATCAGGAAAAAACCGAGGCAAAGTTAGCACCGTCTCGGTTGTCGTAAAATCCTCACCTTTACAGCTAAAGCAGCACATTGCAGCCTACTGGAAGGTGCACATAAACCTAACTCTTTTAATGTAGCTGATGATAAGGTCCTGCGACGCATTTTTCAAATGTTACACGATGTTCACATTATTAACAACCTTATAGGTTACTTAAATGAAGTTCCTTAAGGTCTTATACTTTTGACTGCCCAAAATCCTCATTTCGAGCATAATGTTGACTACCCAACATTACTTACTTGTCACAAGAAACACAGATGTTGTTAGAGGTGACGATAAAGGTGGCTGGCGAAAACACCGACTGTCTTAGCTGGCTATCCGGATCTTATCGCTTTAATTTCTGCCAATAGTAGGTTCGACTACAAATTTAGATCTTACGATTTGTTAGTTTCAAACATGGAATGGTGTTGCTCAGGTCTTTTCTTTTGCTAGAAAATTCGTCTTACCACCAGACTAGAGGCTTTGGTTGAGATATTATATGAGAACTGGTCTGGCCGAAAACTGCAGGACACCGTTTCGTCATAAGCGCTGTTATGGTGTCGTTCTTGTGGAATAACAGCTGTTTCCCAGTTATGTCATATTTCTAGTTCAGCCAGAATTAGGAAAATTCCCACTGCGGAATTTCCTCGACCGGCCATCTCTTCTGCAGCTTCTGTTCATGGTCCCGTTCACCAGATCACCGTGGAGGAAACAGAATCGGCTCTGAAGAAGATGAAGCCCTGCAAGGCGACAGGGCCAGATGATCTGGCAGTCGATGTTTCGAAGTCGAAGCTCTGGTATCCTTCTTAGTGGTTGGCTGATTTCTTTAACCAGGTAACCAGGTAATAAAGGAGAAGAAGGTGTCGAGGTGATCGCACAACAGTACGACCATTCCGATTTGGAAGAGGAAAGGCAGTCCTGCAGACTGCTCCATTTACCTCCGATTCGTTTGCTTTCGCATATCATGAAGATAGTTTTTTAGATAGATTTTTTCTTACTTTTTTAGATATGTGATTTTGCGAAAATTGACTAGCTTACTTGTCTTAAATGTTGACTACATCAATGACCAAATGGTGCTTGCCTTATCTTTAACTTACCAGTTTCATTCCTTCGTGGAAGCTTCGAATAAATGGAAACTGCCACTCTACATCGCTGCACTTAACTGAAATAGATACTTTCTGACTTTGTCATAAACTATTAAAAGCTATCTACATTATTCATTGTAAGAGGTAATTCCATTGCTAAACTCTTTAAAATGAAATGGTTTTTGTCTAGTACTGAAGCTATCAGCGTATCACTTACGGCGATCAAGCGAAACGCTCTTTTCCAAGAAGAAGAAGAAGAAGAAGACGACGAAGAGCAGTGCCTGAATGAATCTCGCAAGGTGTTCAGGAAGAACGATTTGGGAAACAACACTAAAGGGGATCCTACTTTGAGACGGAACATATTGAGACTGATGCTTCGGCTAGCTGTGGTTCGTATATATTAAGTGATTCGCGTCAAATTGTTTGCTATATACGCCTGATTAACTAGACATCATTGAAAAAGAACCCCATGCACGTTTTTTGAATGTGAATCTAGACGTACTGTGTGTATTTTGTTGGTGCCAGCTGAACGGACTTTTTATAACTACTGCTACAATACCTGACGAATAGACAGCTGCTAAAATTATTGATTGCAGCGAGCTTCAAACTAACTCGTTATTATTCATATGGCATTCTATTATGCAAAAATTTTCTACTCAAATTTTGCCTATTTGTTTATTCATTTTTTTTATTTATTTACTCAATATGCTACTTAAGGTCAACAGGCCAACACATCACTCAACACAATCTACTAAAAACGTTGAAGTTGAGACCAAACTTTTCGTCGGAAGGGGAAAACGGGGAGGGATCAAAACTGGAGCCTGCTCTGGAGGTAAACGCGGCAGACGCTAGACTCACCTTCTTAGTGCAGCAATAATTTTAGCGACCTACTTCTGGCTCTTGAGAGTAAAATTCGGTGAAATTTCGAGACACCCGTTCACTTTAACCTTGACGTGCGTATCCTATCTTGCTTAAAGGTCGCTTTTACTTCTATTCTTATTTTCTCCTTCACCACAGGGATAGGAATCGGAGACAGAGAGAAAGAGAACAAACCTCCAACCTCAACACAATTCATTCATTTCCAATTCTTTGCGTTCCTAACCCATATATATATATATATATATATATATATATATATATATATATATATATATATATATATATATATATATATATATATATATATATATATATATATATATATATCCTCTAATGAAGTTATTTGGATGGGGTTTATGACTGTGTCAAAATTGCTCTCCATAATTTTGCACGAGATCCCAATCGGAAGTATGTTCTGTTATAATAGGAAGATCTGCGTAATTTAAGGAGGTAGTAAAAGTTATTATCAATTGTTCGCATGTGCACATTTTCCGAAAAGAGTTTGTGGAATACCTTTAAACGTTGCTGAGGTTAAGTACTTCAGCAGCTTCAATGCCTTTAATACCTCGTTGGGATGTGCAATAAATTCACCCATACTTCGCCGTTTATCAATGTGAGCACGGTATCGCTTATTCTGTTAACTGATATGCACTCTCGAAGTGGAAACTTAGCCAAGGATACAAAGCTTTGGCCTTTTTTAGGTTTTTCAATAAAAGCTTCAGCCTCATCATCAAATACATTTCCAGTTTGACTGCGATTTCGGTTTGCACCTAGTCGAAGTTTGAGCAGTCGAAGTTTTTGGGTGGTCAAACTGGAAATGTGTTTTGGTTGGCACTGTGCCGAAGCTCTAACTCTCTTCTAGCTTTAAGGGAAACATTTGTAGATAAGCTGTACGTACTACTTGGAAACCTTTTAGTCAAATATGGTGCCTTATAAGCTTTAAAAACCGTTTGACCAATTTATAGAGCTGACCCGTAGTCCTTGCTTAAATTTAGCACAAATTTTAAATTTGAAATTAAATAAAAATAAATTGGAAATTCTGTAAACCAAAAACTAGGTTTTCGGAAAGCAGAACAGCGGCGTGCTTTCAGTTTTAAACCTTAAAGAAGCACAAACTAGTCGATGCGGCCAAATTGTGATAAAATTATAATAAGTATTCAAGCGATGCATAACCAATCGAGTGTAAAATGCAAAATTTTAGACCAGTGCGCAGCGCACACCTTTCATATGTATGAAAATTTTTATTTATTATGCTTTCATATGAGTCTTTGACTTCTTCAGCCTTAGACTTACCTGTGAGCAAAGTTATCGCCTTTCAAATAGGTTTTTTATGAGACATCCTGTTTTCTTCTGATATGAAACGTTTTAAAAGAATCAATAGCAAAATAGCAATCTAAATGTCAAGCAATATTTTCTGAAGGAGGTTAGCGTAAGGCAAAGTTTTTTATTTTTTTATTTTTTTATTTGTGCACAAGGTGCGCTATTAAGAACAATGGTGAGGTGAAGCATATTATCAGTATGCACTGCAAGTTTGGTAGGGCCTAGTCTTCTGCCGCAATTCAAAAGTCTAAGTGCAAGGAGACTGCAATCGCAAACAAACGTTTAATGAGACTAAAAGGTAGCGTATGAATTAACTGAAAGGAACTTAAGCAACTAAGTTTATTGAAATCTTGGATGCTGTGATAGGTTTAGCGAACAATACAACTATAGCGTGATTCCGATAGAGTAATGAAATCAATTCCGAGCAGCAAGACAGAGGGAAGCATCTAGGATTCCGATCTTAATTCCGGTTATACCCCTTCATTACGCTTCCATTCGAGGCTGCTCCTATGGTAACTGAGATAATCTAGCCGAACTTGCAGTAGTAGAATGTATCAATGCCAAGAATAAAGCTTTTATATACATTATATATAAAGAAAACACAAATGTAAGATTGGTGTATTGCGTAGGGTCCTCTGTACTTGAACATTGATTAACAGCCGCCGACGACAAGCACAAAAAAGAGCAGGCGTAATAACTCAATAAGCATGACTAAAAAACACACACAACACAAACAAGTACTCGATCATAGTAACCACGACACCACAGAAAACTCGCGAACCATTGGGCATATGGCGACGGAAAGGTAGATCTGCAGTTAACTGAACAATGCTGAAACGCGGAATGACCATATCCTAAAAATAAGGAATAGCAAAAATGCAGGCACTTTAGTATTCGCGGAAGATCTAACCTCATAATTCCTGTTTTAAAAACTATAGCTATGTCCGCCTAAAACAGTTCAACAGGAAAAAGACTCATCCATCTGGCACATCGATAGAAAAAGAATAAAAACAGTTGAGCAATGTCTTCGATTTATCCTAGTGTACTGAACATTTAGGTAATTTATTCTAGGGCTAACAGGCCAATAGACCCAGTACTTGCTCGAAAGTAGCTTAACATCTCTTCTTAGAATAGGTAACAAAATACCATGTCCGCCACTAGTCTTCCGCATTATAAACAAAGTAGGGAAAACATTCTTAATCGGTCTTTGTAGTTAGACAAAGCAGTGCGATAATAACAGTCGATTGTTTTGTACCATAGAGTTTGGTTAAAAACCTCTTGGACCTTTTCGACCTTTAGTACATTGCTTTTGAGATAAGGATTTCAGATTTGTGTGCCTTATTGAAGGTGTGGCAGTAAAAATGGCTTGTAAAGACGTATCAATATTGTGTCATCGGAGCACTTAATCTTACCCAAGATCATAAATAGTGCACTATAAGCCTTTTTAGTAGAAAAGTCAATGTGTTTCGAAAACTTGAGTTTCTGGCCAAAAAGAACTCCAAGCTCTTTGACAGAACTGCAATTTGATAGAGTTACACCGTTGACAGAAAGAATAGACGGGGTCAGAATCGCCTATGTGTAAAACCATGCTCTTACCGAAAATAAGAGAGATATTCCAGCAAGTAGCCCATTGATTCAGTCTTTCAGCTGAGGCGAGAAGAGCTGCGTGTACTACTGTTCTATTCGTCTCATCGTATATGCCATATATTTTGGTGTCATCGGCATATAGTTAAAGTAGTTATTAAGGCTGATGCGAAAATTATTGAAGTGAAGATAAAAGTAGAATATAAGAGAATTAGAATATTTGGATATAAATCGCAGTCATGGACCATCTATCTCTGGCGCTGTCAAGCAGAGAAAGAAGACTATGTCTTACCAGATGAGAACAACAAGGGGTACGACACAGTAGTGTTGAATAACAGCTCCATTTTCGCGCTACACAAAATGCGTTATTGGGGTGCCTTACATGGTGACCCACTCCTCCTTCGAAGCCATTTACACAAAGTTAACAAAAAAGCATGCCTCTACGCATAGTCACTGTACGCGGTTTGAAATTCGCGCCTGGGTTGGTTTCGAAAAGAATGTTTAATGAGGAATTGCGAATTATATTGTTCCATTTTGATGTAAATCAGCATTCATGGGCCTTCCCACAAAGACGGAAAACCACAGACTACAGCCCCTCCACCAATTTATTGACTAATGCCGTTCTTTATCCGTATCCTTTTCTTGTCAGAGCTGGAAAAAGCTGAACAGGAACAAAGAGCTGACTCTTGAACATAATATTATAAAAGCTACCTTACAAACCTTACAGCTTTATATGTGTGCTGAAGAAAATATGCTATGCCAGAAGCCTAAGCCTGGCGTGGCTCTAATGTCCAGACGACGGCGGCGGACCCGAAGCTCGGGGACGAGTTTCAGAGGCGCGGGGGCCTACACACGCAGACTCTAGCGGACGATTACAACACACAATAACTACCGAAACCGACATAGCACATAGCAATCGGAATAGAAAGAAATTGCAGTTTTTCAATTTCGTACTGTTACGGTTTGCAAGGTGGCTTCATTATTTACCTAGCGAAGTGTTAGCATCTAAGGATAGTCGCACATTTAGAAGAAACTTGGAAAAAATTAACCTTCTGCAATGCTTAGGAATTGATAGTGTTGAATAACATTATCACGAACCTTCATTTAGGGCAATTCCATCAATCCAGCCTGAAAGCCATTTGACTTGTTATGGGTTTCAATATGTCAGGAACAGCCGACTTTATATTAAGTGCCTTATGTGGTCTATTGTTAACATGGTGACTTTTTCTCTCTCATTACTGATTTTGTTGTATGTTCTACGAGTTTATTTTTTTATACACATAGCCAAGTTGAGTTTTTTTTTACTTGTCGCATGTTCTCACGTACTCTTCCTCGTCATGTACTGCATAGCCTACTCTCAAATTCCATGGGAGAGTAGGCTATGCAGTACATGATGAGGAAGAGTACGAAGAGTACACAATCTACATGGGTTGTGAGAACCAGCATATTTTTAACCAAATCTGGGCTCTTGTGCTTTGATAGTTGTCCATTTTCACAACTTTTGTGAGTTTGATGCTGCGGGTTTCTTGTCCTAGTTGCCGGTTCCATGAGGCGACCAGCGTACCCATGTGCCGAAGCTCCGGCACCTACCCAAGGGCGTTATAGCTGGCTGACGCGGACAAGCAAGCTTCGCTGCCTCAATAATATTCTCATGCTCATTTGATCTTAAGGAGTTTTGCCTAAGAAATGGATATGGTGGTTAAATTTAGACTACCGGCAAGAATGTATGTGTTGTAGCCTCCTCCAGCACTGCTTACGTTTGGTTGTCTAATTACACTTGTCCCGTGTGGATTGGTCCTCGTATTTCTGATTTGATTTCCGTTTTGCTTCTAAGCGTCGCCGTAACTACCTGTCTGTTGGAAATTTGTTCACTTTTTTCTCACTTTTTTTTTCTTTCTAGACTCGTAATTTGGTCATCCGGCATATTTCTGTTATATTTTTCGTCTTGCATTTGTGGCGCGTCCCTGAGACGTATTCAAATAAATAAATAAATAAATAGCACAAGGATTGCTAGAATACGCAGGCACACAGACTCATTGCAATTGGGACGCCGTATTCCCATCGGAGCACACAATAAGAAAGGGCTCTCAACGATGCCCAAACTGTTTGAAATAGCCCACAGAAATAGTTTAAGTTAGCATTTCACTGATACATGCATGCATAGTTGTGCTCTCGCAAAATTTTCGAACATTGGAATGGTAATCATAATCAAAAAGTGGTTTTATGAAGATTGAGATTCAAATACATGCGAAAAACGAGATTTTTTAAACTCCAAATTCAGTATCCAGGTTTGAATGAAAATAATTGGAATATCTGTTTGAATAGGTCATTTGAACAAAACTATGCACAACACCAGGCATGAAGATGAGATAGTACCCAAAACCAGAGTATCGTCTGCAGAATCGACTAGACAGCAGTTTCGTGACGATGCTTAATGCGCATGAGATTTTCGATAATTCTCAGGGATTGTAATAACCTAGAAGAATCGGACTCTTACACCCTAGGTTTGCTCAAAGCAAAGAACAAAATATCGCACTACCTCTAGTTAATTGCCACCTCTATTTGAACTCCCTCTCTAATTCACTATGACGAATCCCTCGCTCTCAAGCATTGTTCGACTTCGAACTACTTTTGAGCAAAACTTCGCGATTTTCAAATTCGAACCCTCCAAATGAAATCGCAGATTGATGATCGCGAAAAAGTTCGAATATTGTTCGAAATCGAGCAATTTTCGAACACTATCAAGAGTCGGCCGCCAGAACCCTCGAAAGGAAATCGCAAATCGTTTCCGCCAACTACCGTAGGCACCGAAGCGGAGCGAGTTAGAACATGATTTTTCGGGGAACGGAGACGATCCATACTCAGGCGGCCTACACTTCACATTGTTCGAACATTGTTCGATTTCGAACAATGTCCGAACAATGCTTTTTCGCAATATTCGATTATGAACAATATCCGAACAATACTTTTTCGCAATATTCTTTTACGAACAATATTCGAGCAATGCTTTTCGCCATCTTCGATTTCTAACAATGTTCTGATAAAGGTTTTCCGCGAAAGGCGATTTCGAACAATGTTCGAATAATGGTTTTTCGCGAAAGTCGATTCGAACAATGTTCGAATAATGGCTTTTCGCGAAAGTCGATTTCGAACAATGTTCGAATAATGGCTTTTCGCGAAAGTCGATTTCGAACAATGTTCGAATAATGGCTTTCCGCGAAAGTCGATTTCGAACAATGTTCGAATAACAAATAAAAGCCGTTATTCGAACAATGTTCGAATAACGGCTTTCCGCGAAAGTCGATTTTGAACAATGTTCGAATAACGTTTTTTCGCGAAAGTCGATTTCGAACAATGTTCGAATAATGGCTTTCCGCGAAAGTCGATTCGAACAATGTTCGAATAATGGCTTTTCGCGAAAGTCGATTTCGAACAATGTTCGAATAATGGCTTTTCGCGAAAGTCGATTTGGAACAATGTTCGAATAACGGCTTTCCGCGAAAGTCGATTTTGAACAATGTTCGAATAACGTTTTTTCGCGAAAGTCGATTTCGAACAATGTTCGAATAATGGCTTTCCGCGAAAGTCGATTCGAACAATGTTCGAATAATGGCTTTTCGCGAAAGTCGATTTCGAACAATGTTCGAATAATGGCTTTTCGCGAAAGTCGATTTGGAACAATGTTCGAATAACGGCTTTCCGCGAAAGTCGATTTTGAACAATGTTCGAATAATGGTTTTTCGCGAAAGTCGATTTCGAACAATGTTCGAATAATGGCTTTCCGCGAAAGTCGATTTCGAACAATGTTCGAATAATGGCTTTTCGCGAAAGTCGATTTCGAACAATGTTCGAATAATGGTTTTTCGCGAAAGTCGATTTCGAACAATGTTCGAATAACAAATAAAAGCCGTTATTCGAACAATGTTCGAATAACGGTTTTTCGCGAAAGTCGATTTCGAACAATGTTCGAATAATGGCTTTTCGCGAAAGTCGATTTTGAACAATGTTCGAATAATGGTTTTTCGCGAAAGTCGATTTCGAACAATGTTCGAATAACAAATAAAAGCCGTTATTCGAACAATGCTCGAATAACGGTTTTTCGCGAAAGTCGATTTCGAACAATGTTCGAATAATGGCTTTTCGCGAAAGTCGATTTCGAACAATGTTCGAATAATGGTTTTTCGCGAAAGTCGATTTCGAACAATGTTCGAATAATGGCTTTCCGCGAAAGTCGATTTCGAACAATGTTCGAATAACGGCTTTCCGCGAAAGTCGATTTTGAACAATGTTCGAATAATGGTTTTTCGCGAAAGTCGATTTCGAACAATGTTCGAATAATGGCTTTCCGCGAAAGTCGATTTCGAACAATGTTCGAATAACAAATAAAAGCCGTTATTCGAACAATGTTCGAATAACGGTTTTTCGCGAAAGTCGATTTCGAACAATGTTCGAATAACAAATAAAAGCCGTTATTCGAACAATGTTCGAATAATGGTTTTTCGCGAAAGTCGATTTCGAACAATGTTCGAATAACAAATAAAAGCCGTTATTCGAACAATGTTCGAATAACGGTTTTTCGCGAAAGTCGATTTCGAAGAATGTTCGAATAATGGCTTTTCGCGAAAGTCGATTTTGAACAATGTTCGAATAATGGTTTTTCGCGAAAGTCGATTTCGAACAATGTTCGAATAACAAATAAAAGCCGTTATTCGAACAATGTTCGAATAACGGTTTTTCGCGAAAGTCGATTTCGAACAATGTTCGAATAATGGTTTTTCGCGAAAGTCGATTTCGAACAATGTTCGAATAATGGCTTTCCGCGAAAGTCGATTTCGAACAATGTTCGAATAACAAATAAAAGCCGTTATTCGAACAATGTTCGAATAACGGTTTTTCGCGAAAGTCGATTTCGAAGAATGTTCGAATAATGGCTTTTCGCGAAAGTCGATTTTGAACAATGTTCGAATAATGGTTTTTCGCGAAAGTCGATTTCGAACAATGTTCGAATAACAAATAAAAGCCGTTATTCGAACAATGTTCGAATAACGGTTTTTCGCGAAAGTCGATTTCGAACAATGTTCGAATAATGGTTTTTCGCGAAAGTCGATTTCGAACAATGTTCGAATAATGGCTTTCCGCGAAAGTCGATTTCGAACAATGTTCGAATAACGGCTTTCCGCGAAAGTCGATTTTGAACAATGTTCGAATAATGGTTTTTCGCGAAAGTCGATTTCGAACAATGTTCGAATAATGGCTTTCCGCGAAAGTCGATTTCGAACAATGTTCGAATAACAAATAAAAGCCGTTATTCGAACAATGTTCGAATAACGGTTTTTCGCGAAAGTCGATTTCGAACAATGTTCGAATAATGGTTTTTCGCGAAAGTCGATTCGAACAATGTTCGAATAATGGCTTTTCGCGAAAGTCGATTTCGAACAATGTTCGAATAATGGCTTTTCGCGAAAGTCGATTTGGAACAATGTTCGAATAACGGCTTTCCGCGAAAGTCGATTTTGAACAATGTTCGAATAATGGTTTTTCGCGAAAGTCGATTTCGAACAATGTTCGAATAATGGCTTTTCGCGAAAGTCGATTTCGAACAATGTTCGAATAATGGTTTTTCGCGAAAGTCGATTTCGAACAATGTTCGAATAATGGCTTTCCGCGAAAGACGATTTCGAACAATGTTCGAATAACGGCTTTCCGCGAAAGTCGATTTTGAACAATGTTGAATAATGGTTTTTCGCGAAAGTCGATTTCGAACAATGTTCGAATAATGGCTTTCCGCGAAAGTCCATTTCGAACAATGTTCGAATAACAAATAAAAGCCGTTATTCGAACAATGTTCGAATAACGGTTTTTCGCGAAAGTCGATTCGAACAATGTTCGAATAATGGTTTTTCGCGAAAGTCGATTCGAGCAATGTTCGAATAATGGCTTTTCGCGAAAGTCGATTTCGAACAATGTTCGAATAATGGCTTTTCGCGAAAGTCGATTTGGAACAATGTTCGAATAACGGCTTTCCGCGAAAGTCGATTTTGAACAATGTTCGAATAATGGTTTTTCGCGAAAGTCGATTTCGAACAATGTTCGAATAATGGCTTTCCGCGAAAGTCGATTTCGAACAATGTTCGAATAACAAATAAAAGCCGTTATTCGAACAATGTTCGAATAACGGTTTTTCGCGAAAGTCGATTTCGAACAATGTTCGAATAATGGCTTTTCGCGAAAGTCGATTTTGAACAATGTTCGAATAATGGTTTTTCGCGAAAGTCGATTTCGAACAATGTTCGAATAATGGCTTTTCGCGAAAGTCGATTTCGAACAATGTTCGAATAATGGCTTTCCGCGAAAGTCGATTTCGAACAATGTTCGAATAACGGCTTTCCGCGAAAGTCGATTTTGAACAATGTTCGAATAATGGTTTTTCGCGAAAGTCGATTTCGAACAATGTTCGAATAATGGCTTTCCGCGAAAGTCGATTTCGAACAATGTTCGAATAACAAATAAAAGCCGTTATTCGAACAATGTTCGAATAACGGTTTTTCGCGAAAGTCGATTTCGAACAATGTTCGAATAACAAATAAAAGCCGTTATTCGAACAATGTTCGAATAATGGTTTTTCGCGAAAGTCGATTTCGAACAATGTTCGAATAATGGCTTTTCGCGAAAGTCGATTTGGAACAATGTTCGAATAACGGCTTTCCGCGAAAGTCGATTTTGAACAATGTTCGAATAATGGTTTTTCGCGAAAGTCGATTTCGAACAATGTTCGAATAATGGCTTTCCGCGAAAGTCGATTTCGAACAATGTTCGAATAATGGCTTTTCGCGAAAGTCGATTTCGAACAATGTTCGAATAATGGTTTTTCGCGAAAGTCGATTTCGAACAATGTTCGAATAACAAATAAAAGCCGTTATTCGAACAATGTTCGAATAACGGTTTTTCGCGAAAGTCGATTTCGAACAATGTTCGAATAATGGCTTTTCGCGAAAGTCGATTTTGAACAATGTTCGAATAATGGTTTTTCGCGAAAGTCGATTTCGAACAATGTTCGAATAACAAATAAAAGCCGTTATTCGAACAATGCTCGAATAACGGTTTTTCGCGAAAGTCGATTTCGAACAATGTTCGAATAATGGCTTTTCGCGAAAGTCGATTTCGAACAATGTTCGAATAATGGTTTTTCGCGAAAGTCGATTTCGAACAATGTTCGAATAATGGCTTTCCGCGAAAGTCGATTTCGAACAATGTTCGAATAACGGCTTTCCGCGAAAGTCGATTTTGAACAATGTTCGAATAATGGTTTTTCGCGAAAGTCGATTTCGAACAATGTTCGAATAATGGCTTTCCGCGAAAGTCGATTTCGAACAATGTTCGAATAACAAATAAAAGCCGTTATTCGAACAATGTTCGAATAACGGTTTTTCGCGAAAGTCGATTTCGAACAATGTTCGAATAACAAATAAAAGCCGTTATTCGAACAATGTTCGAATAATGGTTTTTCGCGAAAGTCGGTTTCGAACAATGTTCGAATAACAAATAAAAGCCGTTATTCGAACAATGTTCGAATAACGGTTTTTCGCGAAAGTCGATTTCGAAGAATGTTCGAATAATGGCTTTTCGCGAAAGTCGATTTTGAACAATGTTCGAATAATGGTTTTTCGCGAAAGTCGATTTCGAACAATGTTCGAATAACAAATAAAAGCCGTTATTCGAACAATGTTCGAATAACGGTTTTTCGCGAAAGTCGATTTCGAACAATGTTCGAATAATGGTTTTTCGCGAAAGTCGATTTCGAACAATGTTCGAATAATGGCTTTCCGCGAAAGTCGATTTCGAACAATGTTCGAATAACAAATAAAAGCCGTTATTCGAACAATGTTCGAATAACGGTTTTTCGCGAAAGTCGATTTCGAAGAATGTTCGAATAATGGCTTTTCGCGAAAGTCGATTTTGAACAATGTTCGAATAATGGTTTTTCGCGAAAGTCGATTTCGAACAATGTTCGAATAACAAATAAAAGCCGTTATTCGAACAATGTTCGAATAACGGTTTTTCGCGAAAGTCGATTTCGAACAATGTTCGAATAATGGTTTTTCGCGAAAGGCGATTTCGAACAATGTTCGAATAATGGCTTTCCGCGAAAGTCGATTTCGAACAATGTTCGAATAACGGCTTTCCGCGAAAGTCGATTTTGAACAATGTTCGAATAATGGTTTTTCGCGAAAGTCGATTTCGAACAATGTTCGAATAATGGCTTTCCGCGAAAGTCGATTTCGAACAATGTTCGAATAACAAATAAAAGCCGTTATTCGAACAATGTTCGAATAACGGTTTTTCGCGAAAGTCGATTTCGAACAATGTTCGAATAATGGTTTTTCGCGAAAGTCGATTCGAACAATGTTCGAATAATGGCTTTTCGCGAAAGTCGATTTCGAACAATGTTCGAATAATGGCTTTTCGCGAAAGTCGATTTGGAACAATGTTCGAATAACGGCTTTCCGCGAAAGTCGATTTTGAACAATGTTCGAATAATGGTTTTTCGCGAAAGTCGATTTCGAACAATGTTCGAATAATGGCTTTTCGCGAAAGTCGATTTCGAACAATGTTCGAATAATGGTTTTTCGCGAAAGTCGATTTCGAACAATGTTCGAATAATGGCTTTCCGCGAAAGACGATTTCGAACAATGTTCGAATAACGGCTTTCCGCGAAAGTCGATTTTGAACAATGTTGAATAATGGTTTTTCGCGAAAGTCGATTTCGAACAATGTTCGAATAATGGTTTTTCGCGAAAGTCGATTTGGAACAATGTTCGAATAACGGCTTTCCGCGAAAGTCGATTTTGAACAATGTTCGAATAATGGTTTTTCGCGAAAGTCGATTTCGAACAATGTTCGAATAATGGCTTTTCGCGAAAGTCGATTTCGAACAATGTTCGAATAATGGTTTTTCGCGAAAGTCGATTTCGAACAATGTTCGAATAATGGCTTTCCGCGAAAGTCGATTTCGAACAATGTTCGAATAACGGCTTTCCGCGAAAGTCGATTTTGAACAATGTTCGAATAATGGTTTTTCGCGAAAGTCGATTTCGAACAATGTTCGAATAATGGCTTTCCGCGAAAGTCGATTTCGAACAATGTTCGAATAACAAATAAAAGCCGTTATTCGAACAATGTTCGAATAACGGTTTTTCGCGAAGGTCGATTTTGAACAATGTTCGAATAATGGTTTTTCGCGAAAGTCGATTCGAGCAATGTTCGAATAATGGCTTTTCGCGAAAGTCGATTTCGAACAATGTTCGAATAATGGCTTTTCGCGAAAGTCGATTTGGAACAATGTTCGAATAACGGCTTTCCGCGAAAGTCGATTTTGAACAATGTTCGAATAATGGTTTTTCGCGAAAGTCGATTTCGAACAATGTTCGAATAATGGCTTTCCGCGAAAGTCGATTTCGAACAATGTTCGAATAACAAATAAAAGCCGTTATTCGAACAATGTTCGAATAACGGTTTTTCGCGAAAGTCGATTTCGAACAATGTTCGAATAATGGCTTTTCGCGAAAGTCGATTTCGAGCAATGTCCGAATAACGGTTTTTCGCGAAAGTCGATTCGAACAATGTTCGAATAATGGCTTTTCGCGAAAGTCGATTTTGAACAATGTTCGAATAACGGCTTTCCGCGAAAGTCGATTTTGAACAATGTTCGAATAATGGTTTTTCGCGAAAGTCGATTCGAACAATGTTCGAATAATGGCTTTCCGCGAAAGTCGATTTCGAACAATGTTCGAATAACAAATAAAAGCCGTTATTCGAACAATGTTCGAATAATGGCTTTTCGCGAAAGTCGATTTTGAACAATGTTCGAATAACGGCTTTCCGCGAAAGTCGATTTGGAACAATGTTCGAATAACGGCTTTCCGCGAAAGTCGATTTTGAACAATGTTCGAATAATGGTTTTTCGCGAAAGTCGATTTCGAACAATGTTCGAATAATGGCTTTTCGCGAAAGTCGATTTCGAACAATGTTCGAATAATGGTTTTTCGCGAAAGTCGATTTCGAACAATGTTCGAATAATGGCTTTCCGCGAAAGTCGATTTCGAACAATGTTCGAATAACGGCTTTCCGCGAAAGTCGATTTTGAACAATGTTCGAATAATGGTTTTTCGCGAAAGTCGATTTCGAACAATGTTCGAATAATGGCTTTCGCGAAAGTCGATTTCGAACAATGTTCGAATAATGGTTTTTCGCGAAAGTCGATTTCGAACAATGTTCGAATAATGGCTTTCCGCGAAAGTCGATTTCGAACAATGTTCGAATAACAAATAAAAGCCGTTATTCGAACAATGTTCGAATAACGGTTTTTCGCGAAAGTCGATTTCGAACAATGTTCGAATAATGGCTTTTCGCGAAAGTCGATTTCGAGCAATGTCCGAATAACGGTTTTTCGCGAAAGTCGATTCGAACAATGTTCGAATAATGGCTTTTCGCGAAAGTCGATTTTGAACAATGTTCGAATAACGGCTTTCCGCGAAAGTCGATTTTGAACAATGTTCGAATAATGGTTTTTCGCGAAAGTCGATTCGAACAATGTTCGAATAATGGCTTTCCGCGAAAGTCGATTTCGAACAATGTTCGAATAACAAATAAAAGCCGTTATTCGAACAATGTTCGAATAATGGCTTTTCGCGAAAGTCGATTTTGAACAATGTTCGAATAACGGCTTTCCGCGAAAGTCGATTTTGAACAATGTTCGAATAACGGCTTTCCGCGAAAGTCGATTTTGAACAATGTTCGAATAACGGCTTTCCGCGAAAGTCGATTTTGAACAATGTTCGAATAATGGTTTTTCGCGAAAGTCGATTCGAGCAATGTTCGAATAATGGCTTTTCGCGAAAGTCGATTTCGAACAATGTTCGAATAATGGTTTTTCGCGAAAGTCGATTCGAGCAATGTTCGAATAATGGCTTTTCGCGAAAGTCGATTTCGAACAATGTTCGAATAATGGTTTTTCGCGAAAGTCGATTTCGAACAATGTTCGAATAATGGCTTTCCGCGAAAGTCGATTTCGAACAATGTTCGAATAACAAATAAAAGCCGTTATTCGAACAATGTTCGAATAACGGTTTTTCGCGAAAGTCGATTTCGAACAATGTTCGAATAACAAATAAAAGCCGTTATTCGAACAATGTTCGAATAATGGTTTTTCGCGAAAGTCGATTTCGAACAATGTTCGAATAACAAATAAAAGCCGTTATTCGAACAATGTTCGAATAACGGTTTTTCGCGAAAGTCGATTTCGAAGAATGTTCGAATAATGGCTTTTCGCGAAAGTCGATTTTGAACAATGTTCGAATAATGGTTTTTCGCGAAAGTCGATTTCGAACAATGTTCGAATAACAAATAAAAGCCGTTATTCGAACAATGTTCGAATAACGGTTTTTCGCGAAAGTCGATTTCGAACAATGTTCGAATAATGGCTTTTCGCGAAAGTCGATTTCGAACAATGTTCGAATAATGGTTTTTCGCGAAAGTCGATTTCGAACAATGTTCGAATAACGGCTTTCCGCGAAAGTCGATTTTGAACAATGTTCGAATAACAAATAAAAGCCGTTATTCGAACAATGTTCGAATAACGGTTTTTCGCGAAAGTCGATTTCGAACAATGTTCGAATAATGGTTTTTCGCGAAAGTCGATTCGAACAATGTTCGAATAATGGCTTTTCGCGAAAGTCGATTTCGAACAATGTTCGAATAATGGCTTTTCGCGAAAGTCGATTTGGAACAATGTTCGAATAACGGCTTTCCGCGAAAGTCGATTTTGAACAATGTTCGAATAATGGTTTTTCGCGAAAGTCGATTTCGAACAATGTTCGAATAATGGCTTTTCGCGAAAGTCGATTTCGAACAATGTTCGAATAATGGTTTTTCGCGAAAGTCGATTTCGAACAATGTTCGAATAATGGCTTTCCGCGAAAGTCGATTTCGAACAATGTTCGAATAACGGCTTTCCGCGAAAGTCGATTTTGAACAATGTTCGAATAATGGTTTTTCGCGAAAGTCGATTTCGAACAATGTTCGAATAATGGCTTTCCGCGAAAGTCGATTTCGAACAATGTTCGAATAACAAATAAAAGCCGTTATTCGAACAATGTTCGAATAACGGTTTTTCGCGAAGGTCGATTTCGAACAATGTTCGAATAATGGTTTTTCGCGAAAGTCGATTCGAGCAATGTTCGAATAATGGCTTTTCGCGAAAGTCGATTTCGAACAATGTTCGAATAATGGCTTTTCGCGAAAGTCGATTTGGAACAATGTTCGAATAACGGCTTTCCGCGAAAGTCGATTTTGAACAATGTTCGAATAATGGTTTTTCGCGAAAGTCGATTTCGAACAATGTTCGAATAATGGCTTTCCGCGAAAGTCGATTTCGAACAATGTTCGAATAACAAATAAAAGCCGTTATTCGAACAATGTTCGAATAACGGTTTTTCGCGAAAGTCGATTTCGAACAATGTTCGAATAATGGCTTTTCGCGAAAGTCGATTTTGAACAATGTTCGAATAATGGTTTTTCGCGAAAGTCGATTTCGAACAATGTTCGAATAATGGCTTTTCGCGAAAGTCGATTTCGAGCAATGTCCGAATAACGGTTTTTCGCGAAAGTCGATTCGAACAATGTTCGAATAATGGCTTTTCGCGAAAGTCGATTTTGAACAATGTTCGAATAACGGCTTTCCGCGAAAGTCGATTTTGAACAATGTTCGAATAATGGTTTTTCGCGAAAGTCGATTCGAACAATGTTCGAATAATGGCTTTCCGCGAAAGTCGATTTCGAACAATGTTCGAATAACAAATAAAAGCCGTTATTCGAACAATGTTCGAATAATGGCTTTTCGCGAAAGTCGATTTTGAACAATGTTCGAATAACGGCTTTCCGCGAAAGTCGATTTTGAACAATGTTCGAATAACGGCTTTCCGCGAAAGTCGATTTTGAACAATGTTCGAATAATGGTTTTTCGCGAAAGTCGATTCGAGCAATGTTCGAATAATGGCTTTTCGCGAAAGTCGATTTCGAACAATGTTCGAATAATGGTTTTTCGCGAAAGTCGATTCGAGCAATGTTCGAATAATGGCTTTTCGCGAAAGTCGATTTCGAACAATGTTCGAATAATGGCTTTTCGCGAAAGTCGATTTGGAACAATGTTCGAATAACGGCTTTCCGCGAAAGTCGATTTTGAACAATGTTCGAATAATGGTTTTTCGCGAAAGTCGATTTCGAACAATGTTCGAATAATGGCTTTCCGCGAAAGTCGATTTCGAACAATGTTCGAATAACAAATAAAAGCCGTTATTCGAACAATGTTCGAATAACGGTTTTTCGCGAAAGTCGATTTCGAACAATGTTCGAATAATGGCTTTTCGCGAAAGTCGATTTTGAACAATGTTCGAATAATGGTTTTTCGCGAAAGTCGATTTCGAACAATGTTCGAATAATGGCTTTTCGCGAAAGTCGATTTCGAGCAATGTCCGAATAACGGTTTTTCGCGAAAGTCGATTCGAACAATGTTCGAATAATGGCTTTTCGCGAAAGTCGTTTTCGAACAATGTTCGAATAATGGCTTTTCGCGAAAGTCGATTTCGAACAATGTTCGAATAATGGCTTTTCGCGAAAGTCGATTTTGAACAATGTTCGAATAATGGTTTTTCGCGAAAGTCGATTTCGAACAATGTTCGAATAATGGCTTTTCGCGAAAGTCGATTTCGAACAATGTTCGAATAATGGCTTTCCGCGAAAGTCGATTTCGAACAATGTTCGAATAACGGCTTTCCGCGAAATTCGATTTTGAACAATGTTCGAATAATGGTTTTTCGCGAAAGTCGATTTCGAACAATGTTCGAATAATGGCTTTCCGCGAAAGTCGATTTCGAACAATGTTCGAATAACAAATAAAAGCCGTTATTCGAACAATGTTCGAATAACGGTTTTTCGCGAAAGTCGATTTCGAACAATGTTCGAATAACAAATAAAAGCCGTTATTCGAACAATGTTCGAATAATGGTTTTTCGCGAAAGTCGATTTCGAACAATGTTCGAATAACAAATAAAGCCGTTATTCGAACAATGTTCGAATAACGGTTTTTCGCGAAAGTCGATTTCGAAGAATGTTCGAATAATGGCTTTTCGCGAAAGTCGATTTGGAACAATGTTCGAATAACGGCTTTCCGCGAAAGTCGATTTTGAATAATGTTCGAATAATGGTTTTTCGCGAAAGTCGATTTCGAACAATGTTCGAATAATGGCTTTCCGCGAAAGTCGATTTCGAACAATGTTCGAATAACAAATAAAAGCCGTTATTCGAACAATGTTCGAATAACGGTTTTTCGCGAAAGTCGATTTCGAACAATGTTCGAATAATGGCTTTTCGCGAAAGTCGATTTTGACCAATGTTCGAATAATGGTTTTTCGCGAAAGTCGATTTTGAACAATGTTCGAATAATGGCTTTTCGCGAAAGTCGATTTCGAGCAATGTCCGAATAACGGTTTTTCGCGAAAGTCGATTCGAACAATGTTCGAATAATGGCTTTTCGCGAAAGTCGTTTTCGAACAATGTTCGAATAATGGCTTTTCGCGAAAGTCGATTTCGAACAATGTTCGAATAATGGCTTTTCGCGAAAGTCGATTTTGAACAATGTTCGAATAACGGTTTTTCGCGAAAGTCGATTTCGAACAATGTTCGAATAATGGCTTTTCGCGAAAGTCGATTTCGAACAATGTTCGAATAATGGCTTTCCGCGAAAGTCGATTTCGAACAATGTTCGAATAACGGCTTTCCGCGAAATTCGATTTTGAACAATGTTCGAATAATGGTTTTTCGCGAAAGTCGATTTCGAACAATGTACGAATAATGGCTTTCCGCGAAAGTCGATTTCGAACAATGTTCGAATAACAAATAAAAGCCGTTATTCGAACAATGTTCGAATAACGGTTTTTCGCGAAAGTCGATTTCGAACAATGTTCGAATAACAAATAAAAGCCGTTATTCGAACAATGTTCGAATAATGGTTTTTCGCGAAAGTCGATTTCGAACAATGTTCGAATAACAAATAAAAGCCGTTATTCGAACAATGTTCGAATAACGGTTTTTCGCGAAAGTCGATTTCGAAGAATGTTCGAATAATGGCTTTTCGCGAAAGTCGATTTTGAACAATGTTCGAATAACGGCTTTCCGCGAAAGTCGATTTTGAACAATGTTCGAATAACGGCTTTCCGCGAAAGTCGATTTTGAACAATGTTCGAATAATGGTTTTTCGCGAAAGTCGATTCGAGCAATGTTCGAATAATGGCTTTTCGCGAAAGTCGATTTCGAACAATGTTCGAATAATGGTTTTTCGCGAAAGTCGATTCGAGCAATGTTCGAATAATGGCTTTTCGCGAAAGTCGATTTCGAACAATGTTCGAATAATGGCTTTTCGCGAAAGTCGATTTGGAACAATGTTCGAATAACGGCTTTCCGCGAAAGTCGATTTTGAACAATGTTCGAATAATGGTTTTTCGCGAAAGTCGATTTCGAACAATGTTCGAATAATGGCTTTCCGCGAAAGTCGATTTCGAACAATGTTCGAATAACAAATAAAAGCCGTTATTCGAACAATGTTCGAATAACGGTTTTTCGCGAAAGTCGATTTCGAACAATGTTCGAATAATGGCTTTTCGCGAAAGTCGATTTTGAACAATGTTCGAATAATGGTTTTTCGCGAAAGTCGATTTCGAACAATGTTCGAATAATGGCTTTTCGCGAAAGTCGATTTCGAGCAATGTCCGAATAACGGTTTTTCGCGAAAGTCGATTCGAACAATGTTCGAATAATGGCTTTTCGCGAAAGTCGATTTTGAACAATGTTCGAATAACGGCTTTCCGCGAAAGTCGATTTTGAACAATGTTCGAATAATGGTTTTTCGCGAAAGTCGATTCGAACAATGTTCGAATAATGGCTTTCCGCGAAAGTCGATTTCGAACAATGTTCGAATAACAAATAAAAGCCGTTATTCGAACAATGTTCGAATAACGGTTTTTCGCGAAAGTCGATTTCGAACAATGTTCGAATAATGGCTTTTCGCGAAAGTCGATTTGGAACAATGTTCGAATAACGGCTTTCCGCGAAAGTCGATTTTGAACAATGTTCGAATAATGGTTTTTCGCGAAAGTCGATTTCGAACAATGTTCGAATAATGGCTTTTCGCGAAAGTCGATTTCGAACAATGTTCGAATAATGGCTTTTCGCGAAAGTCGATTTTGAACAATGTTCGAATAATGGTTTTTCGCGAAAGTCGATTTCGAACAATGTTCGAATAATGGCTTTCCGCGAAAGTCGATTTCGAACAATGTTCGAATAACAAATAAAAGCCGTTATTCGAACAATGTTCGAATAACGGTTTTTCGCGAAAGTCGATTTCGAACAATGTTCGAATAACAAATAAAAGCCGTTATTCGAACAATGTTCGAATAATGGTTTTTCGCGAAAGTCGATTTCGAACAATGTTCGAATAACAAATAAAAGCCGTTATTCGAACAATGTTCGAATAACGGTTTTTCGCGAAAGTCGATTTCGAAGAATGTTCGAATAATGGCTTTTCGCGAAAGTCGATTTTGAACAATGTTCGAATAATGGTTTTTCGCGAAAGTCGATTTCGAACAATGTTCGAATAATGGCTTTTCGCGAAAGTCGATTTCGAACAATGTTCGAATAATGGCTTTCCGCGAAAGTCGATTTCGAACAATGTTCGAATAACAAATAAAAGCCGTTATTGGAACAATGTTCGAATAACGGTTTTTCGCGAAAGTCGATTTCGAACAATGTTCGAATAACAAATAAAAGCCGTTATTCGAACAATGTTCGAATAATGGTTTTTCGCGAAAGTCGATTTCGAACAATGTTCGAATAACAAATAAAAGCCGTTATTCGAACAATGTTCGAATAACGGTTTTTCGCGAAAGTCGATTTTGAACAATGTTCGAATAATGGTTTTTCGCGAAAGTCGATTTCGAACAATGTTCGAATAATGGCTTTTCGCGAAAGTCGATTTGGAACAATGTTCGAATAACGGCTTTCCGCGAAAGTCGATTTTGAACAATGTTCGAATAATGGTTTTTCGCGAAAGTCGATTTCGAACAATGTTCGAATAATGGCTTTTCGCGAAAGTCGATTTGGAACAATGTTCGAATAACGGCTTTCCGCGAAAGTCGATTTTGAACAATGTTCGAATAATGGTTTTTCGCGAAAGTCGATTTCGAACAATGTTCGAATAATGGCTTTTCGCGAAAGTCGATTTCGAACAATGTTCGAATAATGGTTTTTCGCGAAAGTCGATTTCGAACAATGTTCGAATAATGGCTTTCCGCGAAAGTCGATTTCGAACAATGTTCGAATAACGGCTTTCCGCGAAAGTCGATTTTGAACAATGTTCGAATAATGGTTTTTCGCGAAAGTCGATTTCGAACAATGTTCGAATAATGGCTTTCCGCGAAAGTCGATTTCGAACAATGTTCGAATAACAAATAAAAGCCGTTATTCGAACAATGTTCGAATAACGGTTTTTCGCGAAAGTCGATTTCGAACAATGTTCGAATAATGGTTTTTCGCGAAAGTCGATTCGAGCAATGTTCGAATAATGGCTTTTCGCGAAAGTCGATTTCGAACAATGTTCGAATAATGGCTTTTCGCGAAAGTCGATTTGGAACAATGTTCGAATAACGGCTTTCCGCGAAAGTCGATTTTGAACAATGTTCGAATAATGGTTTTTCGCGAAAGTCGATTTCGAACAATGTTCGAATAATGGCTTTCCGCGAAAGTCGATTTCGAACAATGTTCGAATAACAAATAAAAGCCGTTATTCGAACAATGTTCGAATAACGGTTTTTCGCGAAAGTCGATTTCGAACAATGTTCGAATAATGGCTTTTCGCGAAAGTCGATTTTGAACAATGTTCGAATAATGGTTTTTCGCGAAAGTCGATTTCGAACAATGTTCGAATAATGGCTTTTCGCGAAAGTCGATTTCGAGCAATGTCCGAATAACGGTTTTTCGCGAAAGTCGATTCGAACAATGTTCGAATAATGGCTTTTCGCGAAAGTCGATTTTGAACAATGTTCGAATAATGGTTTTTTGCGAAAGTCGATTTCGAACAATGTTCGAATAACAAATAAAAGCCGTTATTCGAACAATGTTCGAATAACGGTATTTCGCGAAAGTCGATTTCGAACAATGTTCGAATAATGGTTTTTCGCGAAAGTCGATTCGAACAATGTTCGAATAATGGCTTTTCGCGAAAGTCGATTTCGAACAATGTTCGAATAATGGCTTTTCGCGAAAGTCGATTTGGAACAATGTTCGAATAACGGCTTTCCGCGAAAGTCGATTTTGAACAATGTTCGAATAATGGTTTTTCGCGAAAGTCGATTTCGAACAATGTTCGAATAATGGCTTTCCGCGAAAGTCGATTTCGAACAATGTTCGAATAACAAATAAAAGCCGTTATTCGAACAATGTTCGAATAACGGTTTTTCGCGAAAGTCGATTTCGAACAATGTTCGAATAATGGCTTTTCGCGAAAGTCGATTTCGAACAATGTTCGAATAATGGTTTTTCGCGAAAGTCGATTTCGAACAATGTTCGAATAATGGCTTTCCGCGAAAGTCGATTTCGAACAATGTTCGAATAACGGCTTTCCGCGAAAGTCGATTTTGAACAATGTTCGAATAATGGTTTTTCGCGAAAGTCGATTTCGAACAATGTTCGAATAATGGCTTTCCTCGAAAGTCGATTTCGAACAATGTTCGAATAACAAATAAAAGCCGTTATTCGAACAATGTTCGAATAACGGTTTTTCGCTAAAGTCGATTTCGAACAATGTTCGAATAATGGTTTTTCGCGAAAGTCGATTCGAGCAATGTTCGAATAATGGCTTTTCGCGAAAGTCGATTTCGAACAATGTTCGAATAATGGCTTTTCGCGAAAGTCGATTTGGAACAATGTTCGAATAACGGCTTTCCGCGAAAGTCGATTTTGAACAATGTTCGAATAATGGCTTTTCGCGAAAGTCGATTTCGAACAATGTTCGAATAATGGCTTTCCGCGAAAGTCGATTTCGAACAATGTTCGAATAACAAATAAAAGCCGTTATTCGAACAATGTTCGAATAACGGTTTTTCGCGAAAGTCGATTTCGAACAATGTTCGAATAATGGCTTTTCGCGAAAGTCGATTTCAACAATGTTCGAATAATGGTTTTTCGCGAAAGTCGATTTCGAACAATGTTCGAATAATGGCTTTTCGCGAAAGTCGATTTCGAGCAATGTCCGAATAACGGTTTTTCGCGAAAGTCGATTCGAACAATGTTCGAATAATGGCTTTTCGCGAAAGTCGATTTTGAACAATGTTCGAATAATGGTTTTTTGCGAAAGTCGATTTCGAACAATGTTCGAATAACAAATAAAAGCCGTTATTCGAACAATGTTCGAATAACGGTATTTCGCGAAAGTCGATTTCGAACAATGTTCGAATAATGGTTTTTCGCGAAAGTCGATTCGAACAATGTTCGAATAATGGCTTTTCGCGAAAGTCGATTTCGAACAATGTTCGAATAATGGCTTTTCGCGAAAGTCGATTTGGAACAATGTTCGAATAACGGCTTTCCGCGAAAGTCGATTTTGAACAATGTTCGAATAATGGTTTTTCGCGAAAGTCGATTTCGAACAATGTTCGAATAATGGCTTTCCGCGAAAGTCGATTTCGAACAATGTTCGAATAACAAATAAAAGCCGTTATTCGAACAATGTTCGAATAACGGTTTTTCGCGAAAGTCGATTTCGAACAATGTTCGAATAATGGCTTTTCGCGAAAGTCGATTTTGAACAATGTTCGAATAATGGTTCTTCGCGAAAGTCGATTCGAACATGTTCGAATAACAAATAAAAGCCGTTATTCGAACAATGTTCGAATAACGGTTTTTCGCGAAAGTCGATTTCGAACAATGTTCGAATAATGGTTTTTCGCGAAAGTCGATTCGAACAATGTTCGAATAATGGCTTTTCGCGAAAGTCGATTTCGAACAATGTTCGAATAATGGCTTTCCGCGAAAGTCGATTTCGAACAATGTTCGAATAACAAATAAAAGCCGTTATTCGAACAATGTTCGAATAACGGTTTTTCGCGAAAGTCGATTTCGAACAATGTTCGAATAATGGTTTTTCGCGAAAGTCGATTCGAGCAATGTTCGAATAATGGCTTTTCGCGAAAGTCGATTTCGAACAATGTTCGAATAATGGCTTTTCGCGAAAGTCGATTTGGAACAATGTTCGAATAACGGCTTTCCGCGAAAGTCGATTTTGAACAATGTTCGAATAATGGTTTTTCGCGAAAGTCGATTTCGAACAATGTTCGAATAATGGCTTTCCGCGAAAGTCGATTTCGAACAATGTTCGAATAACAAATAAAAGCCGTTATTCGAACAATGTTCGAATAACGGTTTTTCGCGAAAGTCGATTTCGAACAATGTTCGAATAATGGCTTTTCGCGAAAGTCGATTTTGAACAATGTTCGAATAATGGTTTTTCGCGAAAGTCGATTTCGAACAATGTTCGAATAATGGCTTTTCGCGAAAGTCGATTTCGAGCAATGTCCGAATAACGGTTTTTCGCGAAAGTCGATTCGAACAATGTTCGAATAATGGCTTTTCGCGAAAGTCGATTTTGAACAATGTTCGAATAATGGTTTTTTGCGAAAGTCGATTTCGAACAATGTTCGAATAATGGCTTTTCGCGAAAGTCGATTTGGAACAATGTTCGAATAACGGCTTTCCGCGAAAGTCGATTTTGAACAATGTTCGAATAATGGTTTTTCGCGAAAGTCGATTTCGAACAATGTTCGAATAATGGCTTTCCGCGAAAGTCGATTTCGAACAATGTTCGAATAACAAATAAAAGCCGTTATTCGAACAATGTTCGAATAACGGTTTTTCGCGAAAGTCGATTTCGAACAATGTTCGAATAATGGCTTTTCGCGAAAGTCGATTTCGAACAATGTTCGAATAATGGTTTTTCGCGAAAGTCGATTTCGAACAATGTTCGAATAATGGCTTTCCGCGAAAGTCGATTTCGAACAATGTTCGAATAACGGCTTTCCGCGAAAGTCGATTTTGAACAATGTTCGAATAATGGTTTTTCGCGAAAGTCGATTTCGAACAATGTTCGAATAATGGCTTTCCTCGAAAGTCGATTTCGAACAATGTTCGAATAACAAATAAAAGCCGTTATTCGAACAATGTTCGAATAACGGTTTTTCGCTAAAGTCGATTTCGAACAATGTTCGAATAATGGTTTTTCGCGAAAGTCGATTCGAGCAATGTTCGAATAATGGCTTTTCGCGAAAGTCGATTTCGAACAATGTTCGAATAATGGCTTTTCGCGAAAGTCGATTTGGAACAATGTTCGAATAACGGCTTTCCGCGAAAGTCGATTTTGAACAATGTTCGAATAATGGCTTTTCGCGAAAGTCGATTTCGAACAATGTTCGAATAATGGCTTTCCGCGAAAGTCGATTTCGAACAATGTTCGAATAACAAATAAAAGCCGTTATTCGAACAATGTTCGAATAACGGTTTTTCGCGAAAGTCGATTTCGAACAATGTTCGAATAATGGCTTTTCGCGAAAGTCGATTTCAACAATGTTCGAATAATGGTTTTTCGCGAAAGTCGATTTCGAACAATGTTCGAATAATGGCTTTTCGCGAAAGTCGATTTCGAGCAATGTCCGAATAACGGTTTTTCGCGAAAGTCGATTCGAACAATGTTCGAATAATGGCTTTTCGCGAAAGTCGATTTTGAACAATGTTCGAATAATGGTTTTTTGCGAAAGTCGATTTCGAACAATGTTCGAATAACAAATAAAAGCCGTTATTCGAACAATGTTCGAATAACGGTATTTCGCGAAAGTCGATTTCGAACAATGTTCGAATAATGGTTTTTCGCGAAAGTCGATTCGAACAATGTTCGAATAATGGCTTTTCGCGAAAGTCGATTTCGAACAATGTTCGAATAATGGCTTTTCGCGAAAGTCGATTTGGAACAATGTTCGAATAACGGCTTTCCGCGAAAGTCGATTTTGAACAATGTTCGAATAATGGTTTTTCGCGAAAGTCGATTTCGAACAATGTTCGAATAATGGTTTTTCGCGAAAGTCGATTTCGAACAATGTTCGAATAATGGTTTTTCGCGAAAGTCGATTCGAACAATGTTCGAATAATGGCTTTTCGCGAAAGTCGATTTCGAACAATGTTCGAATAATGGCTTTTCGCGAAAGTCGATTTGGAACAATGTTCGAATAACAAATAAAAGCCGTTATTCGAACAATGTTCGAATAATGGCTTTCCGCAAAAGTCGATTTCGAACAATGTTCGAATAACGGCTTTCCGCGAAAGTCGATTTTGAACAATGTTCGAATAATGGTTTTTCGCGAAAGTCGATTTCGAACAATGTTCGAATAATGGCTTTCCGCGAAAGTCGATTTCGAACAATGTTCGAATAACAAATAAAAGCCGTTATTCGAACAATGTTCGAATAACGGTTTTTCGCGAAAGTCGATTTCGAACAATGTTCGAATAATGGCTTTTCGCGAAAGTCGATTTGGAACAATGTTCGAATAACGGCTTTCCGCGAAAGTCGATTTTGAACAATGTTCGAATAATGGCTTTCCGCGAAAGTCGATTTCGAACAATGTTCGAATAACGGCTTTCCGCGAAAGTCGATTTTGAACAATGTTCGAATAATGGTTTTTCGCGAAAGTCGATTTCGAACAATGTTCGAATAATGGCTTTCCGCGAAAGTCGATTTCGAACAATGTTCGAATAACAAATAAAAGCCGTTATTCGAACAATGTTCGAATAACGGTTTTTCGCGAAGGTCGATTTCGAACAATGTTCGAATAATGGTTTTTCGCGAAAGTCGATTCGAGCAATGTTCGAATAATGGCTTTTCGCGAAAGTCGATTTCGAACAATGTTCGAATAATGGCTTTTCGCGAAAGTCGATTTGGAACAATGTTCGAATAACGGCTTTCCGCGAAAGTCGATTTTGAACAATGTTCGAATAATGGTTTTTCGCGAAAGTCGATTTCGAACAATGTTCGAATAATGGCTTTCCGCGAAAGTCGATTTCGAACAATGTTCGAATAACAAATAAAAGCCGTTATTCGAACAATGTTCGAATAACGGTTTTTCGCGAAAGTCGATTTCGAACAATGTTCGAATAATGGCTTTTCGCGAAAGTCGATTTCGAGCAATGTCCGAATAACGGTTTTTCGCGAAAGTCGATTCGAACAATGTTCGAATAATGGCTTTTCGCGAAAGTCGATTTTGAACAATGTTCGAATAACGGCTTTCCGCGAAAGTCGATTTTGAACAATGTTCGAATAATGGTTTTTCGCGAAAGTCGATTCGAACAATGTTCGAATAATGGCTTTCCGCGAAAGTCGATTTCGAACAATGTTCGAATAACAAATAAAAGCCGTTATTCGAACAATGTTCGAATAATGGCTTTTCGCGAAAGTCGATTTTGAACAATGTTCGAATAACGGCTTTCCGCGAAAGTCGATTTTGAACAATGTTCGAATAACGGCTTTCCGCGAAAGTCGATTTTGAACAATGTTCGAATAACGGCTTTCCGCGAAAGTCGATTTTGAACAATGTTCGAATAATGGTTTTTCGCGAAAGTCGATTCGAGCAATGTTCGAATAATGGCTTTTCGCGAAAGTCGATTTCGAACAATGTTCGAATAATGGTTTTTCGCGAAAGTCGATTCGAGCAATGTTCGAATAATGGCTTTTCGCGAAAGTCGATTTCGAACAATGTTCGAATAATGGTTTTTCGCGAAAGTCGATTTCGAACAATGTTCGAATAATGGCATTCCGCGAAAGTCGATTTCGAACAATGTTCGAATAACAAATAAAAGCCGTTATTCGAACAATGTTCGAATAACGGTTTTTCGCGAAAGTCGATTTCGAACAATGTTCGAATAACAAATAAAAGCCGTTATTCGAACAATGTTCGAATAATGGTTTTTCGCGAAAGTCGATTTCGAACAATGTTCGAATAACAAATAAAAGCCGTTATTCGAACAATGTTCGAATAACGGTTTTTCGCGAAAGTCGATTTCGAAGAATGTTCGAATAATGGCTTTTCGCGAAAGTCGATTTTGAACAATGTTCGAATAATGGTTTTTCGCGAAAGTCGATTTCGAACAATGTTCGAATAACAAATAAAAGCCGTTATTCGAACAATGTTCGAATAACGGTTTTTCGCGAAAGTCGATTTCGAACAATGTTCGAATAATGGCTTTTCGCGAAAGTCGATTTCGAACAATGTTCGAATAATGGTTTTTCGCGAAAGTCGATTTCGAACAATGTTCGAATAACGGCTTTCCGCGAAAGTCGATTTTGAACAATGTTCGAATAACAAATAAAAGCCGTTATTCGAACAATGTTCGAATAACGGTTTTTCGCGAAAGTCGATTTCGAACAATGTTCGAATAATGGTTTTTCGCGAAAGTCGATTCGAACAATGTTCGAATAATGGCTTTTCGCGAAAGTCGATTTCGAACAATGTTCGAATAATGGCTTTTCGCGAAAGTCGATTTGGAACAATGTTCGAATAACGGCTTTCCGCGAAAGTCGATTTTGAACAATGTTCGAATAATGGTTTTTCGCGAAAGTCGATTTCGAACAATGTTCGAATAATGGCTTTTCGCGAAAGTCGATTTCGAACAATGTTCGAATAATGGTTTTTCGCGAAAGTCGATTTTGAACAATGTTCGAATAATGGCTTTCCGCGAAAGTCGATTTCGAACAATGTTCGAATAACGGCTTTCCGCGAAAGTCGATTTTGAACAATGTTCGAATAATGGTTTTTCGCAAAAGTCGATTTCGAACAATGTTCGAATAATGGCTTTCCGCGAAAGTCGATTTCGAACAATGTTCGAATAACAAATAAAAGCCGTTATTCGAACAATGTTCGAATAACGGTTTTTCGCGAAGGTCGATTTCGAACAATGTTCGAATAATGGTTTTTCGCGAAAGTCGATTCGAGCAATGTTCGAATAATGGCTTTTCGCGAAAGTCGATTTCGAACAATGTTCGAATAATGGCTTTTCGCGAAAGTCGATTTGGAACAATGTTCGAATAACGGCTTTCCGCGAAAGTCGATTTTGAACAATGTTCGAATAATGGTTTTTCGCGAAAGTCGATTTCGAACAATGTTCGAATAATGGCTTTCCGCGAAAGTCGATTTCGAACAATGTTCGAATAACAAATAAAAGCCGTTATTCGAACAATGTTCGAATAACGGTTTTTCGCGAAAGTCGATTTCGAACAATGTTCGAATAATGGCTTTTCGCGAAAGTCGATTTTGAACAATGTTCGAATAATGGTTTTTCGCGAAAGTCGATTTCGAACAATGTTCGAATAATGGCTTTTCGCGAAAGTCGATTTCGAGCAATGTCCGAATAACGGTTTTTCGCGAAAGTCGATTCGAACAATGTTCGAATAATGGCTTTTCGCGAAAGTCGATTTTGAACAATGTTCGAATAACGGCTTTCCGCGAAAGTCGATTTTGAACAATGTTCGAATAATGGTTTTTCGCGAAAGTCGATTCGAACAATGTTCGAATAATGGCTTTCCGCGAAAGTCGATTTCGAACAATGTTCGAATAACAAATAAAAGCCGTTATTCGAACAATGTTCGAATAATGGCTTTTCGCGAAAGTCGATTTTGAACAATGTTCGAATAACGGCTTTCCGCGAAAGTCGATTTTGAACAATGTTCGAATAACGGCTTTCCGCGAAAGTCGATTTTGAACAATGTTCGAATAATGGTTTTTCGCGAAAGTCGATTCGAGCAGTGTTCGAATAATGGCTTTTCGCGAAAGTCGATTTTGAACAATGTTCGAATAACGGCTTTCCGCGAAAGTCGATTTTGAACAATGTTCGAATAATGGCTTTTCGCGAAAGTCGATTTTGAACAATGTTCGAATAACGGCTTTCCGCGAAAGTCGATTTTGAACAATGTTCGAATAACGGTTTTTCGCGAAAGTCGATTTCGAACAATGTTCGAATAACGGCTTTCCGCGAAAGTCGATTTTGAACAATGTTCGAATAATGGTTTTTCGCGAAAGTCGATTTCGAACAATGTTCGAATAATGGCTTTTCGCGAAAGTCGATTTCGAACAATGTTCGAATAACGGCTTTCCGCGAAAGTCGATTTTGAACAATGTTCGAATAATGGTTTTTCGCGAAAGTCGATTTCGAACAATGTTCGAATAATGGTTTTTCGCGAAAGTCGATTCGAACAATGTTCGAATAACGGTTTTTCGCGAAAGTCGATTTCGAACAATGTTCGAATAACGGCTTTCCGCGAAAGTCGATTTTGAACAATGTTCGAATAATGGTTTTTCGCGAAAGTCGATTTCGAACAATGTTCGAATAATGGTTTTTCGCGAAAGTCGATTCGAACAATGTTCGAATAATGGCTTTTCGCGAAAGTCGATTTCGAACAATGTTCGAATAATGGCTTTTCGCGAAAGTCGATTTGGAACAATGTTCGAATAACGGCTTTCCGCGAAAGTCGATTTTGAACAATGTTCGAATAATGGTTTTTCGCGAAAGTCGATTTCGAACAATGTTCGAATAATGGCTTTCCGCGAAAGTCGATTTCGAACAATGTTCGAATAACAAATAAAAGCCGTTATTCGAACAATGTTTGAATAACGGTTTTTCGCGAAAGTCGATTTCGAACAATGTTCGAATAATGGCTTTTCGCGAAAGTCGATTTTGAACAATGTTCGAATAATGGTTTTTCGCGAAAGTCGATTTCGAACAATGTTCGAATAATGGCTTTTCGCGAAAGTCGATTTCGAACAATGTTCGAATAACGGTTTTTCGCGAAAGTCGATTCGAACAATGTTCGAATAACGGTTTTTCGCGAAAGTCGATTTCGAACAATGTTCGAATAATGGCTTTCCGCGAAAGTCGATTTCGAACAATGTTCGAATAACAAATAAAAGCCGTTATTCGAACAATGTTTGAATAACGGTTTTTCGCGAAAGTCGATTTCGAACAATGTTCGAATAATGGCTTTTCGCGAAAGTCGATTTTGAACAATGTTCGAATAATGGTTTTTCGCGAAAGTCGATTTCGAACAATGTTCGAATAATGGCTTTTCGCGAAAGTCGATTTCGAACAATGTTCGAATAACGGTTTTTCGCGAAAGTCGATTCGAACAATGTTCGAATAACGGTTTTTCGCGAAAGTCGATTTCGAACAATGTTCGAATAATGGTTTTTCGCGAAAGTCGATTCGAACAATGTTCGAATAATGGCTTTTCGCGAAAGTCGATTTGGAACAATGTTCGAATAACGGCTTTCCGCGAAAGTCGATTTTGAACAATGTTCGAATAATGGTTTTTCGCGAAAGTCGATTTCGAACAATGTTCGAATAATGGCTTTCCGCGAAAGTCGATTTCGAACAATGTTCGAATAACAAATAAAAGCCGTTATTCGAACAATGTTTGAATAACGGTTTTTCGCGAAGGTCGATTTCGAACAATGTCCTAATAATGGCTTTTCGCGAAAGTCGATTTTGAACAATGTTCGAATAATGGTTTTTCGCGAAAGTCGATTTCGAACAATGTTCGAATAATGGCTTTTCGCGAAAGTCGATTTTGAACAATGTTCGAATAATGGTTTTTCGCGAAAGTCGATTTTGAACAATGTTCGAATAATGGTTTTTCGCGAAAGTCGATTTCGAACAATGTTCGAATAATGGCTTTCCGCGAAAGTCGATTTCGAACAATGTTCGAATAACAAATAAAAGCCGTTATTCGAACAATGTTCGAATAACTAATAAAAGCCGTTATTCGAACAATGTTCGAATAACGGTTTTTCGCGAAAGTCGATTTCGAACAATGTTCGAATAATGGCTTTTCGCGAAAGTCGATTTTGAACAATGTTCGAATAATGGTTTTTCGCGAAAGTCGATTTTGAACAATGTTCGAATAATGGTTTTTCGCGAAAGTCGATTTCGAACAATGTTCGAATAATGGCTTTCCGCGAAAGTCGATTTCGAACAATGTTCGAATAACAAATAAAAGCCGTTATTCGAACAATGTTCGAATAACGGTTTTTCGCGAAAGTCGATTTCGAACAATGTTCGAATAACAAATAAAAGCCGTTATTCGAACAATGTTCGAATAACGGTTTTTCGCGAAAGTCGATTTCGAACAATGTTCGAATAATGGCTTTTCGCGAAAGTCGATTTCGAACAATGTTCGAATAATGGTTTTTCGCGAAAGTCGATTTCGAACAATGTTCGAATAATGGCTTTCCGCGAAAGTCGATTTCGAACAATGTTCGAATAACGGCTTTCCGCGAAAGTCGATTTTGAACAATGTTCGAATAATGGTTTTTCGCGAAAGTCGATTTCGAACAATGTTCGAATAATGGCTTTCCGCGAAAGTCGATTTCGAACAATGTTCGAATAACAAATAAAAGCCGTTATTCGAACAATGTTCGAATAACGGTTTTTCGCGAAAGTCGATTTCGAACAATGTTCGAATAATGGTTTTTCGCGAAAGTCGATTCGAACAATGTTCGAATAATGGCTTTCCGCGAAAGTCGATTTCGAACAATGTTCGAATAACAAATAAAAGCCGTTATTCGAACAATGTTTGAATAACGGTTTTTCGCGAAAGTCGATTTCGAACAATGTTCGAATAATGGCTTTTCGCGAAAGTCGATTTTGAACAATGTTCGAATAATGGTTTTTCGCGAAAGTCGATTTCGAACAATGTTCGAATAATGGCTTTTCGCGAAAGTCGATTTCGAACAATGTTCGAATAACGGTTTTTCGCGAAAGTCGATTCGAACAATGTTCGAATAACGGTTTTTCGCGAAAGTCGATTTCGAACAATGTTCGAATAATGGCTTTCCGCGAAAGTCGATTTCGAACAATGTTCGAATAACAAATAAAAGCCGTTATTCGAACAATGTTTGAATAACGGTTTTTCGCGAAAGTCGATTTCGAACAATGTTCGAATAATGGCTTTTCGCGAAAGTCGATTTTGAACAATGTTCGAATAATGGTTTTTCGCGAAAGTCGATTTCGAACAATGTTCGAATAATGGCTTTTCGCGAAAGTCGATTTCGAACAATGTTCGAATAACGGTTTTTCGCGAAAGTCGATTCGAACAATGTTCGAATAACGGTTTTTCGCGAAAGTCGATTTCGAACAATGTTCGAATAATGGTTTTTCGCGAAAGTCGATTCGAACAATGTTCGAATAATGGCTTTTCGCGAAAGTCGATTTGGAACAATGTTCGAATAACGGCTTTCCGCGAAAGTCGATTTTGAACAATGTTCGAATAATGGTTTTTCGCGAAAGTCGATTTCGAACAATGTTCGAATAATGGCTTTCCGCGAAAGTCGATTTCGAACAATGTTCGAATAACAAATAAAAGCCGTTATTCGAACAATGTTTGAATAACGGTTTTTCGCGAAGGTCGATTTCGAACAATGTCCTAATAATGGCTTTTCGCGAAAGTCGATTTTGAACAATGTTCGAATAATGGTTTTTCGCGAAAGTCGATTTCGAACAATGTTCGAATAATGGCTTTTCGCGAAAGTCGATTTTGAACAATGTTCGAATAATGGTTTTTCGCGAAAGTCGATTTTGAACAATGTTCGAATAATGGTTTTTCGCGAAAGTCGATTTCGAACAATGTTCGAATAATGGCTTTCCGCGAAAGTCGATTTCGAACAATGTTCGAATAACAAATAAAAGCCGTTATTCGAACAATGTTCGAATAACTAATAAAAGCCGTTATTCGAACAATGTTCGAATAACGGTTTTTCGCGAAAGTCGATTTCGAACAATGTTCGAATAATGGCTTTTCGCGAAAGTCGATTTTGAACAATGTTCGAATAATGGTTTTTCGCGAAAGTCGATTTTGAACAATGTTCGAATAATGGTTTTTCGCGAAAGTCGATTTCGAACAATGTTCGAATAATGGCTTTCCGCGAAAGTCGATTTCGAACAATGTTCGAATAACAAATAAAAGCCGTTATTCGAACAATGTTCGAATAACGGTTTTTCGCGAAAGTCGATTTCGAACAATGTTCGAATAACAAATAAAAGCCGTTATTCGAACAATGTTCGAATAACGGTTTTTCGCGAAAGTCGATTTCGAACAATGTTCGAATAATGGCTTTTCGCGAAAGTCGATTTCGAACAATGTTCGAATAATGGTTTTTCGCGAAAGTCGATTTCGAACAATGTTCGAATAATGGCTTTCCGCGAAAGTCGATTTCGAACAATGTTCGAATAACGGCTTTCCGCGAAAGTCGATTTTGAACAATGTTCGAATAATGGTTTTTCGCGAAAGTCGATTTCGAACAATGTTCGAATAATGGCTTTCCGCGAAAGTCGATTTCGAACAATGTTCGAATAACAAATAAAAGCCGTTATTCGAACAATGTTCGAATAACGGTTTTTCGCGAAAGTCGATTTCGAACAATGTTCGAATAATGGTTTTTCGCGAAAGTCGATTCGAACAATGTTCGAATAATGGCTTCTCGCGAAAGTCGATTTCGAACAATGTTCGAATAATGGCTTTTCGCGAAAGTCGATTTGGAACAATGTTCGAGTAACGGCTTTCCGCGAAAGTCGATTTCGAACAATGTTCGAATAATGGTTTTTCGCGAAAGTCGATTTCGAACAATGTTCGAATAACAAATAAAAGCCGTTATTCGAACAATGTTCGAATAACGGTTTTCCGCGAAAGTCGATTTTGAACAATGTTCGATTAACGTTTTTTCGCGAAAGTCGATTTCGAACAATGTTCGAATAACGGTTTTTCGCGAAAGTCGATTTCGAACAATGTTCGAATAATGGTTTTTCGCGAAAGTCGATTCGAACAATGTTCGAATAATGGCTTCTCGCGAAAGTCGATTTCGAACAATGTTCGAATAATGGCTTTTCGCGAAAGTCGATTTGGAACAATGTTCGAATAACGGCTTTCCGCGAAAGTCGATTTCGAACAATGTTCGAATAATGGTTTTTCGCGAAAGTCGATTTCGAACAATGTTCGAATAACAAATAAAAGCCGTTATTCGAACAATGTTCGAATAACGGTTTTCCGCGAAAGTCGATTTTGAACAATGTTCGATTAACGTTTTTTCGCGAAAGTCGATTTCGAACAATGTTCGAATAATGGCTTTCCGCGAAAGTCGATTTCGAACAATGTTCGAATAACAAATAAAAGCCGTTATTCGAACAATGTTCGAATAATGGTTTTTCGCGAAAGTCGATTTCGAACAATGTTCGAATAACAAATAAAAGCCGTTATTCGAACAATGTTCGAATAATGGTTTTTCGCGAAAGTCGATTTCGAACAATGTTCGAATAACAAATAAAAGCCGTTATTCGAACAATGTTCGAATAACGGCTTTCCGCGAAAGTCGATTTTGAACAATGTTCGAATAACGTTTTTTCGCGAAAGTCGATTTCGAACAATGTTCGAATAATGGTTTTTCGCGAAAGTCGATTCGAACAATGTTCGAGTAATGGCTTTTCGCGAAAGTCGATTTCGAACAATGTTCGAATAATGGCTTTTCGCGAAAGTCGATTTGGAACAATGTTCGAATAACGGCTTTCCGCGAAAGTCGATTTTGAACAATGTTCGAATAACAAATAAAAGCCGTTATTCGAACAATGTTCGAATAATGGTTTTTCGCGAAAGTCGATTTCGAACAATGTTCGAATAACAAATAAAAGCCGTTATTCGAACAATGTTCGAATAATGGTTTTTCGCGAAAGTCGATTTCGAACAATGTTCGAATAACAAATAAAAGCCGTTATTCGAATAATGTTCGAATAACGGTTTTTCGCGAAAGTCGATTTCGAAGAATGTTCGAATAATGGTTTTTCGCGAAAGTCGATTTCGAACAATGTTCGAATAACAAATAAAAGCCGTTATTCGAACAATGTTCGAATAATGGTTTTTCGCGAAAGTCGATTTCGAACAATGTTCGAATAACAAATAAAAGCCGTTATTCGAACAATGTTCGAATAACGGCTTTCCGCGAAAGTCGATTTTGAACAATGTTCGAATAACGTTTTTTCGCGAAAGTCGATTTCGAACAATGTTCGAATAATGGTTTTTCGCGAAAGTCGATTCGAACAATGTTCGAGTAATGGCTTCTCGCGAAAGTCGATTTCGAACAATGTTCGAATAACGGCTTTCCGCGAAAGTCGATTTTGAACAATGTTCGAATAATGGTTTTTTGCGAAAGTCGATTTCGAACAATGTTCGAATAATGGTTTTTCGCGAAAGTCGATTCGAACAATGTTCGAATAACAAATAAAAGCCGTTATTCGAACAATGTTCAATGCTTTCCGCGAAAGTCGATTTTGAACAATGTTCGAATAACGTTTTTTCGCGAAAGTCGATTTCGAACAATGTTCGAATAATGGTTTTTCGCGAAAGTCGATTTCGAACAATGTTCGAATAATGGCTTTTCGCGAAAGTCGATTTCGAACAATGTTCGAATAACGGCTTTCCGCGAAAGTCGATTTTGAACAATGTTCGAATAATGGTTTTTCGCGAAAGTCGATTCGAACAATGTTCGAGTAATGGCTTCTCGCGAAAGTCGATTTCGAACAACGTTCGAATAACGGTTTTCCGCGAAAGTCGATTTCGAACAATGTTCGAATAATGGCTTTTCGCGAAAGTCGATTTCGAACAATGTTCGAATAATGGTTTTTCGCGAAAGTCGATTTCGAACAATGTTCGAATAACAAATAAAAGCCGTTATTCGAACAATGTTCGAATAACGGTTTTTCGCGAAAGTCGATTTCGAACAATGTTCGAATAATGGCTTTTCGCGAAAGTCGATTTTGAACAATGTTCGAATAATGGTTTTTCGCGAAAGTCGATTTCGAACAATGTTCGAATAACAAATAAAAGCCGTTATTCGAACAATGTTCGAATAACGGTTTTTCGCGAAAGTCGATTTCGAACAATGTTCGAATAATGGCTTTTCGCGAAAGTCGATTTTGAACAATGTTCGAATAATGGTTTTTCGCGAAAGTCGATTTCGAACAATGTTCGAATAACAAATAAAAGCCGTTATTCGAACAATGTTGGAATAACGGTTTTTCGCGAAAGTCGATTTCGAACAATGTTCGAATAATGGCTTTTCGCGAAAGTCGATTTCGAACAATGTTCGAATAATGGTTTTTCGCGAAAGTCGATTTCGAACAATGTTCGAATAATGGCTTTCCGCGAAAGTCGATTTCGAACAATGTTCGAATAATGGTTTTTCGCGAAAGTCGATTTCGAACAATGTTCGAATAATGGCTTTTCGCGAAAGTCGATTTCGAACAATGTTCGAATAACGGTTTTTCGCGAAAGTCGATTCGAACAATGTTCGAATAATGGTTTTTCGCGAAAGTCGATTTCGAACAATGTTCGAATAACAAATAAAAGCCGTTATTCGAACAATGTTGGAATAACGGTTTTTCGCGAAAGTCGATTTCGAACAATGTTCGAATAATGGCTTTTCGCGAAAGTCGATTTCGAACAATGTTCGAATAATGGTTTTTCGCGAAAGTCGATTTCGAACAATGTTCGAATAATGGCTTTCCGCGAAAGTCGATTTCGAACAATGTTCGAATAATGGTTTTTCGCGAAAGTCGATTTTGAACAATGTTCGAATAATGGTTTTTCGCGAAAGTCGATTTCGAACAATGTTCGAATAACAAATAAAAGCCGTTATTCGAACAATGTTCGAATAACGGTTTTTCGCGAAAGTCGATTTCGAACAATGTTCGAATAATGGCTTTTCGCGAAAGTCGATTTTGAACAATGTTCGAATAATGGTTTTTCGCGAAAGTCGATTTCGAACAATGTTCGAATAACAAATAAAAGCCGTTATTCGAACAATGTTCGAATAACGGTTTTTCGCGAAAGTCGATTTCGAACAATGTTCGAATAATGGCTTTTCGCGAAAGTCGATTTTGAACAATGTTCGAATAATGGTTTTTCGCGAAAGTCGATTTCGAACAATGTTCGAATAACAAATAAAAGCCGTTATTCGAACAATGTTGGAATAACGGTTTTTCGCGTAAGTCGATTTCGAACAATGTTCGAATAATGGCTTTTCGCGAAAGTCGATTTTGAACAATGTTCGAATAATGGTTTTTCGCGAAAGTCGATTTCGAACAATGTTCGAATAATGGCTTTCCGCGAAAGTCGATTTCGAACAATGTTCGAATAATGGTTTTTCGCGAAAGTCGATTTCGAACAATGTTCGAATAATGGCTTTTCGCGAAAGTCGATTTCGAACAATGTTCGAATAACGGTTTTTCGCGAAAGTCGATTCGAACAATGTTCGAATAATGGCTTTTCGCGAAAGTCGATTTTGAACAATGTTCGAATAATGGTTTTTCGCGAAAGTCGATTTCGAACAATGTTCGAATAACAAATAAAAGCCGTTATTCGAACAATGTTCGAATAACGGTTTTTCGCGAAAGTCGATTTTGAACAATGTTCGAATAATGGTTTTTCGCGAAAGTCGATTCAAACAATGTTCGAATAATGGCTTTTCGCGAAAGTCGATTTCGAACAATGTTCGAATAATGGCTTTTCGCGAAAGTCGATTTGGAACAATGTTCGAATAACGGCTTTCCGCGAAAGTCGATTTTGAACAATGTTCGACTAATGGTTTTCGCGAAAGTCGATTTCGAACAATGTTCGAATAATGGCTTTTCGCGAAAGTCGATTTCGAACAATGTTCGAATAACAAATAAAAGCCGTTATTCGAACAATGTTCGAATAACGGTTTTTCGCGAAAGTCGATTTCGAACAATGTTCGAATAATGACTTTTCGCAAAAGTCGATTTTGAACAATGTTCGAATAATGGTTTTTCGCGAAAGTCGATTCGAACAATGTTCGAATAACAAATAAAAGCCGTTATTCGAACAATGTTCGAATAACGGTTTTTCGCGAAAGTCGATTTCGAACAATGTTCGAATAATGGTTTTTCGCGAAAGTCGATTCGAACAGTGTTCGAATAATGGCTTTTCGCGAAAGTCGATTTCGAACAATGTTCGAATAATGGCTTTTCGCGAAAGTCGATTTGGAACAATGTTCGAATAACGGCTTTCCGCGAAAGTCGATTTTGAACAATGTTCGAATAATGGTTTTTCGCGAAAGTCGATTTCGAACAATGTTCGAATAATGGCTTTCCGCGAAAGTCGATTTCGAACAATGTTCGAATAACAAATAAAAGCCGTTATTCGAACAATGTTTGAATAACGGTTTTTCGCGAAGGTCGATTTCGAACAATGTCCTAATAATGGCTTTTCGCGAAAGTCGATTTTGAACAATGTTCGAATAATGGTTTTTCGCGAAAGTCGATTTCGAACAATGTTCGAATAATGGCTTTTCGCGAAAGTCGATTTTGAACAATGTTCGAATAATGGTTTTTCGCGAAAGTCGATTTTGAACAATGTTCGAATAATGGTTTTTCGCGAAAGTCGATTTCGAACAATGTTCGAATAATGGCTTTCCGCGAAAGTCGATTTCGAACAATGTTCGAATAACAAATAAAAGCCGTTATTCGAACAATGTTCGAATAACAAATAAAAGCCGTTATTCGAACAATGTTCGAATAACGGTTTTTCGCGAAAGTCGATTTCGAACAATGTTCGAATAATGGCTTTTCGCGAAAGTCGATTTTGAACAATGTTCGAATAATGGTTTTTCGCGAAAGTCGATTTTGAACAATGTTCGAATAATGGTTTTTCGCGAAAGTCGATTTCGAACAATGTTCGAATAATGGCTTTCCGCGAAAGTCGATTTCGAACAATGTTCGAATAACAAATAAAAGCCGTTATTCGAACAATGTTCGAATAACGGTTTTTCGCGAAAGTCGATTTCGAACAATGTTCGAATAATGGCTTTTCGCGAAAGTCGATTTTGAACAATGTTCGAATAATGGTTTTTCGCGAAAGTCGATTTCGAACAATGTTCGAATAACAAATAAAAGCCGTTATTAGAACAATGTTCGAATAACGGTTTTTCGCGAAAGTCGATTTCGAACAATGTTCGAATAATGGCTTTTCGCGAAAGTCGATTTCGAACAATGTTCGAATAATGGTTTTTCGCGAAAGTCGATTTCGAACAACGTTCGAATAATGGCTTTCCGCGAAAGTCGATTTCGAACAATGTTCGAATAACGGCTTTCCGCGAAATTCGATTTTGAACATTGTTCGAATAATGGTTTTTCGCGAAAGTCGATTTCGAACAATGTTCGAATAATGGCTTTCCGCGAAAGTCGATTTCGAACAATGTTCGAATAACAAATAAAAGCCGTTATTCGAACAATGTTCGAATAACGGTTTTTCGCGAAAGTCGATTTCGAACAATGTTCGAATAATGGTTTTTCGCGAAAGTCGATTCGAACAATGTTCGAATAATGGCTTCTCGCGAAAGTCGATTTCGAACAATGTTCGAATAATGGCTTTTCGCGAAAGTCGATTTGGAACAATGTTCGAATAACGGCTTTCCGCGAAAGTCGATTTTGAACAATGTTCGAATAATGGTTTTTCGCGAAAGTCGATTTCGAACAATGTTCGAATAACAAATAAAAGCCGTTATTCGAACAATGTTGGAATAACGGTTTTTCGCGAAAGTCGATTTCGAACAATGTTCGAATAATGGCTTTTCGCGAAAGTCGATTTTGAACAATGTTCGAATAATGGTTTTTCGCGAAAGTCGATTTCGAACAATGTTCGAATAACAAATAAAAGCCGTTATTCGAACAATGTTCGAATAACGGTTTTTCGCGAAAGTCGATTTCGAACAATGTTCGAATAATGGCTTTTCGCGAAAGTCGATTTTGAACAATGTTCGAATAATGGTTTTTCGCGAAAGTCGATTTCGAACAATGTTCGAATAACAAATAAAAGCCGTTATTCGAACAATGTTGGAATAACGGTTTTTCGCGAAAGTCGATTTCGAACAATGTTCGAATAATGGCTTTTCGCGAAAGTCGATTTTGAACAATGTTCGAATAATGGTTTTTCGCGAAAGTCGATTTCGAACAATGTTCGAATAATGGCTTTCCGCGAAAGTCGATTTCGAACAATGTTCGAATAATGGTTTTTCGCGAAAGTCGATTTCGAACAATGTTCGAATAATGGCTTTTCGCGAAAGTCGATTTCGAACAATGTTCGAATAACGGTTTTTCGCGAAAGTCGATTCGAACAATGTTCGAATAATGGCTTTTCGCGAAAGTCGATTTTGAACAATGTTCGAATAATGGTTTTTCGCGAAAGTCGATTTCGAACAATGTTCGAATAACAAATAAAAGCCGTTATTCGAACAATGTTCGAATAACGGTTTTTCGCGAAAGTCGATTTTGAACAATGTTCGAATAATGGTTTTTCGCGAAAGTCGATTCAAACAATGTTCGAATAATGGCTTTTCGCGAAAGTCGATTTCGAACAATGTTCGAATAATGGCTTTTCGCGAAAGTCGATTTGGAACAATGTTCGAATAACGGCTTTCCGCGAAAGTCGATTTTGAACAATGTTCGACTAATGGTTTTCGCGAAAGTCGATTTCGAACAATGTTCGAATAATGGCTTTTCGCGAAAGTCGATTTCGAACAATGTTCGAATAACAAATAAAAGCCGTTATTCGAACAATGTTCGAATAACGGTTTTTCGCGAAAGTCGATTTCGAACAATGTTCGAATAATGACTTTTCGCAAAAGTCGATTTTGAACAATGTTCGAATAATGGTTTTTCGCGAAAGTCGATTCGAACAATGTTCGAATAACAAATAAAAGCCGTTATTCGAACAATGTTCGAATAACGGTTTTTCGCGAAAGTCGATTTCGAACAATGTTCGAATAATGGTTTTTCGCGAAAGTCGATTCGAACAGTGTTCGAATAATGGCTTTTCGCGAAAGTCGATTTCGAACAATGTTCGAATAATGGCTTTTCGCGAAAGTCGATTTGGAACAATGTTCGAATAACGGCTTTCCGCGAAAGTCGATTTTGAACAATGTTCGAATAATGGTTTTTCGCGAAAGTCGATTTCGAACAATGTTCGAATAATGGCTTTCCGCGAAAGTCGATTTCGAACAATGTTCGAATAACAAATAAAAGCCGTTATTCGAACAATGTTTGAATAACGGTTTTTCGCGAAGGTCGATTTCGAACAATGTCCTAATAATGGCTTTTCGCGAAAGTCGATTTTGAACAATGTTCGAATAATGGTTTTTCGCGAAAGTCGATTTCGAACAATGTTCGAATAATGGCTTTTCGCGAAAGTCGATTTTGAACAATGTTCGAATAATGGTTTTTCGCGAAAGTCGATTTTGAACAATGTTCGAATAATGGTTTTTCGCGAAAGTCGATTTCGAACAATGTTCGAATAATGGCTTTCCGCGAAAGTCGATTTCGAACAATGTTCGAATAACAAATAAAAGCCGTTATTCGAACAATGTTCGAATAACAAATAAAAGCCGTTATTCGAACAATGTTCGAATAACGGTTTTTCGCGAAAGTCGATTTCGAACAATGTTCGAATAATGGCTTTTCGCGAAAGTCGATTTTGAACAATGTTCGAATAATGGTTTTTCGCGAAAGTCGATTTCGAACAATGTTCGAATAATGGCTTTCCGCGAAAGTCGATTTCGAACAATGTTCGAATAATGGCTTTTCGCGAAAGTCGATTTCGAACAATGTTCGAATAACAAATAAAAGCCGTTATTAGAACAATGTTCGAATAACGGTTTTTCGCGAAAGTCGATTTCGAACAATGTTCGAATAATGGCTTTTCGCGAAAGTCGATTTCGAACAATGTTCGAATAATGGTTTTTCGCGAAAGTCGATTTCGAACAACGTTCGAATAATGGCTTTCCGCGAAAGTCGATTTCGAACAATGTTCGAATAACGGCTTTCCGCGAAATTCGATTTTGAACATTGTTCGAATAATGGTTTTTCGCGAAAGTCGATTTCGAACAATGTTCGAATAATGGCTTTCCGCGAAAGTCGATTTCGAACAATGTTCGAATAACAAATAAAAGCCGTTATTCGAACAATGTTCGAATAACGGTTTTTCGCGAAAGTCGATTTCGAACAATGTTCGAATAATGGTTTTTCGCGAAAGTCGATTCGAACAATGTTCGAATAATGGCTTCTCGCGAAAGTCGATTTCGAACAATGTTCGAATAATGGCTTTTCGCGAAAGTCGATTTGGAACAATGTTCGAATAACGGCTTTCCGCGAAAGTCGATTTTGAACAATGTTCGAATAATGGTTTTTCGCGAAAGTCGATTTTGAACAATGTTCGAATAATGGTTTTTCGCGAAAGTCGATTTCGAACAATGTTCGAATAACAAATAAAAGCCGTTATTCGAACAATGTTCGAATAACGGTTTTTCGCGAAAGTCGATTTCGAACAATGTTCGAATAATGGCTTTTCGCGAAAGTCGATTTTGAACAATGTTCGAATAATGGTTTTTCGCGAAAGTCGATTTCGAACAATGTTCGAATAACAAATAAAAGCCGTTATTCGAACAATGTTGGAATAACGGTTTTTCGCGTAAGTCGATTTCGAACAATGTTCGAATAATGGCTTTTCGCGAAAGTCGATTTTGAACAATGTTCGAATAATGGTTTTTCGCGAAAGTCGATTTCGAACAATGTTCGAATAATGGCTTTCCGCGAAAGTCGATTTCGAACAATGTTCGAATAATGGTTTTTCGCGAAAGTCGATTTCGAACAATGTTCGAATAATGGCTTTTCGCGAAAGTCGATTTCGAACAATGTTCGAATAACGGTTTTTCGCGAAAGTCGATTCGAACAATGTTCGAATAATGGCTTTTCGCGAAAGTCGATTTTGAACAATGTTCGAATAATGGTTTTTCGCGAAAGTCGATTTCGAACAATGTTCGAATAACAAATAAAAGCCGTTATTCGAACAATGTTCGAATAACGGTTTTTCGCGAAAGTCGATTTTGAACAATGTTCGAATAATGGTTTTTCGCGAAAGTCGATTCAAACAATGTTCGAATAATGGCTTTTCGCGAAAGTCGATTTCGAACAATGTTCGAATAATGGCTTTTCGCGAAAGTCGATTTGGAACAATGTTCGAATAACGGCTTTCCGCGAAAGTCGATTTTGAACAATGTTCGACTAATGGTTTTCGCGAAAGTCGATTTCGAACAATGTTCGAATAATGGCTTTTCGCGAAAGTCGATTTCGAACAATGTTCGAATAACAAATAAAAGCCGTTATTCGAACAATGTTCGAATAACGGTTTTTCGCGAAAGTCGATTTCGAACAATGTTCGAATAATGACTTTTCGCAAAAGTCGATTTTGAACAATGTTCGAATAATGGTTTTTCGCGAAAGTCGATTCGAACAATGTTCGAATAACAAATAAAAGCCGTTATTCGAACAATGTTCGAATAACGGTTTTTCGCGAAAGTCGATTTCGAACAATGTTCGAATAATGGTTTTTCGCGAAAGTCGATTCGAACAGTGTTCGAATAATGGCTTTTCGCGAAAGTCGATTTCGAACAATGTTCGAATAATGGCTTTTCGCGAAAGTCGATTTGGAACAATGTTCGAATAACGGCTTTCCGCGAAAGTCGATTTTGAACAATGTTCGAATAATGGTTTTTCGCGAAAGTCGATTTCGAACAATGTTCGAATAATGGCTTTCCGCGAAAGTCGATTTCGAACAATGTTCGAATAACAAATAAAAGCCGTTATTCGAACAATGTTTGAATAACGGTTTTTCGCGAAGGTCGATTTCGAACAATGTCCTAATAATGGCTTTTCGCGAAAGTCGATTTTGAACAATGTTCGAATAATGGTTTTTCGCGAAAGTCGATTTCGAACAATGTTCGAATAATGGCTTTTCGCGAAAGTCGATTTTGAACAATGTTCGAATAATGGTTTTTCGCGAAAGTCGATTTTGAACAATGTTCGAATAATGGTTTTTCGCGAAAGTCGATTTCGAACAATGTTCGAATAATGGCTTTCCGCGAAAGTCGATTTCGAACAATGTTCGAATAACAAATAAAAGCCGTTATTCGAACAATGTTCGAATAACAAATAAAAGCCGTTATTCGAACAATGTTCGAATAACGGTTTTTCGCGAAAGTCGATTTCGAACAATGTTCGAATAATGGCTTTTCGCGAAAGTCGATTTTGAACAATGTTCGAATAATGGTTTTTCGCGAAAGTCGATTTTGAACAATGTTCGAATAATGGTTTTTCGCGAAAGTCGATTTCGAACAATGTTCGAATAATGGCTTTCCGCGAAAGTCGATTTCGAACAATGTTCGAATAACAAATAAAAGCCGTTATTCGAACAATGTTCGAATAATGGCTTTTCGCGAAAGTCGATTTTGAACAATGTTCGAATAATGGTTTTTCGCGAAAGTCGATTTCGAACAATGTTCGAATAATGGCTTTCCGCGAAAGTCGATTTCGAACAATGTTCGAATAACAAATAAAAGCCGTTATTCGAACAATGTTCGAATGACGGTTTTTCGCGAAAGTCGATTTCGAACAATGTTCGAATAATGGCTTTTCGCGAAAGTCGATTTTGAACAATGTTCGAATAATGGTTTTTCGCGAAAGTCGATTTCGAACAATGTTCGAATAACAAATAAAAGCCGTTATTCGAACAATGTTCGAATAACGGTTTTTCGCGAAAGTCGATTTCGAACAATGTTCGAATAATGGCTTTTCGCGAAAGTCGATTTCGAACAATGTTCGAATAATGGTTTTTCGCGAAAGTCGATTTCGAACAATGTTCGAATAATGGCTTTCCGCGAAAGTCGATTTCGAACAATGTTCGAATAACGGCTTTCCGCGAAAGTCGATTTTGAACAATGTTCGAATAATGGTTTTTCGCGAAAGTCGATTTCGAACAATGTTCGAATAATGGCTTTCCGCGAAAGTCGATTTCGAACAATGTTCGAATAACAAATAAAAGCCGTTATTCGAACAATGTTCGAATAACGGTTTTTCGCGAAAGTCGATTTCGAACAATGTTCGAATAATGGTTTTTCGCGAAAGTCGATTCGAACAATGTTCGAATAATGGCTTCTCGCGAAAGTCGATTTCGAACAATGTTCGAATAATGGCTTTTCGCGAAAGTCGATTTGGAACAATGTTCGAATAACGGCTTTCCGCGAAAGTCGATTTCGAACAATGTTCGAATAATGGTTTTTCGCGAAAGTCGATTTCGAACAATGTTCGAATAACAAATAAAAGTCGTTATTCGAACAATGTTCGAATAACGGTTTTCCGCGAAAGTCGATTTTGAACAATGTTCGATTAACGTTTTTTCGCGAAAGTCGATTTCGAACAATGTTCGAATAATGGCTTTCCGCGAAAGTCGATTTCGAACAATGTTCGAATAACAAATAAAAGCCGTTATTCGAACAATGTTCGAATAATGGTTTTTCGCGAAAGTCGATTTCGAACAATGTTCGAATAACAAATAAAAGCCGTTATTCGAACAATGTTCGAATAATGGTTTTTCGCGAAAGTCGATTTCGAACAATGTTCGAATAACAAATAAAAGCCGTTATTCGAACAATGTTCGAATAACGGCTTTCCGCGAAAGTCGATTTTGAACAATGTTCGAATAACGTTTTTTCGCGAAAGTCGATTTCGAACAATGTTCGAATAATGGTTTTTCGCGAAAGTCGATTCGAACAATGTTCGGGTAATGGCTTTTCGCGAAAGTCGATTTCGAACAATGTTCGAATAATGGCTTTTCGCGAAAGTCGATTTGGAACAATGTTCGAATAACGGCTTTCCGCGAAAGTCGATTTTGAACAATGTTCGAATAACAAATAAAAGCCGTTATTCGAACAATGTTCGAATAATGGCTTTCCGCGAAAGTCGATTTCGAACAATGTTCGAATAACAAATAAAAGCCGTTATTCGAACAATGCTCGAATAATGGTTTTTCGCGAAAGTCGATTTCGAACAATGTTCGAATAACAAATAAAAGCCGTTATTCGAACAATGTTCGAATAATGGTTTTTCGCGAAAGTCGATTTCGAACAATGTTCGAATAACAAATAAAAGCCGTTATTCGAACAATGTTCGAATAACGGCTCGATTTCGAACAATGTTCGAATAATGGCTTTTCGCGAAAGTCGATTTGGAACAATGTTCGAATAACGGCTTTCCGCGAAAGTCGATTTTGAACAATGTTCGAATAACAAATAAAAGCCGTTATTCGAACAATGTTCGAATAATGGTTTTTCGCGAAAGTCGATTTCGAACAATGTTCGAATAACAAATAAAAGCCGTTATTCGAACAATGTTCGAATAATGGTTTTTCGCGAAAGTCGATTTCGAACAATGTTCGAATAACAAATAAAAGCCGTTATTCGAACAATGTTCGAATAACGGTTTTTCGCGAAAGTCGATTTCGAACAATGTTCGAATAATGGCTTTTCGCGAAAGTCGATTTTGAACAATGTTCGAATAATGGTTTTTCGCGAAAGTCGATTTCGAACAATGTTCGAATAATGGCTTTCCGCGAAAGTCGATTTCGAACAATGTTCGAATAACAAATAAAAGCCGTTATTCGAACAATGTTCGAATGACGGTTTTTCGCGAAAGTCGATTTCGAACAATGTTCGAATAATGGCTTTTCGCGAAAGTCGATTTTGAACAATGTTCGAATAATGGTTTTTCGCGAAAGTCGATTTCGAACAATGTTCGAATAACAAATAAAAGCCGTTATTCGAACAATGTTCGAATAACGGTTTTTCGCGAAAGTCGATTTCGAACAATGTTCGAATAATGGCTTTTCGCGAAAGTCGATTTCGAACAATGTTCGAATAATGGTTTTTCGCGAAAGTCGATTTCGAACAATGTTCGAATAATGGCTTTCCGCGAAAGTCGATTTCGAACAATGTTCGAATAACGGCTTTCCGCGAAAGTCGATTTTGAACAATGTTCGAATAATGGTTTTTCGCGAAAGTCGATTTCGAACAATGTTCGAATAATGGCTTTCCGCGAAAGTCGATTTCGAACAATGTTCGAATAACAAATAAAAGCCGTTATTCGAACAATGTTCGAATAACGGTTTTTCGCGAAAGTCGATTTCGAACAATGTTCGAATAATGGTTTTTCGCGAAAGTCGATTCGAACAATGTTCGAATAATGGCTTCTCGCGAAAGTCGATTTCGAACAATGTTCGAATAATGGCTTTTCGCGAAAGTCGATTTGGAACAATGTTCGAATAACGGCTTTCCGCGAAAGTCGATTTCGAACAATGTTCGAATAATGGTTTTTCGCGAAAGTCGATTTCGAACAATGTTCGAATAACAAATAAAAGTCGTTATTCGAACAATGTTCGAATAACGGTTTTCCGCGAAAGTCGATTTTGAACAATGTTCGATTAACGTTTTTTCGCGAAAGTCGATTTCGAACAATGTTCGAATAATGGCTTTCCGCGAAAGTCGATTTCGAACAATGTTCGAATAACAAATAAAAGCCGTTATTCGAACAATGTTCGAATAATGGTTTTTCGCGAAAGTCGATTTCGAACAATGTTCGAATAACAAATAAAAGCCGTTATTCGAACAATGTTCGAATAATGGTTTTTCGCGAAAGTCGATTTCGAACAATGTTCGAATAACAAATAAAAGCCGTTATTCGAACAATGTTCGAATAACGGCTTTCCGCGAAAGTCGATTTTGAACAATGTTCGAATAACGTTTTTTCGCGAAAGTCGATTTCGAACAATGTTCGAATAATGGTTTTTCGCGAAAGTCGATTCGAACAATGTTCGGGTAATGGCTTTTCGCGAAAGTCGATTTCGAACAATGTTCGAATAATGGCTTTTCGCGAAAGTCGATTTGGAACAATGTTCGAATAACGGCTTTCCGCGAAAGTCGATTTTGAACAATGTTCGAATAACAAATAAAAGCCGTTATTCGAACAATGTTCGAATAATGGTTTTTCGCGAAAGTCGATTTCGAACAATGTTCGAATAACAAATAAAAGCCGTTATTCGAACAATGTTCGAATAATGGTTTTTCGCGAAAGTCGATTTCGAACAATGTTCGAATAACAAATAAAAGCCGTTATTCGAACAATGTTCGAATAACGGTTTTTCGCGAAAGTCGATTTCGAACAATGTTCGAATAATGGCTTTTCGCGAAAGTCGATTTTGAACAATGTTCGAATAATGGTTTTTCGCGAAAGTCGATTTCGAACAATGTTCGAATAACAAATAAATGCCGTTATTCGAACAATGTTCGAATAACGGTTTTTCGCGAAAGCCGATTTCGAACAATGTTCGAATAATGGCTTTTCGCGAAAGTCGATTTCGAACAATGTTCGAATAATGGTTTTTCGCGTAAGTCGATTTCGAACAATGTTCGAATAATGGCTTTCCGCGAAAGTCGATTTCGAACAATGTTCGAATAATGGTTTTTCGCGAAAGTCGATTTCGAACAATGTTCGAATAATGGCTTTTCGCGAAAGTCGATTTTGAACAATGTTCGAATAATGGTTTTTCGCGAAAGTCGATTTCGAACAATGTTCGAATAACAAATAAAAGCCGTTATTCGAACAATGTTCGAATAACGGTTTTTCGCGAAAGTCGATTTCGAACAATGTTCGAATAACGGCTTTCCGCGAAAGTCGATTTTGAACAATGTTCGAATAATGGTTTTTCGCGAAAGTCGATTCGAACAATGTTCGAGTAATGGCTTTTCGCGAAAGTCGATTTCGAACAATGTTCGAATAATGGTTTTTCGCGAAAGTCGATTTCGAACAATGTTCGAATAACAAATAAAAGCCGTTATTCGAACAATGTTCGAATAATGGCTTTCCGCGAAAGTCGATTTCGAACATTGTTCGAATAATGGTTTTTCGCGAAAGTCGATTTCGAACAATGTTCGAATAATGGCTTTCCGCGAAAGTCGATTTCGAACAATGTTCGAATAATGGTTTTTCGCGAAAGTCGATTTCGAACAATGTTCGAATAATGGCTTTTCGCGAAAGTCGATTTTGAACAATGTTCGAATAATGGTTTTTCGCGAAAGTCGATTTCGAACAATGTTCGAATAACAAATAAAAGCCGTTATTCGAACAATGTTCGAATAACGGTTTTTCGCGAAAGTCGATTTCGAACAATGTTCGAATAACGGCTTTCCGCGAAAGTCGATTTTGAACAATGTTCGAATAATGGTTTTTCGCGAAAGTCGATTTCGAACAATGTTCGAATAACAAATAAAAGCCGTTATTCGAACAATGTTCGAATAACGGCTTTCCGCGAAAGTCGATTTTGAACAATGTTCGAATAACGTTTTTTCGCGAAAGTCGATTTCGAACAATGTTCGAATAATGGTTTTTCGCGAAAGTCGATTCGAACAATGTTCGAGTAATGGCTTTTCGCGAAAGTCGATTTCGAACAATGTTCGAATAATGGCTTTTCGCGAAAGTCGATTTGGAACAATGTTCGAATAACGGCTTTCCGCGAAAGTCGATTTTGAACAATGTTCGAATAATGGTTTTTCGCGAAAGTCGATTTCGAACAATGTTCGAATAACAAATAAAAGCCGTTATTCGAACAATGTTCGAATAATGGCTTTCCGCGAAAGTCGATTTCGAACAATGTTCGAATAACAAATAAAAGCCGTTATTCGAACAATGTTCGAATAACGGTTTTCCGCGAAAGTCGATTTCGAACAATGTTCGAATAATGGTTTTTCGCGAAAGTCGATTTCGAACAATGTTCCAATAATGGCTTTCCGCGAAAGTCGATTTCGAACAATGTTCGAATAACGGCTTTCCGCGAAAGTCGATTTTGAACAATGTTCGAATAACGTTTTTTCGCGAAAGTCGATTTCGAACAATGTTCGAATAATGGTTTTTCGCGAAAGTCGATTCGAACAATGTTCGGGTAATGGCTTTTCGCGAAAGTCGATTTCGAACAATGTTCGAATAATGGCTTTTCGCGAAAGTCGATTTGGAACAATGTTCGAATAACGGCTTTCCGCGAAAGTCGATTTTGAACAATGTTCGAATAACAAATAAAAGCCGTTATTCGAACAATGTTCGAATAATGGTTTTTCGCGAAAGTCGATTTCGAACAATGTTCGAATAACAAATAAAAGCCGTTATTCGAACAATGTTCGAATAATGGTTTTTCGCGAAAGTCGATTTCGAACAATGTTCGAATAACAAATAAAAGCCGTTATTCGAACAATGTTCGAATAACGGTTTTTCGCGAAAGTCGATTTCGAACAATGTTCGAATAATGGCTTTTCGCGAAAGTCGATTTTGAACAATGTTCGAATAATGGTTTTTCGCGAAAGTCGATTTCGAACAATGTTCGAATAACAAATAAATGCCGTTATTCGAACAATGTTCGAATAACGGTTTTTCGCGAAAGCCGATTTCGAACAATGTTCGAATAATGGCTTTTCGCGAAAGTCGATTTCGAACAATGTTCGAATAATGGTTTTTCGCGTAAGTCGATTTCGAACAATGTTCGAATAATGGCTTTCCGCGAAAGTCGATTTCGAACAATGTTCGAATAATGGTTTTTCGCGAAAGTCGATTTCGAACAATGTTCGAATAATGGCTTTTCGCGAAAGTCGATTTTGAACAATGTTCGAATAATGGTTTTTCGCGAAAGTCGATTTCGAACAATGTTCGAATAACAAATAAAAGCCGTTATTCGAACAATGTCCGAATAACGGTTTTTCGCGAAAGTCGATTTCGAACAATGTTCGAATAACGGCTTTCCGCGAAAGTCGATTTTGAACAATGTTCGAATAATGGTTTTTCGCGAAAGTCGATTTCGAACAATGTTCCAATAATGGCTTTCCGCGAAAGTCGATTTCGAACAATGTTCGAATAACGGCTTTCCGCGAAAGTCGATTTTGAACAATGTTCGAATAACGTTTTTTCGCGAAAGTCGATTTCGAACAATGTTCGAATAATGGTTTTTCGCGAAAGTCGATTCGAACAATGTTCGGGTAATGGCTTTTCGCGAAAGTCGATTTCGAACAATGTTCGAATAATGGCTTTTCGCGAAAGTCGATTTGGAACAATGTTCGAATAACGGCTTTCCGCGAAAGTCGATTTTGAACAATGTTCGAATAACAAATAAAAGCCGTTATTCGAACAATGTTCGAATAATGGTTTTTCGCGAAAGTCGATTTCGAACAATGTTCGAATAACAAATAAAAGCCGTTATTCGAACAATGTTCGAATAATGGTTTTTCGCGAAAGTCGATTTCGAACAATGTTCGAATAACAAATAAAAGCCGTTATTCGAACAATGTTCGAATAACGGTTTTTCGCGAAAGTCGATTTCGAACAATGTTCGAATAATGGCTTTTCGCGAAAGTCGATTTTGAACAATGTTCGAATAATGGTTTTTCGCGAAAGTCGATTTCGAACAATGTTCGAATAACAAATAAATGCCGTTATTCGAACAATGTTCGAATAACGGTTTTTCGCGAAAGCCGATTTCGAACAATGTTCGAATAATGGCTTTTCGCGAAAGTCGATTTCGAACAATGTTCGAATAATGGTTTTTCGCGTAAGTCGATTTCGAACAATGTTCGAATAATGGCTTTCCGCGAAAGTCGATTTCGAACAATGTTCGAATAATGGTTTTTCGCGAAAGTCGATTTCGAACAATGTTCGAATAATGGCTTTTCGCGAAAGTCGATTTTGAACAATGTTCGAATAATGGTTTTTCGCGAAAGTCGATTTCGAACAATGTTCGAATAACAAATAAAAGCCGTTATTCGAACAATGTTCGAATAACGGTTTTTCGCGAAAGTCGATTTCGAACAATGTTCGAATAACGGCTTTCCGCGAAAGTCGATTTTGAACAATGTTCGAATAATGGTTTTTCGCGAAAGTCGATTTCGAACAATGTTCGAATAACAAATAAAAGCCGTTATTCGAACAATGTTCGAATAACGGCTTTCCGCGAAAGTCGATTTTGAACAATGTTCTAATAACGTTTTTTCGCGAAAGTCGATTTCGAACAATGTTCGAATAATGTTTTTTCGCGAAAGTCGATTCGAACAATGTTCGAATAATGGTTTTTCGCGAAAGTCGATTCGAACAATGTTCGAGTAATGGCTTTTCGCGAAAGTCGATTTCGAACAATGTTCGAATAATGGTTTTTCGCGAAAGTCGATTTCGAACAATGTTCGAATAACAAATAAAAGCCGTTATTCGAACAATGTTCGAATAATGGCTTTCCGCGAAAGTCGATTTCGAACATTGTTCGAATAATGGTTTTTCGCGAAAGTCGATTTCGAACAATGTTCGAATAATGGCTTTCCGCGAAAGTCGATTTCGAACAATGTTCGAATAATGGTTTTTCGCGAAAGTCGATTTCGAACAATGTTCGAATAATGGCTTTTCGCGAAAGTCGATTTTGAACAATGTTCGAATAATGGTTTTTCGCGAAAGTCGATTTCGAACAATGTTCGAATAACAAATAAAAGCCGTTATTCGAACAATGTTCGAATAACGGTTTTTCGCGAAAGTCGATTTCGAACAATGTTCGAATAACGGCTTTCCGCGAAAGTCGATTTTGAACAATGTTCGAATAATGGTTTTTCGCGAAAGTCGATTTCGAACAATGTTCGAATAACAAATAAAAGCCGTTATTCGAACAATGTTCGAATAACGGCTTTCCGCGAAAGTCGATTTTGAACAATGTTCGAATAACGTTTTTTCGCGAAAGTCGATTTCGAACAATGTTCGAATAATGGTTTTTCGCGAAAGTCGATTCGAACAATGTTCGAGTAATGGCTTTTCGCGAAAGTCGATTTCGAACAATGTTCGAATAATGGCTTTTCGCGAAAGTCGATTTGGAACAATGTTCGAATAACGGCTTTCCGCGAAAGTCGATTTTGAACAATGTTCGAATAATGGTTTTTCGCGAAAGTCGATTTCGAACAATGTTCGAATAACAAATAAAAGCCGTTATTCGAACAACGTTCGAATAATGGCTTTCCGCGAAAGTCGATTTCGAACAATGTTCGAATAACAAATAAAAGCCGTTATTCGAACAATGTTCGAATAACGGTTTTCCGCGAAAGTCGATTTCGAACAATGTTCGAATAATGGTTTTTCGCGAAAGTCGATTTCGAACAATGTTCCAATAATGGCTTTCCGCGAAAGTCGATTTCGAACAATGTTCGAATAACGGCTTTCCGCGAAAGTCGATTTTGAACAATGTTCGAATAATGGTTTTTCGCGAAAGTCGATTTCGAACAATGTTCGAATAATGGTTTTTCGCGAAAGTCGATTTGGAACAATGTTCGAATAACGGCTTTCCGCGAAAGTCGATTTTGAACAATGTTCGACTAATGGTTTTCGCGAAAGTCGATTTCGAACAATGTTCGAATAATGGCTTTCCGCGAAAGTCGATTTCGAACAATGTTCGAATAACAAATAAAAGCCGTTATTCGAACAATGTTCGAATAACGGTTTTTCGCGAAAGTCGACTTCGAACAATGTTCGAATAATGACTTTTCGCAAAAGTCGATTTTGAACAATGTTCGAATAATGGTTTTTCGCGAAAGTCGATTCGAACAATATTCGAATAACAAATAAAAGCCGTTATTCGAACAATGTTCGAATAACGGTTTTTCGCGAAAGTCGATTTCGAACAATGTTCGAATAATGGTTTTTCGCGAAAGTCGATTCGAACAGTGTTCGAATAATGGCTTTTCGCGAAAGTCGATTTCGAACAATGTTCGAATAATAGCTTTTCGCGAAAGTCGATTTGGAACAATGTTCGAATAACGGCTTTCCGCGAAAGTCGATTTTGAACAATGTTCGAATAATGGTTTTTCGCGAAAGTCGATTTCGAACAATGTTCGAATAATGGCTTTCCGCGAAAGTCGATTTCGAACAATGTTCGAATAACAAATAAAAGCCGTTATTCGAACAATGTTTGAATAACGGTTTTTCGCGAAGGTCGATTTCGAACAATGTCCTAATAATGGCTTTTCGCGAAAGTCGATTTTGAACAATGTTCGAATAATGGTTTTTCGCGAAAGTCGATTTCGAACAATGTTCGAATAATGGCTTTTCGCGAAAGTCGATTTTGAACAATGTTCGAATAATGGTTTTTCGCGAAAGTCGATTTTGAACAATGTTCGAATAATGGTTTTTCGCGAAAGTCGATTTCGAACAACGTTCGAATAATGGCTTTCCGCGAAAGTCGATTTCGAACAATGTTCGAATAACAAATAAAAGCCGTTATTCGAACAATGTTCGAATAACAAATAAAAGCCGTTATTCGAACAATGTTCGAATAACGGTTTTTCGCGAAAGTCGATTTCGAACAATGTTCGAATAATGGCTTTTCGCGAAAGTCGATTTTGAACAATGTTCGAATAATGGTTTTTCGCGAAAGTCGATTTCGAACAATGTTCGAATAACAAATAAAAGCCGTTATTCGAACAATGTTCGAATAACGGTTTTTCGCGAAAGTCGATTTCGAACAATGTTCGAATAATGGCTTTTCGCGAAAGTCGATTTTGAACAATGTTCGAATAATGGTTTTTCGCGAAAGTCGATTTCGAACAATGTTCGAATAACAAATAAAAGCCGCTATTCGAACAATGTTCGAATAACGGTTTTTCGCGAAAGTCGATTTCGAACAATGTTCGAATAATGGCTTTTCGCGAAAGTCGATTTCGAACAATGTTCGAATAATGGTTTTTCGCGAAAGTCGATTTCGAACAATGTTCGAATAATGGCTTTCCGCGAAAGTCGATTTCGAACAATGTTCGAATAATGGTTTTTCGCGAAAGTCGATTTCGAACAATGTTCGAATAATGGCTTTTCGCGAAAGTCGATTTTGAACAATGTTCGAATAATGGTTTTTCGCGAAAGTCGATTTCGAACAATGTTCGAATAACAAATAAAAGCCGTTATTCGAACAATGTTCGAATAACGGTTTTTCGCGAAAGTCGATTTCGAACAATGTTCGAATAATGGCTTTTCGCGAAAGTCGATTTTGAACAATGTTCGAATAATGGTTTTTCGCGAAAGTCGATTTCGAACAATGTTCGAATAACAAATAAAAGCCGCTATTCGAACAATGTTCGAATAACGGTTTTTCGCGAAAGTCGATTTCGAACAATGTTCGAATAATGGCTTTTCGCGAAAGTCGATTTCGAACAATGTTCGAATAATGGTTTTTCGCGAAAGTCGATTTCGAACAATGTTCGAATAACAAATAAAAGCCGTTATTCGAACAATGTTCGAATAACAAATAAAAGCCGTTATTCGAACAATGTTCGAATAACGGTTTTTCGCGAAAGTCGATTTCGAACAATGTTCGAATAATGGCTTTTCGCGAAAGTCGATTTTGAACAATGTTCGAATAATGGTTTTTCGCGAAAGTCGATTTCGAACAATGTTCGAATAACAAATAAAAGCCGTTATTCGAACAATGTTCGAATAACGGTTTTTCGCGAAAGTCGATTTCGAACAATGTTCGAATAATGGCTTTTCGCGAAAGTCGATTTTGAACAATGTTCGAATAATGGTTTTTCGCGAAAGTCGATTTCGAACAATGTTCGAATAACAAATAAAAGCCGCTATTCGAACAATGTTCGAATAACGGTTTTTCGCGAAAGTCGATTTCGAACAATGTTCGAATAATGGCTTTTCGCGAAAGTCGATTTCGAACAATGTTCGAATAATGGTTTTTCGCGAAAGTCGATTTCGAACAATGTTCGAATAATGGCTTTCCGCGAAAGTCGATTTCGAACAATGTTCGAATAATGGTTTTTCGCGAAAGTCGATTTCGAACAATGTTCGAATAATGGCTTTTCGCGAAAGTCGATTTTGAACAATGTTCGAATAATGGTTTTTCGCGAAAGTCGATTTCGAACAATGTTCGAATAACAAATAAAAGCCGTTATTCGAACAATGTTCGAATAACGGTTTTTCGCGAAAGTCGATTTCGAACAATGTTCGAATAACGGCTTTCCGCGAAAGTCGATTTTGAACAATGTTCGAATAACAAATAAAAGCCGTTATTCGAACAATGTTCGAATAACGGTTTTTCGCGAAAGTCGATTTCGAACAATGTTCGAATAATGGCTTTTCGCGAAAGTCGATTTTGAACAATGTTCGAATAATGGTTTTTCGCGAAAGTCGATTTCGAACAATGTTCGAATAACAAATAAAAGCCGTTATTCGAACAATGTTCGAATAACGGTTTTTCGCGAAAGTCGATTTCGAACAATGTTCGAATAATGGCTTTTCGCGAAAGTCGATTTCGAACAATGTTCGAATAATGGTTTTTCGCGAAAGTCGATTTCGAACAATGTTCGAATAATGGCTTTCCGCGAAAGTCGATTTCGAACAATGTTCGAATAATGGTTTTTCGCGAAAGTCGATTTCGAACAATGTTCGAATAATGGCTTTTCGCGAAAGTCGAATTTGAACAATGTTCGAATAATGGTTTTTCGCGAAAGTCGATTTCGAACAATGTTCGAATAACAAATAAAAGCCGTTATTCGAACAATGTTCGAATAACGGTTTTTCGCGAAAGTCGATTTCGAACAATGTTCGAATAACGGCTTTCCGCGAAAGTCGATTTTGAACAATGTTCGAATAATGGTTTTTCGCGAAAGTCGATTTCGAACAATGTTCGAATAACAAATAAAAGCCGTTATTCGAACAATGTTCGAATAACGGCTTTCCGCGAAAGTCGATTTTGAACAATGTTCGAATAACGTTTTTTCGCGAAAGTCGATTTCGAACAATGTTCGAATAATGGTTTTTCGCGAAAGTCGATTCGAACAATGTTCGAGTAATGGCTTTTCGCGAAAGTCGATTTCGAACAATGTTCGAATAATGGCTTTTCGCGAAAGTCGATTTGGAACAATGTTCGAATAACGGCTTTCCGCGAAAGTCGATTTTGAACAATGTTCGAATAATGGTTTTTCGCGAAAGTCGATTTCGAACAATGTTCGAATAACAAATAAAAGCCGTTATTCGAACAATGTTCGAATAATGGCTTTCCGCGAAAGTCGATTTCGAACAATGTTCGAATAACAAATAAAAGCCGTTATTCGAACAATGTTCGAATAACGGTTTTCCGCGAAAGTCGATTTCGAACAATGTTCGAATAATGGTTTTTCGCGAAAGTCGATTTCGAACAATGTTCGAATAATGGCTTTCCGCGAAAGTCGATTTCGAACAATGTTCGAATAACGGCTTTCCGCGAAAGTCGATTTTGAACAATGTTCGAATAATGGTTTTTCGCGAAAGTCGATTTCGAACAATGTTCGAATAATGGTTTTTCGCGAAAGTCGATTTGGAACAATGTTCGAATAACGGCTTTCCGCGAAAGTCGATTTTGAACAATGTTCGACTAATGGTTTTCGCGAAAGTCGATTTCGAACAATGTTCGAATAATGGCTTTCCGCGAAAGTCGATTTCGAACAATGTTCGAATAACAAATAAAAGCCGTTATTCGAACAATGTTCGAATAACGGTTTTTCGCGAAAGTCGATTTCGAACAATGTTCGAATAATGGCTTTTCGCGAAAGTCGATTTTGAACAATGTTCGAATAATGGTTTTTCGCGAAAGTCGATTTCGAACAATGTTCGAATAACAAATAAAAGCCGCTATTCGAACAATGTTCGAATAACGGTTTTTCGCGAAAGTCGATTTCGAACAATGTTCGAATAATGGCTTTTCGCGAAAGTCGATTTCGAACAATGTTCGAATAATGGTTTTTCGCGAAAGACCATTACGAACAATGTTCGAATAATGGCTTTCCGCGAAAGTCGATTTCGAACAATGTTCGAATAATGGTTTTTCGCGAAAGTCGATTTCGAACAATGTTCGAATAATGGCTTTTCGCGAAAGTCGATTTTGAACAATGTTCGAATAATGGTTTTTCGCGAAAGTCGATTTCGAACAATGTTCGAATAACAAATAAAAGCCGTTATTCGAACAATGTTCGAATAACGGTTTTTCGCGAAAGTCGATTTCGAACAATGTTCGAATAACGGCTTTCCGCGAAAGTCGATTTTGAACAATGTTCGAATAACAAATAAAAGCCGTTATTCGAACAATGTTCGAATAACGGTTTTTCGCGAAAGTCGATTTCGAACAATGTTCGAATAATGGCTTTTCGCGAAAGTCGATTTTGAACAATGTTCGAATAATGGTTTTTCGCGAAAGTCGATTTCGAACAATGTTCGAATAACAAATAAAAGCCGTTATTCGAACAATGTTCGAATAATGGCTTTTCGCGAAAGTCGATTTTGAACAATGTTCGAATAATGGTTTTCCGCGAAAGTCGATTTCGAACAATGTTCGAATAATGGTTTTTCGCGAAAGTCGATTTCGAACAATGTTCGAATAATGGCTTTCCGCGAAAGTCGATTTCGAACAATGTTCGAATAATGGTTTTTCGCGAAAGTCGATTTCGAACAATGTTCGAATAATGGCTTTCCGCGAAAGTCGATTTCGAACAATGTTCGAATAACGGCTTTCCGCGAAAGTCGATTTTGAACAATGTTCGAATAATGGTTTTCCGCGAAAGTCGATTTCGAACAATGTTCGAATAATGGTTTTTCGCGAAAGTCGATTTCGAACAATGTTCGAATAATGGCTTTCCGCGAAAGTCGATTTCGAACAATGTTCGAATAATGGTTTTTCGCGAAAGTCGATTTCGAACAATGTTCGAATAATGGCTTTCCGCGAAAGTCGATTTCGAACAATGTTCGAATAACGGCTTTCCGCGAAAGTCGATTTTGAACAATGTTCGAATAATGGTTTTTCGCGAAAGTCGATTTCGAACAATGTTCGAATAATGGCTTTTCGCGAAAGTCGATTTGGAACAATGTTCGAATAACGGCTTTCCGCGAAAGTCGATTTTGAACAATGTTCGAATAATGGTTTTTCGCGAAAGTCGATTTCGAACAATGTTCGAATAACAAATAAAAGCCGTTATTCGAACAATGTTCGAATAATGGCTTTCCGCGAAAGTCGATTTCGAACAATGTTCGAATAACAAATAAAAGCCGTTATTCGAACAATGTTCGAATAACGGTTTTCCGCGAAAGTCGATTTCGAACAATGTTCGAATAATGGTTTTTCGCGAAAGTCGATTTCGAACAATGTTCGAATAATGGCTTTCCGCGAAAGTCGATTTCGAACAATGTTCGAATAACGGCTTTCCGCGAAAGTCGATTTTGAACAATGTTCGAATAATGGTTTTTCGCGAAAGTCGATTTCGAACAATGTTCGAATAATGGTTTTTCGCGAAAGTCGATTTGGAACAATGTTCGAATAACGGCTTTCCGCGAAAGTCGATTTTGAACAATGTTCGACTAATGGTTTTCGCGAAAGTCGATTTCGAACAATGTTCGAATAATGGCTTTCCGCGAAAGTCGATTTCGAACAATGTTCGAATAACAAATAAAAGCCGTTATTCGAACAATGTTCGAATAACGGTTTTTCGCGAAAGTCGATTTCGAACAATGTTCGAATAATGGCTTTTCGCGAAAGTCGATTTTGAACAATGTTCGAATAATGGTTTTTCGCGAAAGTCGATTTCGAACAATGTTCGAATAACAAATAAAAGCCGCTATTCGAACAATGTTCGAATAACGGTTTTTCGCGAAAGTCGATTTCGAACAATGTTCGAATAATGGCTTTTCGCGAAAGTCGATTTCGAACAATGTTCGAATAATGGTTTTTCGCGAAAGACCATTACGAACAATGTTCGAATAATGGCTTTCCGCGAAAGTCGATTTCGAACAATGTTCGAATAATGGTTTTTCGCGAAAGTCGATTTCGAACAATGTTCGAATAATGGCTTTTCGCGAAAGTCGATTTTGAACAATGTTCGAATAATGGTTTTTCGCGAAAGTCGATTTCGAACAATGTTCGAATAACAAATAAAAGCCGTTATTCGAACAATGTTCGAATAACGGTTTTTCGCGAAAGTCGATTTCGAACAATGTTCGAATAACGGCTTTCCGCGAAAGTCGATTTTGAACAATGTTCGAATAACAAATAAAAGCCGTTATTCGAACAATGTTCGAATAACGGTTTTTCGCGAAAGTCGATTTCGAACAATGTTCGAATAATGGCTTTTCGCGAAAGTCGATTTTGAACAATGTTCGAATAATGGTTTTTCGCGAAAGTCGATTTCGAACAATGTTCGAATAACAAATAAAAGCCGTTATTCGAACAATGTTCGAATAACGGTTTTTCGCGAAAGTCGATTTCGAACAATGTTCGAATAATGGCTTTTCGCGAAAGTCGATTTCGAACAATGTTCGAATAATGGTTTTTCGCGAAAGTCGATTTCGAACAATGTTCGAATAATGGCTTTCCGCGAAAGTCGATTTCGAACAATGTTCGAATAATGGTTTTTCGCGAAAGTCGATTTCGAACAATGTTCGAATAATGGCTTTTCGCGAAAGTCGATTTTGAACAATGTTCGAATAATGGTTTTTCGCGAAAGTCGATTTCGAACAATGTTCGAATAACAAATAAAAGCCGTTATTCGAACAATGTTCGAATAACGGTTTTTCGCGAAAGTCGATTTCGAACAATGTTCGAATAACGGCTTTCCGCGAAAGTCGATTTTGAACAATGTTCGAATAATGGTTTTTCGCGAAAGTCGATTTCGAACAATGTTCGAATAACAAATAAAAGCCGTTATTCGAACAATGTTCGAATAACGGCTTTCCGCGAAAGTCGATTTTGAACAATGTTCGAATAACGTTTTTTCGCGAAAGTCGATTTCGAACAATGTTCGAATAATGGTTTTTCGCGAAAGTCGATTCGAACAATGTTCGAGTAATGGCTTTTCGCGAAAGTCGATTTCGAACAATGTTCGAATAATGGCTTTTCGCGAAAGTCGATTTGGAACAATGTTCGAATAACGGCTTTCCGCGAAAGTCGATTTTGAACAATGTTCGAATAATGGTTTTTCGCGAAAGTCGATTTCGAACAATGTTCGAATAACAAATAAAAGCCGTTATTCGAACAATGTTCGAATAATGGCTTTCCGCGAAAGTCGATTTCGAACAATGTTCGAATAATGGTTTTTCGCGAAAGTCGATTTCGAACAATGTTCGAATAATGGCTTTTCGCGAAAGTCGATTTTGAACAATGTTCGAATAATGGTTTTTCGCGAAAGTCGATTTCGAACAATGTTCGAATAACAAATAAAAGCCGTTATTCGAACAATGTTCGAATAACGGTTTTTCGCGAAAGTCGATTTCGAACAATGTTCGAATAACGGCTTTCCGCGAAAGTCGATTTTGAACAATGTTCGAATAATGGTTTTTCGCGAAAGTCGATTTCGAACAATGTTCGAATAACAAATAAAAGCCGTTATTCGAACAATGTTCGAATAACGGCTTTCCGCGAAAGTCGATTTTGAACAATGTTCGAATAACGTTTTTTCGCGAAAGTCGATTTCGAACAATGTTCGAATAATGGTTTTTCGCGAAAGTCGATTCGAACAATGTTCGAGTAATGGCTTTTCGCGAAAGTCGATTTCGAACAATGTTCGAATAATGGCTTTTCGCGAAAGTCGATTTGGAACAATGTTCGAATAACGGCTTTCCGCGAAAGTCGATTTTGAACAATGTTCGAATAATGGTTTTTCGCGAAAGTCGATTTTGAACAATGTTCGAATAATGGTTTTTCGCGAAAGTCGATTTCGAACAATGTTCGAATAACAAATAAAAGCCGTTATTCGAACAATGTTCGAATAACGGCTTTCCGCGAAAGTCGATTTTGAACAATGTTCGAATAACGTTTTTTCGCGAAAGTCGATTTCGAACAATGTTCGAATAATGGTTTTTCGCGAAAGTCGATTCGAACAATGTTCGAGTAATGGCTTTTCGCGAAAGTCGATTTCGAACAATGTTCGAATAATGGCTTTTCGCGAAAGTCGATTTGGAACAATGTTCGAATAACGGCTTTCCGCGAAAGTCGATTTTGAACAATGTTCGAATAATGGTTTTTCGCGAAAGTCGATTTCGAACAATGTTTGAATAACAAATAAAAGCCGTTATTCGAACAATGTTCGAATAATGGCTTTCCGCGAAAGTCGATTTCGAACAATGTTCGAATAACAAATAAAAGCCGTTATTCGAACAATGTTCGAATAACGGTTTTCCGCGAAAGTCGATTTCGAACAATGTTCGAATAATGGTTTTTCGCGAAAGTCGATTTCGAACAATGTTCGAATAATGGCTTTCCGCGAAAGTCGATTTCGAACAATGTTCGAATAACGGCTTTCCGCGAAAGTCGATTTTGAACAATGTTCGAATAATGGTTTTTCGCGAAAGTCGATTTCGAACAATGTTCGAATAATGGTTTTTCGCGAAAGTCGATTTGGAACAATGTTCGAATAACGGCTTTCCGCGAAAGTCGATTTTGAACAATGTTCGACTAATGGTTTTCGCGAAAGTCGATTTCGAACAATGTTCGAATAATGGCTTTCCGCGAAAGTCGATTTCGAACAATGTTCGAATAACAAATAAAAGCCGTTATTCGAACAATGTTCGAATAACGGTTTTTCGCGAAAGTCGACTTCGAACAATGTTCGAATAATGACTTTTCGCAAAAGTCGATTTTGAACAATGTTCGAATAATGGTTTTTCGCGAAAGTCGATTCGAACAATGTTCGAATAACAAATAAAAGCCGTTATTCGAACAATGTTCGAATAACGGTTTTTCGCGAAAGTCGATTTCGAACAATGTTCGAATAATGGTTTTTCGCGAAAGTCGATTCGAACAGTGTTCGAATAATGGCTTTTCGCGAAAGTCGATTTCGAACAATGTTCGAATAATAGCTTTTCGCGAAAGTCGATTTGGAACAATGTTCGAATAACGGCTTTCCGCGAAAGTCGATTTTGAACAATGTTCGAATAATGGTTTTTCGCGTAAGTCGATTTCGAACAATGTTCGAAATCGACTTACCGCGAAAGTCGATTTCGAACAATGTTCGAATAACAAATAAAAGCCGTTATTCGAACAATGTTTGAATAACGGTTTTTCGCGAAGGTCGATTTCGAACAATGTCCTAATAATGGCTTTTCGCGAAAGTCGATTTTGAACAATGTTCGAATAATGGTTTTTCGCGAAAGTCGATTTCGAACAATGTTCGAATAATGGCTTTTCGCGAAAGTCGATTTTGAACAATGTTCGAATAATGGTTTTTTGCGAAAGTCGATTTTGAACAATGTTCGAATAATGGTTTTTCGCGAAAGTCGATTTCGAACAACGTTCGAATAATGGCTTTCCGCGAAAGTCGATTTCGAACAATGTTCGAATAACAAATAAAAGCCGTTATTCGAACAATGTTCGAATAACAAATAAAAGCCGTTATTCGAACAATGTTCGAATAACGGTTTTTCGCGAAAGTCGATTTCGAACAATGTTCGAATAATGGCTTTTCGCGAAAGTCGATTTTGAACAATGTTCGAATAATGGTTTTTCGCGAAAGTCGATTTTGAACAATGTTCGAATAATGGTTTTTCGCGAAAGTCGATTTCGAACAATGTTCGAATAATGGCTTTCCGCGAAAGTCGATTTCGAACAATGTTCGAATAACAAATAAAAGCCGTTATTCGAACAATGTTCGAATAACGGTTTTTCGCGAAAGTCGATTTCGAACAATGTTCGAATAATGGCTTTTCGCGAAAGTCGATTTCGAACAATGTTCGAATAATGGTTTTTCGCGAAAGTCGATTTCGAACAATGTTCGAATAATGGCTTTCCGCGAAAGTCGATTTCGAACAATGTTCGAATAACGGCTTTCCGCGAAAGTCGATTTTGAACAATGTTCGAATAATGGTTTTTCGCGAAAGTCGATTTCGAACAATGTTCGAATAATGGCTTTCCGCGAAAGTCGATTTCGAACAATGTTCGAATAACAAATAAAAGCCGTTATTCGAACAATGTTCGAATAACGGTTTTTCGCGAAAGTCGATTTCGAACAATGTTCGAATAATGGTTTTTCGCGAAAGTCGATTCGAACAATGTTCGAATAATGGCTTCTCGCGAAAGTCGATTTGGAACAATGTTCGAATAACGGCTTTCCGCGAAAGTCGATTTCCAACAATGTTCGAATAATGGTTTTTCGCGAAAGTCGATTTCGAACAATGTTCGAATAATGGTTTTTCGCGAAAGTCGATTTCGAACAATGTTCGAATAATGGCTTTCCGCGAAAGTCGATTTCGAACAATGTTCGAATAACAAATAAAAGCCGTTATTCGAACAATGTTCGAATAATGGTTTTTCGCGAAAGACCATTACGAACAATGTTCGAATAATGGCTTTCCGCGAAAGTCGATTTCGAACAATGTTCGAATAATGGTTTTTCGCGAAAGTCGATTTCGAACAATGTTCGAATAATGGCTTTTCGCGAAAGTCGATTTTGAACAATGTTCGAATAATGGTTTTTCGCGAAAGTCGATTTCGAACAATGTTCGAATAACAAATAAAAGCCGTTATTCGAACAATGTTCGAATAACGGTTTTTCGCGAAAGTCGATTTCGAACAATGTTCGAATAACGGCTTTCCGCGAAAGTCGATTTTGAACAATGTTCGAATAACAAATAAAAGCCGTTATTCGAACAATGTTCGAATAACGGTTTTTCGCGAAAGTCGATTTCGAACAATGTTCGAATAATGGCTTTTCGCGAAAGTCGATTTTGAACAATGTTCGAATAATGGTTTTTCGCGAAAGTCGATTTCGAACAATGTTCGAATAACAAATAAAAGCCGTTATTCGAACAATGTTCGAATAATGGCTTTTCGCGAAAGTCGATTTGGAACAATGTTCGAATAACGGCTTTCCGCGAAAGTCGATTTTGAACAATGTTCGAATAACAAATAAAAGCCGTTATTCGAACAATGTTCGAATAATGGTTTTTCGCGAAAGTCGATTTCGAACAATGTTCGAATAACAAATAAAAGCCGTTATTCGAACAATGTTCGAATAATGGTTTTTCGCGAAAGTCGATTTCGAACAATGTTCGAATAACAAATAAAAGCCGTTATTCGAACAATGTTCGAATAACGGTTTTTCGCGAAAGTCGATTTCGAACAATGTTCGAATAATGGCTTTTCGCGAAAGTCGATTTTGAACAATGTTCGAATAATGGTTTTTCGCGAAAGTCGATTTCGAACAATGTTCGAATAACAAATAAATGCCGTTATTCGAACAATGTTCGAATAACGGTTTTTCGCGAAAGCCGATTTCGAACAATGTTCGAATAATGGCTTTTCGCGAAAGTCGATTTCGAACAATGTTCGAATAATGGTTTTTCGCGTAAGTCGATTTCGAACAATGTTCGAATAATGGCTTTCCGCGAAAGTCGATTTCGAACAATGTTCGAATAATGGTTTTTCGCGAAAGTCGATTTCGAACAATGTTCGAATAATGGCTTTTCGCGAAAGTCGATTTTGAACAATGTTCGAATAATGGTTTTTCGCGAAAGTCGATTTCGAACAATGTTCGAATAACAAATAAAAGCCGTTATTCGAACAATGTTCGAATAACGGTTTTTCGCGAAAGTCGATTTCGAACAATGTTCGAATAACGGCTTTCCGCGAAAGTCGATTTTGAACAATGTTCGAATAATGGTTTTTCGCGAAAGTCGATTTCGAACAATGTTCGAATAACAAATAAAAGCCGTTATTCGAACAATGTTCGAATAACGGCTTTCCGCGAAAGTCGATTTTGAACAATGTTCTAATAACGTTTTTTCGCGAAAGTCGATTTCGAACAATGTTCGAATAATGTTTTTTCGCGAAAGTCGATTCGAACAATGTTCGAATAATGGTTTTTCGCGAAAGTCGATTCGAACAATGTTCGAGTAATGGCTTTTCGCGAAAGTCGATTTCGAACAATGTTCGAATAATGGTTTTTCGCGAAAGTCGATTTCGAACAATGTTCGAATAACAAATAAAAGCCGTTATTCGAACAATGTTCGAATAATGGCTTTCCGCGAAAGTCGATTTCGAACATTGTTCGAATAATGGTTTTTCGCGAAAGTCGATTTCGAACAATGTTCGAATAATGGCTTTCCGCGAAAGTCGATTTCGAACAATGTTCGAATAATGGTTTTTCGCGAAAGTCGATTTCGAACAATGTTCGAATAATGGCTTTTCGCGAAAGTCGATTTTGAACAATGTTCGAATAATGGTTTTTCGCGAAAGTCGATTTCGAACAATGTTCGAATAACAAATAAAAGCCGTTATTCGAACAATGTTCGAATAACGGTTTTTCGCGAAAGTCGATTTCGAACAATGTTCGAATAACGGCTTTCCGCGAAAGTCGATTTTGAACAATGTTCGAATAATGGTTTTTCGCGAAAGTCGATTTCGAACAATGTTCGAATAACAAATAAAAGCCGTTATTCGAACAATGTTCGAATAACGGCTTTCCGCGAAAGTCGATTTTGAACAATGTTCGAATAACGTTTTTTCGCGAAAGTCGATTTCGAACAATGTTCGAATAATGGTTTTTCGCGAAAGTCGATTCGAACAATGTTCGAGTAATGGCTTTTCGCGAAAGTCGATTTCGAACAATGTTCGAATAATGGCTTTTCGCGAAAGTCGATTTGGAACAATGTTCGAATAACGGCTTTCCGCGAAAGTCGATTTTGAACAATGTTCGAATAATGGTTTTTCGCGAAAGTCGATTTCGAACAATGTTCGAATAACAAATAAAAGCCGTTATTCGAACAACGTTCGAATAATGGCTTTCCGCGAAAGTCGATTTCGAACAATGTTCGAATAACAAATAAAAGCCGTTATTCGAACAATGTTCGAATAACGGTTTTCCGCGAAAGTCGATTTCGAACAATGTTCGAATAATGGTTTTTCGCGAAAGTCGATTTCGAACAATGTTCCAATAATGGCTTTCCGCGAAAGTCGATTTCGAACAATGTTCGAATAACGGCTTTCCGCGAAAGTCGATTTTGAACAATGTTCGAATAATGGTTTTTCGCGAAAGTCGATTTCGAACAATGTTCGAATAATGGTTTTTCGCGAAAGTCGATTTGGAACAATGTTCGAATAACGGCTTTCCGCGAAAGTCGATTTTGAACAATGTTCGACTAATGGTTTTCGCGAAAGTCGATTTCGAACAATGTTCGAATAATGGCTTTCCGCGAAAGTCGATTTCGAACAATGTTCGAATAACAAATAAAAGCCGTTATTCGAACAATGTTCGAATAACGGTTTTTCGCGAAAGTCGACTTCGAACAATGTTCGAATAATGACTTTTCGCAAAAGTCGATTTTGAACAATGTTCGAATAATGGTTTTTCGCGAAAGTCGATTCGAACAATATTCGAATAACAAATAAAAGCCGTTATTCGAACAATGTTCGAATAACGGTTTTTCGCGAAAGTCGATTTCGAACAATGTTCGAATAATGGTTTTTCGCGAAAGTCGATTCGAACAGTGTTCGAATAATGGCTTTTCGCGAAAGTCGATTTCGAACAATGTTCGAATAATAGCTTTTCGCGAAAGTCGATTTGGAACAATGTTCGAATAACGGCTTTCCGCGAAAGTCGATTTTGAACAATGTTCGAATAATGGTTTTTCGCGAAAGTCGATTTCGAACAATGTTCGAATAATGGCTTTCCGCGAAAGTCGATTTCGAACAATGTTCGAATAACAAATAAAAGCCGTTATTCGAACAATGTTTGAATAACGGTTTTTCGCGAAGGTCGATTTCGAACAATGTCCTAATAATGGCTTTTCGCGAAAGTCGATTTTGAACAATGTTCGAATAATGGTTTTTCGCGAAAGTCGATTTCGAACAATGTTCGAATAATGGCTTTTCGCGAAAGTCGATTTTGAACAATGTTCGAATAATGGTTTTTCGCGAAAGTCGATTTTGAACAATGTTCGAATAATGGTTTTTCGCGAAAGTCGATTTCGAACAACGTTCGAATAATGGCTTTCCGCGAAAGTCGATTTCGAACAATGTTCGAATAACAAATAAAAGCCGTTATTCGAACAATGTTCGAATAACAAATAAAAGCCGTTATTCGAACAATGTTCGAATAACGGTTTTTCGCGAAAGTCGATTTCGAACAATGTTCGAATAATGGCTTTTCGCGAAAGTCGATTTTGAACAATGTTCGAATAATGGTTTTTCGCGAAAGTCGATTTCGAACAATGTTCGAATAACAAATAAAAGCCGTTATTCGAACAATGTTCGAATAACGGTTTTTCGCGAAAGTCGATTTCGAACAATGTTCGAATAATGGCTTTTCGCGAAAGTCGATTTTGAACAATGTTCGAATAATGGTTTTTCGCGAAAGTCGATTTCGAACAATGTTCGAATAACAAATAAAAGCCGCTATTCGAACAATGTTCGAATAACGGTTTTTCGCGAAAGTCGATTTCGAACAATGTTCGAATAATGGCTTTTCGCGAAAGTCGATTTCGAACAATGTTCGAATAATGGTTTTTCGCGAAAGTCGATTTCGAACAATGTTCGAATAATGGCTTTCCGCGAAAGTCGATTTCGAACAATGTTCGAATAATGGTTTTTCGCGAAAGTCGATTTCGAACAATGTTCGAATAATGGCTTTTCGCGAAAGTCGATTTTGAACAATGTTCGAATAATGGTTTTTCGCGAAAGTCGATTTCGAACAATGTTCGAATAACAAATAAAAGCCGTTATTCGAACAATGTTCGAATAACGGTTTTTCGCGAAAGTCGATTTCGAACAATGTTCGAATAATGGCTTTTCGCGAAAGTCGATTTTGAACAATGTTCGAATAATGGTTTTTCGCGAAAGTCGATTTCGAACAATGTTCGAATAACAAATAAAAGCCGCTATTCGAACAATGTTCGAATAACGGTTTTTCGCGAAAGTCGATTTCGAACAATGTTCGAATAATGGCTTTTCGCGAAAGTCGATTTCGAACAATGTTCGAATAATGGTTTTTCGCGAAAGTCGATTTCGAACAATGTTCGAATAACAAATAAAAGCCGTTATTCGAACAATGTTCGAATAACAAATAAAAGCCGTTATTCGAACAATGTTCGAATAACGGTTTTTCGCGAAAGTCGATTTCGAACAATGTTCGAATAATGGCTTTTCGCGAAAGTCGATTTTGAACAATGTTCGAATAATGGTTTTTCGCGAAAGTCGATTTCGAACAATGTTCGAATAACAAATAAAAGCCGTTATTCGAACAATGTTCGAATAACGGTTTTTCGCGAAAGTCGATTTCGAACAATGTTCGAATAATGGCTTTTCGCGAAAGTCGATTTTGAACAATGTTCGAATAATGGTTTTTCGCGAAAGTCGATTTCGAACAATGTTCGAATAACAAATAAAAGCCGCTATTCGAACAATGTTCGAATAACGGTTTTTCGCGAAAGTCGATTTCGAACAATGTTCGAATAATGGCTTTTCGCGAAAGTCGATTTCGAACAATGTTCGAATAATGGTTTTTCGCGAAAGTCGATTTCGAACAATGTTCGAATAATGGCTTTCCGCGAAAGTCGATTTCGAACAATGTTCGAATAATGGTTTTTCGCGAAAGTCGATTTCGAACAATGTTCGAATAATGGCTTTTCGCGAAAGTCGATTTTGAACAATGTTCGAATAATGGTTTTTCGCGAAAGTCGATTTCGAACAATGTTCGAATAACAAATAAAAGCCGTTATTCGAACAATGTTCGAATAACGGTTTTTCGCGAAAGTCGATTTCGAACAATGTTCGAATAACGGCTTTCCGCGAAAGTCGATTTTGAACAATGTTCGAATAACAAATAAAAGCCGTTATTCGAACAATGTTCGAATAACGGTTTTTCGCGAAAGTCGATTTCGAACAATGTTCGAATAATGGCTTTTCGCGAAAGTCGATTTTGAACAATGTTCGAATAATGGTTTTTCGCGAAAGTCGATTTCGAACAATGTTCGAATAACAAATAAAAGCCGTTATTCGAACAATGTTCGAATAACGGTTTTTCGCGAAAGTCGATTTCGAACAATGTTCGAATAATGGTTTTTCGCGAAAGTCGATTTCGAACAATGTTCCAATAATGGCTTTCCGCGAAAGTCGATTTCGAACAATGTTCGAATAACGGCTTTCCGCGAAAGTCGATTTTGAACAATGTTCGAATAACGTTTTTTCGCGAAAGTCGATTTCGAACAATGTTCGAATAATGGTTTTTCGCGAAAGTCGATTCGAACAATGTTCGGGTAATGGCTTTTCGCGAAAGTCGATTTCGAACAATGTTCGAATAATGGCTTTTCGCGAAAGTCGATTTGGAACAATGTTCGAATAACGGCTTTCCGCGAAAGTCGATTTTGAACAATGTTCGAATAACAAATAAAAGCCGTTATTCGAACAATGTTCGAATAATGGTTTTTCGCGAAAGTCGATTTCGAACAATGTTCGAATAACAAATAAAAGCCGTTATTCGAACAATGTTCGAATAATGGTTTTTCGCGAAAGTCGATTTCGAACAATGTTCGAATAACAAATAAAAGCCGTTATTCGAACAATGTTCGAATAACGGTTTTTCGCGAAAGTCGATTTCGAACAATGTTCGAATAATGGCTTTTCGCGAAAGTCGATTTTGAACAATGTTCGAATAATGGTTTTTCGCGAAAGTCGATTTCGAACAATGTTCGAATAACAAATAAATGCCGTTATTCGAACAATGTTCGAATAACGGTTTTTCGCGAAAGCCGATTTCGAACAATGTTCGAATAATGGCTTTTCGCGAAAGTCGATTTCGAACAATGTTCGAATAATGGTTTTTCGCGTAAGTCGATTTCGAACAATGTTCGAATAATGGCTTTCCGCGAAAGTCGATTTCGAACAATGTTCGAATAATGGTTTTTCGCGAAAGTCGATTTCGAACAATGTTCGAATAATGGCTTTTCGCGAAAGTCGATTTTGAACAATGTTCGAATAATGGTTTTTCGCGAAAGTCGATTTCGAACAATGTTCGAATAACAAATAAAAGCCGTTATTCGAACAATGTCCGAATAACGGTTTTTCGCGAAAGTCGATTTCGAACAATGTTCGAATAACGGCTTTCCGCGAAAGTCGATTTTGAACAATGTTCGAATAATGGTTTTTCGCGAAAGTCGATTTCGAACAATGTTCCAATAATGGCTTTCCGCGAAAGTCGATTTCGAACAATGTTCGAATAACGGCTTTCCGCGAAAGTCGATTTTGAACAATGTTCGAATAACGTTTTTTCGCGAAAGTCGATTTCGAACAATGTTCGAATAATGGTTTTTCGCGAAAGTCGATTCGAACAATGTTCGGGTAATGGCTTTTCGCGAAAGTCGATTTCGAACAATGTTCGAATAATGGCTTTTCGCGAAAGTCGATTTGGAACAATGTTCGAATAACGGCTTTCCGCGAAAGTCGATTTTGAACAATGTTCGAATAACAAATAAAAGCCGTTATTCGAACAATGTTCGAATAATGGTTTTTCGCGAAAGTCGATTTCGAACAATGTTCGAATAACAAATAAAAGCCGTTATTCGAACAATGTTCGAATAATGGTTTTTCGCGAAAGTCGATTTCGAACAATGTTCGAATAACAAATAAAAGCCGTTATTCGAACAATGTTCGAATAACGGTTTTTCGCGAAAGTCGATTTCGAACAATGTTCGAATAATGGCTTTTCGCGAAAGTCGATTTTGAACAATGTTCGAATAATGGTTTTTCGCGAAAGTCGATTTCGAACAATGTTCGAATAACAAATAAATGCCGTTATTCGAACAATGTTCGAATAACGGTTTTTCGCGAAAGCCGATTTCGAACAATGTTCGAATAATGGCTTTTCGCGAAAGTCGATTTCGAACAATGTTCGAATAATGGTTTTTCGCGTAAGTCGATTTCGAACAATGTTCGAATAATGGCTTTCCGCGAAAGTCGATTTCGAACAATGTTCGAATAATGGTTTTTCGCGAAAGTCGATTTCGAACAATGTTCGAATAATGGCTTTTCGCGAAAGTCGATTTTGAACAATGTTCGAATAATGGTTTTTCGCGAAAGTCGATTTCGAACAATGTTCGAATAACAAATAAAAGCCGTTATTCGAACAATGTTCGAATAACGGTTTTTCGCGAAAGTCGATTTCGAACAATGTTCGAATAACGGCTTTCCGCGAAAGTCGATTTTGAACAATGTTCGAATAATGGTTTTTCGCGAAAGTCGATTTCGAACAATGTTCGAATAACAAATAAAAGCCGTTATTCGAACAATGTTCGAATAACGGCTTTCCGCGAAAGTCGATTTTGAACAATGTTCTAATAACGTTTTTTCGCGAAAGTCGATTTCGAACAATGTTCGAATAATGTTTTTTCGCGAAAGTCGATTCGAACAATGTTCGAATAATGGTTTTTCGCGAAAGTCGATTCGAACAATGTTCGAGTAATGGCTTTTCGCGAAAGTCGATTTCGAACAATGTTCGAATAATGGTTTTTCGCGAAAGTCGATTTCGAACAATGTTCGAATAACAAATAAAAGCCGTTATTCGAACAATGTTCGAATAATGGCTTTCCGCGAAAGTCGATTTCGAACATTGTTCGAATAATGGTTTTTCGCGAAAGTCGATTTCGAACAATGTTCGAATAATGGCTTTCCGCGAAAGTCGATTTCGAACAATGTTCGAATAATGGTTTTTCGCGAAAGTCGATTTCGAACAATGTTCGAATAATGGCTTTTCGCGAAAGTCGATTTTGAACAATGTTCGAATAATGGTTTTTCGCGAAAGTCGATTTCGAACAATGTTCGAATAACAAATAAAAGCCGTTATTCGAACAATGTTCGAATAACGGTTTTTCGCGAAAGTCGATTTCGAACAATGTTCGAATAACGGCTTTCCGCGAAAGTCGATTTTGAACAATGTTCGAATAATGGTTTTTCGCGAAAGTCGATTTCGAACAATGTTCGAATAACAAATAAAAGCCGTTATTCGAACAATGTTCGAATAACGGCTTTCCGCGAAAGTCGATTTTGAACAATGTTCGAATAACGTTTTTTCGCGAAAGTCGATTTCGAACAATGTTCGAATAATGGTTTTTCGCGAAAGTCGATTCGAACAATGTTCGAGTAATGGCTTTTCGCGAAAGTCGATTTCGAACAATGTTCGAATAATGGCTTTTCGCGAAAGTCGATTTGGAACAATGTTCGAATAACGGCTTTCCGCGAAAGTCGATTTTGAACAATGTTCGAATAATGGTTTTTCGCGAAAGTCGATTTCGAACAATGTTCGAATAACAAATAAAAGCCGTTATTCGAACAACGTTCGAATAATGGCTTTCCGCGAAAGTCGATTTCGAACAATGTTCGAATAATGGTTTTTCGCGAAAGTCGATTTCGAACAATGTTCGAATAATGGCTTTCCGCGAAAGTCGATTTCGAACAATGTTCGAATAACAAATAAAAGCCGTTATTCGAACAATGTTCGAATAACGGTTTTTCGCGAAAGTCGATTTCGAACAATGTTCGAATAATGGCTTTTCGCGAAAGTCGATTTCGAACAATGTTCGAATAATGGTTTTTCGCGAAAGTCGATTTCGAACAATGTTCGAATAATGGCTTTCCGCGAAAGTCGATTTCGAACAATGTTCGAATAATGGTTTTTCGCGAAAGTCGATTTCGAACAATGTTCGAATAATGGCTTTTCGCGAAAGTCGATTTTGAACAATGTTCGAATAATGGTTTTTCGCGAAAGTCGATTTCGAACAATGTTCGAATAACAAATAAAAGCCGTTATTCGAACAATGTTCGAATAACGGTTTTTCGCGAAAGTCGATTTCGAACAATGTTCGAATAACGGCTTTCCGCGAAAGTCGATTTTGAACAATGTTCGAATAATGGTTTTTCGCGAAAGTCGATTTCGAACAATGTTCGAATAACAAATAAAAGCCGTTATTCGAACAATGTTCGAATAACGGCTTTCCGCGAAAGTCGATTTTGAACAATGTTCGAATAACGTTTTTTCGCGAAAGTCGATTTCGAACAATGTTCGAATAATGGTTTTTCGCGAAAGTCGATTCGAACAATGTTCGAGTAATGGCTTTTCGCGAAAGTCGATTTCGAACAATGTTCGAATAATGGCTTTTCGCGAAAGTCGATTTGGAACAATGTTCGAATAACGGCTTTCCGCGAAAGTCGATTTTGAACAATGTTCGAATAATGGTTTTTCGCGAAAGTCGATTTCGAACAATGTTTGAATAACAAATAAAAGCCGTTATTCGAACAATGTTCGAATAACGGTTTTTCGCGAAAGTCGATTTCGAACAATGTTCGAATAACGGCTTTCCGCGAAAGTCGATTTTGAACAATGTTCGAATAACAAATAAAAGCCGTTATTCGAACAATGTTCGAATAACGGTTTTTCGCGAAAGTCGATTTCGAACAATGTTCGAATAATGGCTTTTCGCGAAAGTCGATTTTGAACAATGTTCGAATAATGGTTTTTCGCGAAAGTCGATTTCGAACAATGTTCGAATAACAAATAAAAGCCGTTATTCGAACAATGTTCGAATAACGGTTTTTCGCGAAAGTCGATTTCGAACAATGTTCGAATAATGGCTTTTCGCGAAAGTCGATTTCGAACAATGTTCGAATAATGGTTTTTCGCGAAAGTCGATTTCGAACAATGTTCGAATAATGGCTTTCCGCGAAAGTCGATTTCGAACAATGTTCGAATAATGGTTTTTCGCGAAAGTCGATTTCGAACAATGTTCGAATAATGGCTTTTCGCGAAAGTCGATTTTGAACAATGTTCGAATAATGGTTTTTCGCGAAAGTCGATTTCGAACAATGTTCGAATAACAAATAAAAGCCGTTATTCGAACAATGTTCGAATAACGGTTTTTCGCGAAAGTCGATTTCGAACAATGTTCGAATAACGGCTTTCCGCGAAAGTCGATTTTGAACAATGTTCGAATAATGGTTTTTCGCGAAAGTCGATTTCGAACAATGTTCGAATAACAAATAAAAGCCGTTATTCGAACAATGTTCGAATAACGGCTTTCCGCGAAAGTCGATTTTGAACAATGTCCGAATAACGTTTTTTCGCGAAAGTCGATTTCGAACAATGTTCGAATAATGGTTTTTCGCGAAAGTCGATTCGAACAATGTTCGAGTAATGGCTTTTCGCGAAAGTCGATTTCGAACAATGTTCGAATAATGGCTTTTCGCGAAAGTCGATTTGGAACAATGTTCGAATAACGGCTTTCCGCGAAAGTCGATTTTGAACAATGTTCGAATAATGGTTTTTCGCGAAAGTCGATTTCGAACAATGTTTGAATAACAAATAAAAGCCGTTATTCGAACAATGTTCGAATAATGGCTTTCCGCGAAAGTCGATTTCGAACAATGTTCGAATAACAAATAAAAGCCGTTATTCGAACAATGTTCGAATAACGGTTTTCCGCGAAAGTCGATTTCGAACAATGTTCGAATAATGGTTTTTCGCGAAAGTCGATTTCGAACAATGTTCGAATAATGGCTTTCCGCGAAAGTCGATTTCGAACAATGTTCGAATAACGGCTTTCCGCGAAAGTCGATTTTGAACAATGTTCGAATAATGGTTTTTCGCGAAAGTCGATTTCGAACAATGTTCGAATAATGGTTTTTCGCGAAAGTCGATTTGGAACAATGTTCGAATAACGGCTTTCCGCGAAAGTCGATTTTGAACAATGTTCGACTAATGGTTTTCGCGAAAGTCGATTTCGAACAATGTTCGAATAATGGCTTTCCGCGAAAGTCGATTTCGAACAATGTTCGAATAACAAATAAAAGCCGTTATTCGAACAATGTTCGAATAACGGTTTTTCGCGAAAGTCGACTTCGAACAATGTTCGAATAATGACTTTTCGCAAAAGTCGATTTTGAACAATGTTCGAATAATGGTTTTTCGCGAAAGTCGATTCGAACAATGTTCGAATAACAAATAAAAGCCGTTATTCGAACAATGTTCGAATAACGGTTTTTCGCGAAAGTCGATTTCGAACAATGTTCGAATAATGGTTTTTCGCGAAAGTCGATTCGAACAGTGTTCGAATAATGGCTTTTCGCGAAAGTCGATTTCGAACAATGTTCGAATAATAGCTTTTCGCGAAAGTCGATTTGGAACAATGTTCGAATAACGGCTTTCCGCGAAAGTCGATTTTGAACAATGTTCGAATAATGGTTTTTCGCGTAAGTCGATTTCGAACAATGTTCGAAATCGACTTACCGCGAAAGTCGATTTCGAACAATGTTCGAATAACAAATAAAAGCCGTTATTCGAACAATGTTTGAATAACGGTTTTTCGCGAAGGTCGATTTCGAACAATGTCCTAATAATGGCTTTTCGCGAAAGTCGATTTTGAACAATGTTCGAATAATGGTTTTTCGCGAAAGTCGATTTCGAACAATGTTCGAATAATGGCTTTTCGCGAAAGTCGATTTTGAACAATGTTCGAATAATGGTTTTTTGCGAAAGTCGATTTTGAACAATGTTCGAATAATGGTTTTTCGCGAAAGTCGATTTCGAACAACGTTCGAATAATGGCTTTCCGCGAAAGTCGATTTCGAACAATGTTCGAATAACAAATAAAAGCCGTTATTCGAACAATGTTCGAATAACAAATAAAAGCCGTTATTCGAACAATGTTCGAATAACGGTTTTTCGCGAAAGTCGATTTCGAACAATGTTCGAATAATGGCTTTTCGCGAAAGTCGATTTTGAACAATGTTCGAATAATGGTTTTTCGCGAAAGTCGATTTTGAACAATGTTCGAATAATGGTTTTTCGCGAAAGTCGATTTCGAACAATGTTCGAATAATGGCTTTCCGCGAAAGTCGATTTCGAACAATGTTCGAATAACAAATAAAAGCCGTTATTCGAACAATGTTCGAATAACGGTTTTTCGCGAAAGTCGATTTCGAACAATGTTCGAATAATGGCTTTTCGCGAAAGTCGATTTCGAACAATGTTCGAATAATGGTTTTTCGCGAAAGTCGATTTCGAACAATGTTCGAATAATGGCTTTCCGCGAAAGTCGATTTCGAACAATGTTCGAATAACGGCTTTCCGCGAAAGTCGATTTTGAACAATGTTCGAATAATGGTTTTTCGCGAAAGTCGATTTCGAACAATGTTCGAATAATGGCTTTCCGCGAAAGTCGATTTCGAACAATGTTCGAATAACAAATAAAAGCCGTTATTCGAACAATGTTCGAATAACGGTTTTTCGCGAAAGTCGATTTCGAACAATGTTCGAATAATGGTTTTTCGCGAAAGTCGATTCGAACAATGTTCGAATAATGGCTTCTCGCGAAAGTCGATTTGGAACAATGTTCGAATAACGGCTTTCCGCGAAAGTCGATTTCCAACAATGTTCGAATAATGGTTTTTCGCGAAAGTCGATTTCGAACAATGTTCGAATAACAAATAAAAGCCGTTATTCGAACAATGTTCGAATAACGGTTTTCCGCGAAAGTCGATTTTGAACAATGTTCGATTAACGTTTTTTCGCGAAAGTCGATTTCGAACAATGTTCGAATAATGGCTTTCCGCGAAAGTCGATTTCGAACAATGTTCGAATAACAAATAAAAGCCGTTATTCGAACAATGTTCGAATAATGGTTTTTCGCGAAAGTCGATTTCGAACAATGTTCGAATAACAAATAAAAGCCGTTATTCGAACAATGTTCGAATAATGGTTTTTCGCGAAAGTCGATTTCGAACAATGTTCGAATAACAAATAAAAGCCGTTATTCGAACAATGTTCGAATAACGGCTTTCCGCGAAAGTCGATTTTGAACAATGTTCGAATAACGTTTTTTCGCGAAAGTCGATTTCGAACAATGTTCGAATAATGGTTTTTCGCGAAAGTCGATTCGAACAATGTTCGAGTAATGGCTTTTCGCGAAAGTCGATTTCGAACAATGTTCGAATAATGGCTTTTCGCGAAAGTCGATTTGGAACAATGTTCGAATAACGGCTTTCCGCGAAAGTCGATTTTGAACAATATTCGAATAACAAATAAAAGCCGTTATTCGAACAATGTTCGAATAATGGTTTTTCGCGAAAGTCGATTTCGAACAATGTTCGAATAATGGCTTTTCGCGAAAGTCGATTTCGAACAATGTTCGAATAATGGTTTTTCGCGAAAGTCGATTTCGAACAATGTTCGAATAATGGTTTTTCGCGAAAGTCGATTTCGAACAATGTTCGAATAATGGCTTTCCGCGAAAGTCGATTTCGAACAATGTTCGAATAACGGCTTTCCGCGAAAGTCGATTTCGAACAATGTTCGAATAACAAATAAAATCCGTTATTCGAACAATGTTCGAATAACGGTTTTTCGCGAAAGTCGATTTCGAACAATGTTCGAATAATGGCTTTTCGCGAAAGTCGATTTCGAACAATGTTCGAATAATGGTTTTTCGCGAAAGTCGATTTCGAACAATGTTCGAATAATGGCTTTCCGCGAAAGTCGATTTCGAACAATGTTCGAATAACGGCTTTCCGCGAAAGTCGATTTTGAACAATGTTCGAATAATGGTTTTTCGCGAAAGTCGATTTCGAACAATGTTCGAATAATGGCTTTCCGCGAAAGTCGATTTCGAACAATGTTCGAATAACAAATAAAAGCCGTTATTCGAACAATGTTCGAATAACGGTTTTTCGCGAAAGTCGATTTCGAACAATGTTCGAATAATGGCTTTTCGCGAAAGTCGATTTCGAACAATGTTCGAATAATGGTTTTTCGCGAAAGTCGATTTCGAACAATGTTCGAATAATGGCTTTCCGCGAAAGTCGATTTCGAACAATGTTCGAATAACGGCTTTCCGCGAAAGTCGATTTTGAACAATGTTCGAATAATGGTTTTTCGCGAAAGTCGATTTCGAACAATGTTCGAATAATGGCTTTCCGCGAAAGTCGATTTCGAACAATGTTCGAATAACAAATAAAAGCCGTTATTCGAACAATGTTCGAATAACGGTTTTTCGCGAAAGTCGATTTCGAACAATGTTCGAATAATGGTTTTTCGCGAAAGTCGATTCGAACAATGTTCGAATAATGGCTTCTTGCGAAAGTCGATTTCGAACAATGTTCGAATAATGGCTTTTCGCGAAAGTCGATTTGGAACAATGTTCGAATAACGGCTTTCCGCGAAAGTCGATTTCGAACAATGTTCGAATAATGGTTTTTCGCGAAAGTCGATTTCGAACAATGTTCGAATAACAAATAAAAGCCGTTATTCGAACAATGTTCGAATAACGGTTTTCCGCGAAAGTCGATTTTGAACAATGTTCGATTAACGTTTTTTCGCGAAAGTCGATTTCGAACAATGTTCGAATAATGGCTTTCCGCGAAAGTCGATTTCGAACAATGTTCGAATAACAAATAAAAGCCGTTATTCGAACAATGTTCGAATAATGGTTTTTCGCGAAAGTCGACTTCGAACAATGTTCGAATAACAAATAAAAGCCGTTATTCGAACAATGTTCGAATAATGGTTTTTCGCGAAAGTCGATTTCGAACAATGTTCGAATAACAAATAAAAGCCGTTATTCGAACAATGTTCGAATAACGGCTTTCCGCGAAAGTCGATTTTGAACAATGTTCGAATAACGTTTTTTCGCGAAAGTCGATTTCGAACAATGTTCGAATAATGGTTTTTCGCGAAAGTCGATTCGAACAATGTTCGAGTAATGGCTTTTCGCGAAAGTCGATTTCGAACAATGTTCGAATAATGGCTTTTCGCGAAAGTCGATTTGGAACAATGTTCGAATAACGGCTTTCCGCGAAAGTCGATTTTGAACAATATTCGAATAACAAATAAAAGCCGTTATTCGAACAATGTTCGAATAATGGTTTTTCGCGAAAGTCGATTTCGAACAATGTTCGAATAATGGCTTTTCGCGAAAGTCGATTTCGAACAATGTTCGAATAATGGTTTTTCGCGAAAGTCGATTTCGAACAATGTTCGAATAATGGTTTTTCGCGAAAGTCGATTTTGAACAATGTTCGAATAATGGTTTTTCGCGAAAGTCGATTTCGAACAATGTTCGAATAATGGCTTTCCGCGAAAGTCGATTTCGAACAATGTTCGAATAACAAATAAAAGCCGTTATTCGAACAATGTTCGAATAACGGTTTTTCGCGAAAGTCGATTTCGAACAATGTTCGAATAATGGCTTTTCGCGAAAGTCGATTTCGAACAATGTTCGAATAATGGTTTTTCGCGAAAGTCGATTTCGAACAATGTTCGAATAATGGCTTTCCGCGAAAGTCGATTTCGAACAATGTTCGAATAACGGCTTTCCGCGAAAGTCGATTTTGAACAATGTTCGAATAATGGTTTTTCGCGAAAGTCGATTTCGAACAATGTTCGAATAATGGCTTTCCGCGAAAGTCGATTTCGAACAATGTTCGAATAACAAATAAAAGCCGTTATTCGAACAATGTTCGAATAACGGTTTTTCGCGAAAGTCGATTTCGAACAATGTTCGAATAATGGTTTTTCGCGAAAGTCGATTCGAACAATGTTCGAATAATGGCTTCTCGCGAAAGTCGATTTCGAACAATGTTCGAATAATGGCTTTTCGCGAAAGTCGATTTGGAACAATGTTCGAATAACGGCTTTCCGCGAAAGTCGATTTCGAACAATGTTCGAATAATGGTTTTTCGCGAAAGTCGATTTCGAACAATGTTCGAATAACAAATAAAAGCCGTTATTCGAACAATGTTCGAATAACGGTTTTCCGCGAAAGTCGATTTTGAACAATGTTCGATTAACGTTTTTTCGCGAAAGTCGATTTCGAACAATGTTCGAATAATGGCTTTCCGCGAAAGTCGATTTCGAACAATGTTCGAATAACAAATAAAAGCCGTTATTCGAACAATGTTCGAATAATGGTTTTTCGCGAAAGTCGATTTCGAACAATGTTCGAATAACAAATAAAAGCCGTTATTCGAACAATGTTCGAATAATGGTTTTTCGCGAAAGTCGATTTCGAACAATGTTCGAATAACAAATAAAAGCCGTTATTCGAACAATGTTCGAATAACGGCTTTCCGCGAAAGTCGATTTTGAACAATGTTCGAATAACGTTTTTTCGCGAAAGTCGATTTCGAACAATGTTCGAATAATGGTTTTTCGCGAAAGTCGATTCGAACAATGTTCGAGTAATGGCTTTTCGCGAAAGTCGATTTCGAACAATGTTCGAGTAATGGCTTTCCGCGAAAGTCGATTTCGAACAATGTTCGAATAACAAATAAAAGCCGTTATTCGAACAATGTTCGAATAATGGTTTTTCGCGAAAGTCGATTTCGAACAATGTTCGAATAACAAATAAAAGCCGTTATTCGAACAATGTTCGAATAATGGTTTTTCGCGAAAGTCGATTTCGAACAATGTTCGAATAACGGCTTTCCGCGAAAGTCGATTTTGAACAATGTTCGAATAACGTTTTTTCGCGAAAGTCGATTTCGAACAATGTTCGAATAATGGTTTTTCGCGAAAGTCGATTCGAACAATGTTCGAGTAATGGCTTTTCGCGAAAGTCGATTTCGAACAATGTTCGAATAATGGCTTTTCGCGAAAGTCGATTTGGAACAATGTTCGAATAACGGCTTTCCGCGAAAGTCGATTTTGAACAATATTCGAATAACAAATAAAAGCCGTTATTCGAACAATGTTCGAATAATGGTTTTTCGCGAAAGTCGATTTCGAACAATGTTCGAATAATGGCTTTTCGCGAAAGTCGATTTCGAACAATGTTCGAATAATGGTTTTTCGCGAAAGTCGATTTCGAACAATGTTCGAATAATGGTTTTTCGCGAAAGTCGATTTTGAACAATGTTCGAATAATGGTTTTTCGCGAAAGTCGATTTCGAACAATGTTCGAATAATGGCTTTCCGCGAAAGTCGATTTCGAACAATGTTCGAATAACAAATAAAAGCCGTTATTCGAACAATGTTCGAATAACGGTTTTTCGCGAAAGTCGATTTCGAACAATGTTCGAATAATGGCTTTTCGCGAAAGTCGATTTCGAACAATGTTCGAATAATGGTTTTTCGCGAAAGTCGATTTCGAACAATGTTCGAATAATGGCTTTCCGCGAAAGTCGATTTCGAACAATGTTCGAATAACGGCTTTCCGCGAAAGTCGATTTTGAACAATGTTCGAATAATGGTTTTTCGCGAAAGTCGATTTCGAACAATGTTCGAATAATGGCTTTCCGCGAAAGTCGATTTCGAACAATGTTCGAATAACAAATAAAAGCCGTTATTCGAACAATGTTCGAATAACGGTTTTTCGCGAAAGTCGATTTCGAACAATGTTCGAATAATGGTTTTTCGCGAAAGTCGATTCGAACAATGTTCGAATAATGGCTTCTCGCGAAAGTCGATTTCGAACAATGTTCGAATAATGGCTTTTCGCGAAAGTCGATTTGGAACAATGTTCGAATAACGGCTTTCCGCGAAAGTCGATTTCGAACAATGTTCGAATAATGGTTTTTCGCGAAAGTCGATTTCGAACAATGTTCGAATAACAAATAAAAGCCGTTATTCGAACAATGTTCGAATAACGGTTTTCCGCGAAAGTCGATTTTGAACAATGTTCGATTAACGTTTTTTCGCGAAAGTCGATTTCGAACAATGTTCGAATAATGGCTTTCCGCGAAAGTCGATTTCGAACAATGTTCGAATAACAAATAAAAGCCGTTATTCGAACAATGTTCGAATAATGGTTTTTCGCGAAAGTCGATTTCGAACAATGTTCGAATAACAAATAAAAGCCGTTATTCGAACAATGTTCGAATAATGGTTTTTCGCGAAAGTCGATTTCG
>OX375867.1:16771385-16825167 GCA_947359475.1 Heligmosomoides polygyrus bakeri
TTTTCGCGAAAGTCGATTTCGAACAATGTTCGAATAATGGCTTTTCGCGAAAGTCGATTTGGAACAATGTTCGAATAACGGCTTTCCGCGAAAGTCGATTTTGAACAATGTTCGAATAATGGTTTTTCGCGAAAGTCGATTTCGAACAATGTTTGAATAACAAATAAAAGCCGTTATTCGAACAATGTTCGAATAATGGCTTTCCGCGAAAGTCGATTTCGAACAATGTTCGAATAACAAATAAAAGCCGTTATTCGAACAATGTTCGAATAACGGTTTTCCGCGAAAGTCGATTTCGAACAATGTTCGAATAATGGTTTTTCGCGAAAGTCGATTTCGAACAATGTTCGAATAATGGCTTTCCGCGAAAGTCGATTTCGAACAATGTTCGAATAACGGCTTTCCGCGAAAGTCGATTTTGAACAATGTTCGAATAATGGTTTTTCGCGAAAGTCGATTTCGAACAATGTTCGAATAATGGTTTTTCGCGAAAGTCGATTTGGAACAATGTTCGAATAACGGCTTTCCGCGAAAGTCGATTTTGAACAATGTTCGACTAATGGTTTTCGCGAAAGTCGATTTCGAACAATGTTCGAATAATGGCTTTCCGCGAAAGTCGATTTCGAACAATGTTCGAATAACAAATAAAAGCCGTTATTCGAACAATGTTCGAATAACGGTTTTTCGCGAAAGTCGACTTCGAACAATGTTCGAATAATGACTTTTCGCAAAAGTCGATTTTGAACAATGTTCGAATAATGGTTTTTCGCGAAAGTCGATTCGAACAATGTTCGAATAACAAATAAAAGCCGTTATTCGAACAATGTTCGAATAACGGTTTTTCGCGAAAGTCGATTTCGAACAATGTTCGAATAATGGTTTTTCGCGAAAGTCGATTCGAACAGTGTTCGAATAATGGCTTTTCGCGAAAGTCGATTTCGAACAATGTTCGAATAATAGCTTTTCGCGAAAGTCGATTTGGAACAATGTTCGAATAACGGCTTTCCGCGAAAGTCGATTTTGAACAATGTTCGAATAATGGTTTTTCGCGTAAGTCGATTTCGAACAATGTTCGAAATCGACTTACCGCGAAAGTCGATTTCGAACAATGTTCGAATAACAAATAAAAGCCGTTATTCGAACAATGTTTGAATAACGGTTTTTCGCGAAGGTCGATTTCGAACAATGTTCGAATAATGGTTTTTCGCGAAAGTCGATTTTGAACAATGTTCGAATAATGGTTTTTCGCGAAAGTCGATTTCGAACAATGTTCGAATAATGGCTTTTCGCGAAAGTCGATTTTGAACAATGTTCGAATAATGGTTTTTTGCGAAAGTCGATTTTGAACAATGTTCGAATAATGGTTTTTCGCGAAAGTCGATTTCGAACAACGTTCGAATAATGGCTTTCCGCGAAAGTCGATTTCGAACAATGTTCGAATAACAAATAAAAGCCGTTATTCGAACAATGTTCGAATAACAAATAAAAGCCGTTATTCGAACAATGTTCGAATAACGGTTTTTCGCGAAAGTCGATTTCGAACAATGTTCGAATAATGGCTTTTCGCGAAAGTCGATTTTGAACAATGTTCGAATAATGGTTTTTCGCGAAAGTCGATTTTGAACAATGTTCGAATAATGGTTTTTCGCGAAAGTCGATTTCGAACAATGTTCGAATAATGGCTTTCCGCGAAAGTCGATTTCGAACAATGTTCGAATAACAAATAAAAGCCGTTATTCGAACAATGTTCGAATAACGGTTTTTCGCGAAAGTCGATTTCGAACAATGTTCGAATAATGGCTTTTCGCGAAAGTCGATTTCGAACAATGTTCGAATAATGGTTTTTCGCGAAAGTCGATTTCGAACAATGTTCGAATAATGGCTTTCCGCGAAAGTCGATTTCGAACAATGTTCGAATAACGGCTTTCCGCGAAAGTCGATTTTGAACAATGTTCGAATAATGGTTTTTCGCGAAAGTCGATTTCGAACAATGTTCGAATAATGGCTTTCCGCGAAAGTCGATTTCGAACAATGTTCGAATAACAAATAAAAGCCGTTATTCGAACAATGTTCGAATAACGGTTTTTCGCGAAAGTCGATTTCGAACAATGTTCGAATAATGGTTTTTCGCGAAAGTCGATTCGAACAATGTTCGAATAATGGCTTCTCGCGAAAGTCGATTTGGAACAATGTTCGAATAACGGCTTTCCGCGAAAGTCGATTTCCAACAATGTTCGAATAATGGTTTTTCGCGAAAGTCGATTTCGAACAATGTTCGAATAACAAATAAAAGCCGTTATTCGAACAATGTTCGAATAACGGTTTTCCGCGAAAGTCGATTTTGAACAATGTTCGATTAACGTTTTTTCGCGAAAGTCGATTTCGAACAATGTTCGAATAATGGCTTTCCGCGAAAGTCGATTTCGAACAATGTTCGAATAACAAATAAAAGCCGTTATTCGAACAATGTTCGAATAATGGTTTTTCGCGAAAGTCGATTTCGAACAATGTTCGAATAACAAATAAAAGCCGTTATTCGAACAATGTTCGAATAATGGTTTTTCGCGAAAGTCGATTTCGAACAATGTTCGAATAACAAATAAAAGCCGTTATTCGAACAATGTTCGAATAACGGCTTTCCGCGAAAGTCGATTTTGAACAATGTTCGAATAACGTTTTTTCGCGAAAGTCGATTTCGAACAATGTTCGAATAATGGTTTTTCGCGAAAGTCGATTCGAACAATGTTCGAGTAATGGCTTTTCGCGAAAGTCGATTTCGAACAATGTTCGAATAATGGCTTTTCGCGAAAGTCGATTTGGAACAATGTTCGAATAACGGCTTTCCGCGAAAGTCGATTTTGAACAATATTCGAATAACAAATAAAAGCCGTTATTCGAACAATGTTCGAATAATGGTTTTTCGCGAAAGTCGATTTCGAACAATGTTCGAATAATGGCTTTTCGCGAAAGTCGATTTCGAACAATGTTCGAATAATGGTTTTTCGCGAAAGTCGATTTCGAACAATGTTCGAATAATGGTTTTTCGCGAAAGTCGATTTCGAACAATGTTCGAATAATGGCTTTCCGCGAAAGTCGATTTCGAACAATGTTCGAATAACGGCTTTCCGCGAAAGTCGATTTCGAACAATGTTCGAATAACAAATAAAAGCCGTTATTCGAACAATGTTCGAATAACGGTTTTTCGCGAAAGTCGATTTCGAACAATGTTCGAATAATGGCTTTTCGCGAAAGTCGATTTCGAACAATGTTCGAATAATGGTTTTTCGCGAAAGTCGATTTCGAACAATGTTCGAATAATGGCTTTCCGCGAAAGTCGATTTCGAACAATGTTCGAATAACGGCTTTCCGCGAAAGTCGATTTTGAACAATGTTCGAATAATGGTTTTTCGCGAAAGTCGATTTCGAACAATGTTCGAATAATGGCTTTCCGCGAAAGTCGATTTCGAACAATGTTCGAATAACAAATAAAAGCCGTTATTCGAACAATGTTCGAATAACGGTTTTTCGCGAAAGTCGATTTCGAACAATGTTCGAATAATGGCTTTTCGCGAAAGTCGATTTCGAACAATGTTCGAATAATGGTTTTTCGCGAAAGTCGATTTCGAACAATGTTCGAATAATGGCTTTCCGCGAAAGTCGATTTCGAACAATGTTCGAATAACGGCTTTCCGCGAAAGTCGATTTTGAACAATGTTCGAATAATGGTTTTTCGCGAAAGTCGATTTCGAACAATGTTCGAATAATGGCTTTCCGCGAAAGTCGATTTCGAACAATGTTCGAATAACAAATAAAAGCCGTTATTCGAACAATGTTCGAATAACGGTTTTTCGCGAAAGTCGATTTCGAACAATGTTCGAATAATGGTTTTTCGCGAAAGTCGATTCGAACAATGTTCGAATAATGGCTTCTTGCGAAAGTCGATTTCGAACAATGTTCGAATAATGGCTTTTCGCGAAAGTCGATTTGGAACAATGTTCGAATAACGGCTTTCCGCGAAAGTCGATTTCGAACAATGTTCGAATAATGGTTTTTCGCGAAAGTCGATTTCGAACAATGTTCGAATAACAAATAAAAGCCGTTATTCGAACAATGTTCGAATAACGGTTTTCCGCGAAAGTCGATTTTGAACAATGTTCGATTAACGTTTTTTCGCGAAAGTCGATTTCGAACAATGTTCGAATAATGGCTTTCCGCGAAAGTCGATTTCGAACAATGTTCGAATAACAAATAAAAGCCGTTATTCGAACAATGTTCGAATAATGGTTTTTCGCGAAAGTCGACTTCGAACAATGTTCGAATAACAAATAAAAGCCGTTATTCGAACAATGTTCGAATAATGGTTTTTCGCGAAAGTCGATTTCGAACAATGTTCGAATAACAAATAAAAGCCGTTATTCGAACAATGTTCGAATAACGGCTTTCCGCGAAAGTCGATTTTGAACAATGTTCGAATAACGTTTTTTCGCGAAAGTCGATTTCGAACAATGTTCGAATAATGGTTTTTCGCGAAAGTCGATTCGAACAATGTTCGAGTAATGGCTTTTCGCGAAAGTCGATTTCGAACAATGTTCGAATAATGGCTTTTCGCGAAAGTCGATTTGGAACAATGTTCGAATAACGGCTTTCCGCGAAAGTCGATTTTGAACAATATTCGAATAACAAATAAAAGCCGTTATTCGAACAATGTTCGAATAATGGTTTTTCGCGAAAGTCGATTTCGAACAATGTTCGAATAATGGCTTTTCGCGAAAGTCGATTTCGAACAATGTTCGAATAATGGTTTTTCGCGAAAGTCGATTTCGAACAATGTTCGAATAATGGTTTTTCGCGAAAGTCGATTTTGAACAATGTTCGAATAATGGTTTTTCGCGAAAGTCGATTTCGAACAATGTTCGAATAATGGCTTTCCGCGAAAGTCGATTTCGAACAATGTTCGAATAACAAATAAAAGCCGTTATTCGAACAATGTTCGAATAACGGTTTTTCGCGAAAGTCGATTTCGAACAATGTTCGAATAATGGCTTTTCGCGAAAGTCGATTTCGAACAATGTTCGAATAATGGTTTTTCGCGAAAGTCGATTTCGAACAATGTTCGAATAATGGCTTTCCGCGAAAGTCGATTTCGAACAATGTTCGAATAACGGCTTTCCGCGAAAGTCGATTTTGAACAATGTTCGAATAATGGTTTTTCGCGAAAGTCGATTTCGAACAATGTTCGAATAATGGCTTTCCGCGAAAGTCGATTTCGAACAATGTTCGAATAACAAATAAAAGCCGTTATTCGAACAATGTTCGAATAACGGTTTTTCGCGAAAGTCGATTTCGAACAATGTTCGAATAATGGTTTTTCGCGAAAGTCGATTCGAACAATGTTCGAATAATGGCTTCTCGCGAAAGTCGATTTCGAACAATGTTCGAATAATGGCTTTTCGCGAAAGTCGATTTGGAACAATGTTCGAATAACGGCTTTCCGCGAAAGTCGATTTCGAACAATGTTCGAATAATGGTTTTTCGCGAAAGTCGATTTCGAACAATGTTCGAATAACAAATAAAAGCCGTTATTCGAACAATGTTCGAATAACGGTTTTCCGCGAAAGTCGATTTTGAACAATGTTCGATTAACGTTTTTTCGCGAAAGTCGATTTCGAACAATGTTCGAATAATGGCTTTCCGCGAAAGTCGATTTCGAACAATGTTCGAATAACAAATAAAAGCCGTTATTCGAACAATGTTCGAATAATGGTTTTTCGCGAAAGTCGATTTCGAACAATGTTCGAATAACAAATAAAAGCCGTTATTCGAACAATGTTCGAATAATGGTTTTTCGCGAAAGTCGATTTCGAACAATGTTCGAATAACAAATAAAAGCCGTTATTCGAACAATGTTCGAATAACGGCTTTCCGCGAAAGTCGATTTTGAACAATGTTCGAATAACGTTTTTTCGCGAAAGTCGATTTCGAACAATGTTCGAATAATGGTTTTTCGCGAAAGTCGATTCGAACAATGTTCGAGTAATGGCTTTTCGCGAAAGTCGATTTCGAACAATGTTCGAGTAATGGCTTTCCGCGAAAGTCGATTTCGAACAATGTTCGAATAACAAATAAAAGCCGTTATTCGAACAATGTTCGAATAATGGTTTTTCGCGAAAGTCGATTTCGAACAATGTTCGAATAACAAATAAAAGCCGTTATTCGAACAATGTTCGAATAATGGTTTTTCGCGAAAGTCGATTTCGAACAATGTTCGAATAACGGCTTTCCGCGAAAGTCGATTTTGAACAATGTTCGAATAACGTTTTTTCGCGAAAGTCGATTTCGAACAATGTTCGAATAATGGTTTTTCGCGAAAGTCGATTCGAACAATGTTCGAGTAATGGCTTTTCGCGAAAGTCGATTTCGAACAATGTTCGAATAATGGCTTTTCGCGAAAGTCGATTTGGAACAATGTTCGAATAACGGCTTTCCGCGAAAGTCGATTTTGAACAATATTCGAATAACAAATAAAAGCCGTTATTCGAACAATGTTCGAATAATGGTTTTTCGCGAAAGTCGATTTCGAACAATGTTCGAATAATGGCTTTTCGCGAAAGTCGATTTCGAACAATGTTCGAATAATGGTTTTTCGCGAAAGTCGATTTCGAACAATGTTCGAATAATGGTTTTTCGCGAAAGTCGATTTTGAACAATGTTCGAATAATGGTTTTTCGCGAAAGTCGATTTCGAACAATGTTCGAATAATGGCTTTCCGCGAAAGTCGATTTCGAACAATGTTCGAATAACAAATAAAAGCCGTTATTCGAACAATGTTCGAATAACGGTTTTTCGCGAAAGTCGATTTCGAACAATGTTCGAATAATGGCTTTTCGCGAAAGTCGATTTCGAACAATGTTCGAATAATGGTTTTTCGCGAAAGTCGATTTCGAACAATGTTCGAATAATGGCTTTCCGCGAAAGTCGATTTCGAACAATGTTCGAATAACGGCTTTCCGCGAAAGTCGATTTTGAACAATGTTCGAATAATGGTTTTTCGCGAAAGTCGATTTCGAACAATGTTCGAATAATGGCTTTCCGCGAAAGTCGATTTCGAACAATGTTCGAATAACAAATAAAAGCCGTTATTCGAACAATGTTCGAATAACGGTTTTTCGCGAAAGTCGATTTCGAACAATGTTCGAATAATGGTTTTTCGCGAAAGTCGATTCGAACAATGTTCGAATAATGGCTTCTCGCGAAAGTCGATTTCGAACAATGTTCGAATAATGGCTTTTCGCGAAAGTCGATTTGGAACAATGTTCGAATAACGGCTTTCCGCGAAAGTCGATTTCGAACAATGTTCGAATAATGGTTTTTCGCGAAAGTCGATTTCGAACAATGTTCGAATAACAAATAAAAGCCGTTATTCGAACAATGTTCGAATAACGGTTTTCCGCGAAAGTCGATTTTGAACAATGTTCGATTAACGTTTTTTCGCGAAAGTCGATTTCGAACAATGTTCGAATAATGGCTTTCCGCGAAAGTCGATTTCGAACAATGTTCGAATAACAAATAAAAGCCGTTATTCGAACAATGTTCGAATAATGGTTTTTCGCGAAAGTCGATTTCGAACAATGTTCGAATAACAAATAAAAGCCGTTATTCGAACAATGTTCGAATAATGGTTTTTCGCGAAAGTCGATTTCGAACAATGTTCGAATAACAAATAAAAGCCGTTATTCGAACAATGTTCGAATAACGGTTTTTCGCGAAAGTCGATTTCGAACAATGTTCGAATAATGGCTTTTCGCGAAAGTCGATTTCGAACAATGTTCGAATAATGGTTTTTCGCGAAAGTCGATTTCGAACAATGTTCGAATAACGGCTTTCCGCGAAAGTCGATTTTGAACAATGTTCGAATAATGGTTTTTCGCGAAAGTCGATTTCGAACAATGTTCGAATAATGGCTTTCCGCAAAAGTCGATTTCGAACAATGTTCGAATAACAAATAAAAGCCGTTATTCGAACAATGTTCGAATAACGGTTTTTCGCGAAAGTCGATTTCGAACAATGTTCGAATAATGGTTTTTCGCGAAAGTCGATTCGAACAATGTTCGAATAATGGCTTCTCGCGAAAGTCGATTTCGAACAATGTTCGAATAATGGCTTTTCGCGAAAGTCGATTTGGAACAATGTTCGAATAACGGCTTTCCGCGAAAGTCGATTTCGAACAATGTTCGAATAATGGTTTTTCGCGAAAGTCGATTTCGAACAATGTTCGAATAACAAATAAAAGCCGTTATTCGAACAATGTTCGAATAACGGTTTTCCGCGAAAGTCGATTTTGAACAATGTTCGATTAACGTTTTTTCGCGAAAGTCGATTTCGAACAATGTTCGAATAACGGCTTTCCGCGAAAGTCGATTTCGAACAATGTTCGAATAATGGTTTTTCGCGAAAGTCGATTTCGAACAATGTTCGAATAACAAATAAAAGCCGTTATTCGAACAATGTTCGAATAACGGTTTTCCGCGAAAGTCGATTTTGAACAATGTTCGATTAACGTTTTTTCGCGAAAGTCGATTTCGAACAATGTTCGAATAATGGCTTTCCGCGAAAGTCGATTTCGAACAATGTTCGAATAACAAATAAAAGCCGTTATTCGAACAATGTTCGAATAATGGTTTTTCGCGAAAGTCGATTTCGAACAATGTTCGAATAACAAATAAAAGCCGTTATTCGAACAATGTTCGAATAATGGTTTTTCGCGAAAGTCGATTTCGAACAATGTTCGAATAACAAATAAAAGCCGTTATTCGAACAATGTTCGAATAACGGCTTTCCGCGAAAGTCGATTTTGAACAATGTTCGAATAACGTTTTTTCGCGAAAGTCGATTTCGAACAATGTTCGAATAATGGTTTTTCGCGAAAGTCGATTCGAACAATGTTCGAGTAATGGCTTTTCGCGAAAGTCGATTTCGAACAATGTTCGAGTAATGGCTTTCCGCGAAAGTCGATTTCGAACAATGTTCGAATAACAAATAAAAGCCGTTATTCGAACAATGTTCGAATAATGGTTTTTCGCGAAAGTCGATTTCGAACAATGTTCGAATAACAAATAAAAGCCGTTATTCGAACAATGTTCGAATAATGGTTTTTCGCGAAAGTCGATTTCGAACAATGTTCGAATAACAAATAAAAGCCGTTATTCGAACAATGTTCGAATAACGGCTTTCCGCGAAAGTCGATTTTGAACAATGTTCGAATAACGTTTTTTCGCGAAAGTCGATTTCGAACAATGTTCGAATAATGGTTTTTCGCGAAAGTCGATTCGAACAATGTTCGAGTAATGGCTTTTCGCGAAAGTCGATTTCGAACAATGTTCGAATAACAAATAAAAGCCGTTATTCGAACAATGTTCGAATAATGGTTTTTCGCGAAAGTCGATTTCGAACAATGTTCGAATAACAAATAAAAGCCGTTATTCGAACAATGTTCGAATAACGGCTTTCCGCGAAAGTCGATTTTGAACAATGTTCGAATAACGTTTTTTCGCGAAAGTCGATTTCGAACAATGTTCGAATAATGGTTTTTCGCGAAAGTCGATTCGAACAATGTTCGAGTAATGGCTTTTCGCGAAAGTCGATTTCGAACAATGTTCGAGTAATGGCTTTCCGCGAAAGTCGATTTCGAACAATGTTCGAATAACAAATAAAAGCCGTTATTCGAACAATGTTCGAATAATGGTTTTTCGCGAAAGTCGATTTCGAACAATGTTCGAATAACAAATAAAAGCCGTTATTCGAACAATGTTCGAATAATGGTTTTTCGCGAAAGTCGATTTCGAACAATGTTCGAATAACAAATAAAAGCCGTTATTCGAACAATGTTCGAATAACGGCTTTCCGCGAAAGTCGATTTTGAACAATGTTCGAATAACGTTTTTTCGCGAAAGTCGATTTCGAACAATGTTCGAATAATGGTTTTTCGCGAAAGTCGATTCGAACAATGTTCGAGTAATGGCTTTTCGCGAAAGTCGATTTCGAACAATGTTCGAATAATGGCTTTTCGCGAAAGTCGATTTGGAACAATGTTCGAATAACGGCTTTCCGCGAAAGTCGATTTTGAACAATATTCGAATAACATATAAAAGCCGTTATTCGAACAATGTTCGAATAATGGTTTTTCGCGAAAGTCGATTTCGAACAATGTTCGAATAATGGCTTTTCGCGAAAGTCGATTTCGAACAATGTTCGAATAATGGTTTTTCGCGAAAGTCGATTTCGAACAATGTTCGAATAATGGTTTTTCGCGAAAGTCGATTTTGAACAATGTTCGAATAATGGTTTTTCGCGAAAGTCGATTTCGAACAATGTTCGAATAATGGCTTTCCGCGAAAGTCGATTTCGAACAATGTTCGAATAACAAATAAAAGCCGTTATTCGAACAATGTTCGAATAATGGTTTTTCGCGAAAGTCGATTTCGAACAATGTTCGAATAATGGCTTTCCGCGAAAGTCGATTTCGAACAATGTTCGAATAACAAATAAAAGCCGTTATTCGAACAATGTTCGAATAACGGTTTTTCGCGAAAGTCGATTTCGAACAATGTTCGAATAATGGCTTTTCGCGAAAGTCGATTTCGAACAATGTTCGAATAATGGTTTTTCGCGAAAGTCGATTCGAACAATGTTCGAGTAATGGCTTTTCGCGAAAGTCGATTTCGAACAATGTTCGAGTAATGGCTTTCCGCGAAAGTCGATTTCGAACAATGTTCGAATAACAAATAAAAGCCGTTATTCGAACAATGTTCGAATAATGGTTTTTCGCGAAAGTCGATTTCGAACAATGTTCGAATAACAAATAAAAGCCGTTATTCGAACAATGTTCGAATAATGGTTTTTCGCGAAAGTCGATTTCGAACAATGTTCGAATAACAAATAAAAGCCGTTATTCGAACAATGTTCGAATAACGGCTTTCCGCGAAAGTCGATTTTGAACAATGTTCGAATAACGTTTTTTCGCGAAAGTCGATTTCGAACAATGTTCGAATAATGGTTTTTCGCGAAAGTCGATTCGAACAATGTTCGAGTAATGGCTTTTCGCGAAAGTCGATTTCGAACAATGTTCGAATAATGGCTTTTCGCGAAAGTCGATTTGGAACAATGTTCGAATAACGGCTTTCCGCGAAAGTCGATTTTGAACAATATTCGAATAACAAATAAAAGCCGTTATTCGAACAATGTTCGAATAATGGTTTTTCGCGAAAGTCGATTTCGAACAATGTTCGAATAATGGCTTTTCGCGAAAGTCGATTTCGAACAATGTTCGAATAATGGTTTTTCGCGAAAGTCGATTTCGAACAATGTTCGAATAATGGTTTTTCGCGAAAGTCGATTTTGAACAATGTTCGAATAATGGTTTTTCGCGAAAGTCGATTTCGAACAATGTTCGAATAACAAATAAAAGCCGTTATTCGAACAATGTTCGAATAACGGTTTTTCGCGAAAGTCGATTTCGAACAATGTTCGAATAATGGCTTTTCGCGAAATCGATTTCGAACAATGTTCGAATAATGGTTTTTCGCGAAAGTCGATTTCGAACAATGTTCGAATAATGGCTTTCCGCGAAAGTCGATTTCGAACAATGTTCGAATAACGGCTTTCCGCGAAAGTCGATTTTGAACAATGTTCGAATAATGGTTTTTCGCGAAAGTCGATTTCGAACAATGTTCGAATAATGGCTTTCCGCGAAAGTCGATTTCGAACAATGTTCGAATAACAAATAAAAGCCGTTATTCGAACAATGTTCGAATAACGGTTTTTCGCGAAAGTCGATTTCGAACAATGTTCGAATAATGGTTTTTCGCGAAAGTCGATTCGAACAATGTTCGAATAATGGCTTCTCGCGAAAGTCGATTTCGAACAATGTTCGAATAATGGCTTTTCGCGAAAGTCGATTTGGAACAATGTTCGAATAACGGCTTTCCGCGAAAGTCGATTTCGAGCAATGTTCGAATAATGGTTTTTCGCGAAAGTCGATTTCGAACAATGTTCGAATAACAAATAAAAGCCGTTATTCGAACAATGTTCGAATAACGGCTTTCCGCGAAAGTCGATTTTGAACAATATTCGAATAACAAATAAAAGCCGTTATTCGAACAATGTTCGAATAATGGTTTTTCGCGAAAGTCGATTTCGAACAATGTTCGAATAATGGCTTTTCGCGAAAGTCGATTTCGAACAATGTTCGAATAATGGTTTTTCGCGAAAGTCGATTTCGAACAATGTTCGAATAATGGTTTTTCGCGAAAGTCGATTTTGAACAATGTTCGAATAATGGTTTTTCGCGAAAGTCGATTTCGAACAATGTTCGAATAATGGCTTTCCGCGAAAGTCGATTTCGAACAATGTTCGAATAACAAATAAAAGCCGTTATTCGAACAATGTTCGAATAACGGTTTTTCGCGAAAGTCGATTTCGAACAATGTTCGAATAATGGCTTTTCGCGAAAGTCGATTTCGAACAATGTTCGAATAATGGTTTTTCGCGAAAGTCGATTCGAACAATGTTCGAGTAATGGCTTTTCGCGAAAGTCGATTTCGAACAATGTTCGAGTAATGGCTTTCCGCGAAAGTCGATTTCGAACAATGTTCGAATAACAAATAAAAGCCGTTATTCGAACAATGTTCGAATAATGGTTTTTCGCGAAAGTCGATTTCGAACAATGTTCGAATAACAAATAAAAGCCGTTATTCGAACAATGTTCGAATAATGGTTTTTCGCGAAAGTCGATTTCGAACAATGTTCGAATAACAAATAAAAGCCGTTATTCGAACAATGTTCGAATAACGGCTTTCCGCGAAAGTCGATTTTGAACAATGTTCGAATAACGTTTTTTCGCGAAAGTCGATTTCGAACAATGTTCGAATAATGGTTTTTCGCGAAAGTCGATTCGAACAATGTTCGAGTAATGGCTTTTCGCGAAAGTCGATTTCGAACAATGTTCGAATAATGGCTTTTCGCGAAAGTCGATTTGGAACAATGTTCGAATAACGGCTTTCCGCGAAAGTCGATTTTGAACAATATTCGAATAACAAATAAAAGCCGTTATTCGAACAATGTTCGAATAATGGTTTTTCGCGAAAGTCGATTTCGAACAATGTTCGAATAATGGCTTTTCGCGAAAGTCGATTTCGAACAATGTTCGAATAATGGTTTTTCGCGAAAGTCGATTTCGAACAATGTTCGAATAATGGTTTTTCGCGAAAGTCGATTTTGAACAATGTTCGAATAATGGTTTTTCGCGAAAGTCGATTTCGAACAATGTTCGAATAACAAATAAAAGCCGTTATTCGAACAATGTTCGAACAACGGTTTTTCGCGAAAGTCGATTCCGAACAATGTTCGAATAATGGCTTTTCGCGAAAGTCGATTTCGAACAATGTTCGAATAATGGTTTTTCGCGAAAGTCGATTTCGAACAATGTTCGAATAATGGCTTTCCGCGAAAGTCGATTTCGAACAATGTTCGAATAACGGCTTTCCGCGAAAGTCGATTTTGAACAATGTTCGAATAATGGTTTTTCGCGAAAGTCGATTTCGAACAATGTTCGAATAATGGCTTTCCGCGAAAGTCGATTTCGAACAATGTTCGAATAACAAATAAAAGCCGTTATTCGAACAATGTTCGAATAACGGTTTTTCGCGAAAGTCGATTTCGAACAATGTTCGAATAATGGTTTTTCGCGAAAGTCGATTCGAACAATGTTCGAATAATGGCTTCTCGCGAAAGTCGATTTCGAACAATGTTCGAATAATGGCTTTTCGCGAAAGTCGATTTGGAACAATGTTCGAATAACGGCTTTCCGCGAAAGTCGATTTCGAACAATGTTCGAATAATGGTTTTTCGCGAAAGTCGATTTCGAACAATGTTCGAATAACAAATAAAAGCCGTTATTCGAACAATGTTCGAATAACGGTTTTCCGCGAAAGTCGATTTTGAACAATGTTCGATTAACGTTTTTTCGCGAAAGTCGATTTCGAACAATGTTCGAATAATGGCTTTCCGCGAAAGTCGATTTCGAACAATGTTCGAATAACAAATAAAAGCCGTTATTCGAACAATGTTCGAATAATGGCTTCTCGCGAAAGTCGATTTCGAACAATGTTCGAATAATGGCTTTTCGCGAAAGTCGATTTGGAACAATGTTCGAATAATGGCTTTTCGCGAAAGTCGATTTCGAACAATGTTCGAATAATGGTTTTTCGCGAAAGTCGATTCGAACAATGTTCGAGTAATGGCTTTTCGCGAAAGTCGATTTCGAACAATGTTCGAGTAATGGCTTTCCGCGAAAGTCGATTTCGAACAATGTTCGAATAACAAATAAAAGCCGTTATTCGAACAATGTTCGAATAATGGTTTTTCGCGAAAGTCGATTTCGAACAATGTTCGAATAATGGCTTTCCGCGAAAGTCGATTTCGAACAATGTTCGAATAACAAATAAAAGCCGTTATTCGAACAATGTTCGAATAACGGTTTTTCGCGAAAGTCGATTTCGAACAATGTTCGAATAATGGTTTTTCGCGAAAGTCGATTCGAACAATGTTCGAATAATGGCTTCTCGCGAAAGTCGATTTCGAACAATGTTCGAATAATGGCTTTTCGCGAAAGTCGATTTGGAACAATGTTCGAATAACGGCTTTCCGCGAAAGTCGATTTCGAGCAATGTTCGAATAATGGTTTTTCGCGAAAGTCGATTTCGAACAATGTTCGAATAACAAATAAAAGCCGTTATTCGAACAATGTTCGAATAACGGCTTTCCGCGAAAGTCGATTTTGAACAATATTCGAATAACAAATAAAAGCCGTTATTCGAACAATGTTCGAATAATGGTTTTTCGCGAAAGTCGATTTCGAACAATGTTCGAATAATGGCTTTTCGCGAAAGTCGATTTCGAACAATGTTCGAATAATGGTTTTTCGCGAAAGTCGATTTCGAACAATGTTCGAATAATGGTTTTTCGCGAAAGTCGATTTTGAACAATGTTCGAATAATGGTTTTTCGCGAAAGTCGATTTCGAACAATGTTCGAATAATGGCTTTCCGCGAAAGTCGATTTCGAACAATGTTCGAATAACAAATAAAAGCCGTTATTCGAACAATGTTCGAATAACGGTTTTTCGCGAAAGTCGATTTCGAACAATGTTCGAATAATGGCTTTTCGCGAAAGTCGATTTCGAACAATGTTCGAATAATGGTTTTTCGCGAAAGTCGATTCGAACAATGTTCGAGTAATGGCTTTTCGCGAAAGTCGATTTCGAACAATGTTCGAGTAATGGCTTTCCGCGAAAGTCGATTTCGAACAATGTTCGAATAACAAATAAAAGCCGTTATTCGAACAATGTTCGAATAATGGTTTTTCGCGAAAGTCGATTTCGAACAATGTTCGAATAACAAATAAAAGCCGTTATTCGAACAATGTTCGAATAATGGTTTTTCGCGAAAGTCGATTTCGAACAATGTTCGAATAACAAATAAAAGCCGTTATTCGAACAATGTTCGAATAACGGCTTTCCGCGAAAGTCGATTTTGAACAATGTTCGAATAACGTTTTTTCGCGAAAGTCGATTTCGAACAATGTTCGAATAATGGTTTTTCGCGAAAGTCGATTCGAACAATGTTCGAGTAATGGCTTTTCGCGAAAGTCGATTTCGAACAATGTTCGAATAATGGCTTTTCGCGAAAGTCGATTTGGAACAATGTTCGAATAACGGCTTTCCGCGAAAGTCGATTTTGAACAATATTCGAATAACATATAAAAGCCGTTATTCGAACAATGTTCGAATAATGGTTTTTCGCGAAAGTCGATTTCGAACAATGTTCGAATAATGGCTTTTCGCGAAAGTCGATTTCGAACAATGTTCGAATAATGGTTTTTCGCGAAAGTCGATTTCGAACAATGTTCGAATAATGGTTTTTCGCGAAAGTCGATTTTGAACAATGTTCGAATAATGGTTTTTCGCGAAAGTCGATTTCGAACAATGTTCGAATAATGGCTTTCCGCGAAAGTCGATTTCGAACAATGTTCGAATAACAAATAAAAGCCGTTATTCGAACAATGTTCGAATAACGGTTTTTCGCGAAAGTCGATTTCGAACAATGTTCGAATAATGGCTTTTCGCGAAAGTCGATTTCGAACAATGTTCGAATAATGGTTTTTCGCGAAAGTCGATTCGAACAATGTTCGAGTAATGGCTTTTCGCGAAAGTCGATTTCGAACAATGTTCGAGTAATGGCTTTCCGCGAAAGTCGATTTCGAACAATGTTCGAATAACAAATAAAAGCCGTTATTCGAACAATGTTCGAATAATGGTTTTTCGCGAAAGTCGATTTCGAACAATGTTCGAATAACAAATAAAAGCCGTTATTCGAACAATGTTCGAATAATGGTTTTTCGCGAAAGTCGATTTCGAACAATGTTCGAATAACAAATAAAAGCCGTTATTCGAACAATGTTCGAATAACGGCTTTCCGCGAAAGTCGATTTTGAACAATGTTCGAATAACGTTTTTTCGCGAAAGTCGATTTCGAACAATGTTCGAATAATGGTTTTTCGCGAAAGTCGATTCGAACAATGTTCGAGTAATGGCTTTTCGCGAAAGTCGATTTCGAACAATGTTCGAATAATGGCTTTTCGCGAAAGTCGATTTGGAACAATGTTCGAATAACGGCTTTCCGCGAAAGTCGATTTTGAACAATATTCGAATAACAAATAAAAGCCGTTATTCGAACAATGTTCGAATAATGGTTTTTCGCGAAAGTCGATTTCGAACAATGTTCGAATAATGGCTTTTCGCGAAAGTCGATTTCGAACAATGTTCGAATAATGGTTTTTCGCGAAAGTCGATTTCGAACAATGTTCGAATAATGGTTTTTCGCGAAAGTCGATTTTGAACAATGTTCGAATAATGGTTTTTCGCGAAAGTCGATTTCGAACAATGTTCGAATAACAAATAAAAGCCGTTATTCGAACAATGTTCGAATAACGGTTTTTCGCGAAAGTCGATTTCGAACAATGTTCGAATAATGGCTTTTCGCGAAAGTCGATTTCGAACAATGTTCGAATAATGGTTTTTCGCGAAAGTCGATTTCGAACAATGTTCGAATAATGGCTTTCCGCGAAAGTCGATTTCGAACAATGTTCGAATAACGGCTTTCCGCGAAAGTCGATTTTGAACAATGTTCGAATAATGGTTTTTCGCGAAAGTCGATTTCGAACAATGTTCGAATAATGGCTTTCCGCGAAAGTCGATTTCGAACAATGTTCGAATAACAAATAAAAGCCGTTATTCGAACAATGTTCGAATAACGGTTTTTCGCGAAAGTCGATTTCGAACAATGTTCGAATAATGGTTTTTCGCGAAAGTCGATTCGAACAATGTTCGAATAATGGCTTCTCGCGAAAGTCGATTTCGAACAATGTTCGAATAATGGCTTTTCGCGAAAGTCGATTTGGAACAATGTTCGAATAACGGCTTTCCGCGAAAGTCGATTTCGAGCAATGTTCGAATAATGGTTTTTCGCGAAAGTCGATTTCGAACAATGTTCGAATAACAAATAAAAGCCGTTATTCGAACAATGTTCGAATAACGGCTTTCCGCGAAAGTCGATTTTGAACAATATTCGAATAACAAATAAAAGCCGTTATTCGAACAATGTTCGAATAATGGTTTTTCGCGAAAGTCGATTTCGAACAATGTTCGAATAATGGCTTTTCGCGAAAGTCGATTTCGAACAATGTTCGAATAATGGTTTTTCGCGAAAGTCGATTTCGAACAATGTTCGAATAATGGTTTTTCGCGAAAGTCGATTTTGAACAATGTTCGAATAATGGTTTTTCGCGAAAGTCGATTTCGAACAATGTTCGAATAATGGCTTTCCGCGAAAGTCGATTTCGAACAATGTTCGAATAACAAATAAAAGCCGTTATTCGAACAATGTTCGAATAACGGTTTTTCGCGAAAGTCGATTTCGAACAATGTTCGAATAATGGCTTTTCGCGAAAGTCGATTTCGAACAATGTTCGAATAATGGTTTTTCGCGAAAGTCGATTCGAACAATGTTCGAGTAATGGCTTTTCGCGAAAGTCGATTTCGAACAATGTTCGAGTAATGGCTTTCCGCGAAAGTCGATTTCGAACAATGTTCGAATAACAAATAAAAGCCGTTATTCGAACAATGTTCGAATAATGGTTTTTCGCGAAAGTCGATTTCGAACAATGTTCGAATAACAAATAAAAGCCGTTATTCGAACAATGTTCGAATAATGGTTTTTCGCGAAAGTCGATTTCGAACAATGTTCGAATAACAAATAAAAGCCGTTATTCGAACAATGTTCGAATAACGGCTTTCCGCGAAAGTCGATTTTGAACAATGTTCGAATAACGTTTTTTCGCGAAAGTCGATTTCGAACAATGTTCGAATAATGGTTTTTCGCGAAAGTCGATTCGAACAATGTTCGAGTAATGGCTTTTCGCGAAAGTCGATTTCGAACAATGTTCGAATAATGGCTTTTCGCGAAAGTCGATTTGGAACAATGTTCGAATAACGGCTTTCCGCGAAAGTCGATTTTGAACAATATTCGAATAACAAATAAAAGCCGTTATTCGAACAATGTTCGAATAATGGTTTTTCGCGAAAGTCGATTTCGAACAATGTTCGAATAATGGCTTTTCGCGAAAGTCGATTTCGAACAATGTTCGAATAATGGTTTTTCGCGAAAGTCGATTTCGAACAATGTTCGAATAATGGTTTTTCGCGAAAGTCGATTTTGAACAATGTTCGAATAATGGTTTTTCGCGAAAGTCGATTTCGAACAATGTTCGAATAACAAATAAAAGCCGTTATTCGAACAATGTTCGAACAACGGTTTTTCGCGAAAGTCGATTCCGAACAATGTTCGAATAATGGCTTTTCGCGAAAGTCGATTTCGAACAATGTTCGAATAATGGTTTTTCGCGAAAGTCGATTTCGAACAATGTTCGAATAATGGCTTTCCGCGAAAGTCGATTTCGAACAATGTTCGAATAACGGCTTTCCGCGAAAGTCGATTTTGAACAATGTTCGAATAATGGTTTTTCGCGAAAGTCGATTTCGAACAATGTTCGAATAATGGCTTTCCGCGAAAGTCGATTTCGAACAATGTTCGAATAACAAATAAAAGCCGTTATTCGAACAATGTTCGAATAACGGTTTTTCGCGAAAGTCGATTTCGAACAATGTTCGAATAATGGTTTTTCGCGAAAGTCGATTCGAACAATGTTCGAATAATGGCTTCTCGCGAAAGTCGATTTCGAACAATGTTCGAATAATGGCTTTTCGCGAAAGTCGATTTGGAACAATGTTCGAATAACGGCTTTCCGCGAAAGTCGATTTCGAACAATGTTCGAATAATGGTTTTTCGCGAAAGTCGATTTCGAACAATGTTCGAATAACAAATAAAAGCCGTTATTCGAACAATGTTCGAATAACGGTTTTCCGCGAAAGTCGATTTTGAACAATGTTCGATTAACGTTTTTTCGCGAAAGTCGATTTCGAACAATGTTCGAATAATGGCTTTCCGCGAAAGTCGATTTCGAACAATGTTCGAATAACAAATAAAAGCCGTTATTCGAACAATGTTCGAATAATGGCTTCTCGCGAAAGTCGATTTCGAACAATGTTCGAATAATGGCTTTTCGCGAAAGTCGATTTGGAACAATGTTCGAATAATGGCTTTTCGCGAAAGTCGATTTCGAACAATGTTCGAATAATGGTTTTTCGCGAAAGTCGATTCGAACAATGTTCGAGTAATGGCTTTTCGCGAAAGTCGATTTCGAACAATGTTCGAGTAATGGCTTTCCGCGAAAGTCGATTTCGAACAATGTTCGAATAACAAATAAAAGCCGTTATTCGAACAATGTTCGAATAATGGTTTTTCGCGAAAGTCGATTTCGAACAATGTTCGAATAATGGCTTTCCGCGAAAGTCGATTTCGAACAATGTTCGAATAACAAATAAAAGCCGTTATTCGAACAATGTTCGAATAACGGTTTTTCGCGAAAGTCGATTTCGAACAATGTTCGAATAATGGTTTTTCGCGAAAGTCGATTCGAACAATGTTCGAATAATGGCTTCTCGCGAAAGTCGATTTCGAACAATGTTCGAATAATGGCTTTTCGCGAAAGTCGATTTGGAACAATGTTCGAATAACGGCTTTCCGCGAAAGTCGATTTCGAGCAATGTTCGAATAATGGTTTTTCGCGAAAGTCGATTTCGAACAATGTTCGAATAACAAATAAAAGCCGTTATTCGAACAATGTTCGAATAACGGCTTTCCGCGAAAGTCGATTTTGAACAATATTCGAATAACAAATAAAAGCCGTTATTCGAACAATGTTCGAATAATGGTTTTTCGCGAAAGTCGATTTCGAACAATGTTCGAATAATGGCTTTTCGCGAAAGTCGATTTCGAACAATGTTCGAATAATGGTTTTTCGCGAAAGTCGATTTCGAACAATGTTCGAATAATGGTTTTTCGCGAAAGTCGATTTTGAACAATGTTCGAATAATGGTTTTTCGCGAAAGTCGATTTCGAACAATGTTCGAATAATGGCTTTCCGCGAAAGTCGATTTCGAACAATGTTCGAATAACAAATAAAAGCCGTTATTCGAACAATGTTCGAATAACGGTTTTTCGCGAAAGTCGATTTCGAACAATGTTCGAATAATGGCTTTTCGCGAAAGTCGATTTCGAACAATGTTCGAATAATGGTTTTTCGCGAAAGTCGATTCGAACAATGTTCGAGTAATGGCTTTTCGCGAAAGTCGATTTCGAACAATGTTCGAGTAATGGCTTTCCGCGAAAGTCGATTTCGAACAATGTTCGAATAACAAATAAAAGCCGTTATTCGAACAATGTTCGAATAATGGTTTTTCGCGAAAGTCGATTTCGAACAATGTTCGAATAACAAATAAAAGCCGTTATTCGAACAATGTTCGAATAATGGTTTTTCGCGAAAGTCGATTTCGAACAATGTTCGAATAACAAATAAAAGCCGTTATTCGAACAATGTTCGAATAACGGCTTTCCGCGAAAGTCGATTTTGAACAATGTTCGAATAACGTTTTTTCGCGAAAGTCGATTTCGAACAATGTTCGAATAATGGTTTTTCGCGAAAGTCGATTCGAACAATGTTCGAGTAATGGCTTTTCGCGAAAGTCGATTTCGAACAATGTTCGAATAATGGCTTTTCGCGAAAGTCGATTTGGAACAATGTTCGAATAACGGCTTTCCGCGAAAGTCGATTTTGAACAATATTCGAATAACAAATAAAAGCCGTTATTCGAACAATGTTCGAATAATGGTTTTTCGCGAAAGTCGATTTCGAACAATGTTCGAATAATGGCTTTTCGCGAAAGTCGATTTCGAACAATGTTCGAATAATGGTTTTTCGCGAAAGTCGATTTCGAACAATGTTCGAATAATGGTTTTTCGCGAAAGTCGATTTTGAACAATGTTCGAATAATGGTTTTTCGCGAAAGTCGATTTCGAACAATGTTCGAATAACAAATAAAAGCCGTTATTCGAACAATGTTCGAACAACGGTTTTTCGCGAAAGTCGATTCCGAACAATGTTCGAATAATGGCTTTTCGCGAAAGTCGATTTCGAACAATGTTCGAATAATGGTTTTTCGCGAAAGTCGATTTCGAACAATGTTCGAATAATGGCTTTCCGCGAAAGTCGATTTCGAACAATGTTCGAATAACGGCTTTCCGCGAAAGTCGATTTTGAACAATGTTCGAATAATGGTTTTTCGCGAAAGTCGATTTCGAACAATGTTCGAATAATGGCTTTCCGCGAAAGTCGATTTCGAACAATGTTCGAATAACAAATAAAAGCCGTTATTCGAACAATGTTCGAATAACGGTTTTTCGCGAAAGTCGATTTCGAACAATGTTCGAATAATGGTTTTTCGCGAAAGTCGATTCGAACAATGTTCGAATAATAGCTTCTCGCGAAAGTCGATTTCGAACAATGTTCGAATAATGGCTTTTCGCGAAAGTCGATTTGGAACAATGTTCGAATAACGGCTTTCCGCGAAAGTCGATTTCGAACAATGTTCGAATAATGGTTTTTCGCGAAAGTCGATTTCGAACAATGTTCGAATAACAAATAAAAGCCGTTATTCGAACAATGTTCGAATAACGGTTTTCCGCGAAAGTCGATTTTGAACAATGTTCGATTAACGTTTTTTCGCGAAAGTCGATTTCGAACAATGTTCGAATAATGGCTTTCCGCGAAAGTCGATTTCGAACAATGTTCGAATAACAAATAAAAGCCGTTATTCGAACAATGTTCGAATAATGGCTTCTCGCGAAAGTCGATTTCGAACAATGTTCGAATAATGGCTTTTCGCGAAAGTCGATTTGGAACAATGTTCGAATAATGGCTTTTCGCGAAAGTCGATTTCGAACAATGTTCGAATAATGGTTTTTCGCGAAAGTCGATTCGAACAATGTTCGAGTAATGGCTTTTCGCGAAAGTCGATTTCGAACAATGTTCGAGTAATGGCTTTCCGCGAAAGTCGATTTCGAACAATGTTCGAATAACAAATAAAAGCCGTTATTCGAACAATGTTCGAATAATGGTTTTTCGCGAAAGTCGATTTCGAACAATGTTCGAATAACAAATAAAAGCCGTTATTCGAACAATGTTCGAATAATGGTTTTTCGCGAAAGTCGATTTCGAACAATGTTCGAATAACAAATAAAAGCCGTTATTCGAACAATGTTCGAATAACGGCTTTCCGCGAAAGTCGATTTTGAACAATGTTCGAATAACGTTTTTTCGCGAAAGTCGATTTCGAACAATGTTCGAATAATGGTTTTTCGCGAAAGTCGATTCGAACAATGTTCGAGTAATGGCTTTTCGCGAAAGTCGATTTCGAACAATGTTCGAATAATGGCTTTTCGCGAAAGTCGATTTGGAACAATGTTCGAATAATGGTTTTTCGCGAAAGTCGATTTCGAACAATGTTCGAATAACAAATAAAAGCCGTTATTCGAACAATGTTCGAATAACGGCTTTCCGCGAAAGTCGATTTTGAACAATATTCGAATAACAAATAAAAGCCGTTATTCGAACAATGTTCGAATAATGGTTTTTCGCGAAAGTCGATTTCGAACAATGTTCGAATAATGGCTTTTCGCGAAAGTCGATTTCGAACAATGTTCGAATAATGGTTTTTCGCGAAAGTCGATTTCGAACAATGTTCGAATAATGGTTTTTCGCGAAAGTCGATTTTGAACAATGTTCGAATAATGGTTTTTCGCGAAAGTCGATTTCGAACAATGTTCGAATAACAAATAAAAGCCGTTATTCGAACAATGTTCGAACAACGGTTTTTCGCGAAAGTCGATTCCGAACAATGTTCGAATAATGGCTTTTCGCGAAAGTCGATTTCGAACAATGTTCGAATAATGGTTTTTCGCGAAAGTCGATTTCGAACAATGTTCGAATAATGGCTTTCCGCGAAAGTCGATTTCGAACAATGTTCGAATAACGGCTTTCCGCGAAAGTCGATTTTGAACAATGTTCGAATAATGGTTTTTCGCGAAAGTCGATTTCGAACAATGTTCGAATAATGGCTTTCCGCGAAAGTCGATTTCGAACAATGTTCGAATAACAAATAAAAGCCGTTATTAGAACAATGTTCGAATAACGGTTTTTCGCGAAAGTCGATTTCGAACAATGTTCGAATAATGTTTTTCGCGAAAGTCGATTCGAACAATGTTCGAATAATGGCTTCTCGCGAAAGTCGATTTCGAACAATGTTCGAATAATGGCTTTTCGCGAAAGTCGATTTGGAACAATGTTCGAATAACGGCTTTCCGCGAAAGTCGATTTCGAACAATGTTCGAATAATGGTTTTTCGCGAAAGTCGATTTCGAACAATGTTCGAATAACAAATAAAAGCCGTTATTCGAACAATGTTCGAATAACGGTTTTCCGCGAAAGTCGATTTTGAACAATGTTCGATTAACGTTTTTTCGCGAAAGTCGATTTCGAACAATGTTCGAATAATGGCTTTCCGCGAAAGTCGATTTCGAACAATGTTCGAATAACAAATAAAAGCCGTTATTCGAACAATGTTCGAATAATGGCTTCTCGCGAAAGTCGATTTCGAACAATGTTCGAATAATGGCTTTTCGCGAAAGTCGATTTGGAACAATGTTCGAATAATGGCTTTTCGCGAAAGTCGATTTCGAACAATGTTCGAATAATGGTTTTTCGCGAAAGTCGATTTTGAACAATGTTCGAATAATGGTTTTTCGCGAAAGTCGATTTTGAACAATGTTCGAATAATGGTTTTTCGCGAAAGTCGATTTCGAACAATGTTCGAATAACAAATAAAAGCCGTTATTCGAACAATGTTCGAACAACGGTTTTTCGCGAAAGTCGATTCCGAACAATGTTCGAATAATGGCTTTTCGCGAAAGTCGATTTCGAACAATGTTCGAATAATGGCTTTTCGCGAAAGTCGATTTCGAACAATGTTCGAATAATGGTTTTTCGCGAAAGTCGATTTCGAACAATGTTCGAATAATGGCTTTCCGCGAAAGTCGATTTCGAACAATGTTCGAATAACGGCTTTCCGCGAAAGTCGATTTTGAACAATGTTCGAATAATGGTTTTTCGCGAAAGTCGATTTCGAACAATGTTCGAATAATGGCTTTCCGCGAAAGTCGATTTCGAACAATGTTCGAATAACAAATAAAAGCCGTTATTCGAACAATGTTCGAATAACGGTTTTTCGCGAAAGTCGATTTCGAACAATGTTCGAATAATGGTTTTTCGCGAAAGTCGATTCGAACAATGTTCGAATAATGGCTTCTCGCGAAAGTCGATTTCGACCAATGTTCGAATAATGGCTTTTCGCGAAAGTCGATTTGGAACAATGTTCGAATAACGGCTTTCCGCGAAAGTCGATTTCGAACAATGTTCGAATAATGGTTTTTCGCGAAAGTCGATTTCGAACAATGTTCGAATAACAAATAAAAGCCGTTATTCGAACAATGTTCGAATAACGGTTTTCCGCGAAAGTCGATTTTGAACAATGTTCGATTAACGTTTTTTCGCGAAAGTCGATTTCGAACAATGTTCGAATAATGGCTTTCCGCGAAAGTCGATTTCGAACAATGTTCGAATAACAAATAAAAGCCGTTATTCGAACAATGTTCGAATAATGGCTTCTCGCGAAAGTCGATTTCGAACAATGTTCGAATAATGGCTTTTCGCGAAAGTCGATTTGGAACAATGTTCGAATAATGGCTTTTCGCGAAAGTCGATTTCGAACAATGTTCGAATAATGGTTTTTCGCGAAAGTCGATTTTGAACAATGTTCGAATAATGGTTTTTCGCGAAAGTCGATTTCGAACAATGTTCGAATAACAAATAAAAGCCGTTATTCGAACAATGTTCGAACAACGGTTTTTCGCGAAAGTCGATTCCGAACAATGTTCGAATAATGGCTTTTCGCGAAAGTCGATTTCGAACAATGTTCGAATAATGGTTTTTCGCGAAAGTCGATTTCGAACAATGTTCGAATAATGGCTTTCCGCGAAAGTCGATTTCGAACAATGTTCGAATAACGGCTTTCCGCGAAAGTCGATTTTGAACAATGTTCGAATAATGGTTTTTCGCGAAAGTCGATTTCGAACAATGTTCGAATAATGGCTTTCCGCGAAAGTCGATTTCGAACAATGTTCGAATAACAAATAAAAGCCGTTATTCGAACAATGTTCGAATAACGGTTTTTCGCGAAAGTCGATTTCGAACAATGTTCGAATAATGGTTTTTCGCGAAAGTCGATTCGAACAATGTTCGAATAATGGCTTCTCGCGAAAGTCGATTTCGAACAATGTTCGAATAATGGCTTTTCGCGAAAGTCGATTTGGAACAATGTTCGAATAACGGCTTTCCGCGAAAGTCGATTTCGAACAATGTTCGAATAATGGTTTTTCGCGAAAGTCGATTTCGAACAATGTTCGAATAACAAATAAAAGCCGTTATTCGAACAATGTTCGAATAACGGTTTTCCGCGAAAGTCGATTTTGAACAATGTTCGATTAACGTTTTTTCGCGAAAGTCGATTTCGAACAATGTTCGAATAATGGCTTTCCGCGAAAGTCGATTTCGAACAATGTTCGAATAACAAATAAAAGCCGTTATTCGAACAATGTTCGAATAATGGCTTCTCGCGAAAGTCGATTTCGAACAATGTTCGAATAATGGCTTTTCGCGAAAGTCGATTTCGAACAATGTTCGAATAACAAATAAAAGCCGTTATTCGAACAATGTTCGAACAACGGTTTTTCGCGAAAGTCGATTCCGAACAATGTTCGAATAATGGCTTTTCGCGAAAGTCGATTTCGAACAATGTTCGAATAATGGTTTTTCGCGAAAGTCGATTTCGAACAATGTTCGAATAATGGCTTTCCGCGAAAGTCGATTTCGAACAATGTTCGAATAACGGCTTTCCGCGAAAGTCGATTTTGAACAATGTTCGAATAATGGTTTTTCGCGAAAGTCGATTTCGAACAATGTTCGAATAATGGCTTTCCGCGAAAGTCGATTTCGAACAATGTTCGAATAACAAATAAAAGCCGTTATTCGAACAATGTTCGAATAATGGTTTTTCGCGAAAGTCGATTTCGAACAATGTTCGAATAATGGCTTTCCGCGAAAGTCGATTTCGAACAATGTTCGAATAACGGCTTTCCGCGAAAGTCGATTTTGAACAATGTTCGAATAATGGTTTTTCGCGAAAGTCGATTTCGAACAATGTTCGAATAATGGCTTTCCGCGAAAGTCGATTTCGAACAATGTTCGAATAACAAATAAAAGCCGTTATTCGAACAATGTTCGAATAACGGTTTTTCGCGAAAGTCGATTTCGAACAATGTTCGAATAATGGTTTTTCGCGAAAGTCGATTCGAACAATGTTCGAATAATGGCTTCTCGCGAAAGTCGATTTCGAACAATGTTCGAATAATGGCTTTTCGCGAAAGTCGATTTGGAACAATGTTCGAATAACGGCTTTCCGCGAAAGTCGATTTCGAACAATGTTCGAATAATGGTTTTTCGCGAAAGTCGATTTCGAACAATGTTCGAATAACAAATAAAAGCCGTTATTCGAACAATGTTCGAATAACGGTTTTCCGCGAAAGTCGATTTTGAACAATGTTCGATTAACGTTTTTTCGCGAAAGTCGATTTCGAACAATGTTCGAATAATGGCTTTCCGCGAAAGTCGATTTCGAACAATGTTCGAATAACAAATAAAAGCCGTTATTCGAACAATGTTCGAATAATGGCTTCTCGCGAAAGTCGATTTCGAACAATGTTCGAATAATGGCTTTTCGCGAAAGTCGATTTCGAACAATGTTCGAATAACAAATAAAAGCCGTTATTCGAACAATGTTCGAACAACGGTTTTTCGCGAAAGTCGATTCCGAACAATGTTCGAATAATGGCTTTTCGCGAAAGTCGATTTCGAACAATGTTCGAATAATGGTTTTTCGCGAAAGTCGATTTCGAACAATGTTCGAATAATGGCTTTCCGCGAAAGTCGATTTCGAACAATGTTCGAATAACGGCTTTCCGCGAAAGTCGATTTTGAACAATGTTCGAATAATGGTTTTTCGCGAAAGTCGATTTCGAACAATGTTCGAATAATGGCTTTCCGCGAAAGTCGATTTCGAACAATGTTCGAATAACAAATAAAAGCCGTTATTCGAACAATGTTCGAATAACGGTTTTTCGCGAAAGTCGATTTCGAACAATGTTCGAATAATGGTTTTTCGCGAAAGTCGATTCGAACAATGTTCGAATAATGGCTTCTCGCGAAAGTCGATTTCGAACAATGTTCGAATAATGGCTTTTCGCGAAAGTCGATTTGGAACAATGTTCGAATAACGGCTTTCCGCGAAAGTCGATTTCGAACAATGTTCGAATAATGGTTTTTCGCGAAAGTCGATTTCGAACAATGTTCGAATAACAAATAAAAGCCGTTATTCGAACAATGTTCGAATAACGGTTTTCCGCGAAAGTCGATTTTGAACAATGTTCGATTAACGTTTTTTCGCGAAAGTCGATTTCGAACAATGTTCGAATAATGGCTTTCCGCGAAAGTCGATTTCGAACAATGTTCGAATAACAAATAAAAGCCGTTATTCGAACAATGTTCGAATAATGGCTTCTCGCGAAAGTCGATTTCGAACAATGTTCGAATAATGGCTTTTCGCGAAAGTCGATTTGGAACAATGTTCGAATAATGGCTTTTCGCGAAAGTCGATTTCGAACAATGTTCGAATAATGGTTTTTCGCGAAAGTCGATTCGAACAATGTTCGAGTAATGGCTTTTCGCGAAAGTCGATTTCGAACAATGTTCGAGTAATGGCTTTCCGCGAAAGTCGATTTCGAACAATGTTCGAATAACAAATAAAAGCCGTTATTCGAACAATGTTCGAATAATGGTTTTTCGCGAAAGTCGATTTCGAACAATGTTCGAATAATGGCTTTCCGCGAAAGTCGATTTCGAACAATGTTCGAATAACAAATAAAAGCCGTTATTCGAACAATGTTCGAATAACGGTTTTTCGCGAAAGTCGATTTCGAACAATGTTCGAATAATGGTTTTTCGCGAAAGTCGATTCGAACAATGTTCGAATAATGGCTTCTCGCGAAAGTCGATTTCGAACAATGTTCGAATAATGGCTTTTCGCGAAAGTCGATTTGGAACAATGTTCGAATAACGGCTTTCCGCGAAAGTCGATTTCGAGCAATGTTCGAATAATGGTTTTTCGCGAAAGTCGATTTCGAACAATGTTCGAATAACAAATAAAAGCCGTTATTCGAACAATGTTCGAATAACGGCTTTCCGCGAAAGTCGATTTTGAACAATATTCGAATAACAAATAAAAGCCGTTATTCGAACAATGTTCGAATAATGGTTTTTCGCGAAAGTCGATTTCGAACAATGTTCGAATAATGGCTTTTCGCGAAAGTCGATTTCGAACAATGTTCGAATAATGGTTTTTCGCGAAAGTCGATTTCGAACAATGTTCGAATAATGGTTTTTCGCGAAAGTCGATTTTGAACAATGTTCGAATAATGGTTTTTCGCGAAAGTCGATTTCGAACAATGTTCGAATAATGGCTTTCCGCGAAAGTCGATTTCGAACAATGTTCGAATAACAAATAAAAGCCGTTATTCGAACAATGTTCGAATAACGGTTTTTCGCGAAAGTCGATTTCGAACAATGTTCGAATAATGGTTTTTCGCGAAAGTCGATTTCGAACAATGTTCGAATAATGGTTTTTCGCGAAAGTCGATTTTGAACAATGTTCGAATAATGGTTTTTCGCGAAAGTCGATTTCGAACAATGTTCGAATAATGGCTTTCCGCGAAAGTCGATTTCGAACAATGTTCGAATAACAAATAAAAGCCGTTATTCGAACAATGTTCGAATAACGGTTTTTCGCGAAAGTCGATTTCGAACAATGTTCGAATAATGGCTTTTCGCGAAAGTCGATTTCGAACAATGTTCGAATAATGGTTTTTCGCGAAAGTCGATTCGAACAATGTTCGAGTAATGGCTTTTCGCGAAAGTCGATTTCGAACAATGTTCGAGTAATGGCTTTCCGCGAAAGTCGATTTCGAACAATGTTCGAATAACAAATAAAAGCCGTTATTCGAACAATGTTCGAATAATGGTTTTTCGCGAAAGTCGATTTCGAACAATGTTCGAATAACAAATAAAAGCCGTTATTCGAACAATGTTCGAATAATGGTTTTTCGCGAAAGTCGATTTCGAACAATGTTCGAATAACAAATAAAAGCCGTTATTCGAACAATGTTCGAATAACGGCTTTCCGCGAAAGTCGATTTTGAACAATGTTCGAATAACGTTTTTTCGCGAAAGTCGATTTCGAACAATGTTCGAATAATGGTTTTTCGCGAAAGTCGATTCGAACAATGTTCGAGTAATGGCTTTTCGCGAAAGTCGATTTCGAACAATGTTCGAATAATGGCTTTTCGCGAAAGTCGATTTGGAACAATGTTCGAATAATGGTTTTTCGCGAAAGTCGATTTCGAACAATGTTCGAATAATGGTTTTTCGCGAAAGTCGATTTTGAACAATGTTCGAATAATGGTTTTTCGCGAAAGTCGATTTCGAACAATGTTCGAATAATGGCTTTCCGCGAAAGTCGATTTCGAACAATATTCGAATAACAAATAAAAGCCGTTATTCGAACAATGTTCGAATAATGGTTTTTCGCGAAAGTCGATTTCGAACAATGTTCGAATAATGGCTTTTCGCGAAAGTCGATTTCGAACAATGTTCGAATAATGGTTTTTCGCGAAAGTCGATTTCGAACAATGTTCGAATAATGGTTTTTCGCGAAAGTCGATTTTGAACAATGTTCGAATAATGGTTTTTCGCGAAAGTCGATTTCGAACAATGTTCGAATAACAAATAAAAGCCGTTATTCGAACAATGTTCGAACAACGGTTTTTCGCGAAAGTCGATTCCGAACAATGTTCGAATAATGGCTTTTCGCGAAAGTCGATTTCGAACAATGTTCGAATAATGGTTTTTCGCGAAAGTCGATTCGAACAATGTTCGAGTAATGGCTTTTCGCGAAAGTCGATTTCGAACAATGTTCGAATAATGGCTTTTCGCGAAAGTCGATTTGGAACAATGTTCGAATAACGGCTTTCCGCGAAAGTCGATTTTGAACAATATTCGAATAACAAATAAAAGCCGTTATTCGAACAATGTTCGAATAATGGTTTTTCGCGAAAGTCGATTTCGAACAATGTTCGAATAATGGCTTTTCGCGAAAGTCGATTTCGAACAATGTTCGAATAATGGTTTTTCGCGAAAGTCGATTTCGAACAATGTTCGAATAATGGTTTTTCGCGAAAGTCGATTTTGAACAATGTTCGAATAATGGTTTTTCGCGAAAGTCGATTTCGAACAATGTTCGAATAACAAATAAAAGCCGTTATTCGAACAATGTTCGAACAACGGTTTTTCGCGAAAGTCGATTCCGAACAATGTTCGAATAATGGCTTTTCGCGAAAGTCGATTTCGAACAATGTTCGAATAATGGTTTTTCGCGAAAGTCGATTTCGAACAATGTTCGAATAATGGCTTTCCGCGAAAGTCGATTTCGAACAATGTTCGAATAACGGCTTTCCGCGAAAGTCGATTTTGAACAATGTTCGAATAATGGTTTTTCGCGAAAGTCGATTTCGAACAATGTTCGAATAATGGCTTTCCGCGAAAGTCGATTTCGAACAATGTTCGAATAACAAATAAAAGCCGTTATTCGAACAATGTTCGAATAACGGTTTTTCGCGAAAGTCGATTTCGAACAATGTTCGAATAATGGTTTTTCGCGAAAGTCGATTCGAACAATGTTCGAATAATGGCTTCTCGCGAAAGTCGATTTCGAACAATGTTCGAATAATGGCTTTTCGCGAAAGTCGATTTGGAACAATGTTCGAATAACGGCTTTCCGCGAAAGTCGATTTCGAACAATGTTCGAATAATGGTTTTTCGCGAAAGTCGATTTCGAACAATGTTCGAATAACAAATAAAAGCCGTTATTCGAACAATGTTCGAATAACGGTTTTCCGCGAAAGTCGATTTTGAACAATGTTCGATTAACGTTTTTTCGCGAAAGTCGATTTCGAACAATGTTCGAATAATGGCTTTCCGCGAAAGTCGATTTCGAACAATGTTCGAATAACAAATAAAAGCCGTTATTCGAACAATGTTCGAATAATGGCTTCTCGCGAAAGTCGATTTCGAACAATGTTCGAATAATGGCTTTTCGCGAAAGTCGATTTGGAACAATGTTCGAATAATGGCTTTTCGCGAAAGTCGATTTCGAACAATGTTCGAATAATGGTTTTTCGCGAAAGTCGATTCGAACAATGTTCGAGTAATGGCTTTTCGCGAAAGTCGATTTCGAACAATGTTCGAGTAATGGCTTTCCGCGAAAGTCGATTTCGAACAATGTTCGAATAACAAATAAAAGCCGTTATTCGAACAATGTTCGAATAATGGTTTTTCGCGAAAGTCGATTTCGAACAATGTTCGAATAACAAATAAAAGCCGTTATTCGAACAATGTTCGAATAATGGTTTTTCGCGAAAGTCGATTTCGAACAATGTTCGAATAACAAATAAAAGCCGTTATTCGAACAATGTTCGAATAACGGCTTTCCGCGAAAGTCGATTTTGAACAATGTTCGAATAACGTTTTTTCGCGAAAGTCGATTTCGAACAATGTTCGAATAATGGTTTTTCGCGAAAGTCGATTCGAACAATGTTCGAGTAATGGCTTTTCGCGAAAGTCGATTTCGAACAATGTTCGAATAATGGCTTTTCGCGAAAGTCGATTTGGAACAATGTTCGAATAACGGCTTTCCGCGAAAGTCGATTTTGAACAATATTCGAATAACAAATAAAAGCCGTTATTCGAACAATGTTCGAATAATGGTTTTTCGCGAAAGTCGATTTCGAACAATGTTCGAATAACAAATAAAAGCCGTTATTCGAACAATGTTCGAATAACGGCTTTCCGCGAAAGTCGATTTTGAACAATATTCGAATAACAAATAAAAGCCGTTATTCGAACAATGTTCGAATAATGGTTTTTCGCGAAAGTCGATTTCGAACAATGTTCGAATAATGGCTTTTCGCGAAAGTCGATTTCGAACAATGTTCGAATAATGGTTTTTCGCGAAAGTCGATTTCGAACAATGTTCGAATAATGGTTTTTCGCGAAAGTCGATTTTGAACAATGTTCGAATAATGGTTTTTCGCGAAAGTCGATTTCGAACAATGTTCGAATAACAAATAAAAGCCGTTATTCGAACAATGTTCGAACAACGGTTTTTCGCGAAAGTCGATTCCGAACAATGTTCGAATAATGGCTTTTCGCGAAAGTCGATTTCGAACAATGTTCGAATAATGGTTTTTCGCGAAAGTCGATTTCGAACAATGTTCGAATAATGGCTTTCCGCGAAAGTCGATTTCGAACAATGTTCGAATAACGGCTTTCCGCGAAAGTCGATTTTGAACAATGTTCGAATAATGGTTTTTCGCGAAAGTCGATTTCGAACAATGTTCGAATAATGGCTTTCCGCGAAAGTCGATTTCGAACAATGTTCGAATAACAAATAAAAGCCGTTATTCGAACAATGTTCGAATATTTCGAACAATGTTCGAATAATGGCTTCTCGCGAAAGTCGATTTCGAACAATGTTCGAATAATGGCTTTTCGCGAAAGTCGATTTGGAACAATGTTCGAATAACGGCTTTCCGCGAAAGTCGATTTCGAACAATGTTCGAATAATGGTTTTTCGCGAAAGTCGATTTCGAACAATGTTCGAATAACAAATAAAAGCCGTTATTCGAACAATGTTCGAATAACGGTTTTCCGCGAAAGTCGATTTTGAACAATGTTCGATTAACGTTTTTTCGCGAAAGTCGATTTCGAACAATGTTCGAATAATGGCTTTCCGCGAAAGTCGATTTCGAACAATGTTCGAATAACAAATAAAAGCCGTTATTCGAACAATGTTCGAATAATGGCTTCTCGCGAAAGTCGATTTCGAACAATGTTCGAATAATGGCTTTTCGCGAAAGTCGATTTGGAACAATGTTCGAATAATGGCTTTTCGCGAAAGTCGATTTCGAACAATGTTCGAATAATGGTTTTTCGCGAAAGTCGATTCGAACAATGTTCGAGTAATGGCTTTTCGCGAAAGTCGATTTCGAACAATGTTCGAGTAATGGCTTTCCGCGAAAGTCGATTTCGAACAATGTTCGAATAACAAATAAAAGCCGTTATTCGAACAATGTTCGAATAATGGTTTTTCGCGAAAGTCGATTTCGAACAATGTTCGAATAACAAATAAAAGCCGTTATTCGAACAATGTTCGAATAATGGTTTTTCGCGAAAGTCGATTTCGAACAATGTTCGAATAACAAATAAAAGCCGTTATTCGAACAATGTTCGAATAACGGCTTTCCGCGAAAGTCGATTTTGAACAATGTTCGAATAACGTTTTTTCGCGAAAGTCGATTTCGAACAATGTTCGAATAATGGTTTTTCGCGAAAGTCGATTCGAACAATGTTCGAGTAATGGCTTTTCGCGAAAGTCGATTTCGAACAATGTTCGAATAATGGCTTTTCGCGAAAGTCGATTTGGAACAATGTTCGAATAACGGCTTTCCGCGAAAGTCGATTTTGAACAATATTCGAATAACAAATAAAAGCCGTTATTCGAACAATGTTCGAATAATGGTTTTTCGCGAAAGTCGATTTCGAACAATGTTCGAATAATGGCTTTTCGCGAAAGTCGATTTCGAACAATGTTCGAATAATGGTTTTTCGCGAAAGTCGATTTCGAACAATGTTCGAATAATGGTTTTTCGCGAAAGTCGATTTTGAACAATGTTCGAATAATGGTTTTTCGCGAAAGTCGATTTCGAACAATGTTCGAATAATGGCTTTCCGCGAAAGTCGATTTCGAACAATGTTCGAATAACAAATAAAAGCCGTTATTCGAACAATGTTCGAATAACGGTTTTTCGCGAAAGTCGATTTCGAACAATGTTCGAATAATGGCTTTTCGCGAAAGTCGATTTCGAACAATGTTCGAATAATGGTTTTTCGCGAAAGTCGATTTCGAACAATGTTCGAATAATGGCTTTCCGCGAAAGTCGATTTCGAACAATGTTCGAATAACGGCTTTCCGCGAAAGTCGATTTTGAACAATGTTCGAATAATGGTTTTTCGCGAAAGTCGATTTCGAACAATGTTCGAATAATGGCTTTCCGCGAAAGTCGATTTCGAACAATGTTCGAATAACAAATAAAAGCCGTTATTCGAACAATGTTCGAATAACGGTTTTTCGCGAAAGTCGATTTCGAACAATGTTCGAATAATGGTTTTTCGCGAAAGTCGATTCGAACAATGTTCGAATAATGGCTTCTCGCGAAAGTCGATTTCGAACAATGTTCGAATAATGGCTTTTCGCGAAAGTCGATTTGGAACAATGTTCGAATAACGGCTTTCCGCGAAAGTCGATTTCGAACAATGTTCGAATAATGGTTTTTCGCGAAAGTCGATTTCGAACAATGTTCGAATAACAAATAAAAGCCGTTATTCGAACAATGTTCGAATAACGGTTTTCCGCGAAAGTCGATTTTGAACAATGTTCGATTAACGTTTTTTCGCGAAAGTCGATTTCGAACAATGTTCGAATAATGGCTTTCCGCGAAAGTCGATTTCGAACAATGTTCGAATAACAAATAAAAGCCGTTATTCGAACAATGTTCGAATAATGGTTTTTCGCGAAAGTCGATTTCGAACAATGTTCGAATAACAAATAAAAGCCGTTATTCGAACAATGTTCGAATAATGGTTTTTCGCGAAAGTCGATTTCGAACAATGTTCGAATAACAAATAAAAGCCGTTATTCGAACAGTGTTCGAATAACGGCTTTCCGCGAAAGTCGATTTTGAACAATGTTCGAATAACGTTTTTTCGCGAAAGTCGATTTCGAACAATGTTCGAATAATGGTTTTTCGCGAAAGTCGATTCGAACAATGTTCGAGTAATGGCTTTTCGCGAAAGTCGATTTCGAACAATGTTCGAATAATGGCTTTTCGCGAAAGTCGATTTCGAACAATGTTCGAATAACAAATAAAAGCCGTTATTCGAACAATGTTCGAATAACGGTTTTTCGCGAAAGTCGATTTCGAACAATGTTCGAATAATGGCTTTTCGCGAAAGTCGATTTCGAACAATGTTCGAATAATGGTTTTTCGCGAAAGTCGATTTCGAACAATGTTCGAATAATGGCTTTCCGCGAAAGTCGATTTCGAACAATGTTCGAATAACGGCTTTCCGCGAAAGTCGATTTTGAACAATGTTCGAATAATGGTTTTTCGCGAAAGTCGATTTCGAACAATGTTCGAATAATGGCTTTCCGCGAAAGTCGATTTCGAACAATGTTCGAATAACAAATAAAAGCCGTTATTCGAACAATGTTCGAATAACGGTTTTTCGCGAAAGTCGATTTCGAACAATGTTCGAATAATGGTTTTTCGCGAAAGTCGATTCGAACAATGTTCGAATAATGGCTTCTCGCGAAAGTCGATTTCGAACAATGTTCGAATAATGGCTTTTCGCGAAAGTCGATTTGGAACAATGTTCGAATAACGGCTTTCCGCGAAAGTCGATTTCGAACAATGTTCGAATAATGGTTTTTCGCGAAAGTCGATTTCGAACAATGTTCGAATAACAAATAAAAGCCGTTATTCGAACAATGTTCGAATAACGGTTTTCCGCGAAAGTCGATTTTGAACAATGTTCGATTAACGTTTTTTCGCGAAAGTCGATTTCGAACAATGTTCGAATAATGGTTTTTCGCGAAAGTCGATTTCGAACAATGTTCGAATAACAAATAAAAGCCGTTATTCGAACAATGTTCGAATAATGGTTTTTCGCGAAAGTCGATTTCGAACAATGTTCGAATAACAAATAAAAGCCGTTATTCGAACAATGTTCGAATAACGGCTTTCCGCGAAAGTCGATTTTGAACAATGTTCGAATAACGTTTTTTCGCGAAAGTCGATTTCGAACAATGTTCGAATAATGGTTTTTCGCGAAAGTCGATTCGAACAATGTTCGAGTAATGGCTTTTCGCGAAAGTCGATTTCGAACAATGTTCGAATAATGGCTTTTCGCGAAAGTCGATTTGGAACAATGTTCGAATAACGGCTTTCCGCGAAAGTCGATTTTGAACAATATTCGAATAACAAATAAAAGCCGTTATTCGAACAATGTTCGAATAATGGTTTTTCGCGAAAGTCGATTTCGAACAATGTTCGAATAACAAATAAAAGCCGTTATTCGAACAATGTTCGAATAATGGTTTTTCGCGAAAGTCGATTTCGAACAATGTTCGAATAACAAATAAAAGCCGTTATTCGAACAATGTTCGAATAATGGTTTTTCGCGAAAGTCGATTTCGAACAATGTTCGAATAACAAATAAAAGCCGTTATTCGAACAATGTTCGAATAATGGTTTTTCGCGAAAGTCGATTTCGAACAATGTTCGAATAACAAATAAAAGCCGTTATTCGAACAATGTTCGAATAACGGCTTTCCGCGAAAGTCGATTTTGAACAATGTTCGAATAACGTTTTTTCGCGAAAGTCGATTTCGAACAATGTTCGAATAATGGTTTTTCGCGAAAGTCGATTCGAACAATGTTCGAGTAATGGCTTTTCGCGAAAGTCGATTTCGAACAATGTTCGAATAATGGCTTTTCGCGAAAGTCGATTTGGAACAATGTTCGAATAACGGCTTTCCGCGAAAGTCGATTTTGAACAATGTTCGAATAACAAATAAAAGCCGTTATTCGAACAATGTTCGAATAATGGTTTTTCGCGAAAGTCGATTTCGAACAATGTTCGAATAACAAATAAAAGCCGTTATTCGAACAATGTTCGAATAATGGTTTTTCGCGAAAGTCGATTTCGAACAATGTTCGAATAACAAATAAAAGCCGTTATTCGAACAATGTTCGAATAATGGTTTTTCGCGAAAGTCGATTTCGAACAATGTTCGAATAACAAATAAAAGCCGTTATTCGAACAATGTTCGAATAACGGCTTTCCGCGAAAGTCGATTTTGAACAATGTTCGAATAACGTTTTTTCGCGAAAGTCGATTTCGAACAATGTTAGAATAATGGTTTTTCGCGAAAGTCGATTCGAACAATGTTCGAGTAATGGCTTTTCGCGAAAGTCGATTTCGAACAATGTTCGAATAATGGCTTTTCGCGAAAGTCGATTTGGAACAAGGTTCGAATAACGGCTTTCCGCGAAAGTCGATTTCGAACAATGTTCGAATAACAAATAAAAGCCGTTATTCGAACAATGTTCGAATAACGGTTTTTCGCGAAAGTCGATTTCGAACAATGTTCGAATAATGGCTTTCCGCGAAAGTCGATTTCGAACAATGTTCGAATAATGGTTTTTCGCGAAAGTCGATTTCGAACAATGTTCGAATAATGGCTTTCCGCGAAAGTCGATTTCGAACAATGTTCGAATAATGGTTTTTCGCGAAAGTCGATTTCGAACAATGTTCGAATAATGGCTTTTCGCGAAAGTCGATTTTGAACAATGTTCGAATAATGGTTTTTCGCGAAAGTCGATTTCGAACAATGTTCGAATAACAAATAAAAGCCGTTATTCGAACAATGTTCGAATAACGGTTTTTCGCGAAAGTCGATTTCGAACAATGTTCGAATAACGGCTTTCCGCGAAAGTCGATTTTGAACAATGTTCGAATAATGGTTTTTCGCGAAAGTCGATTTCGAACAATGTTCGAATAACAAATAAAAGCCGTTATTCGAACAATGTTCGAATAACGGTTTTTCGCGAAAGTCGATTTCGAACAATGTTCGAATAATGGCTTTTCGCGAAAGTCGATTTCGAACAATGTTCGAATAATGGTTTTTCGCGAAAGTCGATTTCGAACAATGTTCGAATAATGGCTTTCCGCGAAAGTCGATTTCGAACAATGTTCGAATAACGGCTTTCCGCGAAAGTCGATTTTGAACAATGTTCGAATAATGGTTTTTCGCGAAAGTCGATTTCGAACAATGTTCGAATAATGGCTTTCCGCGAAAGTCGATTTCGAACAATGTTCGAATAACAAATAAAAGCCGTTATTCGAACAATGTTCGAATAACGGTTTTTCGCGAAAGTCGATTTCAAACAATGTTCGAATAATGGTTTTTCGCGAAAGTCGATTCGAACAATGTTCGAATAATGGCTTTTCGCGAAAGTCGATTTCGAACAATGTTCGAATAATGGCTTTTCGCGAAAGTCGATTTGGAACAATGTTCGAATAACGGCTTTCCGCGAAAGTCGATTTTGAACAATGTTCGAATAATGGTTTTTCGCGAAAGTCGATTTCGAACAATGTTCGAATAATGGTTTTCCGCGAAAGTCGATTTTGAACAATGTTCGAATAATGGTTTTTCGCGAAAGTCGATTTCGAACAATGTTCGAATAACGGCTTTCCGCGAAAGTCGATTTTGAACAATGTTCGAATAATGGTTTTTCGCGAAAGTCGATTTTGAACAATGTTCGAATAATGGCTTTCCGCGAAAGTCGATTTCGAACAATGTTCGAATAACAAATAAAAGCCGTTATTCGAACAATGTTCGAATAACGGTTTTTCGCGAAAGTCGATTTCAAACAATGTTCGAATAATGGCTTTTCGCGAAAGTCGATTTCGAACAATGTTCGAATAATGGCTTTTCGCGAAAGTCGATTTGGAACAATGTTCGAGTAATGGTTTTTCGCGAAAGTCGATTTCGAACAATGTTCGAATAATGGCTTTTCGCGAAAGTCGATTTCGAACAATGTTCGAATAATGGTTTTCCGCGAAAGTCGATTTTGAACAATGTTCGAATAATGGTTTTTCGCGAAAGTCGATTTCGAACAATGTTCGAATAATGGCTTTTCGCGAAAGTCGATTTCGAACAATGTTCGAATAATGGCTTTTCGCGAAAGTCGATTTGGAACAATGTTCGAATAACGGCTTTCCGCGAAAGTCGATTTTGAACAATGTTCGAATAATGGTTTTTCGCGAAAGTCGATTTCGAACAATGTTCGAATAATGGCTTTCCGCGAAAGTCGATTTCGAACAATGTTCGAATAACAAATAAAAGCCGTTATTCGAACAATGTTCGAATAACGGTTTTTCGCGAAAGTCGATTTCGAACAATGTTCGAATAATGGCTTTTCGCGAAAGTCGATTTTGAACAATGTTCGAATAATGGTTTTTCGCGAAAGTCGATTTCGAACAATGTTCGAATAACGGTTTTTCGCGAAAGTCGATTCGAACAATGTTCGAATAATGGCTTTTCGCAAAAGTCGATTTTGAACAATGTTCGAATAATGGTTTTTCGCGAAAGTCGATTTCGAACAATGTTCGAATAACAAATAAAAGCCGTTATTCGAACAATGTTCGAATAACGGTTTTTCGCGAAAGTCGATTTCGAACAATGTTCGAATAATGGTTTTTCGCGAAAGTCGATTCGAACAATGTTCGAATAATGGTTTTTCGCGAAAGTCGATTTCGAACAATGTTCGAATAACAAATAAAAGCCGTTATTCGAACAATGTTCGAATAATGGTTTTTCGCGAAAGTCGATTTCGAACAATGTTCGAATAACAAATAAAAGCCGTTGTTCGAACAATGTTGGAATAACGGCTTTCCGCGAAAGTCGATTTTGAACAATGTTCGAATAACGTTTTTTCGCGAAAGTCGATTTCGAACAATGTTCGAATAATGGTTTTTCGCGAAAGTCGATTCGAACAATGTTCGAGTAATGGCTTTTCGCGAAAGTCGATTTCGAACAATGTTCGAATAATGGCTTTTCGCGAAAGTCGATTTGGAACAATGTTCGAATAACGGCTTTCCGCGAAAGTCGATTTCGAACAATGTTCGAATAATGGCTTTTCGCGAAAGTCGATTTCGAACAATGTTCGAATAACAAATAAAAGCCGTTATTCGAACAATGTTCGAATAATGGCTTTCCGCGAAAGTCGATTTCGAACAATGTTCGAATAACAAATAAAAGCCGTTATTCGAACAATGTTCGAATAACAAATAAAAGCCGTTATTCGAACAATGTTCGAATAACGGTTTTTCGCGAAAGTCGATTTCGAACAATGTTCGAATAATGGCTTTTCGCGAAAGTCGATTTTGAACAATGTTCGAATAATGGTTTTTCGCGAAAGTCGATTTCGAACAATGTTCGAATAACAAATAAAAGCCGTTATTCGAACAATGTTCGAATAATGGCTTTCCGCGAAAGTCGATTTCGAACAATGTTCGAATAACAAATAAAAGCCGTTATTCGAACAATGTTCGAATAACAAATAAAAGCCGTTATTCGAACAATGTTCGAATAACGGTTTTTCGCGAAAGTCGATTTCGAACAATGTTCGAATAATGGCTTTTCGCGAAAGTCGATTTTGAACAATGTTCGAATAATGGTTTTTCGCGAAAGTCGATTTCGAACAATGTTCGAATAACAAATAAAAGCCGTTATTCGAACAATGTTCGAATAACGGTTTTTCGCGAAAGTCGATTTCGAACAATGTTCGAATAATGGCTTTTCGCGAAAGTCGATTTTGAACAATGTTCGAATAATGGCTTTTCGCGAAAGTCGATTTTGAACAATGTTCGAATAATGGTTTTTCGCGAAAGTCGATTTCGAACAATGTTCGAATAATGGCTTTTCGCGAAAGTCGATTTGGAACAATGTTCGAATAACGGCTTTCCGCGAAAGTCGATTTTGAACAATGTTCGAATAATGGTTTTTCGCGAAAGTCGATTTCGAACAATGTTCGAATAACAAATAAAAGCCGTTATTCGAACAATGTTCGAATAATGGTTTTTCGCGAAAGTCGATTTCGAACAATGTTCGAATAACAAATAAAAGCCGTTATTCGAACAATGTTCGAATAATGGCTTTCCGCGAAAGTCGATTTCGAACAATGTTCGAATAACAAATAAAAGCCGTTATTCGAACAATGTTCGAATAACAAATAAAAGCCGTTATTCGAACAATGTTCGAATAACGGTTTTTCGCGAAAGTCGATTTCGAACAATGTTCGAATAATGGCTTTTCGCGAAAGTCGATTTTGAACAATGTTCGAATAATGGTTTTTCGCGAAAGTCGATTTCGAACAATGTTCGAATAACAAAGAAAAGCCGTTATTCGAACAATGTTCGAATAACGGTTTTTCGCGAAAGTCGATTTTGAACAATGTTCGAATAACGTTTTTTCGCGAAAGTCGATTTCGAACAATGTTCGAATAATGGTTTTTCGCGAATGTCGATTCGAACAATGTTCGAGTAATGGCTTTTCGCGAAAGTCGATTTCGAACAATGTTCGAATAATGGCTTTTCGCGAAAGTCGATTTGGAACAATGTTCGAATAACGGTTTTTCGCGAAAGTCGATTTCGAACAATGTTCGAATAATGGCTTTTCGCGAAAGTCGATTTTGAACAATGTTCGAATAATGGTTTTTCGCGAAAGTCGATTTCGAACAATGTTCGAATAACAAATAAAAGCCGTTATTCGAACAATGTTCGAATAACGGTTTTTCGCGAAAGTCGATTTCGAACAATGTTCGAATAATGGCTTTTCGCGAAAGTCGATTTGGAACAATGTTCGAATAACGGCTTTCCGCGAAAGTCGATTTCGAACAATGTTCGAATAATGGCTTTTCGCGAAAGTCGATTTCGAACAATGTTCGAATAACAAATAAAAGCCGTTATTCGAACAATGTTCGAATAACGGTTTTTCGCGAAAGTCGATTTCGAACAATGTTCGAATAATGGCTTTTCGCGAAAGTCGATTTCGAACAATGTTCGAATAATGGCTTTTCGCGAAAGTCGATTTCAAACAATGTTCGAATAACGGTTTTTCGCGAAAGTCGATTGGAACAATGTTCGAATAATGGCTTTTCGCAAAAGTCGATTTTGAACAATGTTCGAATAATGGTTTTTCGCGAAAGTCGATTTCGAACAATGTTCGAATAACAAATAAAAGCCGTTATTCGAACAATGTTCGAATAACGGTTTTTCGCGAAAGTCGATTTCGAACAATGTTCGAATAATGGTTTTTCGCGAAAGTCGATTCGAACAATGTTCGAATAATGGTTTTTCGCGAAAGTCGATTTCGAACAATGTTCGAATAACAAATAAAAGCCGTTATTCGAACAATGTTCGAATAATGGTTTTTCGCGAAAGTCGATTTCGAACAATGTTCGAATAACAAATAAAAGCCGTTATTCGAACAATGTTGGAATAACGGCTTTCCGCGAAAGTCGATTTTGAACAATGTTCGAATAACGTTTTTTCGCGAAAGTCGATTTCGAACAATGTTCGAATAATGGTTTTTCGCGAAAGTCGATTCGAACAATGTTCGAGTAATGGCTTTTCGCGAAAGTCGATTTCGAACAATGTTCGAATAATGGCTTTTCGCGAAAGTCGATTTGGAACAATGTTCGAATAACGGCTTTCCGCGAAAGTCGATTTTGAACAATGTTCGAATAATGGTTTTTCGCGAAAGTCGATTTCGAACAATGTTCGAATAACAAATAAAAGCCGTTATTCGAACAATGTTCGAATAATGGCTTTCCGCGAAAGTCGATTTCGAACAATGTTCGAATAACAAATAAAAGCCGTTATTCGAACAATGTTCGAATAACAAATAAAAGCCGTTATTCGAACAATGTTCGAATAACGGTTTTTCGCGAAAGTCGATTTCGAACAATGTTCGAATAATGGCTTTTCGCGAAAGTCGTTTTGAACAATGTTCGAATAATGGTTTTTCGCGAAAGTCGATTTCGAACAATGTTCGAATAACAAATAAAAGCCGTTATTCGAACAATGTTCGAATAACGGTTTTTCGCGAAAGTCGATTTCGAACAATGTTCGAATAATGGCTTTTCGCGAAAGTCGATTTTGAACAATGTTCGAATAATGGCTTTTCGCGAAAGTCGATTTTGAACAATGTTCGAATAATGGTTTTTCGCGAAAGTCGATTTCGAACAATGTTCGAATAATGGCTTTTCGCGAAAGTCGATTTGGAACAATGTTCGAATAACGGCTTTCCGCGAAAGTCGATTTTGAACAATGTTCGAATAATGGTTTTTCGCGAAAGTCGATTTCGAACAATGTTCGAATAACAAATAAAAGCCGTTATTCGAACAATGTTCGAATAATGGCTTTCCGCGAAAGTCGATTTCGAACAATGTTCGAATAACAAATAAAAGCCGTTATTCGAACAATGTTCGAATAATGGTTTTTCGCGAAAGTCGATTTCGAACAATGTTCGAATAACAAATAAAAGCCGTTATTCGAACAATGTTGGAATAACGGCTTTCCGCGAAAGTCGATTTTGAACAATGTTCGAATAAAGTTTTTTCGCGAAAGTCGATTTCGAACAATGTTCGAATAATGGTTTTTCGCGAATGTCGATTCGAACAATGTTCGAGTAATGGCTTTTCGCGAAAGTCGATTTCGAACAATGTTCGAATAATGGCTTTTCGCGAAAGTCGATTTGGAACAATGTTCGAATAACGGCTTTCCGCGAAAGTCGATTTTGAACAATGTTCGAATAATGGTTTTTCGCGAAAGTCGATTTCGAACAATGTTCGAATAACAAATAAAAGCCGTTATTCGAACAATGTTCGAACAATGGCTTTCCGCGAAAGTCGATTTCGAACAATGTTCGAATAACAAATAAAAGCCGTTATTCGAACAATGTTCGAATAACAAATAAAAGCCGTTATTCGAACAATGTTCGAATAACGGTTTTTCGCGAAAGTCGATTTCGAACAATGTTCGAATAATGGCTTTTCGCGAAAGTCGATTTTGAACAATGTTCGAATAATGGTTTTTCGCGAAAGTCGATTTCGAACAATGTTCGAATAACAAATAAAAGCCGTTATTCGAACAATGTTCGAATAACGGTTTTTCGCGAAAGTCGATTTCGAACAATGTTCGAATAATGGCTTTTCGCGAAAGTCGATTTTGAACAATGTTCGAATAATGGCTTTTCGCGAAAGTCGATTTTGAACAATGTTCGAATAATGGTTTTTTCGCGAAAGTCGATTTTGAACAATGTTCGAATAATGGCTTTTCGCGAAAGTCGATTTTGAACAATGTTCGAATAATGGCTTTTCGCGAAAGTCGATTTCGAACAATGTTCGAATAATGGCTTTCCGCGAAAGTCGATTTCGAACAATGTTCGAATAACAAATAAAAGCCGTTATTCGAACAATGTTCGAATAACGGTTTTTCGCGAAAGTCGATTTCGAACAATGTTCGAATAATGGCTTTTCGCGAAAGTCGATTTTGAACAATGTTCGAATAATGGTTTTTCGCGAAAGTCGATTTCGAACAATGTTCGAATAATGGCTTTTCGCGAAAGTCGATTTCGAACAATGTTCGAATAACAAATAAAAGCCGTTATTCGAACAATGTTCGAATAACAAATAAAAGCCGTTATTCGAACAATGTTCGAATAACGGTTTTTCGCGAAAGTCGATTTCGAACAATGTTCGAATAATGGCTTTTCGCGAAAGTCGATTTTGAACAATGTTCGAATAATGGTTTTTCGCGAAAGTCGATTTCGAACAATGTTCGAATAACAAATAAAAGCCGTTATTCGAACAATGTTCGAATAACGGTTTTTCGCGAAAGTCGATTCGAGCAATGTTCGAATAATGGCTTTTCGCGAAAGTCGATTTCGAACAATGTTCGAATAATGGCTTTTCGCGAAAGTCGATTTGGAACAATGTTCGAATAACGGCTTTCCGCGAAAGTCGATTTTGAACAATGTTCGAATAATGGCTTTCCGCGAAAGTCGATTTCGAACAATGTTCGAATAATGGCTTTCCGCGAAAGTCGATTTCGAACAATGTTCGAATAACAAATAAAAGCCGTTATTCGAACAATGTTCGAATAACGGTTTTTCGCGAAAGTCGATTTCGAACAATGTTCGAATAATGGCTTTTCGCGAAAGTCGATTTTGAACAATGTTCGAATAATGGTTTTTCGCGAAAATCGATTTCGAACAATGTTCGAATAATGGCTTTTCGCGAAAGTCGATTTCGAACAATGTTCGAATAACGGTTTTTCGCGAAAGTCGATTTCGAACAATGTTCGAATAACGGTTTTTCGCGAAAGTCGATTCGAACAATGTTCGAATAATGGCTTTTCGCGAAAGTCGATTTTGAACAATGTTCGAATAATGGTTTTTCGCGAAAGTCGATTTCGAACAATGTTCGAATAACAAATAAAAGCCGTTATTCGAACAATGTTCGAATAACGGTTTTTCGCGAAAGTCGATTTCGAACAATGTTCGAATAATGGTTTTTCGCGAAAGTCGATTCGAACAATGTTCGAATAATGGTTTTTCGCGAAAGTCGATTTCGAACAATGTTCGAATAACAAATAAAAGCCGTTATTCGAACAATGTTCGAATAATGGTTTTTCGCGAAAGTCGATTTCGAACAATGTTCGAATAACAAATAAAAGCCGTTATTCGAACAATGTTGGAATAACGGCTTTCCGCGAAAGTCGATTTTGAACAATGTTCGAATAACGTTTTTTCGCGAAAGTCGATTTCGAACAATGTTCGAATAATGGTTTTTCGCGAAAGTCGATTCGAACAATGTTCGAGTAATGGCTTTTCGCGAAAGTCGATTTCGAACAATGTTCGAATAATGGCTTTTCGCGAAAGTCGATTTGGAACAATGTTCGAATAACGGCTTTCCGCGAAAGTCGATTTTGAACAATGTTCGAATAATGGTTTTTCGCGAAAGTCGATTTCGAACAATGTTCGAATAACAAATAAAAGCCGTTATTCGAACAAAGTCGATTTCGAACAATGTTCGAATAATGGCTTTTCGCGAAAGTCGATTTTGAACAATGTTCGAATAATGGTTTTTCGCGAAAGTCGATTTCGAACAATGTTTGAATAATGGCTTTTCGCGAAAGTCGATTTCGAACAATGTTCGAATAACGGTTTTTCGCGAAAGTCGATTCGAACAATGTTCGAATAACGGTTTTTCGCGAAAGTCGATTTCGAACAATGTTCGAATAATGGCTTTCCGCGAAAGTCGATTTCGAACAATGTTCGAATAACAAATAAAAGCCGTTATTCGAACAATGTTTGAATAACGGTTTTTCGCGAAAGTCGATTTCGAACAATGTTCGAATAATGGCTTTTCGCGAAAGTCGATTTTGAACAATGTTCGAATAATGGTTTTTCGCGAAAGTCGATTTCGAACAATGTTCGAATAATGGCTTTTCGCGAAAGTCGATTTCGAACAATGTTCGAATAACGGTTTTTCGCGAAAGTCGATTCGAACAATGTTCGAATAACGGTTTTTCGCGAAAGTCGATTTCGAACAATGTTCGAATAATGGTTTTTCGCGAAAGTCGATTCGAACAATGTTCGAATAATGGCTTTTCGCGAAAGTCGATTTGGAACAATGTTCGAATAACGGCTTTCCGCGAAAGTCGATTTTGAACAATGTTCGAATAATGGTTTTTCGCGAAAGTCGATTTCGAACAATGTTCGAATAATGGCTTTCCGCGAAAGTCGATTTCGAACAATGTTCGAATAACAAATAAAAGCCGTTATTCGAACAATGTTTGAATAACGGTTTTTCGCGAAGGTCGATTTCGAACAATGTCCTAATAATGGCTTTTCGCGAAAGTCGATTTTGAACAATGTTCGAATAATGGTTTTTCGCGAAAGTCGATTTCGAACAATGTTCGAATAATGGCTTTTCGCGAAAGTCGATTTTGAACAATGTTCGAATAATGGTTTTTCGCGAAAGTCGATTTTGAACAATGTTCGAATAATGGTTTTTCGCGAAAGTCGATTTCGAACAATGTTCGAATAATGGCTTTCCGCGAAAGTCGATTTCGAACAATGTTCGAATAACAAATAAAAGCCGTTATTCGAACAATGTTCGAATAACTAATAAAAGCCGTTATTCGAACAATGTTCGAATAACGGTTTTTCGCGAAAGTCGATTTCGAACAATGTTCGAATAATGGCTTTTCGCGAAAGTCGATTTTGAACAATGTTCGAATAATGGTTTTTCGCGAAAGTCGATTTTGAACAATGTTCGAATAATGGTTTTTCGCGAAAGTCGATTTCGAACAATGTTCGAATAATGGCTTTCCGCGAAAGTCGATTTCGAACAATGTTCGAATAACAAATAAAAGCCGTTATTCGAACAATGTTCGAATAACGGTTTTTCGCGAAAGTCGATTTCGAACAATGTTCGAATAACAAATAAAAGCCGTTATTCGAACAATGTTCGAATAACGGTTTTTCGCGAAAGTCGATTTCGAACAATGTTCGAATAATGGCTTTTCGCGAAAGTCGATTTCGAACAATGTTCGAATAATGGTTTTTCGCGAAAGTCGATTTCGAACAATGTTCGAATAATGGCTTTCCGCGAAAGTCGATTTCGAACAATGTTCGAATAACGGCTTTCCGCGAAAGTCGATTTTGAACAATGTTCGAATAATGGTTTTTCGCGAAAGTCGATTTCGAACAATGTTCGAATAATGGCTTTCCGCGAAAGTCGATTTCGAACAATGTTCGAATAACAAATAAAAGCCGTTATTCGAACAATGTTCGAATAACGGTTTTTCGCGAAAGTCGATTTCGAACAATGTTCGAATAATGGTTTTTCGCGAAAGTCGATTCGAACAATGTTCGAATAATGGCTTCTCGCGAAAGTCGATTTCGAACAATGTTCGAATAATGGCTTTTCGCGAAAGTCGATTTGGAACAATGTTCGAGTAACGGCTTTCCGCGAAAGTCGATTTCGAACAATGTTCGAATAATGGTTTTTCGCGAAAGTCGATTTCGAACAATGTTCGAATAACAAATAAAAGCCGTTATTCGAACAATGTTCGAATAACGGTTTTCCGCGAAAGTCGATTTTGAACAATGTTCGATTAACGTTTTTTCGCGAAAGTCGATTTCGAACAATGTTCGAATAACGGTTTTTCGCGAAAGTCGATTTCGAACAATGTTCGAATAATGGTTTTTCGCGAAAGTCGATTCGAACAATGTTCGAATAATGGCTTCTCGCGAAAGTCGATTTCGAACAATGTTCGAATAATGGCTTTTCGCGAAAGTCGATTTGGAACAATGTTCGAATAACGGCTTTCCGCGAAAGTCGATTTCGAACAATGTTCGAATAATGGTTTTTCGCGAAAGTCGATTTCGAACAATGTTCGAATAACAAATAAAAGCCGTTATTCGAACAATGTTCGAATAACGGTTTTCCGCGAAAGTCGATTTTGAACAATGTTCGATTAACGTTTTTTCGCGAAAGTCGATTTCGAACAATGTTCGAATAATGGCTTTCCGCGAAAGTCGATTTCGAACAATGTTCGAATAACAAATAAAAGCCGTTATTCGAACAATGTTCGAATAATGGTTTTTCGCGAAAGTCGATTTCGAACAATGTTCGAATAACAAATAAAAGCCGTTATTCGAACAATGTTCGAATAATGGTTTTTCGCGAAAGTCGATTTCGAACAATGTTCGAATAACAAATAAAAGCCGTTATTCGAACAATGTTCGAATAACGGCTTTCCGCGAAAGTCGATTTTGAACAATGTTCGAATAACGTTTTTTCGCGAAAGTCGATTTCGAACAATGTTCGAATAATGGTTTTTCGCGAAAGTCGATTCGAACAATGTTCGAGTAATGGCTTTTCGCGAAAGTCGATTTCGAACAATGTTCGAATAATGGCTTTTCGCGAAAGTCGATTTGGAACAATGTTCGAATAACGGCTTTCCGCGAAAGTCGATTTTGAACAATGTTCGAATAACAAATAAAAGCCGTTATTCGAACAATGTTCGAATAATGGTTTTTCGCGAAAGTCGATTTCGAACAATGTTCGAATAACAAATAAAAGCCGTTATTCGAACAATGTTCGAATAATGGTTTTTCGCGAAAGTCGATTTCGAACAATGTTCGAATAACAAATAAAAGCCGTTATTCGAACAATGTTCGAATAACGGTTTTTCGCGAAAGTCGATTTCGAAGAATGTTCGAATAATGGTTTTTCGCGAAAGTCGATTTCGAACAATGTTCGAATAACAAATAAAAGCCGTTATTCGAACAATGTTCGAATAATGGTTTTTCGCGAAAGTCGATTTCGAACAATGTTCGAATAACAAATAAAAGCCGTTATTCGAACAATGTTCGAATAACGGCTTTCCGCGAAAGTCGATTTTGAACAATGTTCGAATAACGTTTTTTCGCGAAAGTCGATTTCGAACAATGTTCGAATAATGGTTTTTCGCGAAAGTCGATTCGAACAATGTTCGAGTAATGGCTTCTCGCAAAAGTCGATTTCGAACAATGTTCGAATAATGGTTTTTCGCGAAAGTCGATTTCGAACAATGTTCGAATAATGGCTTTTCGCGAAAGTCGATTTTGAACAATGTTCGAATAATGGTTTTTCGCGAAAGTCGATTTCGAACAATGTTCGAATAACAAATAAAAGCCGTTATTCGAACAATGTTCGAATAACGGTTTTTCGCGAAAGTCGATTTCGAACAATGTTCGAATAACGGCTTTCCGCGAAAGTCGATTTTGAACAATGTTCGAATAATGGTTTTTCGCGAAAGTCGATTTCGAACAATGTTCGAATAACAAATAAAAGCCGTTATTCGAACAATGTTCGAATAACGGCTTTCCGCGAAAGTCGATTTTGAACAATGTTCTAATAACGTTTTTTCGCGAAAGTCGATTTCGAACAATGTTCGAATAATGTTTTTTCGCGAAAGTCGATTCGAACAATGTTCGAATAATGGTTTTTCGCGAAAGTCGATTCGAACAATGTTCGAGTAATGGCTTTTCGCGAAAGTCGATTTCGAACAATGTTCGAATAATGGTTTTTCGCGAAAGTCGATTTCGAACAATGTTCGAATAACAAATAAAAGCCGTTATTCGAACAATGTTCGAATAATGGCTTTCCGCGAAAGTCGATTTCGAACATTGTTCGAATAATGGTTTTTCGCGAAAGTCGATTTCGAACAATGTTCGAATAATGGCTTTCCGCGAAAGTCGATTTCGAACAATGTTCGAATAATGGTTTTTCGCGAAAGTCGATTTCGAACAATGTTCGAATAATGGCTTTTCGCGAAAGTCGATTTTGAACAATGTTCGAATAATGGTTTTTCGCGAAAGTCGATTTCGAACAATGTTCGAATAACAAATAAAAGCCGTTATTCGAACAATGTTCGAATAACGGTTTTTCGCGAAAGTCGATTTCGAACAATGTTCGAATAACGGCTTTCCGCGAAAGTCGATTTTGAACAATGTTCGAATAATGGTTTTTCGCGAAAGTCGATTTCGAACAATGTTCGAATAACAAATAAAAGCCGTTATTCGAACAATGTTCGAATAACGGCTTTCCGCGAAAGTCGATTTTGAACAATGTTCGAATAACGTTTTTTCGCGAAAGTCGATTTCGAACAATGTTCGAATAATGGTTTTTCGCGAAAGTCGATTCGAACAATGTTCGAGTAATGGCTTTTCGCGAAAGTCGATTTCGAACAATGTTCGAATAATGGCTTTTCGCGAAAGTCGATTTGGAACAATGTTCGAATAACGGCTTTCCGCGAAAGTCGATTTTGAACAATGTTCGAATAATGGTTTTTCGCGAAAGTCGATTTCGAACAATGTTCGAATAACAAATAAAAGCCGTTATTCGAACAATGTTCGAATAATGGCTTTCCGCGAAAGTCGATTTCGAACAATGTTCGAATAACAAATAAAAGCCGTTATTCGAACAATGTTCGAATAACGGTTTTCCGCGAAAGTCGATTTCGAACAATGTTCGAATAATGGTTTTTCGCGAAAGTCGATTTCGAACAATGTTCCAATAATGGCTTTCCGCGAAAGTCGATTTCGAACAATGTTCGAATAACGGCTTTCCGCGAAAGTCGATTTTGAACAATGTTCGAATAACGTTTTTTCGCGAAAGTCGATTTCGAACAATGTTCGAATAATGGTTTTTCGCGAAAGTCGATTCGAACAATGTTCGGGTAATGGCTTTTCGCGAAAGTCGATTTCGAACAATGTTCGAATAATGGCTTTTCGCGAAAGTCGATTTGGAACAATGTTCGAATAACGGCTTTCCGCGAAAGTCGATTTTGAACAATGTTCGAATAACAAATAAAAGCCGTTATTCGAACAATGTTCGAATAATGGTTTTTCGCGAAAGTCGATTTCGAACAATGTTCGAATAACAAATAAAAGCCGTTATTCGAACAATGTTCGAATAATGGTTTTTCGCGAAAGTCGATTTCGAACAATGTTCGAATAACAAATAAAAGCCGTTATTCGAACAATGTTCGAATAACGGTTTTTCGCGAAAGTCGATTTCGAACAATGTTCGAATAATGGCTTTTCGCGAAAGTCGATTTTGAACAATGTTCGAATAATGGTTTTTCGCGAAAGTCGATTTCGAACAATGTTCGAATAACAAATAAATGCCGTTATTCGAACAATGTTCGAATAACGGTTTTTCGCGAAAGCCGATTTCGAACAATGTTCGAATAATGGCTTTTCGCGAAAGTCGATTTCGAACAATGTTCGAATAATGGTTTTTCGCGTAAGTCGATTTCGAACAATGTTCGAATAATGGCTTTCCGCGAAAGTCGATTTCGAACAATGTTCGAATAATGGTTTTTCGCGAAAGTCGATTTCGAACAATGTTCGAATAATGGCTTTTCGCGAAAGTCGATTTTGAACAATGTTCGAATAATGGTTTTTCGCGAAAGTCGATTTCGAACAATGTTCGAATAACAAATAAAAGCCGTTATTCGAACAATGTCCGAATAACGGTTTTTCGCGAAAGTCGATTTCGAACAATGTTCGAATAACGGCTTTCCGCGAAAGTCGATTTTGAACAATGTTCGAATAATGGTTTTTCGCGAAAGTCGATTTCGAACAATGTTCGAATAACAAATAAAAGCCGTTATTCGAACAATGTTCGAATAACGGTTTTTCGCGAAAGTCGATTTCGAACAATGTTCGAATAACAAATAAAAGCCGTTATTCGAACAATGTTCGAATAACGGTTTTTCGCGAAAGTCGATTTCGAACAATGTTCGAATAACAAATAAAAGCCGTTATTCGAACAATGTTCGAATAACAAATAAAAGCCGTTATTCGAACAATGTTCGAATAATGGCTTTTCGCGAAAGTCGATTTTGAACAATGTTCGAATAATGGTTTTTCGCGAAAGTCGATTTCGAACAATGTTCGAATAATGGCTTTTCGCGAAAGTCGATTTCGAACAATGTTCGAATAACGGTTTTTCGCGAAAGTCGATTCGAACAATGTTCGAATAACGGTTTTTCGCGAAAGTCGATTTCGAACAATGTTCGAATAATGGTTTTTCGCGAAAGTCGATTCGAACAATGTTCGAATAATGGCTTTTCGCGAAAGTCGATTTGGAACAATGTTCGAATAACGGCTTTCCGCGAAAGTCGATTTTGAACAATGTTCGAATAATGGTTTTTCGCGAAAGTCGATTTCGAACAATGTTCGAATAATGGCTTTCCGCGAAAGTCGATTTCGAACAATGTTCGAATAACAAATAAAAGCCGTTATTCGAACAATGTATGAATAACGGTTTTTCGCGAAGGTCGATTTCGAACAATGTCCTAATAATGGCTTTTCGCGAAAGTCGATTTTGAACAATGTTCGAATAATGGTTTTTCGCGAAAGTCGATTTCGAACAATGTTCGAATAATGGCTTTTCGCGAAAGTCGATTTTGAACAATGTTCGAATAATGGTTTTCGCGAAAGTCGATTTTGAACAATGTTCGAATAATGGTTTTCGCGAAAGTCGATTTCGAACAATGTTCGAATAATGGCTTTCCGCGAAAGTCGATTTCGAACAATGTTCGAATAACAAATAAAAGCCGTTATTCGAACAATGTTCGAATAACTAATAAAAGCCGTTATTCGAACAATGTTCGAATCG
>OX375867.1:16825367-16881309 GCA_947359475.1 Heligmosomoides polygyrus bakeri
TTATTCGAACAATGTTCGAATAACGGTTTTTCGCGAAAGTTGATTTCGAACAATGTTCGAATAATGGCTTTTCGCGAAAGTCGATTTTGAACAATGTTCGAATAATGGTTTTTCGCGAAAGTCGATTTCGAACAATGTTCGAATAACAAATAAAAGCCGTTATTCGAACAATGTTCGAATAACGGTTTTTCGCGAAAGTCGATTTCGAACAATGTTCGAATAACAAATAAAAGCCGTTATTCGAACAATGTTCGAATAACGGTTTTTCGCGAAAGTCGATTTCGAACAATGTTCGAATAACAAATAAAAGCCGTTATTCGAACAATGTTCGAATAACAAATAAAAGCCGTTATTCGAACAATGTTCGAATAACGGTTTTTCGCGAAAGTCGATTTCGAACAATGTTCGAATAATGGCTTTTCGCGAAAGTCGATTTTGAACAATGTTCGAATAATGGTTTTTCGCGAAAGTCGATTTCGAACAATGTTCGAATAATGGTTTTTCGCGAAAGTCGATTTCGAACAATGTTCGAATAACAAATAAAAGCCGTTATTCGAACAATGTTCGAATAACGGTTTTTCGCGAAAGTCGATTTCGAACAATGTTCGAATAATGGTTTTTCGCGAAAGTCGATTCGAACAATGTTCGAATAATGGCTTTTCGCGAAAGTCGATTTCGAACAATGTTCGAATAATGGCTTTTCGCGAAAGTCGATTTCGAACAATGTTCGAATAACAAATAAAAGCCGTTATTCGAACAATGTTGGAATAACGGCTTTCCGCGAAAGTCGATTTTGAACAATGTTCGAATAACGTTTTTTCGCGAAAGTCGATTTCGAACAATGTTCGAATAATGGTTTTTCGCGAAAGTCGATTCGAACAATGTTCGAGTAATGGCTTTTCGCGAAAGTCGATTTCGAACAATGTTCGAATAATGGCTTTTCGCGAAAGTCGATTTGGAACAATGTTCGAATAACGGCTTTCCGCGAAAGTCGATTTTGAACAATGTTCGAATAATGGTTTTTCGCGAAAGTCGATTTCGAACAATGTTCGAATAACAAATAAAAGCCGTTATTCGAACAATGTTCGAATAACGGTTTTCCGCGAAAGTCGATTTCGAACAATGTTCGAATAATGGCTTTTCGCGAAAGTCGATTTCGAACAATGTTCGAATAATGGCTTTTCGCGAAAGTCGATTTCGAACAATGTTCGAATAATGGCTTTTCGCGAAAGTCGATTTCGAACAATGTTCGAATAATGGCTTTTCGCGAAAGTCGATTTCGAACAATGTTCGAATAATGGCTTTTCGCGAAAGTCGATTTCGAACAATGTTCGAATAACGGTTTTTCGCGAAAGTCGATTTCGAACAATGTTCGAATAACGGTTTTTCGCGAAAGTCGATTCGAACAATGTTCGAATAATGGCTTTTCGCGAAAGTCGATTTTGAACAATGTTCGAATAATGGTTTTTCGCGAAAGTCGATTTCGAACAATGTTCGAATAACAAATAAAAGCCGTTATTCGAACAATGTTCGAATAACGGTTTTTCGCGAAAGTCGATTTCGAACAATGTTCGAATAATGGTTTTTCGCGAAAGTCGATTCGAACAATGTTCGAATAATGGTTTTTCGCGAAAGTCGATTTCGAAAAATGTTCGAATAACAAATAAAAGCCGTTATTCGAACAATGTTCGAATAATGGTTTTTCGCGAAAGTCGATTCGAACAATGTTCGAGTAATGGCTTTTCGCGAAAGTCGATTTCGAACAATGTTCGAATAATGGCTTTTCGCGAAAGTCGATTTGGAACAATGTTCGAATAACGGCTTTCCGCGAAAGTCGATTTTGAACAATGTTCGAATAATGGTTTTTCGCGAAAGTCGATTTCGAACAATGTTCGAATAACAAATAAAAGCCGTTATTCGAACAATGTTCGAATAATGGCTTTCCGCGAAAGTCGATTTCGAACAATGTTCGAATAACAAATAAAAGCCGTTATTCGAGCAATGTTCGAATAACAAATAAAAGCCGTTATTCGAACAATGTTCGAATAACGGTTTTTCGCGAAAGTCGATTTCGAACAATGTTCGAATAATGGCTTTTCGCGAAAGTCGATTTTGAACAATGTTCGAATAATGGTTTTTCGCGAAAGTCGATTTCGAACAATGTTCGAATAACAAATAAAAGCCGTTATTCGAACAATGTTCGAATAACGGTTTTTCGCGAAAGTCGATTTCGAACAATGTTCGAATAATGGCTTTTCGCGAAAGTCGATTTTGAACAATGTTCGAATAATGGCTTTTCGCGAAAGTCGATTTTGAACAATGTTCGAATAATGGTTTTTCGTGAAAGTCGATTTCGAACAATGTTCGAATAACGGCTTTCCGCGAAAGTCGATTTTGAACAATGTTCGAATAATGGTTTTTCGCGAAAGTCGATTTCGAACAATGTTCGAATAACAAATAAAAGCCGTTATTCGAACAATGTTCGAATAACGGTTTTTCGCGAAAGTCGATTTCGAACAATGTTCGAATAATGGCTTTTCGCGAAAGTCGATTTTGAACAATGTTCGAATAATGGTTTTTCGCGAAAGTCGATTTCGAACAATGTTCGAATAACAAATAAAAGCCGTTATTCGAACAATGTTCGAATAACGGTTTTTCGCGAAAGTCGATTTCGAACAATGTTCGAATAACAAATAAAAGCCGTTATTCGAACAATGTTCGAATAACGGTTTTTCGCGAAAGTCGATTTCGAACAATGTTCGAATAACAAATAAAAGCCGTTATTCGAACAATGTTCGAATAACAAATAAAAGCCGTTATTCGAACAATGTTCGAATAACGGTTTTTCGCGAAAGTCGATTTTGAACAATGTTCGAATAATGGCTTTTCGCGAAAGTCGATTTTGAACAATGTTCGAATAATGGATTTTCGCGAAAGTCGATTTCGAACAATGTTCGAATAATGGTTTTTCGCGAAAGTCGATTTCGAACAATGTTCGAATAACAAATAAAAGCCGTTATTCGAACAATGTTCGAATAACGGTTTTTCGCGAAAGTCGATTTCGAACAATGTTCGAATAATGGTTTTTCGCGAAAGTCGATTCGAACAATGTTCGAATAATGGCTTTTCGCGAAAGTCGATTTCGAACAATGTTCGAATAATGGCTTTTCGCGAAAGTCGATTTCGAACAATGTTCGAATAACAAATAAAAGCCGTTATTCGAACAATGTTGGAATAACGGCTTTCCGCGAAAGTCGATTTTGAACAATGTTCGAATAACGTTTTTTCGCGAAAGTCGATTTCGAACAATGTTCGAATAATGGTTTTTCGCGAAAGTCGATTCGAACAATGTTCGAGTAATGGCTTTTCGCGAAAGTCGATTTCGAACAATGTTCGAATAATGGCTTTTCGCGAAAGTCGATTTGGAACAATGTTCGAATAACGGCTTTCCGCGAAAGTCGATTTTGAACAATGTTCGAATAATGGTTTTTCGCGAAAGTCGATTTCGAACAATGTTCGAATAACAAATAAAAGCCGTTATTCGAACAATGTTCGAATAACGGTTTTCCGCGAAAGTCGATTTCGAACAATGTTCGAATAATGGCTTTTCGCGAAAGTCGATTTCGAACAATGTTCGAATAATGGCTTTTCGCGAAAGTCGATTTCGAACAATGTTCGAATAATGGCTTTTCGCGAAAGTCGATTTCGAACAATGTTCGAATAATGGCTTTTCGCGAAAGTCGATTTCGAACAATGTTCGAATAATGGCTTTTCGCGAAAGTCGATTTCGAACAATGTTCGAATAACGGTTTTTCGCGAAAGTCGATTTCGAACAATGTTCGAATAACGGTTTTTCGCGAAAGTCGATTCGAACAATGTTCGAATAATGGCTTTTCGCGAAAGTCGATTTTGAACAATGTTCGAATAATGGTTTTTCGCGAAAGTCGATTTCGAACAATGTTCGAATAACAAATAAAAGCCGTTATTCGAACAATGTTCGAATAACGGTTTTTCGCGAAAGTCGATTTCGAACAATGTTCGAATAATGGTTTTTCGCGAAAGTCGATTCGAACAATGTTCGAATAATGGTTTTTCGCGAAAGTCGATTTCGAAAAATGTTCGAATAACAAATAAAAGCCGTTATTCGAACAATGTTCGAATAATGGTTTTTCGCGAAAGTCGATTTCGAACAATGTTCGAATAACAAATAAAAGCCGTTATTCGAACAATGTTGGAATAACGGCTTTTCGCGAAAGTCGATTTCGAACAATTTCGAATAATGGCTTTTCGCGAAAGTCGATTTGGAACAATGTTCGAATAACGGCTTTCCGCGAAAGTCGATTTTGAACAATGTTCGAATAATGGTTTTTCGCGAAAGTCGATTTCGAACAATGTTCGAATAACAAATAAAAGCCGTTATTCGAACAATGTTCGAATAATGGCTTTCCGCGAAAGTCGATTTCGAACAATGTTCGAATAACAAATAAAAGCCGTTATTCGAACAATGTTCGAATAACAAATAAAAGCCGTTATTCGAACAATGTTCGAATAACGGTTTTTCGCGAAAGTCGATTTCGAACAATGTTCGAATAATGGCTTTTCGCGAAAGTCGATTTTGAACAATGTTCGAATAATGGTTTTTCGCGAAAGTCGATTTCGAACAATGTTCGAATAACAAATAAAAGCCGTTATTCGAACAATGTTCGAATAACGGTTTTTCGCGAAAGTCGATTTCGAACAATGTTCGAATAATGGCTTTTCGCGAAAGTCGATTTTGAACAATGTTCGAATAATGGCTTTTCGCGAAAGTCGATTTTGAACAATGTTCGAATAATGGTTTTTCGCGAAAGTCGATTTCGAACAATGTTCGAATAACGGCTTTCCGCGAAAGTCGATTTTGAACAATGTTCGAATAATGGTTTTTCGCGAAAGTCGATTTCGAACAATGTTCGAATAACAAATAAAAGCCGTTATTCGAACAATGTTCGAATAACGGTTTTTCGCGAAAGTCGATTTCGAACAATGTTCGAATAATGGCTTTTCGCGAAAGTCGATTTTGAACAATGTTCGAATAATGGTTTTTCGCGAAAGTCGATTTCGAACAATGTTCGAATAACAAATAAAAGCCGTTATTCGAACAATGTTCGAATAACGGTTTTTCGCGAAAGTCGATTTCGAACAATGTTCGAATAACAAATAAAAGCCGTTATTCGAACAATGTTCGAATAACGGTTTTTCGCGAAAGTCGATTTCGAACAATGTTCGAATAACAAATAAAAGCCGTTATTCGAACAATGTTCGAATAACAAATAAAAGCCGTTATTCGAACAATGTTCGAATAACGGTTTTTCGCGAAAGTCGATTTCGAACAATGTTCGAATAATGGCTTTTCGCGAAAGTCGATTTTGAACAATGTTCGAATAATGGTTTTTCGCGAAAGTCGATTTCGAACAATGTTCGAATAATGGTTTTTCGCGAAAGTCGATTTCGAACAATGTTCGAATAACAAATAAAAGCCGTTATTCGAACAATGTTCGAATAACGGTTTTTCGCGAAAGTCGATTTCGAACAATGTTCGAATAATGGCTTTTCGCGAAAGTCGATTTTGAACAATGTTCGAATAATGGTTTTTCGCGAAAGTCGATTTCGAACAATGTTCGAATAATGGTTTTTCGCGAAAGTCGATTTCGAACAATGTTCGAATAACAAATAAAAGCCGTTATTCGAACAATGTTCGAATAACGGTTTTTCGCGAAAGTCGATTTCGAACAATGTTCGAATAATGGTTTTTCGCGAAAGTCGATTTCGAACAATGTTCGAATAACGGCTTTCCGCGAAAGTCGATTTTGAACAATGTTCGAATAATGGTTTTTCGCGAAAGTCGATTTCGAACAATGTTCGAATAACAAATAAAAGCCGTTATTCGAACAATGTTCGAATAACGGTTTTTCGCGAAAGTCGATTTCGAACAATGTTCGAATAATGGCTTTTCGCGAAAGTCGATTTTGAACAATGTTCGAATAATGGTTTTTCGCGAAAGTCGATTTCGAACAATGTTCGAATAACAAATAAAAGCCGTTATTCGAACAATGTTCGAATAACGGTTTTTCGCGAAAGTCGATTTCGAACAATGTTCGAATAACAAATAAAAGCCGTTATTCGAACAATGTTCGAATAACGGTTTTTCGCGAAAGTCGATTTCGAACAATGTTCGAATAACAAATAAAAGCCGTTATTCGAACAATGTTCGAATAACAAATAAAAGCCGTTATTCGAACAATGTTCGAATAACGGTTTTTCGCGAAAGTCGATTTCGAACAATGTTCGAATAATGGCTTTTCGCGAAAGTCGATTTTGAACAATGTTCGAATAATGGTTTTTCGCGAAAGTCGATTTCGAACAATGTTCGAATAATGGTTTTTCGCGAAAGTCGATTTCGAACAATGTTCGAATAACAAATAAAAGCCGTTATTCGAACAATGTTCGAATAACGGTTTTTCGCGAAAGTCGATTTCGAACAATGTTCGAATAATGGTTTTTCGCGAAAGTCGATTCGAACAATGTTCGAATAATGGCTTTTCGCGAAAGTCGATTTCGAACAATGTTCGAATAATGGCTTTTCGCGAAAGTCGATTTCGAACAATGTTCGAATAACAAATAAAAGCCGTTATTCGAACAATGTTGGAATAACGGCTTTCCGCGAAAGTCGATTTTGAACAATGTTCGAGTAACGTTTTTTCGCGAAAGTCGATTTCGAACAATGTTCGAATAATGGTTTTTCGCGAAAGTCGATTCGAACAATGTTCGAGTAATGGCTTTTCGCGAAAGTCGATTTCGAACAATGTTCGAATAATGGCTTTTCGCGAAAGTCGATTTGGAACAATGTTCGAATAACGGCTTTCCGCGAAAGTCGATTTTGAACAATGTTCGAATAATGGTTTTTCGCGAAAGTCGATTTCGAACAATGTTCGAATAACAAATAAAAGCCGTTATTCGAACAATGTTCGAATAACGGTTTTCCGCGAAAGTCGATTTCGAACAATGTTCGAATAATGGCATTTCGCGAAAGTCGATTTCGAACAATGTTCGAATAATGGCTTTTCGCGAAAGTCGATTTCGAACAATGTTCGAATAATGGCTTTTCGCGAAAGTCGATTTCGAACAATGTTCGAATAATGGCTTTTCGCGAAAGTCGATTTGGAACAATGTTCGAATAATGGCTTTTCGCGAAAGTCGATTTCGAACAAGGTTCGTGTAATGGCTTTTCGCGAAAGTCGATTTCGAACAATGTTCGAATAATGGCTTTTCGCGAAAGTCGATTTCGAACAATGTTCGAGTAATGGCTTTTCGCGAAAGTCGATTTCGAACAATGTTCGAATAATGGCTTTTCGCGAAAGTCGATTTCGAACAATGTTCGAGTAATGGCTTTTCGCGAAAGTCGATTTCGAACAATGTTCGAATAATGGCTTTTCGCGAAAGTCGATTTGGAACAATGTTCGAATAACGGCTTTCCGCGAAAGTCGATTTTGAACAATGTTCGAATAATGGTTTTCCGCGAAAGTCGATTTCGAACAATGTTCGAATAATGGCTTTTCGCGAAAGTCGATTTCGAACAATGTTCGAATAATGGCTTTTCGCGAAAGTCGATTTCGAACAATGTTCGAGTAATGGCTTTTCGCGAAAGTCGATTTCGAACAATGTTCGAATAATGGCTTTTCGCGAAAGTCGATTTGGAACAATGTTCGAATAACGGCTTTCCGCGAAAGTCGATTTTGAACAATGTTCGAATAATGGTTTTTCGCGAAAGTCGATTTCGAACAATGTTCGAATAACAAATAAAAGCCGTTATTCGAACAATGTTCGAATAACGGTTTTTCGCGAAAGTCGATTTCGAACAATGTTCGAATAATGGCTTTTCGCGAAAGTCGATTTCGAACAATGTTCGAATAATGGTTTTTCGCGAAAGTCGATTTCGAACAATGTTCGAATAATGGCTTTTCGCGAAAGTCGATTTCGAACAATGTTCGAATAACGGTTTTTCGCGAAAGTCGATTCGAACAATGTTCGAATAATGGCTTTTCGCGAAAGTCGATTTTGAACAATGTTCGAATAATGGTTTTTCGCGAAAGTCGATTTCGAACAATGTTCGAATAACAAATAAAAGCCGTTATTCGAACAATGTTCGAATAACGGTTTTTCGCGAAAGTCGATTCGAACAATGTTCGAATAATGGTTTTTCGCGAAAGTCGATTTCGAACAATGTTCGAATAACAAATAAAAGCCGTTATTCGAACAATGTTCGAATAATGGTTTTTCGCGAAAGTCGATTTCGAACAATGTTCGAATAATGGTTTTTCGCGAAAGTCGATTTCGAACAATGTTCGAATAATGGCTTTCCGCGAAAGTCGATTTCGAACAATGTTCGAATAACGGCTTTCCGCGAAAGTCGATTTCGAACAATGTTCGAATAATGGTTTTTCGCGAAAGTCGATTTTGAACAATGTTCGAATAATGGTTTTTCGCGAAAGTCGATTTCGAACAATGTTCGAATAACAAATAAAAGCCGTTATTCGAACAATGTTCGAATAACGGTTTTTCGCGAAAGTCGATTTCGAACAATGTTCGAATAATGGCTTTTCGCGAAAGTCGATTTCGAACAATGTTCGAATAATGGTTTTTCGCGAAAGTCGATTTCGAACAATGTTCGAATAATGGCTTTCCGCGAAAGTCGATTTCGAACAATGTTCGAATAACGGCTTTCCGCGAAAGTCGATTTTGAACAATGTTCGAATAATGGTTTTTCGCGAAAGTCGATTTCGAACAATGTTCGAATAACAAATAAAAGCCGTTATTCGAACAATGTTCGAATAACGGTTTTTCGCGAAAGTCGATTTCGAACAATGTTCGAATAATGGCTTTTCGCGAAATTCGATTTCGAACAATGTTCGAATAATGGTTTTTCGCGAAAGTCGATTTCGAACAATGTTCGAATAATGGCTTTCCGCGAAAGTCGATTTCGAACAATGTTCGAATAACGGCTTTCCGCGAAAGTCGATTTTGAACAATGTTCGAATAATGGTTTTTCGCGAAAGTCGATTTCGAACAATGTTCGAATAATGGCTTTCCGCGAAAGTCGATTTCGAACAATGTTCGAATAACAAATAAAAGCCGTTATTCGAACAATGTTCGAATAACGGCTTTTCGCGAAAGTCGATTTCGAACAATGTTCGAATAATGGCTTTTCGCGAAAGTCGATTTGGAACAATGTTCGAATAACGGCTTTCCGCGAAAGTCGATTTTGAACAATGTTCGAATAATGGTTTTTCGCGAAAGTCGATTTCGAACAATGTTCGAATAATGGCTTTCCGCGAAAGTCGATTTCGAACAATGTTCGAATAACAAATAAAAGCCGTTATTCGAACAATGTTCGAATAACGGTTTTTCGCGAAAGTCGATTTCGAACAATGTTCGAATAATGGCTTTTCGCGAAAGTCGATTTTGAACAATGTTCGAGTAATGGTTTTTCGCGAAAGTCGATTTCGAACAATGTTCGAATAATGGCTTTTCGCGAAAGTCGATTTCGAACAATGTTCGAATAACGGTTTTTCGCGAAAGTCGATTCGAACAATGTTCGAATAATGGCTTTTCGCGAAAGTCGATTTTGAACAATGTTCGAATAATGGTTTTTCGCGAAAGTCGATTTCGAACAATGTTCGAATAATGGCTTTTCGCGAAAGTCGATTTCGAACAATGTTCGAATAACGGTTTTTCGCGAAAGTCGATTCGAACAATGTTCGAATAATGGCTTTTCGCGAAAGTCGATTTCGAACAATGTTCGAATAACAAATAAAAGCCGTTATTCGAACATTGTTCGAATAACGGCTTTTATTTGTTTCGCGAAAGTCGATTTCGAACAATGTTCGAATAATGGTTTTTCGCGAAAGTCGATTCGAGCAATGTTCGAATAATGGCTTTTCGCGAAAGTCGATTTCGAACAATGTTCGAATAATGGCTTTTCGCGAAAGTCGATTTGGAACAATGTTCGAATAACGGCTTTCCGCGAAAGTCGATTTTGAACAATGTTCGAATAATGGTTTTTCGCGAAAGTCGATTTCGAACAATGTTCGAATAATGGTTTTTCGCGAAAGTCGATTTCGAACAATGTTCGAATAATGGCTTTCCGCGAAAGTCGATTTCGAACAATGTTCGAATAACAAATAAAAGCCGTTATTCGAACAATGTTCGAATAACGGTTTTTCGCGAAAGTCGATTTCGAACAATGTTCGAATAATGGCTTTTCGCGAAAGTCGATTTTGAACAATGTTCGAATAATGGTTTTTCGCGAAAGTCGATTTCGAACAATGTTCGAATAATGGCTTTTCGCGAAAGTCGATTTCGAACAATGTTCGAATAACGGTTTTTCGCGAAAGTCGATTTCGAACAATGTTCGAATAACAAATAAAAGCCGTTATTCGAACAATGTTCGAATAACGGTTTTTCGCGAAAGTCGATTTCGAACAATGTTCGAATAATGGTTTTTCGCGAAAGTCGATTCGAACAATGTTCGAATAATGGCTTTTCGCGAAAGTCGATTTCGAACAATGTTCGAATAATGGCTTTTCGCGAAAGTCGATTTGGAACAATGTTCGAATAACAAATAAAAGCCGTTATTCGAACAATGTTCGAATAACGGCTTTTCGCGAAAGTCGATTTCGAACAATGTTCGAATAATGGCTTTTCGCGAAAGTCGATTTGGAACAATGTTCGAATAACGGCTTTCCGCGAAAGTCGATTTTGAACAATGTTCGAATAATGGTTTTTCGCGAAAGTCGATTTCGAACAATGTTCGAATAATGGCTTTCCGCGAAAGTCGATTTCGAACAATGTTCGAATAACAAATAAAAGCCGTTATTCGAACAATGTTCGAATAACGGTTTTTCGCGAAAGTCGATTTCGAACAATGTTCGAATAATGGCTTTTCGCGAAAGTCGATTTTGAACAATGTTCGAGTAATGGTTTTTCGCGAAAGTCGATTTCGAACAATGTTCGAATAATGGCTTTTCGCGAAAGTCGATTTCGAACAATGTTCGAATAACGGTTTTTCGCGAAAGTCGATTCGAACAATGTTCGAATAATGGCTTTTCGCGAAAGTCGATTTTGAACAATGTTCGAATAATGGTTTTTCGCGAAAGTCGATTTCGAACAATGTTCGAATAATGGCTTTTCGCGAAAGTCGATTTCGAACAATGTTCGAATAACGGTTTTTCGCGAAAGTCGATTCGAACAATGTTCGAATAATGGCTTTTCGCGAAAGTCGATTTCGAACAATGTTCGAATAACAAATAAAAGCCGTTATTCGAACATTGTTCGAATAACGGCTTTTATTTGTTTCGCGAAAGTCGATTTCGAACAATGTTCGAATAATGGTTTTTCGCGAAAGTCGATTCGAGCAATGTTCGAATAATGGCTTTTCGCGAAAGTCGATTTCGAACAATGTTCGAATAATGGCTTTTCGCGAAAGTCGATTTGGAACAATGTTCGAATAACGGCTTTCCGCGAAAGTCGATTTTGAACAATGTTCGAATAATGGTTTTTCGCGAAAGTCGATTTCGAACAATGTTCGAATAATGGTTTTTCGCGAAAGTCGATTTCGAACAATGTTCGAATAATGGCTTTCCGCGAAAGTCGATTTCGAACAATGTTCGAATAACAAATAAAAGCCGTTATTCGAACAATGTTCGAATAACGGTTTTTCGCGAAAGTCGATTTCGAACAATGTTCGAATAATGGCTTTTCGCGAAAGTCGATTTTGAACAATGTTCGAATAATGGTTTTTCGCGAAAGTCGATTTCGAACAATGTTCGAATAATGGCTTTTCGCGAAAGTCGATTTCGAACAATGTTCGAATAACGGTTTTTCGCGAAAGTCGATTTCGAACAATGTTCGAATAACAAATAAAAGCCGTTATTCGAACAATGTTCGAATAACGGTTTTTCGCGAAAGTCGATTTCGAACAATGTTCGAATAATGGTTTTTCGCGAAAGTCGATTCGAACAATGTTCGAATAATGGCTTTTCGCGAAAGTCGATTTCGAACAATGTTCGAATAATGGCTTTTCGCGAAAGTCGATTTGGAACAATGTTCGAATAACGGCTTTCCGCGAAAGTCGATTTTGAACAATGTTCGAATAATGGTTTTTCGCGAAAGTCGATTTCGAACAATGTTCGAATAATGGCTTTCCGCGAAAGTCGATTTTGAACAATGTTCGAATAACAAATAAAAGCCGTTATTCGAACAATGTTCGAATAACGGCTTTCCGCGAAAGTCGATTTCGAACATTGTTCGAATAACGGTTTTTTCGCGAAAGTCGATTTCGAACAATGTTCGAATAATGGCTTTTCGCGAAAGTCGATTTCGAACAATGTTCGAATAACGGTTTTTCGCGAAAGTCGATTCGAACAATGTTCGAATAATGGCTTTTCGCGAAAGTCGATTTTGAACAATGTTCGAATAATGGTTTTTCGCGAAAGTCGATTTCGAACAATGTTCGAATAACAAATAAAAGCCGTTATTCGAACAATGTTCGAATAACGGTTTTTCGCGAAAGTCGATTTCGAACAATGTTCGAATAATGGTTTTTCGCGAAAGTCGATTCGAACAATGTTCGAATAATGGCTTTTCGCGAAAGTCGATTTCGAACAATGTTCGAATAATGGCTTTTCGCGAAAGTCGATTTGGAACAATGTTCGAATAACGGCTTTCCGCGAAAGTCGATTTTGAACAATGTTCGAATAATGGTTTTTCGCGAAAGTCGATTTCGAACAATGTTCGAATAATGGCTTTCCGCGAAAGTCGATTTTGAACAATGTTCGAATAACAAATAAAAGCCGTTATTCGAACAATGTTCGAATAACGGCTTTCCGCGAAAGTCGATTTCGAACATTGTTCGAATAACGGTTTTTTCGCGAAAGCTGATTTCGAACATTGTTCGAACAACAACGATTTACGATTTCCGAGTAATCGAGCGATTAATTGTTCGAAGTCGCTCGAACAATTATTCGGCCTGATTAATCGAGCTCAAGTCTAGAATGAAGGCCAGTACTCCATAGTCTTTCCCCATCAAGCGGGGTTCCACAAGATGGAGTACTGTCAACAGTAATATCTTTGTTGTATACGCACGAACCTCTGAGCCATATCACTGATTTAGGAGTGACATGCAAAATGTATGCTGATGATGTAAAGATCTACAAAAGGATTGATAACGACAAAGACTCAAAATCCCTCCAGCTCATCGACTTCATTGGTCGCTGGCCAGAAATATGGAAATTATCCCCTTTCAACTGAGAAAGCATACTTTCTGGTGATTGGGCCTAAACACCGTCCTAAATTTCCGGAATACCACATTAAAGGCCAGGCTTTAGGCAGGGTTACTGAATAGCGAGGTCTTGGATACGTAGTGAGGAGCGATCGTGTTTTTCCAGGCACTGTAGTGCTATAGTAAAAGAGCTAACTATCGTGTCTAAAATCTGTTTAGGGCTTTGAAATCCAATGTTTCTGGGGTTTACATACGTGGATTCAAAACCCATGTACCACCATAATGGAGGTGGGACACCGGTGTCCATTCTAACGAAAAACTAGGATAAACTTTTGGAGAGCGTTCAAAATACCTTCACCAGGAAGCTTATGATGGCGCTTCTCAGTGGATTATAGCTCCATTCCCAACGGTGCTCAACAGACTACGCTCTTTGGCCTTTCTTCCTTGAGAAAAAAAAAAGAAAAATCGCTGACTTCATCGTGATGTATAAAATTCCCACAAACAAGGTTTCCGTTGACCCAAGAAGGTTCTTTGATGGTATTCTGACAAGAACCATGAGAGTTAAGTTGAAACTTCGAGTCAGTGGCTAAATCGCGACTGAGGTCAAGCTTCTTAACCCATCATATCCTCAAAGAATTGAACCTTCCGCTGGGCGAATGCGAAGATCTAGGGAGAGTCTCCGCCCAGACCTGTTGAAGATTTGCCCAATGTTAAATACTACAGCACGCTGCTAAATACTCTGTTTGTTATAGTTTCCTACATGGCTGATGGTTACATTCACCCCGTTTCATGTTGTTTCTATTATTTCTTGTGTTTCCTTACATACTAAGTGCTTGGAAATTGTCCATGAATTGAGTAAATAAATAAATAAATAAATAAATAAATGCCAAGCACGACTTCCCCATCTTGTACAGCAGGACTGCTCTGCTGGCCTTCCACTGAGATGCAGCCCTGCACTCCGCCCGGTAGTGTGCGGGGAGCCGCTCCAGTGTTTTGATGAGAATTGCTGGAGCTTGTTCAGGTGTTCAGATGTGATTTTCTGCGCATGTTCTACGATTCGCCGACAAGATGGCGTGTCGAATCTCATAAGGGGGACAGAGCTACGACTCATTCATCCTGCGAAAGACGGCATGGGGGGAGGCGGTCGTGGCTCCTGAAGAGGAATTCGTGGACCAAGTACTGTACTTATGGAGCAGGTTGCGGTTTCCCTCGGGCGTCCGAGAACAGTCACCATTGTCCTGAAGTTGGAGGTACCCCGGGAACACAATACTTCCACCTGACTCATGACACCACAGTTCTGAGTTCTACTGATCGTTGACTGAACAGTTTCGGAATCGGCGAACCATGTCGGACAGATCGGTTATCGATGGACGGAAGCGGAGATGCGCCCCGTGGTCTGTCCACGTGAAAAAGCGATGGATGGACTCACGCTGCGCTTTACGACGAGGGTGTGTCAAGGTTCATGCTAGTTCCGCGTTTCTCGACTGTCAGGTGTTGCACCGGAGACGTCGTCTAGCAGCTATTCCAGAAGACGTTAGAGGAGCAGATGTTGCCTAAGACTGACGAGTTCGATGGGTCGAAACAGTTCCGCCGCAAGAAGGGCAATGATGAATTCACTTGCCAGTGTGTTGTGTATTTTCTGCAAGCTAAGAAATCACTTCCAAAGACATTCTTTTCACTTTATCTACTTCTATTGCTTCTTTATCACTTGAAACCGTGCACATCTCCTTAGTGGTAGCATTCTAATGCACTCTACTCATTCAACATCAACTCCGGAACTCTTAGTCATATCTTCAGTGGTGAAGCTATCTGCAGACATATCCAGATTTATCTAGGGTCTATCTCGGGTGTTACGTCTGTTGCGTCTATACACTATTGCTATATATAATATAACATCAGAAACTGTAGACAGAGACCATGGCCTTCTAAATGCAATTTAATCCAGAGATGAATATTGGCATGGACCAACTTTATTCCTGCCTATATTTCGATGTGCGCACGTGGAGCGAAGTCGAATGAGATTCTGGCTGTCGCGTGCACCCGATACTGTAGTACCTTCTTGATTTGGAGTCCCCGCCCCGGTCAATCAAGCATTCCATTCCTCCGGGATAGGCGAATCGGTACCAGACTTGTATGAGAGAGAGAGAGAAAACACTGACTTGTTCATCAACTCTGATCACCCTCAGTCACTGCATAGGCCAAATACGCATTCAAATTGCTTCCACGACACCCCGCAGAAGCAGAATGTAAGGCGCTTCCCAAAACGGATTGATCAACGCCCTCACCCTTCCATGACCTTCTTCAAGCCCTGCGAAGACTTTAATGAAACCATTCATAGGTCTCCACCTTATTTTGAACATTCAGAACGCTAAAGGGTCATGAGAACGACCTTATTATGAAATGCACATGGACTTTTTCCACTAGCCTCTGAGGCGCGTCAAAGAAGCTCAATGCATCGTTCTCATCGGAAAACGGCAAGCGTTGTACTGTTCGTTCCAGATTTTTTTGAAGTAATCTAACCAACACTTTGACGAACGTCCTGGTGTTCATTTGACATCGTACTGCATCCAGTTACTTCTGTCATTCGCCTAATCTGGGTCAGCGTAAAGCTTAGCGTGGCCGGTCCACCTAATATTTGATGATAAAAGCAACCGAACCAAGTCTCTGACCATCAGAGACGCTACCGCTATTCAAAATTGGAAGACGTTTTCTCATAGCAATGTTTTATTGCGATCAAAGCTGTAGCGCCAGAAGGCATTCCAACCCGTACGTCGTGCTGAACGGGAAGTGAATGCTCAACATGCCATTGCAGCACTGGCGCTGTTTGATCGAACGCAACATCCGCCCCAGGAATGAGCGGATAACAAAATTTATAAGCCCGGATAAGGGATAACGGACAAACAACAAAAAATTGAACTGGTTTCAAGCTGTTCAAATTTCAGCAGCAGATTAGGAGTTAAAGCACTGCTATTGAAGGCTGTCATAGTGGCTACATTGACGAGCTTCTGTGGGATTATCAGGGCCGGACAGTGATGGTAATCGCTTCTTCTGCGCCCACCGAATCTACCTCTAGTCCAGCGTGCACCCAAGTCAACCACAACTATTTCTCTAGGGTCCGTGAGTTATCAAGCCAATAGAAACTCTAGTAAGACCGTCAAGCTGAGAATCCAAAGGTATTTTGCAAGTCCTGCTCGGCTGATTCGTTTCGTCATAACCGCCTTATTCAATGTCTGGAGAGGACAAACAGAGCTTGTGAGATTACTCAAGGATTATTTCACAGTGCAGTTTACAGGTTTCATTTTTTGCATTTTAAAAAGCATGGGGGAAAACGAGTCTAACTGTGGGTACACATCCTAACTGGCCGTAGGCAAGCAGTCGCAAATTGATAGGTGACCCCTGGCGGGAGGCAGGGGTCACCTATCAATTTGCGGAGGTAGGATTCATTCGTCTCTTCGCTCGTGTCTTCATCTGAAGCTAATTTACCCTCCTTCTGCCTGTTTTCTCAGGGTTGGTTGGACTGTTCTAATCTCTACCCGCTTAGTTTGTTTTAGTCTTCGGTTTGTTTCCTCAGTTTGGCTGCAGAATAGAATGATCCCTGGACAAGTGAGTCTTCCGAATCATGTTGTATTTTTGTCGCTGTGAAAAGCCTGCTTCATCGAAACGTCATGCAAATAAACTCTGCATAATAATCTCTGTTAACAGCTTGAGTTGAACCACTACTGTTGTTCGAAGGTATCCTAAAATTTGAGGGATATCAAAGAGGATTTATCTGGCATGGATATTATACCAACTGACTGAACTGAACTGAATTGACCAGTCATTGCAAGTGATTCCGTAGCTCAAAGTAAAATTCAAAAAGTTATGGTGTCCAGAAGGGTAAAAGTTGAATAATCGACGCATCCCTAAACAAGGATGGTCTCTTATATAATAAAGAAGTTTCACTAGAATAACTCAGAATGAATCTGCATGTTTTGTAACACCCGCATAGGGAAGTCAGTCTATAGTATGATTTAATTGCACCGATTTTTAATGGGGAAAATCAATGCCTTCCCATTAGTAACAAGCCTTCGTTATCAGCGGAGATCTTCAGCAAATGCTTTTAGAGAATGGTCACTATAAAAATACCTTATATGATCGTAATAGGGCCACTTGATGGAACCTATTCCAATGTTGTTGGAATAGGTTCCATCAAGTGGCCCTTTTACGATCATATAAGGTATTTTTTTAGTGTCCATGACTATGCTGCGGTATGTGCTTGATCCTCTGCAATAGCCCGTCATAAAGAAGACGCCACAACCGCATGCTGTCGAAGCGGCCACAGTGCAGTCGCTAAACAACGAAGGTGGGCCAGGTGCTCCAACTCTAGCGGCGAAAGATGTGGCAGTGGTGAACAGGAGGGACAATCCTGCTCCAGGGCATTGCTCATTCTCATTCTTCGAAGGTCACCCGGCAGAAATTAACGCAGTTGGATATCGAGATTCTCCTTCACGTTCCTTATTCTCCAGACCTCTCCTCAACAGACTATCACATTTACGGCCCTCGATGCAAAGTACGACGGCAGGAGCTTGACAATCTAGACCTCCTTGAAATCACTGTACGAAAGTCCTTCGATCGTTGTGATCCAGATTTTTATTGTAGAGGGATATTCGCCCTACGGAAACGTAGGGCCAATATCCTTGTACAATAAAATTCTAGATCGAGGCAGAGTTGAACCTAATTGTACATATTTTGATGAATATGGTTGTGTATTAGCCAAGTTATAACATTTTGAACTACGACGTCAGCAATTACTTTTGCAGTACTAAAATATTACATGGGGCGCGTGTAGCGTAGTCGGAGGAGTCGCCGATTGTCGTGTGCACCCGATACCAGGTTTCTGGTTCGGATTTCCCGCCCAGGCCAACCAAGCCTTCCATCCCTCCGGGGTCGGAGAATTGGTACCAGACTTGTATAGGAAGGATAGAGCGCTGACATGTTCATCGGCTGGCCACCGCAAGTCATTGCGTGGCCAAATACGCATTCAAATCGCCTCCACGATATCACGTTGAAGTAGAATGCGTGGCGCATCCCAAAAGGGATTGAGTGACACCGTACTTTATCTTTTATCCTTAAAATATTACATAATCATCGCTCACCACGCGCGCACCACCTACCAGGGTGAGAAAACCTTCAGAAGCCATTTCAAAGGGGAGAACAAAAAGTCGTAAACTCACCGTAGTCCTTAGAGCAATACCGCACCCTTTGGCTCACTAGAGTTTCACTTTCAAATTTTCCTGGCATTTTTTCGTCATCGTATAGAATACCGATCCGCATTCCAAGCATGAGAATCTCAATCTCAGGAACAGACTGTTCAAAGACATCAATCAATTGTTTCTGCCGACTATATACCTTCCATGCAACATTCTGTGCTTACCGCTTGCCCGTCTGTTGCATCCGTTTGCTCGAGCGAGCGCGAGAAAGTTCCTCATTCGTCCCTGTCGCGTGCCAGAATAGCTCACCGAGTTTATATGCGAACACAGCGGAAGGCGTAAACGACTCTCGTTCACTGTTTTCGCAAAGATGTGAAAAGGAGCGCTGGTGGCTCTGCAGACGTCCTTCTGACACTTTTTGGCGTTCGGATGATTCCAGCTTTCATCCAGCGGAGTCAGCTAGAATCGGTGCATTGGAAAGAGTCGAGTAGAGTTGTGTATAATCATTGATCACCGCGGCGCGATCGGCGATTACTCGATAATGACTATAAATAACGGCGCGAGAGTGCGGTGGAATGGTGTCTCGCTTCCGGCGTCGGCCGAAATAGATCTGCGCGCCCGGCCTCGATTCGCTTAGCGATCGCTCTCTCGGTCGCCGCAAACGACGTCGAACTTTTCTCGTTGGTAGTTGAAAGAGCGCTCTTCGGACCTGTGATGCAGGCGGAACTGACCTCGTGGTCGTCGTGATCGTCGCCCGCCGCCGTTGTCGCCAGCTATCACACCTTTGTCATTAACAGCGGGAATTTATGATCGGCCACACATAGAGTTATTGTACGGAGTGGCCGCCAAGGACTGACAGCAGTCATTTTCCATTGAAATTCCTCGAAAAACCTTTTCGTTTTTGCCTGTTCTTTGAACTACATAGGTCAATTCCTCCCTAACGTGGCAGGGTAGTGAATGTATCCAGTGATGGGATGCGGTACGGTGCTACAGTTCTGAACTTTATTCAAATTGAATTGATTCCATAGAGCTATCTGCTTTAAATGCAGATCTATTAGTATCTTTAATTGTCTGCAACAGATTCAGTATCTTGAATGAAGCTTCAAATCTGCTGATTGCTTTAATCTGTTGACGTGTGTGGCATAGCCAACAGAAGCGCTTACTTCTATTTGCACTCCCAATGAGATCCAGGTTAGACCCAGGACCTCTCCTTGTTGATAGACCTAAAGTGGCTGAGGTTATAAGCTGTTATAACGATGTTTCGTTGCGGACAAAGCTCTAGCGCCAGGCAGGACTCGAACTCGCATTCCCGGCTCACCGATCAGGATTCCACGACATTAGACCACCGACGCTGTTTAATCAGACGTGGGACCAATCAGTGCTCACCCCATAAAATCACCCTTTGTGGACGTTGAGTTCGACCAATGAGCGCGGTAGCGTGATGGCGTAGCATGTTGCCTGCTAAGCAGGGCGTGCGAGTTCGAATCCCACATGGTGTTAGAGTGACTTACTCACAACGCAACGTCATTCTAAGGGAGCGTAGGCTCGCTTCTCATTCAGGCCCTCTGACTCCCCTACATCGGCGCATAACTGACAGGTTCAATTTCACGTGCCGGCAGGCCATCCCGAGCTACTCTATGGGGTGAAACGCATGAAGAATGCAGAACATTTCTCAGAAGTAGAGCGCACAGCGTATTTCCGAAGGAATTGATTACCTGTTACTTTACAATTTTTATTTTGCTGGCGCTAGCCGTCGGATTGACTGTTTGTCACGGCTTCGTCTCAGAAGTCGATCAATCGTCCCTGTCTGTCCTCATGTGCTCACTTGATTCAATATATTTATTGTTCAAAAAGCAGCGTTGTACGGCTATAGCCTGCTAGATTGAGGACATTGCTGTTTTATAGACGTGTCCTCCCAGGCTCTTACAGATTTTTATGCCGATTAACCAGAAACTCGGTGCTGCTTACAGGATTCTTGCTGTTAAGGGCATTGCAAAGGGGAAGTGTAGCGCGGTCGGGAAGGTGCCCAATGCGGCATGTACCCGATACTTGGTTCCTGATCCGGATTTCCCACCCAGGCCATTCAAGTCCCCCATCCCTCCGGGGTCGGAGAATCGCTACCAGACCTGTCTGGGAGGGATAAGCGCTGACTTGTTCATCGGCTGGCCACCGCAAGTCCTTGCATGGTCTAATACGCATTCAATTCGTCTTTCCGACATCCCGTAGAAGTAGAATGCGTGGCGCATCCCAAAAAGGATTGAGTAACGTCTTCCTTTATCCTTTGTCCTAAAAGCATTGCAGCCCACCTGTACAGGATGCATGCAAGTTTAATTTCTGCAATCGAAGTCCAGAAAACAAAGAGAATTAAAGCTCCTAAAGCACTGATTTCATATTCGTATTCCTTCCGATTGTCCCTGTTTAGTAGTTATGTACGCACAACATTACGCAATGCAGTGATCCTCGCCGTTGTCATCACTGCTGTCGCCTGGTCATAACACCGGGGTGTTTCCGATGCTTTCATCGCTAGCGTGGCGGATTACGTATGAACACGCTCCAACTGGCGCCTGATCAGAACACTAAATTTTGAGGCAGGTTTTGTTCGAAAAACGGTCGCATTAAATGGCAATGAACTTTTTGGGGTATTCCGTTCCCACCTGTTTGTTTTTGATTCGCTGTCGTTGGTGTCTTGGTATACATCTCATTCGATGCATGCGCTTTGCTGTGATTCACGCCACCAAATAAATAGATAAATAAATAATAAAGCTAGTTACCAAAGGACATGCTACGCAGGTTAACGAGAACAATTACGTAAATGATTGACCGAGAAACCAACCACAGCGAATCAAAAACAAACAGGTCAACTTCTTTAAGCTGGCATCGAGGTTGTAAGCTGTTACAATGGGTAAGACGGAGAACGTCCGAATCCGTGCCCACCTATTCGACTCTAGCGTTCTTCCTGCGTCAACACGCCTCAGAGACCTGCACCATACGAAGAAAGTGATGAACACGCGATCAGCGTCGCGCAGCGTGGAATCGAGAGGACGATGCTCGGAGTGACACGACTCACGCAAGTGAGAGAAGGACTCCGGAGTTCCGAGCTCCGCCGACGTTCGAAGATCGGATACCCTGACGCATGCGCCAAGTCGTCGAAAATTAGGTGGGCTAGCCACGCAATGCGCTCCGCAGACACCCGCTGGACGAGAGCCTTCACCGACATGGTTTTGGCGGGATGTCAAGAGAACATCAGGACGCCCACCAACGCGTTGGTGGGCTTCTTCGTGAAAGCCCCGAACGAACGATATGACGCTCTTCGAGCGAGGAGGATCCATTGGAGCACTCTGGCACACAACAGGGAAGAATGGATAAGCTGCTGGCGCCCGCTCGAGAAAGTCGGTGATTAACGGGACGACAGGTGGTACAGGCCATTACGAGTAGCGTAAACACAAAGCGAATCTGCAATGTCATCAAGAACTACTGTACCAGCGAAAAGCTGCGGAGTGTTAATTTTCGGTGAAATAACGATAAGGGATAAAGGACGGCGTTAATCAATCCTTTTTGGGAGCCACACATTCTACTTCATCGGAATCTCGTGAGGACTGTATGAATACAAATTTAGCCTCTACGAACGATATGTGGTGGCCAGCCGATGTACATGTCAGTGTTTTATCCTTCTCAGACGAGTGTGTTTCCAACACTGCCTCTGAGGTATGAAAGGCTTAGTTGGCCTGAGCGAGAAATCCGAACCAGACACCAGGAAAAGCGACATCCGACGCCTCCTCCGACTGCGCTAACACGCATGCTTCAGTAGAATGCCTAAATAGTAATGTTTTATGAACACTCGAAAAAAGAACGCAAGGAAATTATCAAAACCCTATCGCCAAGTAAGCAGTGGTGCGATGAAGCAAATGATACTTTCATCCTGTAGTCATACGTTTCAAGTTGAGATGAAAAGACTTGAAATCTAAAATGCATCAGTCTTATTCATCCGATTCTTGAAAACTAGGCTATAATTCAAATTAAAAACATCATCACGTTGGTGTCCACAGCATCTTTCTTCGAATAAAAAAGAAAATTCAATAAATTATTATTATAACGTTTTTTCTAAACTCATATGTATGAACGACAAATAGGGATAAACGGCGTTGCGTAATCCCTTTTGGGGTGCATCACGCATTCCACCTCTACGGAATGTCGTGTCGGAGGCGATTTCAAAGCGCATTTGGCTGAACAATGAATTGCGATGTCAACTTCTAAACCATGAACCTGGTATCAGGTGCCCGTGACAGCCTGAATCATCTCCGACTGCACTACAAGTGCTCAATTGAGTCCGATTGTGGATGGCACTTTGTTGAAGACAAGGTATCAACAGAGTTTGTTCTCGACGCGTAGAAATGGTAGAACCAGAAGAAGACGTCCGGCCAATGGTGGCGAGCGTCTTGATGAGCTGTGCCGTATATAGCGCGGGCGGCCGTAAATTCGCTCTCGTGACGAGGCTGCGAGACAGAAATGTAGCGGCAACAACGGAAATAACGGAACCAAGGTGAACCAACAGTATACATCAGAAACAAAACAATATGGCTGAAGGGCTATGTCTCTAAGAGCTTAACAAAGAAATTACAAGAAAATAAACAGTTTTGAGACGTGACTTCATCGAGCCCCGGTCTTGGCCGGCCGCCCATCGCGTTCGTCGTGTTATTGAGGAGGTTAATAGCCAACTATTCAGAACGCCCAAAACTTTAGGATCCAGTATATATTTACGTGAAGTCTATTTAATTGTTTATCTAATATTACATTTGCACGAGGGAACTGTCCATGAATCCTGACATTTTAGCGTTTTATTGGCTTGGACTGATTGTTAAGCTAAGCCAAATTTGTCACAAATATTTCATTGGTCTCATTTGTTTATTCATAAATGTTAGCCTTTTCCTGACTTGTTACGTTGTTGTTCTTCTGGTTTTTTCGCCTTCTGGGTGGTTTTCTATAGAATTAGACGGCATTTGGGAGACTAGTTTCTCAAATGGCGTCCACTTTTCCAGGCTCCGAAAAGGGTACAACGCCGAGAAGTCATCCGCACTGTTACCATGTTTTCCGGTACGCTTCAGGTATGCACTACCTGCTCTATATGAGAAGACATTCAGACTTGTCTTTGTTTCTGGAAGTTTAGCTTCTTCTCGAAGTACTTTGAAACAAAGCCCTAACTTTCAGGTAGATTTAGAGTGTATTTCCTCATGAATAACCAAATGAAGAAATATTTGGGGAGCTCTGATGCTCATCCCGTTGCCGAATTCCTTCCCCATGAAGCACGTCGAAATCTGATCCTATCCAACCCCGACAACGCGGCAGAGATTACCACATCCCTACACTGATCCCATCGCTACGCATAGTTCTGTCTAATTGGCTGTGTTATGCCCACCTAGGCGCTGGTGGGCGTACACAAATCACAACACGGCTACCGTTTCCGGTGCCCATTCATTAGTTGTTCTATTGTGTGACACATCCGCCAAATAGACCGCGAGAACTACCGTAAATATCGCTAAATATAGCAGCAGCAGAGCGACGCTGTAGACGAGAAAGTCAGCCGCCCGAGAGGCGGATATCTCGTGTGACTGTTGGTAAGCTCCGAGCAGTCTATGCTATCGCCATCAGTTTCGCCCGGTGATCATCGTGTCCGTTGGGGCTCCACCCCGACAACGCTTTGGCTATATAAGCCGCGGCTCATCGTGTATTCGAGGACCGTATCGGGCTCTCCTGGGGCCAGATTCATCAACCGCTTTCCGCCCTCCAACGGTGGAAATTCCGCCAAACCTGATGCTGATGAATGTCATATCAAGGGATTTGACAGTATTTTCACCACTAAAGGGCGGTAAGCGGTTGATGATTCTGGCCCCTGGTTAGAATAGGGTTCACTTTTGGTGTGACATAGTGCATAGTTTCCAGATGTGCATTCCTGTCTCGAAAGAAATCCTCGTCTCATAGAATCTTACACCGTGCGTGATATTCCATGAATTTTGACCCTCATTTTGTTTTTCTCCTTGAATCTTAAGAATTTTTTCTTTAGTAATTTGTATCTGATATTTTGAAGGTTTCCTTATAGGTGACACAAACATTGCTCCTAATCTTCAACATGAAAGCACTTTGGTGAAGAATTGACGTGATATGAAATGTACTACATCCATCTTAGCTAAACGTATCTTCGAGAAATACTTGCTCAAGTGGAACTATTTGTTACGGGCCTTTCGCTCGCAATACCGCAACATTAATCGTACCTTTTCTAAATAATTATGTAAGACCTTTTTTAGAGTACTGTAAGGTCACCTTCAAGATACAGTAGTATCAGTCAGACGGAAAGTATGACTGATAGCATTAGGTTGGCAACTAAATTCGTTGACTCTCAGGCATCTTCCACAAAGTGTCTATTAACAAATAACAAATAACAATTTTCATTCAAAGTAGGATTGCTTGTAACGCTAGACCGCTTCCCATGTATCAGCTAGCTGGTCCATCCCACAGCGTAGAACTCTTCTACTTTTGAGGCCAAGAGTCTTTCGAGGTGCATTTTGACCCGGTCCACATTAATAAACCGTCATCCTTCGAAGAAGTGCTGCAGATAGCTAAAAAGGTGGCAGTCACTCGGTGCACAGCTTGGGCTGTAAGGTAGATGAGTTAGACGCTCCCAACCAAGGTCGTCGATTTTTTGAAGCGTCCAATTCGCGACGTCTGATCAGGCGTTATCTTGCTGAAAGATAATTCCGCTCCTGAAAACCTGTGTGAACCGATTCTACCGGAGTTCATCCTGCGTTCGGCCATGCTGAGAAGAGTAGATTTTAGCTTCAATGCTAGAACAGCTTTTGATGATCTTCCAGAACTTGACGACTTTTTGACAACATCAAACGGAGAGCGCGTCGCGTGCCGTACTCTTGAAAAAATCGAAGAACTTGTCTGGGAGCATCTGACCCATCCACATTACAGCTTAGACTGTGCGCCGACTGACTACCACCTTCTTAGTTCGATGCAGCTCTTCTTGGTTGGAAGACGATTTATTAATGTGGACCAGGTCAAAATGCACCTTCAAGGACTCTTGGCCTCAAAAGTAGAAGAATTCTACAGTCGTGGGATAGATCGGCTAGCTGATAAGCGGGAAGCACTTCTTCGTTTCAAGGGGTCTTATTTTAATTAGAGATTGTCATTTGTTGCTTGTTAATAAATACTTTTGTTGAAGATTCTTGAGAGTCCATGAACTTAGTTGCCAACCTAATACTTGTAAGAAAGATCTTTAAGGGATGGCGCTAATCAATCTCTTTTAAGATGCGCCACGCATTCTGCTTCTACGGCAGATCGCGAAGGCAATTTGAATGCGTATTTGACTATACAATAACACTCGATGAACACATCAGCGATTCATCCTTCCCAAACAAGTCTGGTACCAATTCACCGATCCCGGAGGGAGAGATGGAAAGCTTAGATGGCCTGCACGGGAAATCCGAACCAAGAAACGCATTTCCGAGTCCAGCCGATGGCCGCACTTCCGACTCTGCTATCACATGCAAAGTGTTCTTTAGGAACGATCTATTTGGAGTTTCTTTTCCTTGAAGCATGACCTGACTCGTTGCTGCTTCATAATCTCGAAATGAATTGGCTTTGATCAAAACACTGGTTTTAAAATTGTGAATGATCATTTAGATATTAGATATGTTAAGATATAAAAATGAACTCTTCACATTTTTCTCACTCAACGAGAACACCAAGCAGCCTATTCTTCGCATTTCACCGCAGAAACAAAAAGGGTTCTAGTACCTTTTTCGGCTTCTATTGTTAAAATTGGGACGAATTGCCTGCTCTTAATTCCACAAGTTAGAAAACTTTCTTGGACAAAAAAAAAACGATTCTTTTTTCACCTTAAAATCAGTTTTACCAGAATAGACGATATTTTATTTTAACATATGATAGCTTTTTCAGCTAATTAATTGAGTACTAAATCGCTTTAAAATATCGGTTTTGCTAATCCTTCAAAAACAAGGTTTAGGGGTAGCCTTTCATGCAAAGTTAATTTCGTATTACTTTTTGGCTCATTGTCTTTGCTATGTTCTACGCTCCGATTACTCAGAGATTGACGAACCCGATAGCGTATTTTTTGAAATTTTTTAGGTCACAAATCGACATTTACCAAGCGTTTAAGAGGATTGTTCCGCTGCGGTGCAGAAACGAGCGCATTACAGAGATTTGTATGTTTATGTTTATGTTTATGTTTATGTTTATTTAACCCAACAACAAACAACAAAGTTGATAAACGAAACACGTAGCAAAAAAAATGGTTGGCTATACAACAAGAAATTAAGGAAATGATATGGAGGCAAATGTTATGCCTGAAACAAATCTGTTAGCTGAGAAAAGCCCAAGATTTAAATTCACTCCTCATCAATGTTTAGTCATTGATTCCGTAGAAGTCATTTCCATACAAAATTATGAGAAGATGTATTATCTTTCTTCCTCATACTTAGGTTAACTGCGATTAGACTGTGTGTGAACGTGCTGTTGGAGGGCAAAAAAGAGCGGTTTTTCAAAAACCAGCCAAGTTATAGCGTGGTATGTATGAAATTCGTAAATTTCGTACCACTCTCGAGCAACATTCTTGGCAAGTCACACCTAAGCGTAAGGATATAGCCTTTCGAACTTAGGCGAGGCCGCGCTTCTTTCAGTGACAGCCTTTGTCGCTTCTATAACTTCAGACTGGTTGACCATAAGAACCGCAACTATTGGTAGACTGATAAAATTTTTGGAATATTTTGTGTCAATGTATTGTCTTGTTTACCATCCAGCTTCCCATTCAGTACACAGTAAATTGCATGATATACTGAGAAAAAAGGAGATGACTTCACGTATCAATAGAGGAGAGAAATAACAGGATCCAGTCATATGTGTTCTTATAACAAATACAATCCCTGGGCTTAACTCAGACTATGCAGAATTTTAAAACAAGTGTGAAAAACACAAAAACAATCTACATAACAAGGAACGAATACTATAATACGTTACTCGTTGAGAACGACTACTGTACTAGCAAGATCACTACGGTAGAAAGATCCATCCAGCAAAGCCTCTTTAAAGACCTTTTGAAAGCTGAACATCCGACAAGACACTACAGCATGATCTAGGTGGTTCCTGAAATACTTGAGCTCAACTGCAAATAAATTCTTGATAAAACATTAAAAAAATCCCTTTTGTCTGAGATATGACTCTAGCCTCTGGTTGAAGATAGCTGCTGGCGATGAAACTATATCGTTTGGCAAGCTATTCCACACTCTCGGAGCTCGTACAAGAAACGATTCCAGAAAGTGCTGCGTTCGAACTCTTCCAGTAGAAATTCGCAGTGAATGGCCTCTTGTTCTATCGCTAAATTCCGAGAACTTAAAAATCTCATCACTGTCAATATCCACAGCACAACGGACTATTTTAAATATTAAATTTTCGTCATATATTACTCTTCTCAGCTGAAGGGATGTACTACCAAGAACAGTCAGCCTTTCTCGATAGCTGATTTTGAACAAGCCGTTTCTCATAAATATCTGGTTCGTAAATCTTTTTTGCACCCTTTCAATTTTGTCGATGTAGGTCCGCTTAGACGGAGACCAGATTGGTGTGCAGTACTCAAGCAGCGGCCTTACATAAACAGTGAAAAGTCGAAATAAGGTAGAACTGTCACGTGTTCGGAAAGCACGCAGAATGAAATTACATTTCATATATAAACAGCATGGGATGAAAATTGCCGTTTTTGCGGACCACCATACGTTCGCCATAGGAGTTCCGGTATCTACTAGACATAATCAACTTTTCAAATGAACTTGAGCTGTTTTGATGCATCTTCTGAACTAATCTGTGCTGCGATCCGAACAAACTGGTCCTGTATAAGTGGAATGATGAAGCTGGTGGAAGTTACAACATTCTGTCTGGGTAAAACAGACATTGTTTTCTCGAAAAATCTGAAGAAAACAGAAAAATTTTGCGAGAGGAAAAGGATATCAGATAAGGTTCAACCTTAAGAATTAACTGCGCTAACAAATGAAGAATATTAATTGAACGCAGATGTGTTTCTTCCAACCTCTCCTAGCAAAAACAAAATATTTTACTATCTTTGAAGAAAACTGATGCCAAGAAACATTAATCATTTTGTCCATTTCCATGCTAGTGGCACGTGTAGCGCAGTTGGAGGAGGCGCCGAATGTCGCGTGCACCCGATACCAGGTTCCTGGTTCGGATTTTCCGCCCAGACCAACCAAGCCTTCCATCCCTCCGGGGTCGGTGATTTGGTACCAGACTTGCCTGGGAAGGATAGAGCGCTGAATTGTTCATCGGCTGGCAAGCGCAAGACAATGTATGGCCAAAGGCGCATTCAACACGCCTCCACGACATCCCGTAGAAGTAGAATGCGTGGCGCATCCCAAAAAGGATTGAGTAACGCATTCCTTTATCCTTTTTTATCCTTTTTATCCATTTTCATGTGGCTCAACGATACAAGGACGTCCTTCATAGAGTGAGCCATGCACTTTAACTATTCCATTCTGATATTATTAGGTTGTCCCATAAGTCTTCGCCGTTTTTTTTTCAACGATTCACTGCAGATTTCGCCGGCAGTCTCTTGCATAGCGCTGCATAGCTTTCGAAAGATAATGATTTGCTCTATCAGAATATGTATTGCATTTCTTTTTTCATTATGAATTTTGTCATTTTTTAGGTTGTTGAAGTGAAAAGTGAAAAAGTGAAAAAGTAGCCATTTCCGCACCTGTTCTCTCTGCTTGGGTTTGTAACTTTTGCGCAGTTTTTTATAGCACTTTGAAGACAATGTTCTGCACTACAAGAATATGTGTTAGTGCTATTTGCTCATTTGTCCTTGATTGATTCTTAGGTCATCAAATAGGGACGTCCGACTTTCCCGTCCGAATTTTTACCAAAACTCCGGTTCTGTGGTTGAACTTTTTTGCCCTGACTGTCGTGCGAGTTGTTAAAGAATGTTTTTTGCGATCAAAACTCTTGCCTCAAGCAGGACTCGAACCAGCACCTTCTGCTTTCCGGGCAGCGATGCTACGCCTTCCACCGCCGGCGGTGATTGACCGATCGTAACACCGCGATATCCACGAGGCGCCTCAGCACCCACTCTTATATGGGGATCAGGGGTTTGCGTGCTTACGATTTACGATTTTACGATTTACGGCGATTTTGGCAGTTTTTCAACGATTTACGACATCTTGTGTTGTAAACCGTAAATTTTCGTAAATCTACGGGCAACGGATGTCCGAATGATGTGATGCAGATCAGGTGAGAAAGATGTGCCCATTCTCCTTTTTCTAATACTTAACTCCTACTTTTAGCGTAGTTTTTTCAATGTTCTAATGTGGCGCCATGACAGAGTGGTTTGGACTCCAACTTAACTTTACCAAAATTTTTGGCCAGCAACATGTGGCCGAGCGTTGTCGTTCAAAAAGTAAAAATTCTTTCGTCATGGTCATTTCCGCTTCCTGGCCTCACTCAAATTTTGCTGTTTTGCTGTCGACGATGTTCGCAGTCACTGTGGTGAGCTCGTCGTAGAACATTCCTTGGAAGTCCCACCAACAGTGCAGTACTACCTTCTCCTGATAGAGGTCGGTATTTGACTGCTTTGGAGGTGGTTCCCGCTGTGAGAGCCACTGGCACACTTCCCCGAGAAAATACTAGTACTTAACTTCTCTAGAAGTCAAGTACTTGTGAACTCGGCAGCTCAAGCTCTATCTTTTGACATATAGTTCTCAGTAGAGTTGAGCGATGCTTGTAGGCCAGAGAGGGCGCGACAACCTGTAGAGCGAGCGTTTGGGGAGTTTTATCGGAAATTCCCTGCCGTCCTAATCACAAATTGCTCTAAGACTGTCCAGCTTGCATTTGAAGTGCGCCTTGAACAGTGCATACAGGATCGAACCTATCAATCTAGTGGGCGCTACAGCTCGCGAATCGCGTGCGCGAGCGTGTTCGGACCGCAGTAACTCTGTAGAGATCGAATCGTTCCAGCTGCGGCTCGTGAATTCTGTAGGTAGTAGAAAGCTTCAGTAGTCCGCAAAAGGACACCGTTGTAGCTTCTAAACAGGCAAAATTATAGCGGTGCGAAAATGCAGCTAAGCCTTGTGTGACCCGATTTTTTCCAATTTCAGTCGACCACTGTGCAAAGACGAGACAAGCTGATGGCCTACAAATGCATAGGCACGCAGATCATTTCGCCGCCTGTGTGGTCGTCGTGAGCGGTAGGCTATTGACCGGCTCTGCATCGGTTGTCGTATTTCTGTCCAACCGACCTCCTTCTGCCGCTTCAACCTCCCTGGTTTCCTCCGAAGTCATCGTCATTCTACTCTATTCGCCTCCAGTGCTGTCTACCAATATGGATGCCGGGTCTAAGCCTCTTAAGACCACACCCCGTGCGCATCCGAAGACGGGGCGGAAAGTACCACCAGGGAGGCGCCCTTCCATCGATCTGCTTGACCCTTCGACCACCACCTCGGCTACCGACCTAATCGCAGGAAGTGTCGGCGCTTTACTGAACGACTCGACTATTCCCGACTATATTCGTGCTATCATCTCTTTGCTGTTAGAAGAAAGGAAGCGACACATCACCATCCTGGAGAAACTTCGTGAGTTAAGCGACGACAATGGCCTTCTTCGTGCTGCCAATCTGAATGTTCGATCTATGTTGGCCGTTTCGCAGGACCAGTCCTCCCAACATACTCCTGGTTCTTTTGAGCGCTCCTCTTTGCAAGTTAACGTGTGCGACTGTGCTGAACGCAAGGAGCGTGCACGTTCAGTAATCTTCGCCAATATACAGGAAAGCTGCCTTCATTTGCCTTCTGAAAGAGTTCAGGATGACTTTCAACGTGTTCGTTTTATTCTAGATTTCCTTGGTGTTGACTGCCCTGTTATTGCCGCCTATAGGCTAGGTCGTTTTAATGCACGTAGGCCTAGACTCATAAAGGTTCTTTTACCATCATCTATTTTTGCGTCGTTAACTGTCAAGCGTGCTCCTCGACTAAAGCACTTGCACTGGCAAAGGCGCCCCTTTGTTCGCCCTTCTCTTCCCAAGGAAGAAAGGGAAAAACTCAAGCATGGGCAAGGAGCACGTCACTGCAGTAGTACTCGAAACCGCTCTTCATCTGTGACTAGTGAGATTTCAACTGAAGTCTTATTGACGGCAGATCGTGTTTCTGATTCCTGTGTTACTAGAAGCATCGTGAGCACTAATTGCTCTCCACATGCTGTAACTGCTAATTTAAACATCTGAAATCTCAGCGGATTTCGAATGATGGATTGTCATGCTTCCTTGCAAATATTCGCTCGCTAAACAAAAACTGCAATGCACTTGCTTACCTGCTCAAACGCTACAAGCCGGATGTCACCGCGCTTTCTGAAACTTGGCTCTCTACTGATGTGAATAGTGGCTCTCTCCTCGGGGAATTTACTCCTCTCTACGCAATCTTTCGATGTGATCGTATTAACAAGAGAGGGGGAGGTGTTGCGCTCATATTAAATCATTCTTTGTCGCCGCATTTCGTTTTTCAGGAAGCTGTCCCCAATGCATATGAACTTCTCTGCTGCGACATATTTGTAAAAAGTCATTCCACGAGGCTAATTGTTGTCTATCGTGCCCCGTCCTGTCCCAACCCAATGATGCTTAAGCTTGTTAAAGCCCTTAGCGACTTAATATCATGTGACAATCCGTGCTTGGTTATGGGCGACATTAATCTGCCCAAAATCGATTGGTCGGTTCCGTATGCTCCCAACTCCTCCATGGAAGCTGTTTTTGTGAGTTTCTGTGTTGAACATATGCTCACTCAGCATGTTCTTCATGCTACTCTGGGAGCTAACATTTTAGATGTGGTGTTAAGTACGATTCCGCATTACGTTTCTGATGTTATGGTTACTTGTCCGTTAGGCACGAGCGACCACGCTTGCATTTCCTTTAGGTTAGACTTTCCTAAACCGAATGAAACTGTTGTATTGAAAAGGGATTTTAAGGCTGCCAATTTTGAACTCATCAGGCTTTATCTTAGTCAGATCGACTGGTATGGATCATTTTCAACACTCGAAGCTGTAAACGATATGTATGAGATGTTCCTGGCAATTCTGATCCACTGTATTGACATTTACGTTCCCTTAGTCTCTGTGAAAGCCCACTGCGGTTCCTTACCGACACATTTGCACCGCTCTTTCCTCCTCAAGTCCCAAGCTTGGGACAGGGCAATGGCAAGTGGCAGCCGCGAACATTGGGCGATGTTCGATTTCCACAGAAATAAATTCGAAAAAAAGCTGGCAAAGTACAACAGGCATATCGAGAAGAAGCTGATTGAGTCAAGGAACAAGGGCGGCTTTTATAATTACCTCAATGTCAAGCTGAAAAACAAACCCAAAATTGGTCCTCTACTTTCAGATACCGATGTCTTCTGTAGGACTGATAGTGAAATAGCCGAGCTATTGGCTAATAGCTTTGAGAAAGTCTATAGTTGTAAGGACGACAGTACCAGTTCTCACACCGCCCAGGCACTGGTACCTGTCATGACTGACTCGGCGTGGTTCTTCGCTGAGGAAATTCGGAGTATTATCATCAGTTGGCCGAAGTCATCTTCACTAACGCCCGATAACGTCCCCTTACCGTTTATCAAAGCAGTTATTGATCACATCGCTGCACCCCTTGAGTTCTTGTTCAATCTCAGCTTCATGAGGTCGGAGGTACCCGTGAGATGGAGAAAGGCCATAGTCATCCCTATACCTAAGAAACCTCCTTACTCGTCACCCGAAAATTATCGCCCCATTAGTATAACCTCAGTTTTTGCTCGTACTTTTGAAAAAATCCTCAAAAAGAAAATTGTGGATCATTTAATGGAGCATTCGATTATCTCGCCCTACCAGCACGGGTTCCAAAAAGGGAAATGTACGGTAACAGCAATGCTCCAGTCGCTAAATGACTGGACGTTGGAGTTGGATAAGGGCAATTCTGTGGATGTTATCTATCTTGACTTTTCTAATGCTTTTGACAAGGTATCTCATGCAAAACTACTTCGCAAACTGGTTTTGGTCGGCATACATCCAAGGATCATCTCTTGGCTCTCGTCCTTTTTGTCTGACAGGAGCTTCCAGGTGCGTGTGAACGCTTCCCTTTCTACACCTCGATGTGTTGTCAGCGGCGTACCACAAGGTGGTGTCCTCTCCCCGGTTCTTTTCAACATCTATACGTATGAGCTTCCCGGCCTCCTAACTTCTACAGGTGTTGGCTGTTGCGCATATGCGGATGATGTAAAACTTTACCACAGTGTGATTGATATGCAGTCGCATGATAAACTTCAAGAGGCTGTCGATGTCGCACTGCAATGGGCCAATGACTGGGATCTCCCACTGTCCAGCTCTAAAACCAAGTTCTTGCGCATTGGACCGTCAAGACTAGAATGCAGCTATGTTCTTGATGGGTCTTTGATCGATAAAGTTGATAGCGTTCAAGATCTGGGCTTCTTAGTAAACGAAAATCTTACGTTTGACAAGCATTGTGAAATGATAGCTCTGAAAGCCTCTAGGTTGGTCTACAATCTCTTCAGAGCCTTGACAACAAAGGATTCTCGTATCCTAGTTCGTGCTTTTAAAACCTATGTACGGCCATTGCTTGAATATGGCACAGCTGTCTTTAACCCACACAAGAGAAAACTAGTAAAGAAGATTGAATCAGTCCAGAATAGTTTTACTAGGAAAGTTATGATTCGTAGTCTTGGTTTTTCTTATGATCAAATCCCCTCTTCTAAGGATCGTAATATCATTCTGGGCTTGGAGACCCTGGAATATAGAAGGAAGAAGAATGACCTTATATTGTTTCATAAAATCCTTTATGGCAAGTGTGATCTGTCTTTATCTCCCCTTGGAGAGGAAAGGGATTCCACTACTCGCGGTAGTTCACGCAAATTAGTGCTTCCCAAAACCAGAACTAGATTTCGATACCATTTTTTTGCGCATCGTGCGGGTTCCGACTTTGTAAAGATGAGCAGGAAAGCATGTGTTCCTTATGATACCAAAGGTTTCATTAAATTGTTGGGCAGTTATTTGAATCCTTGAATTGTTGTGTTTTTGTGTTAGGTCACAGTTTTTTTTTGCACTGTCGAGTTGTTAGTTTTCTTGATTTTTCTCTTTTTTTGCTTTTCTGATTCACATGCATGTTCATGTAATAAAGAAGAAGAAGAAGATCACTTAGGGTACTACTTCCGCCCTTACTCGCGCACATTTGAGTTTTTAACACTCGCAATAACACCATTCTGTTCAGCTCGGAAGGCTCTATCGAACGGTGTCACTTTCGACCAACTTCAGAAAAATCGATTTTTTGACAATTTCCTATCGAGACGTGGGCGCCCTAGGCGAAGACTGCGACGATGACGTCATCGAAAATCGATATTTTCGAAATTGGCCAAATTTCCTCGTCCAAAATCATTTAGGGGGTTATTTGGACCGCTGATTACGAATCCGACGTCCTTTTTTGAAAAATTCGCAAAAATTTGGTGGGTAGGTTAATTCAACAGTCATTCAAGCGATGAAATCTTTTTGTTGCAACACCATGTATAGGTTAAGATAAAGCTTCGACCTTCTTAGAGTCGTTTAATGTTTGATTTGAGACCCTGCCCTTCGCCTTACCAGAAAGAATAGTGAAATAAAGAAGGAAAAGTTTTGGCAAGAAAATTGTTCAGCTTTAGCTGCGAATTACACAACAAATAAACAAATATTTGATTAATTTGTATTAACATTAATAGGAGAGCCCATAAAAATTCGGTTGTATTATGCCACACGAGATCGTGCCTCAAACTTGGGTGACTAAACCATCGAGCCCGTAGGGTTTACGAATTTCCGGAGACATACTACAGATACTTATGATCAGACAAAAAACCCTCTTCTATTACATATGGTGGGATGTCAGGTAACTCTTACGATTTACAGTTTACGATGTACGATTTACAACGGTTTTTTCGTAGTTACGACTTACGATTTACGAAACTTCGAATTTCATTTATGCACACCCCTGGTCGGGAACACTGTCCTGCGAGAGTTGGTTGGATCGTTGTTCTTATTGGTTATGATTAGCTAGCGCGGTTCCACCTCCTAATGCTGGCCACATTCGCGACATAGACCGCTTACTCTATGCTCAAGTCATAGAGGATTACAGGACCAATATCAAGCTTTCAGATTGTTGAGAAGAAAGAATGTCGCAAGTCAATCAAAGCTTATTAATGTAGAATTCGTAGCCCATACATTAGATCAGAAACCCGGAAACATGGGGCATTCATCAGGGATGCAGCGAAGATGGTAGACCTTCGATGAAGAATACCCTTTAGGAGTAACAATAGCTCTCTAGAACTGAATTGATTGTAGGGTATTTGCAGAGCATAAAGCGCTGACTTGTTCATCGGCTGGCCACCGCAAGTCACTGTATGGCCAAATACGCATTCAAATCGCCCCACGACATCCCGTAGAACTAGAATGCGTGGCGCATCCCAAAAGGGATTGAGTAACGCACTCCTTTATTCTTATCCTTTGCAGAGCATGCATAGGCCTAAAATGAGGAAGGGGGAGAAATAATCAAGATTAAAGCCATTACGGAGAAGTATCTGATCAAATTTACTGTGGTGGAGGACTTCAACAACTTCCTCCAGCTACCGTACTGAAACCGTCGACGTTACATACACATATTTACACAGCGCGGCGGGTTCAGCAGCTTCTGTTCTACCGTAATCTCCTTAGTGGGGAATTGTAACAGCAGCGGATGATAAAGGCGAAGAAGCGCTCGGCTCTCAATCAAACGCAAAAAACCCGTTTCTCGCTATTCACCGCAGCGGTTCGCCTCCTCTGCGGCGCGCGGCACACACGTGAATTACTTCGAGAGACGTATAAAAGAAGACCTCCGTCTGACCATGCCCCGTCGCCGCGACCTCTGTCAGCCGATCGAGAGAGAGAGGGGCGCTTTACGTCGTTCTGTGATCATTGTCTGCTCAGACAGCAATCCGTGCGAGGCCTTTACCGTTGCGAGTCTGTGCTGAGGCCGCTTGAAGATGTTCAGCAGGGTCTTCAGACTTTTGAGTTCAGAAGACTCGCTGATTCAGCTTGGCAGCGTAATCTTACTCTTTGGACTCTTCTGAGGCACATTTTGTTCTTAACACCTCAGTAGTCACGACCGCTTACCCAAATCCCCTTGATGCTCCATCTCCATGGTAACTAGAAGGCAAATCTCATCAATTTCAATCAGCGTTCGCATATAGGTTATGTACCCTAATCCTAGATGCCTGGGGAAAGAATATTGACTTAGAGTTGGTCCCTTTCAAAGATCACTCTTTGGCATTGCTTGTGCATTGAACGTTAGTAGTACCTTCCATCCGTTATAATTTAGTTTCTTTCTCCGACGTTCTTGTTCCTCTAGCAACGATAATCCTTGTCGAGTAGGGAGGTCGAAAAAAGGAATTTTGTGGGTATTTTTCTGAAAGCTACAGTAACCTTTGAGCGACCTAGTGGGAAGTCGAGAAAAATTCGCGTTTAGCGACATCGGTTTTTCGCCAACGTTTTTCGTTTACTGTGATAATTTTAAATGCCGATGTTAGTCTACCCTTTAAATGGATACGCCACGCATTATGCTTCTCCAGAATAAACAAAACGAGCTTGAATTTGTACATTTGGCCTATGAAGGAGCTTGCCACGAAGAGCCGTAAGTCAAATCAGAGGTGTATCCTTTAGCCAAGCTTTGTACAAATTCAGCACACCCCGTTATGATGAAAGACCTGTGGTTACTTAGTTTGGATCGGACTCAAACCTGGAATCAATTTAAGACGTAGGCGTAAACCGCCGCCTTTTTCGGCATCGCTGCGGGCACCAGTCGGGTTAGAACCAGAGGGGAGTAGCCGTGCTGGTTAAGTGCCCTAAAGGATCTTAAACGAGTCCTCTAGCATCGTATCTCGTCGAATTTTCAAGGTTCTTCATATCGTCATTCCTTCCTAAAAGGATTTCCCATGAGCACTGTCTATAAGTCATATAGACGTAAGGATGGCTCAGCCGGTAGGAGCGCAGACAATAGCCCGAATCCTGAATCGATTTTAAATTCCGCTCTCTTCATGACTCCGAACTCGGTAAAGTGTTTGTCAGCGTCTTCGTTTTGGATCGCCTACCTAATCAACATGTTCCTGGTAGGGCACTGCAGTCGGAGAAGGAACGAGCCTTTGAGTGCACCCGATTCCAGGTTCCTTGTTCGGCCCCCTGCCAAGGCGAACCAAAGCTTCTATGGTAGATGAATTGCCACCAGATTTGTTTGGGTACGATAATACACTGTACTGTCCATCAGCTAATAGAGCATAAAAGACACGAATTCAAACTGTCTTAGTGCCAACATGTAGAAGTAGAATGCGTGGCGCGTTCCACAAATTATTGATCAACACTGTCCTCTATCCCATATCATTTACGTAATCACCAAGTGCTAATTTTGTCCAGTGCGAAGTGGTAATCGATAATGGACAAACTATTAATAAAAGCGTCAGATTAAGAAAGTCGTTCATCAATAATCAACTATGTTCTGAAACATCACATCTGTAGCTCAACTAATCGATAATCGATCAGAGCATTGTCAACACCTCTATGCGGTGATCATTAGCGCTGTCAGGTGTTGTTCGCCGGCACAGACACACCAAAACACATCTTTCACCGTTCGTGACACCGTTCTCGTTCTCGTTCTACTGCGTGCATTGTTATGAATTCGCACCGGATACCGCCGTCGGCCTTTCAGAGACGGGGTACAAATGGGCCTGAACGGTATTCAGCCGATCGAGATGGGACGCGACGGAGTGGTGAAGACGCCGTACGTGCCAGCTGTGCCGTTGACCCGCGGCCAGAGGGTGAAGGCCTGGTTCCGCAAGTACTTCCTCGAAGGTTGGCGGTTGCGGAATCGATTATTGATTGGACAAAATCTCATGGCTGCCGGTTTCAGGTCAACATCTGGAAGACGATGCAGCCGATCAGCTACAACACCTGCCCGAGAATCCCACCTGGGAGGATCTGATCTTCATCAAGTACCGAAAATTCGTCGCTATGCTCATTCCATTTGTATTCATGCAGGTTTGTCTTTAATGGGTGGCGAGAAAATCGATACTAATCAACAATCGATCGCTCACATTTCTAGACAATTTGGTGGATGCTCGCCTTTCGATACAACTTCTTTCAATACTATCCCGACTATTGGCATATGCCCGTGACCATGATCATCGGTTCCCTTGTTGGAGGTATGAATCGATTTATTGATTTCGTAATAAAATTAGAAATCACATGAGGTGCTTTAGGAATGACCTCCGAAGGCAGTGGTGCTGTGGCGTTTCCGGTGATGACTCTTGCGCTGCATATTGCTCCGTCAATCGCCAGGGATTTCTCGCTTATGATCCAGTCCTGCGGTTAGCAATCAATTATTGATTTCTTTGAGCGCTGGGTCGTAAAACTAAAAAGGAAAGAGTATCAGACGGAGTCGTTAGCACATTTGCAGAAAAGATGTTGAAACAGAAATCTTCCCTGTTGATAAACACGACGTCTGAATAACCAATCAATTATCGATCAAATCAGGCGTACATGGGCTATCTTTAAGTGCATACTTCTGCCACATAGTGAGGGGCTAGCGATTTCGCTCGATCAAAGAACGGCTGTTAGACCATTAAAATCGATTAAATATCGATTGCTCTTATTGACTATAAACGAAGTGAACTGCAATTTTCACTATTGATCTCTGAAGAAAGGTCGATTTACTAGCAGTTCTACCTGAAAAAGCAATCAAGCTATGCCTTGACTATTTAGAGTTCTCATATAGCTTGTTTTTTATGTCATCTAAAAATGTTCATATCTTCAGAATCTGTAATCTTTGTAAAGGTCTGTATCTGAGTGTCAATCAAACATTGATCGAAGTAGTTTAAGGAAGGTTTTACGTCTTGAAACGATAGACCGCAACTCCCATAACGGGAGCATTTTCTTCTCGCCACATTTTGAAAAAATCGATAAGTTGATCGAATTGATTGGTGACAATATCATAGGTGATCAATAAGCTTACAGCTCTCTACTGCGAATGCTGTGCGAGTCCATTGTTATTTTTTGCATAACAGTAAGCTAATATATAAACTATTCACAAACAATGAATGGAGCAGTGATATTTGTCGTTAGTGTGGCCTACATAGCAAGTGGAGACGCATCAGACCAATAAAACCGCGTTAGATGCTACCAAGTGGAGCGTATACGGTAAGTGCCCTGATTTTCTGAGACGTATTCGGTTGGTGCGCTGACTGGATGAGCTTGCTCGGTGAGTACCCGCCCGCGGAGCAGACATTCCAGACATTCCCAGAATAAATCAATTATTGATTGATCGTAACGGAAAAACAAGGTGTCATTTACACCATGGTGCATTCGATGACAGCATTAGGAAGAGTTGGAATTCTTTTTCAGTATATAGGTGCTTTGTATGCTGATTATTGTGCAAGCTGACTTTTCTCCTCCTCTCTTTTCGTATTCAGAGTATTCGATCAGAAAAATCTTCCAAAACTAACACTTTTGGGAAAGCTTAATCGACTATTGATCGGCAAACTCAGACTGCTAAAGCAGAGTTGAGAAAAGCGTTGCAAAAAGTACGAGTAGTAATGAAACTAAAATCAATCGATTATCGATTCCAGGAATGACATCGGCTCTGATGTGTGTGATGTTCATGAAGGTAAAGATCGAGAATCGTGCTGTTATACTCGGAACACTGGGAGCGATTCCTGGTTTCATCATTGGAGTCCACTTCGTGAGTTTGCCAGCGACAAAATTGATAGCAGACAGCTGGTTATGAATACGTCTTCCAGGTTGACCCCCTCTTCACGGGTGCGCAAAAGAAAATGATGTTCGTGTCGATCTGGACGGCATTCGCCATCGCTCTGGGGATCCTGAACTCGCAGAGGAAGCGTACCACCTTCCGCGAGATCCCCGAGTTCTGTTTCTGGAAGGGAATGGTGCTGTTCTGGACGGGTTTCGTTGGTGGTAAGAGCGTCTTTTCAAAGCTGTCTTGTTCATACTCTTTCGTAGCGTAGAAATCGATATATCGATTTTCAGGTGTGTTCGACGCGTTCGCCGGCTCCGGTGTCGATATCTGCATATTCTCCATCATCACCCTGCTCTTCCGAGTCACTGAGAAGACGGCCACGCCCACTACCGTTGTGCTTAAAGGTCGGTCTGGTCCAAAGTGCCGTTGCTGTTATCAGACAGATCACACGTACTTCTCGCCGCATTACACACAGCAATGCTGCCGGAATCCTTTGAAGTCTTTGTTTGTCCACGCGTCTCCTTAATGGCAGTTTATCACCCTCCGCTATATGTGTAAGGTTATGCCCCTCGAACCTAGTTCTGGTGCTGGATGATTCTGCAGTCGACGCGCAGTTATAATGCCGTGATACGCTGTGATAAGCGGTGCGGGAGTGGAAACAACACCGATGTAGCATCTGATGTCTGTGGCGGAACTATGTGATTTACAACTTCATCGTCAAACATCGGCGAGACCTGTCTGGGACAGCGATCGGGAATGCATTGACGACAATGCTACCATTATAAAGATAGGTACAGGATCTCGTTTTTCTAGAGCATTCCTATGCACGGCTTAAACCAGGCTTGTGAAAGAGAACGTATTCCTCGATTGCGCGATAAAAAAGAAATGCTCATCTGTTCACCTTTCCGAGGCGTTTCAAACCATCTGTAACAGCAGTTTCACTGACTCCTAGACGTTCCGCAATCTCACGGACTGTTTGCGATGGATCAGCTTCCACGAAGGCCTTCCAATCGTCGTCCTGGATTGCTGCCGCTTCGAGGTGCATCTTCAAGGTTGAAATTTCCAGAACGAAATTTCTCGGGCCACCGTCGCGCGGTCCTTTCTCCAACACTATTCGGCCCCCGCACATGGCGGACTTGCCGGGCTAATTCGACGACGGATTGGCCCAGTCTGAAGTTGAAATGCAATATCGTTCAGAATTGCTCTTCAATAAGTCCTCGAAGAACACACAACTACTATTAAGCAAAGGCTAGCCACAAATTGTTCCGTCAGATAGAGCGAAGAATTCCGTATTAGAATTTATAAAACATTGTTCGTCTGAAGGGAGGTGGCGAAACGAACCATTAGAGTTTGCTTTTAATACTTACAATCCAATGCATAGCATACTAACTTTGATATTTTGTTGATCATTTTGTCGGCTGGAGGTCCTCTCAGGGGGGACCACAACTCTTCCAGACCGCTCGATCTCTGGCTGCTTGCATCCAGTGAGGCGGACTCCGCTCTCTCAAAGATCTTGAGAATGAGTTGCCCACTGCGTTGGCGGTCGTCCCAGTGGTCTCTTATGGTCTCTTGGGAGCCATTCTGTGACACAGAGACTCCATCTATCGTCCTTTCGTCGAAGCAGGTGTCCGGCCCAGCGATATTTGGACTTCTTCATGTACTGCAGTGGGTCTGCTAATTGCGACTTCTCCCGTAGCTCCGAGCTTCGTAGGCCTTCTTGCCATTGCTGACGAAGGCTCGTCCTTAGAAGACATCTCTCCAGTGCACGATGCGTAGTTTGCATCGCTCTGGCGATTGTCTCGTTGTCGGTCCAGGTTTCCGTCGCGTAACACATCGCAGGCAGTACAGAGGCGTTGAATATCGAGGCCCTGAGTCCGGCATTCTTGACCTGATCGGTGACTTCGCGAGTCGAACTGAAGGCTGCCCATGCTGCGCGTCTTCTGCGGGCAATTTCAGGGGCGAGGTCGTTATCCATGTTCAGCTCTCTTCCCAGATAGACGTAGGAGACGACCTGTTGTATAGCGACTCCATTTAAACTTACGAGTCACGTGTCACACCACTGGTTGACCATAAATTGCGTTTTGGACATATTCATGTCCAATCCAATCTTTTATTATTATTTTTTAATGTAAAAATGCGAATTATATAATTATATATTATAGTTGAATATTGATTCAGTAATAAACGAAAAAAGCAATGGCACAAAAACCGCCAGAATGTTTCTGATAACCTAATAGTATTCCATGTTTCAGGTATAAACGCCGTCATTGGCTTCTTCTACCGTGCAGCCATGATGGGTGATGTGTCCGCCATGGCCTGGACGTACTTCTCGCTCTCAGTTCCGGTGTCTTCGATCACGGGACCCGTTGGCAGCTTCCTCGGTTCGCATCTCCACAGACAGGTGAGTGGTTTTCATCAACACACTGAAGGAGTAACAACCAAAACTGGAAACAACACGTCTACATGCAGGTGATCGCCGGATTCGTCTACATCCTGGAAGTGGTCGCTCTCATCGGCTTCCTGTGCACAAAGCCAGGATGGCAGCTGATTGCCGCTGGAGGTTCGTCCAGTACGCCTTTAGTTCTCGCTCCTCACAAGAGGTCAAAGCGCTCGTCTTCAGGCTGCATCATCTTCGGCGGTTTCGTCTTCTTCACGTTCATCTCGAGGAGTGGTAACTACCTCCTGAAGGGTGTCGAGGAAGCGGAGCTGAAAAAGCGACGAGCTGGAAATGTGTGATTGACCGGCTGAACTGGCCTGCCATTAACTGATTAGACCTGCGGGTGTCATAACGCCGACATTTGTTCCTCGCATACGCCTGTTATTCGTCATTACCTAGGGTTTTCTCAAATGTTCAAGTGGAACCTGTACAGTTTTTTTGACTTCGTTATGATCTCTGAAACATAAAAGTTAAAACTTTGTGACAGTGTGCATCAGGGATGTGCGGAATTTCCGTTTTCGTGTTCCGAATTCCGGTTTCCCGCCGTTTTTAGTCTTTCCGTTCCGTTCCGTGTTTCCCTTTTTCTAGGCCGGAAGGCGGAACGGAAATGGTGACTCATCACTCATTGACTGTTTTTCACTGAATTCATTCCCCTCTTGAACTTAAACGAAGGACCGATGAAAGAGATCAACTATGTGTAAGCTTTTTTGTGATAGTGTTGCTTTCAAACCGGTGGTGCATCTAGAGGCCGGATTCATCAACGACTTACAGAACTTTAACAGAGAATTCACAGCGGAAAACTCAGATAATGCGGCTTATATCGCTCACTGTATCGCTTGATAAGCCGTGCTATCAGAGATTTCGGCTGTAATTTTCTCTGTAAGTAGCCGAATAGTATAAGGCCAAGAAGGCTTCATTAGTGTTTGAATCAAAAATCAAATTCCTTATCGGGAGCAATCTTTCCCCAATAATAGCTCTGGCTTGGTGTTCTACATCAGAGTTCTACAAGCACTCTTAGGTTGCTATCAATCCTTTCCACACGGAACATTGGATATATCCTAATCGGAGGAGGGCATACGGTGTCTTGCCTCTCAACCCCTTCTTTCGAGTTTGTCCTAGAATTCCAGCTACATCCAAGTGATACTGTGATACGTATTCGAACGCAGAGTGGGTGTCGTGTCGTAGGAAGCCAGACAGAATTGCAACCTTAGCGCTACCCCTCCCAATTAGGATACATCCGGTACATTCAATAACACCGGTTAAGCGTTAGTGGCGAAGAAAAACTTTTTTAAACTTTTATTGTACAGCTGTCCGGATGAGTGCAAAAGTGTTGTTAATTTTTTATTTTTTGAAAGTGAAACAAATTAAACCTTGTTGTTTTAAAGAGCAAGAAAGCGGTAATTATTTAGTGCATCAAAAAATCAGATTGCGCCATGCACTCGAAAAGCTTTTCGCGATTTTTGTTTGATTGATACTGTAAATGCTGCTTTTATGAAGCATCGAAGTGAGAAGATGTATACTCTTTACAATCGCTTTTATTCCACCGTTAGAATAATGAGACTCCATGCAAACAGCAATTTTGCCTCCAGTCGAATGAAAATCGTCTTGGACGAGTGCATGGCGCAATCTTTTCTTTTCGCGTCGAAAAAGTTCCGCCCTCCTGCTCTTAAAAACACGCTACAAACCATTACTTTTCCACAAAACATGAGAATTTTATAAAATTTCAAACAAAGTGTTTACTTATTGGGCAATTCGACGTATATTTAGGAGAAGTTAAATGAAGTAAAGAGTTTTGAGTTAATTCCGTTTTTGTGTTACGTATTCCGGTTTCCGCTAATTTTTGAGCTCTTCCGTTCCGTATTCCGTGTTCCGCTTTTCTCGAAAAAAATTTCGCACATCCCTCGTGTGCATGCAATGAACCACTTCAAAAGCAATAACCAAAAAAGAACCAGTTGACCGTATTGTAACGAGAGGTCAAGAATAAGAAACAGTCAGGTAGACCGCCAAAAAATCTTCAAGATAACAGGAACAGTAAGCATAGGATCCGCACGAGTCATATTCGAACATCCGGCCAGAAAGATCCGATCCCAATTGTCCAAGCTCGACTTTCGATAAACCTTGGCATGTCGATTTCAGATCGATGTTGAATGTTTGAGCTAATATAATGATTCGGATCGGTGTTGAACAATTCAACACCGATCCGAATCATTATATTAGGTCGTTGCATACGGAATGGCCGATTTTGCTACCTCAAATTCTGGTCGATTTTTCATAGGTACGAATGTTCCGGTTTGAGGCACTGTAGTTTCTGAAAGCGCAGATTCTCCGCTTTCTTAACATTCGTAGCGTTTGTGACATAATTGCCTCTTGTCGAGTTTTTGATGTCGCTTTTACAGTATGGATCGACGTGATATTTGGGTGCTCTACTTTTATGAATGGAAAAGTGGACACAACGCAGCGGACGCAGCTCGTGACATCAACGCTGCATTTGGGGAGGATTCCGCTGAGGAATGCACAATTCACCACTGGTTCGAAAGGTCTCGATTTGGAGATGAAAGTCTAGAAGAGGAAGACCGAGTTAGGTCGCCGTCACTCCTTAACGACGACTAACTCCGCGCCATGGCGGAAGCGAATCCGCGTCAAGCGATGAGAGAGCAAGTACGTCATTCCGGCGTTAATGGCAGCACTATCAGTCGCCACTTGAATGCGATCGGAAAAAGGAAGAGATGGATGAATGGATCCAGCACAACTAACCGCTGGGCAGATGCTGAAGTGCAGCAACACCTGTGCTGCGTTGAGGCTGTGCAATCTAAAGCAGCCTTTTTTGGAGAGGATCGTGACATGCGACGAAACTGGGTCCTTTGTGACAATCGTTGTCGCTCTGCACAAGGGCTGGACAAGAATGAGAGTCCAAAGGAGATGACTAAATCAAGTCTCCATCCAAAGAAGACCTTGGGGGTTCCATCCAAGGAAGACCATGGTGACCGTGTAGTGGTCAATGGCTGGTGTAGTCCATTACATGCTCTTAAAGTCTGGAGGGACTATCACAGCGGACAAGGGCTGTGTCGAAATTGAAGTGACCGGAATGCACCAGAATTGATTGGGAGCAGCCGGTTACCTGTTACCGGACTCATTGTTAATGTTATGGGCTGCAATAACACCTCAATGAAAGTCAACAATTGTTTTGAAAAACTAAAAGTCATAATAAACTCCGATGATTACCAGAACTTTGTTCCTAAGGAAAATCTAGTTTTATGGGCTGATAAAGTTTCTTTTCCAGCAGGACTGGGTACCAGCGCGTGAATAGAAATCCTCAAATCCACAATCCAACCAATGCCAAAAACTATAGGCCTATAAGTATCACTTCTGTGTTTGCAAGAGTATTGTGAATGGTGCCGCTAGCGCATCTCGTCGTCGCAGCGACAGAAAACTCACTGTTTGAATGTCCCGGTTCTCTGTAAGAACCCTCCACTAGATGAGTCAGGAATGTACTTACTGCCTGTGAATCAAGCGGGGTGGTTTGGGAGTCTTGGCTTAAAATTTTTCAGTCTTGCAGATTTCGTCAGCCCAGGAGGGCCGCTCGCACACGTCCCTTTGGCTGTGTGGAGCTTCGTCCCGAACTTCTCCAGGTGCTGCCTCCCTAACGAGTAAGATCGAAGCCCTCGTCCACGCTCTACTCGGATATCTCTTGCCATTGTACTTGTTTCCTGATTAGTCGATCTCTTACCTCTATTTGAATTGTACGCTCAGATAAATAGCTTAGTATACCAAGTCTCTAGTGTTCTTAAAGAAAAAGGTTGAAACCATCATACCAACCGCCTCTCATAAAACAGCTTGGGGCCAATCACCTTTTTTCTTGTTCACTCAAGACTTCGTTTGCTCGGGTTTTTGCCTCAGCGCACTCGTCTCGTTGTGTCTGTTCTCGCGCAATAGTTATCCTCGCACGAAAGTGAGTGAGTGAACTACTGCTTTCTCTTCAGCAGCTCTATTGTGCAAGTCACCTTCGTGGGAACAGCACTCTGAGAGTTGTTCGAGCGGAGCATCTTCTAGGAGGTGATCCCTGCAAGGCTGAGCTGCCGGAAACAGGAATCGAGAGTTTCGCAATCGCTCCGCCGTCGACAGTGTACGACGTAAAAGGGTTGAGAGGATAGTGTATTATCTTCAGGATGTAGGACAAGACTCCGACCAACCCTACGGTCGAGATGCAGTTGGGCACCGTGTCACCGTGTCGTGGCACCGTGTCGTATCACTGAACGATTCAGACGACGATGAAATCAAGGTCAGTGGCAAGGCGGTGCAACTGGTGAAAGACATCCAAGTGCGTGTTTTGGCCGAAGTGGCAAAACACCTAAGGGTGTCGGACGCAAGGAGAGTAGAGATTGAAAACGTGGCTCAGATGGCTGCAGAGGAAGCTGTCGCGGCCGTCAGAAACATCTACTCTCGTATCGAAAAGCGCAATAAACGACAAGAAATGCAGCAAGATTTGCAATTTCAGGAAATGCTCCGGCAGAGGAAGAAAGAGCAGGACGAGCTGATCCAGCTGAAACAGTTGCTAGCGCTGAGAGATCAAGAACTTAGCGTGCTCAGACAAGCGTAGGAGGCAAAAAGCGGGTCTGCTCAACCGATGGAAGTGGACGAAACGAGTAAACCAGGTAGTGCAATAGAACCTCAAAGTGCATTTCGACAGAAATGTCTTGATGTTGAAAACGTAGTTTTGCAAGCTGGTGGGAAAAGGCATGCGGCCTCGAGGGCGTTAGTTGCGAAGACTTCCCGCTCATCGCCGTGCAGAGCAAGTCGGATGCTAAAAGGTACGCATTCGCCTGATAACTCGCGAGAAAGCGAGAGTGAGGGAGAAAGTGTTAATTCGGGGCTAGGCAGTAGGCGATCCGATTTCACGAGAACTTCGGTATCGTCCCAGTCTCAGTCGGAAATGGTAAAGTACCTGAATACGTAGCATTACCGGAAGTGAAACCTTACTCGGGTAAGGATAAGGGCTATCCATTCAAGGCTTTTCGCGAGGCGTTTGAGTTAAAGTACCCGAGAGAAAACTGGACGGACGCAGAGCTTTGCGCGCTTTTCAAGGCAAAACTAACCGGAAAGGCAAAATCTCAGTTTGAGACGCTTCCGAAACACAAGTCAAAATCTTATCGAGATAGTGGCGATAGGCGAGCTGCAAAAACTGAGGAAGAGCGAAAATCAGTAGGTCGCTGATTTTTGTGTGGAGTTAGACAGGCTAACGCGAATTGCGTATGCCGAACTGCGAGGCAGTTCCATAAATGCAATGAGGGCGCATCTTCTGTATGAACAGTTAGCCGACTGGGAAGAATCGTATCATTTGCTGGCTGCCATGGAAGGTGATCTCAAAAGGGTTTACGATAACCTTAAGGAATCTGCAATGAGAATTGAAAGAAGACACCTGACGATTCGAAACGTACGGGAGCAAGGAGGAACAACCGAAAAACGTGGGTTTCCGAGGAGATCACAGCAGGAAAGGCCGCCGAAATCAGGGAGTGATCCGCTGACTTCGGGATCGCAAGGCAAACGGCCAGAAAAACACTGTGAAGGCAGAGAACAGCCAATTGTTAAGAGTTCGGAAGAACAGTGCCGGTCGCCTAGAAGAGGAAAAGTTTGCTACAAATGCGGTGAAGGAGGACATGTAGCTAAACGGTGTGCGCAATCTAGTCGTGAACCGCGTAATGTAGCATCTGACAAAGCCAAGAACGGGGTATTGTCCCTTTCGGCGAGGATCAAACCCACGCGTTGCGCGATGACAATGACTGAGAATCGGAGTACAAAGGAGCAAGCTGTTAGTCCTAAGACGGTTGGAGAAGTACTGGTATTTGGTAGGAAATGGACAGCCCTATTGGATACGGGATCTAAAATTTCGATAATGCCAGTAAATTTTCTTCAGCGAGCATTAGATGACGGTTTCGATATCGATCATTTAGAGAGGCCGCTAGATCATGCTCAAAAGGTGTACGATGCCTCAGGAAACAGAATGCAGTTCATAGCCGCTGTAGAGGTACGAGTGGTGGAATCCGGAGACAAAGACGGGAAAGTGAATGCATTCATGCACGTGGCAGAGAACGCTGCAGATACGATCATTTTAGGGAATAATGTGCTGTCATCGCTAGGATATAAGCTAATGCGTGAGGGGGCGATCAGTGCAATTCGCGAAGTAGATCTGGCTATGATGACATTTCTGTAAGCGACGAAAAAGGGTATGAGGTTGCACAAAGACAATACATACCACCAGGAGCCACGAAACAAGTCACTTTGAGAGCTAAAGGAAGCCTGCACAAAAGTGAGTCTCATAGTGAGCAAGTGGCGAGGATTTCCGTTCACAACGCATTCACAGAACCAGTGATTGTTTAAAAAGGGGAACAAATAGAGGAGTGGGAAAAATGCGCTGAGGAACAGATACCTATCGGTATGAGAGACATGCCTACGGACATGTTGACGATAAAGCGCAGAGGCCTTGAGCCGTCGGAGCGTTTGAACATGTTAAGGTATATGTTAGGAGAAAATCGTCGGGATAAGCGTGTGTCAGACTATATCTGGGAGTTTCTGGAGAGGAACAATGACGTTTTTGCCGTCGAAGATGAAGAGCTTACTCAAACTACTTTGGTCAAGCATGAGATTGAGACCGATGGTAGTGCTCCTATACGTCAGAAAATCCGACCAGTTCCTCTAGGAGCCAGAGCTGAGTTTAAGCAAATACTCCGAAACCTACTGGATAGAGGGATTATAGAAAAATCCAACTCAGAGTGGGCTTCGCCCATTGTGTTGGTAAGAAAGAAAGGTGGTACGTTGAGGTTGTGTGTCGACTATAGGCAATTAAACAAACACACCAAACTAGATCCGTACCCTCTACCCCTCATAGATGCAATACTGCAAAGCCTCATAGGTAGAAGAGTGTTTTCGACGTTAGACATGGCTGCAGGGTATTGGCAGATTCCACTGTCTGAGGACGCGGAACAGAAAACGGCTTTCACGACATCCGAGGGTTTGTACCAGTTTAAGGTGCTTCCTTTTGGGCTGGCCAGGTCACCTCCCGAATTCCAGCGTATGATGGATGCAGTACTTGGAGAATTAAAAGACAAAGAAGTATTTGTGTAAATCAATGATATATTAGTGGCCACCGAAACGGAAGAAAAGCACCTGGAGGTTCTACAAAGGATCATCGATGCATTCCGCGAGGCCAACATGAAGTTTAAGCCGCAGAACTGCATCTTAATGGAGGATCGTCTAACTTCTGTAGGCCACCAGATCGACGCGAACTGTGCCCACGTCGACCCTGCCAAGGTGTCTAAGATTGAGCACTACCCAAAACCGTCTTCTCTACCGGAGTTACGGACATTTTTTGGCATGTGTGGCTATTACAGGAAGTTTGTACTTAACTTTTCCGAGATTGCACACCCATTGTTCAATCTTACGAGTGCAAGGGCGCAGTGGAAATGGGAAGAACCCCAACAGAAAGCGTTCGAGGCGCTAAAAAGGGCTTTAACCAAAACTCCCGTGTTGGCGCAACCCGATACAGAGGCAGCTAAAAATGGTTCAAGACCGTACGTTATCTTTACGGATGCATCCCAGGTTGGAATAGGTGCTGTTCTGAGTCAGGAAGGAAGGGATGAACTGTTGCACCCGATCTATTTCGCTTTAAAAAGGTTATCTAAGGCGGAGGCCAGATACCATATTACAGATAAGGAAGCGTTAGCGGTAGTATTCGCTCTACGAAAGTTCAAGTTCTTCGTATACGGAACTGATGTGATACTCCGCACAGATCACCAACCACTGACTTCGTTGGTCGAACATTTCTGCACGCGTACTTCGCTGGTCCCTTGAAATTCAACAATACAGAGTGAAGGTTGAATATGTCAAAGGTAAATCAAACGTAGTAGCTGATGCACTATCTAGAGGAGTCGCAGTTCCTCTAAATGAACCAGCGTCATTTTGTGCGGAAGATGAGTTGATAGTTTGCAAATCAAGTACAGAATTCGAAAACGAATTGCTTGTCGAACTTCGAGAAGACGAGTTCTATAGACTGGTCATTCAGAACCTTGAAAAGAATAAACTCGACGAGGAGGTCAGATTACCCCGAGTGGATTGTCGTCTAATGGTGGCGGACTTCACTATCGATAATGGGTATCTGAAAATCTTACGACCGGATTGTAGTATGGCTAAAGTGGTCCCCAAGAGCCTCAGAAAGAAGATCTTTGAGCTGGCCCACGCTGGTTCTGTGGCAGGACACTTCGCGGCAAAGAAGGTACTGAGAATGTTGTCTAGGGAGGTATTTTGGGAAGGTATGGCCCAAGATATTACGAAGTGGAGCCGAGAGTGATGGAACTGTCTTTTGGTAAATCCACACAAGGCGATAATACCGCCGCTGCAGCCATTCGCGGCGATGAGGTCTTTCGACATCATTGGTGAAGACCTTCTGGAAATGAGTATGAGCCTCAGTGGGATGAAATATGTAGTGGTTATTGTTGACCATTTTTCAAAGTGGCTGGGTGCATACGCTAGTAAAGACAAAACGGCCAAGTCAATTGAACACATTTTGTTCCAGAAATGGGTGTGCGAAGGAGGCCGCTGGCCCAAACAAATTCATACTGATAAAGGTACTGAGTTTGTGAGCTCTATTGTCGATGAGCTTGCGCAAGCAGCGGGAATCAGACATACGACAACAATGGGCTACAACTCACGGGAGAATGGCGTAACAGAAAGGGCCATTGGTACGTTGCAGAGAATGCTAAAGAAGCGCGTGGAATTAGCTGATTGCTGGGACGAACTCCTACCGAATGTGGTGTATGCGTACAATATAGCACCACATGAAGCCACAGGGGAAAGTCCAATTTTTCTGCTCCACGGCTTTGATCCCGTAGTACCTTCGGACATAGTGCCCATGGAAAAGGTCAAGTCCTATGATGTAGACTTCGACGATTATGAAACTGTTCTTTTACATGGTCTTCAGATCATACGGAAAGAAACAGCCGAACACGCCCGAATATATGGTGATCATATGAAGAAAGTGTACGATGAAACGAATAAGGTTTGAGAGGAGTCATTACCGATAGTAGGCAATAAGGTGTTCATGAAGCTGCCAGCCGAAAAGCTAAGGGCAAGCATCCTAAGCTTACAATTGAATGGGATGGTCCTTACCGGGTGATCGAAAGAGGCGACACTTCCGCTGTAACGAAGATAGGTGCTAATTATGAACCTGTCAAAGTTCAGGTGGATCTTTTGAGAAAGTGTCCTAATGGAGTCTCTTTCGAATCAGTGAAACCACGGACAAGGCGAAAGGCTGTGCGAAAGTGCAATCAGATATTTGTTGTACAGTGTCCGTAAGTATTCCTCTTTCCAGGAGCGAAAAGGAGTTCGATGTCAGGACGCCATGCACTTCCTACACGCGCAGTTCAAAAGTCAAGGACAGCCTTTTCCGATCATGCCAGGGCATCCGGCATCCCTGCAGATGTCACGTCGAGATGTCAGTGTGGATCGACGCTGACGGTTTCGGACCTGATATAATAGGTAACGTGCCACAGCCAGCCAGTGACCACCGAGTGGAGACCGTCCTCGAAGCAGCACGAGTGCTGGCGATCTGGAACGGGATCGGAACCCTCACTGACAAAGTCAAATGGAATTGTGATCCATTCCACCGAAGGGTGACTCCGCGCAGTGTTGGACTCGCGTATGCGTTCTTCAGGACGCGTTGTCTGCACATCTCGATTTGGACCTCGATGGTGCCTCATGACGCGATCATGAGACACAACCAAATCCAGGGATGGTCCTACGACATGACTGAGATCTTCGAGATCGGATGGAAGATCGCAAAGACCACGGACTGGAATGTGGTGCAAACGGAAATGGGAAAGGAGCACCACAAAGCACTGGTCGTAGAGCCAGAAACGCTAAGGAGGCTCAAAGACCTCCAAAGGTCCATTAAGAACGTGGACGTCTTCTACTACAGAAAATTCAGTGAAGTTCTGCGCAAGAACGAACTATTCCGTGACGAGCTAGGCCACGTCGTCTTCGTGATGCCGTCGCTAGTGCCGAAGCAGGCAGGATGCTGGCTGCCGTTTGTTGCTGCAATGGACATGTGGCTCGGAATTGGTTGCCGCTTGTACTTGGTGGCAGGACCAATTGGGCAAGAGCAGTCGTCCTGGTTCAGAGTGGCCGAACGTGCACGGTCGCACGTACATGGGTACTTGGAATACCGGCCCGGGCAGGCGGAACAGATCGTCGACAAGCTACCAGTCAGCGCAGGAGTCATTCCAGCTGACTCGCCGTGCTTGGAAGTTGGCATGGTCGACGACGACAAGTCATGGATCCCCGAGGCCGGAGTGCGGAAATTCTACTCGAAGATGGCTGATGTGCTTAGCAGTTGGTTTTCCTTGGAGGCTCTTCCGGCACCCAAGTTCGAAAGCACTCGTCCTCACAAGGCAGGTAATCCGCCAGGAGGATCGGAGGGTTGTTCGAAAGTGGTGGAGGGAGGGATCAACAAAAACCGACTGAAGCGTCAACAGAAGCGCCTCAATCGCAGTAAGGCTAGAGTCGCAGCGAAGGGGCTTGAGCGACTCAAAATGTGAGAAACCATATCAGCTTTCCATGAGTAGAGTGTGATCGAGTGGAGCGATCACTTGTTAGGAGCCGGCATCTGAATGGTGCCGCTAGCGCATCTCCTCGTCGCAGGGACAGAAAACTCACTGTTTGAATGTCCCGGTTCTCTGTAAGAACCCTCCCCTAGATGAGTCAGGAATGTATTATACTTACTGCCTGCGAATCAAGCGGGGTGGTTTGGGAGTCTTGGCCTAAAGTTTTTCAGTCTTGCAGATTTCGTCACCCGAGGAGGCCCGCTCGCACACGTCCCTTTGGCTGTGTGGAGCTTCGTCCCGAACTTCTCCAGGTGCTGCCTCCCTAACGAATAAGATCGAAGCCCTCGTCCACGCCCTACTCGGATATCTCTTGCCATTGTACTTGTTTCCTGATTAGTCGATCTCTTACCTCTATTTGAATTGTACGCTCAGATAAATAGCTTAGTATACCAAGTCTCGAGTGTTCTTAAAGAAAAAAGTTGAAACCATCATACCAACCGCCTCTCATAAAACAACTGTATTCGATAAAGTTGTTAAGACGCATATTATGGAGCCTTTTGAGCAATGGTATCATTTCAGAGAACCAGTGCGGTTTTGTTAAGGGGAGGTCCGTAGAAACCTCTGTACGTACTGCCTTAACACCTTGACGACGAGAGCGATTTTCGCGTGTTTGGCCATGGGACGAAGCGCGCCGCACAAACGTGACACGACATATCGTGAACCAAACTTCGTCTAAGAATAAATTTGGGATGCCAAACACGATGCTAATGTTCCTCTTAACAGTTACGGCCGGTTACCCCCCCCCCCCACGTCGTCAACTAGGGTGGTCTTATGAGGATATAAAAGAGACGGAAGGAATGGGGCTCATGTAGACAAAACTTCGTATAGGAAGTTATTTTGGTGCTCATGACGAATCGGACGTCCGTTTTTAAAATTTTAGCCAACTAGCGAGGGTATGTTGCGATAGGTGTGGATAACGCTCACCAGCGCATACCTACCGTCACATACCCTGGCGACGACCGGTGGCCCTGACACGACTACCGACTAAGAGGGAAATCAGCAGGAATTGTCGAAATGGACATCGGCATCGTGCTCAGCATCCTGAATAAGGTATTTGGACGAAGTTTAGATGGGCCGGATACCTTCTTGTTAAAATAATAGCCGTTGCTCACCATTGCGCGACATCGTCCCACGGGACAGACTGGCTGTCGCGGACCATCGCGCGACAGTGTCGTCAATTTGTTAAATGCCTGTCTCAAGCAGTAGAGGATAAGTGTCGCACAGATGTGGTTTATCTTGACTTTACGAAGGCCGTTGACAAGGTCCACATATCCAAATTATTCTCCAAAATGGAGATGGTGAGCATACACTTCAGAATTATAAGATGGGTCAACGACTTCCTCTCAAGAAGAACCTGCCAATTACGAGCTAAAGATGATTTCTCACCAACACATCTTGCGTGCAGTGTCCATTTCGACAATTACTGCCGATTTCCCTCTTAGTCGGTAGTCGTGTCAGGGCCACCGACTTCCCCAAACTCTGTGTAGGGGTCATGTGAGAAGATTGAAACAAATCTTACCTCTGCTGTTTAGAAATGCGTTCAACTCCTACATTCAACTTTTCTACTGTACATTTTGCTTGTTTATCGTAGTGTATTCCTTTTGTTTCCTCTATACTGAAGTATCACTGCTTTACCTTATACCTGGCTCTGACATCATTGTTGAATTACTCTGCTCGATTGTTCCTTCTTTCCTTGTTTTACAATCGCAAATTTTTTACATGCGCTGTGGGTAATAAATGTGCAATGAATCACGAATTTCAATCTATTGTTGCGTTCCTCCACAAGGCAGAACGGTCGTCGCCAGAGTATGTGACGGTAGGTATGCGCTGGTGAGCGTTATCCACACCTATCGCAACATACCCTCGCTAGTTGGCTAAATTTTAAAAACGGGACGTCCGATTCGTCATGAGCACCAAAATAACTTCCTATACGAAGTTTCGTCTACATGAGACCCATTCCTTCCGTCTCTTTTATATCCTGATAAGACCACCCTAGTTAACGACGTGTGGGGGGGGGGGGGGGGTAACCGGCCGTAACTGTTAAGAGGAACATTAGCATCGTGTTTGGCATCCCAAATTTATTCTTAGACGAAGTTTGGGGTCACGATATGTCGTGTCACGTTTGTGCGGCGCGCTTCGTCCCATGGCCAAACACGCGAAAATCGCTCTCGTCGTCAAGGTGTTAAGGCAAGTACGTACAGAGGTTTCTTCGGACCTCCCCTTAACAAAACCGCACTGGTTCTCTGAAATGATACCAATTGCTCAAAAGGCTCCATAATATGCGTCTTAACAACTTTATCGAATGCAGTTGTTTTATGAGAGGCGGTTGGTATGATGGTTTCAACTTTTTTCTTTAAGAACACTCGAGACTTGGTATACTAAGCTATTTATCTGAGCGTACAATTCAAATAGAGGTAAGAGATCGACTAATCAGGAAACAAGTACAACGGCAAGAGATATCCGAGTAGGGCGTGGACGAGGGCTTCGATCTTATTCGTTAGGGAGGCA
>OX375867.1:16881509-17024597 GCA_947359475.1 Heligmosomoides polygyrus bakeri
ATTACGAGCTAAAGATGATTTCTCACCAACACATCTTGCGTGCAGTGTCCATTTCGACAATTACTGCCGATTTCCCTCTTAGTCGGTAGTCGTGTCAGGGCCACCGACTTCCCCAAACTCTGTGTAGGGGTCATGTGAGAAGATTGAAACAAATCTTACCTCTGCTGTTTAGAAATGCGTTCAACTCCTACATTCAACTTTTCTACTGTACATTTTGCTTGTTTATGTAGTGTATTCCTTTTGTTTCCTCTATACTGAAGTATCACTGCTTTACCTTATACCTGGCTCTGACATCATTGTTGAATTACTCTGCTCGATTGTTCCTTCTTTCCTTGTTTTACAATCGCAAATTTTTTACATGCGCTGTGGGTAATAAATGTGCAATGAATCACGAATTTCAATCTATTGTTGCGTTCCTCCACAAGGCAGAACGGTCGTCGCCAGAGTATGTGACGGTAGGTATGCGCTGGTGAGCGTTATCCACACCTATCGCAACATACCCTCGCTAGTTGGCTAAAATTTTAAAAACGGACGTCCGATTCGTCATGAGCACCAAAATAACTTCCTATACGAAGTTTCGTCTACATGAGACCCATTCCTTCCGTCTCTTTTATATCCTGATAAGACCACCCTAGTTAACGACGTGTGGGGGGGGGGGGGTAACCGGCCGTAACTGTTAAGAGGAACATTAGCATCGTGTTTGGCATCCCAAATTTATTCTTAGACGAAGTTTGGGTCACGATATGTCGTGTCACGTTTGTGCGGCGCGCTTCGTCCCATGGCCAAACACGCGAAAATCGCTCTCGTCGTCAAGGTGTTAAGGCAGTACGTACAGAGGTTTCTTCGGACCTCCCCTTAACAAAACCGCACTGGTTCTCTGAAATGATACCATTGCTCAAAAGGCTCCATAATATGCGTCTTAACAACTTTATCGAATGCAGTTGTTTTATGAGAGGCGGTTGGTATGATGGTTTCAACTTTTTTCTTTAAGAACACTCGAGACTTGGTATACTAAGCTATTTATCTGAGCGTACAATTCAAATAGAGGTAAGAGATCGACTAATCAGGAAACAAGTACAACGGCAAGAGATATCCGAGTAGGGCGTGGACGAGGGCTTCGATCTTATTCGTTAGGGAGGCAGCACCTGGAGAAGTTCAGGACGAAGCTCCACACAGCCAAAGGGACGTGTGCGAGCGGGCCTCCTCGGGTGACGAAATCTGCAAGACTGAAAAATTTTAGGCCAAGACTCCCAAACCACCCCGCTTGATTCGCAGGCAGTAAGTATTAGGTTGTCACATAAGTTCTGTCCGATCCCGATAGGCGTTACTTTGTGATTGTTTTTTCATGTATAGAAAAAGTAATTGTATATACGTTGTATACTGTTTTGTAGCGCTTGTTTCGCTTTATAACATTGGTGTGTTGCTTTTGAAAAGTCCTGAGCATTGCTTCGTTTTAGGTGCTGGACGAAACCGTGGAAAAAACGCACTTGCGGGTAATAATGCTTCATGAGTTCAAGCTTCGCCACAGTGTTAGCGAGGCAACTCAAAACATCAAAATGGCATGGGGAGAGGACTCCGCTAACGAACGCACCGTGCGCAGATGGTACCAGAATTCCGGGTTGGAGACGTGGACCTCGAAGACAAGGACCGCTCAGGACGACCATCCAAATGTGATGACGGACGTTTGAAAGAACGAGTGGAAGCCGATTCACGAGGAACTGTGCGTGGGATGGGGAGAAAACTTCAGGTCAGTCGTACAACCATTTCGAGGCACCTAGAGGCGATAGGAGAGGCGAAAAAGCTGGATAAGTGGGTGCCCCACGAACTCGCTGAGGAGCAGCAGAGGTGTCGCCTGGAGATCTGTCCTTCCCTTACTATAAGGACCGAAAACGATCCGTTTTTTGACCGTATAATTATTTGTGACGAAAAAATGGGTCGTGTACGACAATGGAAAAAGATCAGCGCAATGGCTGGATGAGGAAGAACCGCCGAAACACTTTCCCAAACCTAGCCTCTATCCGAGGAAGGTCATGCTCACTGTTTGGTGGGCTGGGACTGGTATTATCCACTACGACTTCTTGAAACTGGTGAAGCCATCACAGCAGAGAGGTACTGTCGTAAATTAGACGTGGTTCACCAAAACTTGCTTGAAATGCGTACTGCAGTGGTGAATCGAAGAGGACCGATCCTTCTTCACGACAACGTCCATCCACATGTCTCGCATCTGACCACCCAGAAATTAAACCAGTTGAGATATGAAGTTCTCCCGCATCCCGCTTATTCATCAGACCTAGCCCCAATGGACCTTCACTTTTTCAAGCATCTCGACGGTTTCCTTAAGGATAAAAACTTTACTAATGTAGCAGATATCGAAATTGCCTTCGAGTGTTTCATTGCTTCTAGAAATTCAGATTTCTTCTGAAATGGAGTTAAGGCTATTGTATATCGTTGGCAGAAGTGCATTGATTGTAACGGTACTTACATTGATTAATAAACTTCATTTTCTGCTGAGATATTACACCGCAAAGTTGCCGTCGAAAATCGGACAGAACTTATGTGACAACCTAATACATTCCTGACTCATCTAGGGGAGGGTTCTTACAGAGAACCGGGACATTCAAACAGTGAGTTTTCTGTCCCTGCGACGAGGAGATGCGCTAGCGGCACCATTCAGATGCCGGCTCCTAACAAGTGATCGCTCCACTCGATCACACTCTACTCATGGAAAGCTGATATGGTTTCTCACATTTTGAGTCGCTCAAGCCCCTTCGCTGCGACTCTAGCCTTACTGCGATTGAGGCGCTTCTGTTGACGCTTCAGTCGGTTTTTGTTGATCCCTCCCTCCACCACTTTCGAACAACCCTCCGATCCTCCTGGCGGATTACCTGCCTTGTGAGGACGAGTGCTTTCGAACTTGGGTGCCGGAAGAGCCTCCAAGGAAAACCAACTGCTAAGCACATCAGCCATCTTCGAGTAGAATTTCCGCACTCCGGCCTCGGGGATCCATGACTTGTCGTCGTCGACCATGCCAACTTCCAAGCACGGCGAGTCAGCTGGAATGACTCCTGCGCTGACTGGTAGCTTGTCGACGATCTGTTCCGCCTGCCCGGGCCGGTATTCCAAGTACCCATGTACGTGCGACCGTGCACGTTCGGCCACTCTGAACCAGGACGACTGCTCTTGCCCAATTGGTCCTGCCACCAAGTACAAGCGGCAACCAATTCCGAGCCACATGTCCATTGCAGCAACAAACGGCAGCCAGCATCCTGCCTGCTTCGGCACTAGCGACGGCATCACGAAGACGACGTGGCCTAGCTCGTCACGGAATAGTTCGTTCTTGCGCAGAACTTCACTGAATTTTCTGTAGTAGAAGACGTCCACGTTCTTAATGGACCTTTGGAGGTCTTTGAGCCTCCTTAGCGTTTCTGGCTCTACGACCAGTGCTTTGTGGTGCTCCTTTCCCATTTCCGTTTGCACCACATTCCAGTCCGTGGTCTTTGCGATCTTCCATCCGATCTCGAAGATCTCAGTCATGTCGTAGGACCATCCCTGGATTTGGTTGTGTCTCATGATCGCGTCATGAGGCACCATCGAGGTCCAAATCGAGATGTGCAGACAACGCGTCCTGAAGAACGCATACGCGAGTCCAACACTGCGCGGAGTCACCCTTCGGTGGAATGGATCACAATTCCATTTGACTTTGTCAGTGAGGGTTCCGATCCCGTTCCAGATCGCCAGCACTCGTGCTGCTTCGAGGACGGTCTCCACTCGGTGGTCACTGGCTGGCTGTGGCACGTTACCTATTATATCAGGTCCGAAACCGTCAGCGTCGATCCACACTGACATCTCGACGTGACATCTGCAGGGATGCCGGATGCCCTGGCATGATCGGAAAAGGCTGTCCTTGACTTTTGAACTGCGCGTGTAGGAAGTGCATGGCGTCCTGACATCGAACTCCTTTTCGCTCCTGGAAAGAGGAATACTTACGGACACTGTACAACAAATATCTGATTGCACTTTCGCACAGCCTTTCGCCTTGTCCGTGGTTTCACTGATTCGAAAGAGACTCCATTAGGACACTTTCTCAAAAGATCCACCTGAACTTTGACAGGTTCATAATTAGCACCTATCTTCGTTACAGCGGAAGTGTCGCCTCTTTCGATCACCCGGTAAGGACCATCCCATTCAATTGTAAGCTTAGGATGCTTGCCCTTAGCTTTTCGGCTGGCAGCTTCATGAACACCTTATTGCCTACTATCGGTAATGACTCCTCTCAAACCTTATTCGTTTCATCGTACACTTTCTTCATATGATCACCATATATTCGGGCGTGTTCGGCTGTTTCTTTCCGTATGATCTGAAGACCATGTAAAAGAACAGTTTCATAATCGTCGAAGTCTACATCATAGGACTTGACCTTTTCCATGGGCACTATGTCCGAAGGTACTACGGGATCAAAGCCGTGGAGCAGAAAAATTGGACTTTCCCCTGTGGCTTCATGTGGTGCTATATTGTACGCATACACCACATTCGGTAGGAGTTCGTCCCAGCAATCAGCTAATTCCACGCGCTTCTTTAGCATTCTCTGCAACGTACCAATGGCCCTTTCTGTTACGCCATTCTCCCGTGAGTTGTAGCCCATTGTTGTCGTATGTCTGATTCCCGCTGCTTGCGCAAGCTCATCGACAATAGAGCTCACAAACTCAGTACCTTTATCAGTATGAATTTGTTTGGGCCAGCGGCCTCCTTCGCACACCCATTTCTGGAACAAAATGTGTTCAATTGACTTGGCCGTTTTGTCTTTACTAGCGTATGCACCCAGCCACTTTGAAAAATGGTCAACAATAACCACTACATATTTCATCCCACTGAGGCTCATACTCATTTCCAGAAGGTCTTCACCAATGATGTCGAAAGACCTCATCGCCGCGAATGGCTGCAGCGGCGGTATTATCGCCTTGTGTGGATTTACCAAAAGACAGTTCCATCACTCTCGGCTCCACTTCGTAATATCTTGGGCCATACCTTCCCAAAATACCTCCCTAGACAACATTCTCAGTACCTTCTTTGCCGCGAAGTGTCCTGCCACAGAACCAGCGTGGGCCTCCTCAAAGATAGATACTCGGTCTTCTTCACGTTCAAATTGAGTCCAAACCGCTCCAAGCGATCACACCAAGCTTGCACCTCTCGCTCGAGTTCACCTCTATTTTCGCTAGCGAGCATTACGTCATCAGCATAAAGCAAAGTCCAGGGGACTGCTTCTGAAGATCCCGTGTAATGGCGTCCATCACGACAACAAAGAGGAGTGGGGAAAGCGCAGAACTCTGGTGTACCCCGACAGAGATGGGAAACTCCATCGAGGTTCCAGCTGGAGCTTGAACTCGACTCTTTGGACAAGAGTAGAGAATTCGCACCCACTCTATGAGCTCTTCAGGAACTCCATGATGTCGCAAGGCGTACCATATCACTTCACGCGGTAGGCGATCGAAGGCCTTCTCCAAGTCGAGAAAGGCGCTATGCACTGGCTTCTGTTTCTCGCGATGCTTCTCTAACAGGAGGCGGGCGGCATGTCTGGCATCATTGGTGCCACATCCGAAACCGCACTGATTGCTGGAAAGCTGGACGATGTCACGAATTCGACCATCAACAATTCGCTCAAAGATCGGACGGTAATTGGAGCAGTCTGCAGGACTGCCCTTCTTCTTCCAAATCGGAATCGTCGTGCTTTGGCGCCAACACTCAGGCACCTTCTTCTCCGCCACAACCTGGTCAAAGAACTTCGCCAACCACTCAGCAGGGTACCACCGCTTTAACTTCTACAGATCAGCTGCCACATCGTCGGGCCCAACCGCTTTGCCTGGCCTCATCTTCCTCAGAGCCGCTTCTGTCTCCTCCACGGTGATCTTGTGAGCGGGACCGTGAACAGAAGCAAAAGAAGGGATGGCCGGGTGAGGAAATTCCATAGTGGAAACTTCCTCGAAGTAATCACGCCATCGCTTCAGCGCCTTTTTGCGGTCTGTCAGAAGATAGCAGCTCTCATCATTGTTACCAAAAAACTTTTCAATATCCTCGGTTTGGCGATGGCGGCTCTTAGCAAGTCGGTACAAATACCGCTCACCATCGCGCGGCTCGAGCTTCTCGTTGACATCTCCACAATGGTTGGCTTTTGCAACAGCCACGGCCTTCTTTGCAGCTTTCCTCGCTTCTTGGTACTTCCGCCAGTTATCGGTTGTTTTGTCGCTGAGAAACACGTGATAGAGCGACTTCTCCTCTCTAACTTCTGCGTTCACGTCATCTGTCCACAGCCACGTCTGCTTTTCGACCTTGCGTCGTCCAGGAACCGTGATGCCGAGCTCCAACCTTGTAGCTTCACGTATCGCGTCGGCAGCCTTCTTTCAAGTTTCGTCGACAGTTGTGGCTGTCGATAACGGCACGCGAGAAATCACAGCTGCTTCCTTCTCTCTCATTCGCCACCACTTGATTCTTGGTGCACCGCATCGCTCGACCTGCTTCTGCCTTGGAGGGGCGATCTTTAGGGTGCAGATCAGCGGTCGGTGCTATGGGGCGACCGTCTCATACGGCACGACCTTCGGATCTGTGACGAAACTTCGGTCGCGATCTTTCACAAGGACGAAATCTATCTGAGCTTGGAGCTCCCACTATAGTATGAGATGAGGTGGGAGTCGCGCTTACGAAATACGGTGTTCACTCTGGTGAGGTTATGCGACTCCGCATATTCAAGGATACACTCACCATCGGCGTTACGCGACACGTAACCGAATCCACCATGACAGCTGTACCCGTCTTTCGTCGCGCCGACGTGTCCGTTAAGGTCACCAGCAACTATGATGACATCTTTCGACGGCACCTCTGCTGTCTTCTCATCAAGCAGGCTCCAAAACTCATCCTTGGCTTGATCGGAGCAGCCAGTCTGCGGAGCATACGCAGAGAAGAAGTGATAGAGTCGCTCCTTAGCGGCGATAATGATCTTCATCAGCCGATCGTCAAAGCGTTCGACGCTTATAATCGCGTCTCGGAGACGTTCGGAGACGATTACACCAACTCCACTGGTGGTCCTGGGACTGCCGCACAGAATGGCCTTGAAGCCACGTCCTATGTACCTTGACTTGCGGCAGGACCACCTCGTCTCCTGCACCACACAGAAATCAACTCTTCTACGCTCCAGTGCTTCAACCAACTCGCACGAGCGGCCCGTCAACGTACCCACATTCAGCGTTGCCACGCGGGTCCTGCTTACGTTACGGGTCTTTCGGACTAGCTCAGTTGCCCCCCCCCCCGATGCCGTCCTCGCATCAGGGACCCTCGCATACTTTCCACACTCGCCGGGCTCTGCGAGTGCGCGTCGGCTCCCGCGGACGCCGTAGCACTATCTCGTAACGTCATCAACCATGTGATGTGGCATGGGTCTTCGTAGGCCGGCCTGTCACAAGGGCCTGTCGTCACCTGCATTTGAGTGTCCGTGCTTAGCTTAGCTCGCAGAGCGAGCAGTTTCCAGTGGCACCACGTGGAGGAACGGACATCACCACCACTATAACTATGCTGTTAAACGTGAGATATGGAGCAAATGGAAGTGAAATAATGGGCATTCCATTTAGCCTGCACGTCACTTAGCGCAAGCCCATCAAACACTTAAGGACGTTTATGCATAATGCAATAAAAAAGCAGTAAAGGGCTCTTACATCTTCCTATAAAATAAAGACAGGTGCACTGCGTTTACTTCTCCTATATGTATCAAATCTCACACCATATCGTATCTTATATACCATCTTTGTCATATATACTACATATATAACTCAAATTGCTGCATCGGCATTACACATTGACATCCTTCATTAAGCATAGGCCCCATACCTTTGTTGGGTTCCGTTGTGAAGCTCTTTCGAAGAAATTCGCGACTCAATTGCCGGTAAAATCGCCGACGATTACCTTGTAGAAGGTGTGAGCTTCCTTATAGACCTTCTTCAGCTTCACGTAGAAGGGTTTGCCCTCTTCGTCATCATAGTTGGATATTGGAGTGTGCGATATGAACACAGTCAGTTCTGGTACGGAGCACATCGCTTCAGTCGCAGACGTTCGATTGGGCTTGTCAGAGACTTATACGAATCGACCTTCATGGCCAGCAGGGATGAGCGAAATTTCTGTTTTCTGATTTCCTGGCCTATTTGGGTAAATTTTTTCTGTTTTCTGGGAAAATGGCCAGAAATTGGTCAGAAAAAAGAAAATAAAGCCGGATACAAAATTTTGCAATAGCAATCAAATAGCAAGATTTCATAAATTTTCATAAAATCGTGACATGATAAAAATGTATCTAGAGTATTCAGATTTGCAAGAATGTGGCATTTTGTGTGTATAATCAGAGATTGCGCCATGCACTTGGCAAATATACTGTTCCGTTCGTTTAATTTAGTTAATAAATGTTCATTCCTGAACATATACTAATTGACGGAGTAGGCGCTATTGAGACGGAGTTCCTTCACATCATATTTCACGCCTTTTATAAATTTGCTTCGGCGTCTTTCCAATTTCATCAGTAATGTAGGCCATTTAAGATTTCGTGCACAACTTTCGGTTAAGGCTACGAAGATACTGCTTAATTTACATTCAGTAAATGATTACTCAATGATTATGAAGACTTTACTCAAGTTTGAAGGACTCTAGTCATGGGGACCGACCCCTGTACCATTTTTCTGATGTTTATTGTTTGTTTGTTAGCACTTGCTTACTTCTATCTCGAGCCTTTGCGACGTAGTAACCATTAACATTAACATTCACAAACACACAGAAGTGTGTATACAAATTGATACAGTTGCAAAAGTTTTGCGATAGGGCCTCTACAGAGTCTCGCGGCAGCACCGTGAAAACTGGTCCAAATCGCTCCCGCCGTAGTGAGACCCGCGCTGCCACTGTGGTGGAGGCCGCGGCGCGGACGAGTTGTCGCGGAGCCGCCGCACGCAAGGGTCGTCGAGGGCTGCCGCAGTTCGCGGCGGCTCTCACCCGCAGCGCCAGGAGCTGCGGGTGAGACCCGCCGCAGGGCGTGACCGGATGGGAAGCTTGGAGGGAGGGGGGTTTTCTTTTGTTTCCGACCGCTGGAAAGCAGCATAATAACACTAAACTCTCAAACCATCATGATAGTTGCGCAACCCACATTTGGTAGTACAAAATCCTACGACATTTAAGAGTGTATAACCTGTTTCGTTATTACACCTTCCCGGTGATATAACAAACAAGGTTATACACTCTTTAAACAATAAAAAAAATAGTTGAAGCTAAGAGGTACTCAACAGAAAGCACCTAACTGCTGGAGCGGATGCAACACAGACCAGAAGAAGTAACTGAACCTCTCACAAGGAAATAGAAGACCAACTCAAGAATCCCACCACGATTAAGCAACCGAATCGTTCAGTCTAAAGCATTAAAAAGCACTCCACGGAAGCTCGCTTTTCAGATGAGTCAGAAGAAATTCTTACGAAACGTTCAAACAAGTTGGAAAAAAATCCAATGCCGCCGAAATCCATTCTGTATTTCTTCGTTCCTCCCGGAAAAAGTACGCAGTATTGCGTCGCGGGGCCGCACCACCCGCCGTTGTCATGGCGGGCCCGCGGCACCAGCAAGACTCTGCTGCTGGCCATACATGTAGGCACATATATCAACTAATGGTAAGACCATTCGTAAACTCCATACTCGTACTATGTACATTGATATCACATTCGCTTCTTTGGATCCAGAACGGAATCAGAGATACGACCATGCGATGCACCCGTATGCTCATATCTAGGTAGTCTGTAAGAGAACAAAGAGAGAAATGGAAAGTTTTCCATGTGATTTTCAAGCGCAGCTGTGCCGAACGTTTCGCACGAAGCTATCGTTGAACCTAGGCTATACACAGCTTGCGACCATATATGACTGCCAGTTAAAATTGGGTTGCTCCATGAAAAAGGCTGATTTTGCCTATTTCATTTGTTATTTTTATTTGCTATATGTTTCACCAGTCATATCAGCAATTACTGATTGGATTTTTAGCGGGTATCAACAGCTTTTCTATTTGCCCCGTGCCAGAGTATTTCGTGAGACATAAAAAGTGGCATATCTCTCGTTCGACATAGCCTAGCAGTGGTGAATCTGACTTTCAAACCTTAGGGGAGCGCGAAACTTCGGAGCCCTCTCGGATGGGTGAGTTTTTTCACTACGAGCATCATCCTCTCGCTGTGCGTAGTCGATCCAAAGTTCATGCTGCTTTCGCACTGCCTAGGTTTTTGAGCCTTACATTAGTGCAGCAAGAGCGACAGGGTGAAAACGTTAGAGCCTGACGTTTTTCATCATCACCACTTTTTCAGCGCTCAATCAATGATCCCAAAACCGATCGCTTTTTCCGACCATTTTCACAACTACATAATTCTCGGAATTACGTTGACTTCTACATACAAACAGAGCCGTGTTAGAAACAAGGGTTTTCTTCTCAGCATCAGAGTTTTGCAAAAGGAGCTGGTCATGTATGAACGGCAGGCTTTGACGAGCATCTCGATCAGTGATCTTCGCCACGAGGGGTTGTGGAACCAAACATACGGAACATCACTGACAAGTGAAGGGTCTGAAGCGTATGTCAGAACGGGGGGAGCGAGTCATATAGGGAGAATCCTCACCCTTCAATTGGTTTGAAAATGTGTTTATTTTTGCTAAGTCGCTAAACCCAAGGAGTAGAGGATGACAATGAGATACGGCGCACCACGCGTTTGGGATCTTGTACGCCCGCGATGCATCCTCAGCCAGTGGCAAGGAGCGCAGGTGGGTAGAGGGTTGACTCGTGCGAGGAAGGTCGGGGGTTTGGTTCTTCTGCGCTGCTGCATTTTTGCATTTCAAATGATTGGCTTAGATTTGGGGGTTTCTGACGTCATTACCATTTTCAGACGTTTTCTGGGCACTTTTCCAGCTGTACGCTGTGGTATTCAACATGGTGATAAAAGTTCAGCACCAGTGTTACACAGGTACAAAGTGCCTGTGTAGTGAATCGCGGTGTCTTCCTTCCCTATGAGCACGCAACCGAAATCCAATTGGAGACGTACCCTTTCCTCCGGAACAAGCGTTCCACCCGAAAACGTTATCATATGCCCACTGCTTGCTTGCCTCTCCACGTCCATCAGTTCATCTTGCGGGTCCCAATCTTCCTCTTCTTCTTCCACCACTTCCAGCTGATCGTCTTCGTCAATTTCAAGTTGACGTGCTTCGAAGTCCTTGAGTATGCTGGCCATCTGCCTGCTTTATTTCTTCCCTCGAAGATTCCTTGTCTAAAGGTGGGCCACACTTCAGCGTGAGCAAGTGGATCACCACTCGATCGCTGGCGGACATTGTTGTTGTTAGAACCTCTGATTTCCAGGTGACAGGCAGACATGAGGGAAAGAGTGTATCGATGCCGTTTAGCTTAATTTGCGGGATCCGCACACCTCGTTCTCATTCGAACCACCTCCGACGTCACAACGTGGTCTCCTTGGAAAATCCGAGCAGGATGGTTTTTCCCGAGGCCTTTGGTCCATGTATGGAAACAGACTATGAGCAGCCTGTAACCTTTATACGCTACCCGGAAGGTGCCCAGTGGTGCTTGATGCACTTTGTACCTGTGTATCACTGTTGTTGATCATCTATACATCACCATGTTGAATACCACAACGTACCGCTGGAAAAATGCGCAGAAAACGTCTGAAAATGAGACGTCAGAATCCCCCAAATCTCTATCAATTAGTTGAAATTCAAAAGTGCAGCAACGCAGAGGAGCCAAACCCGTGATCTCTCTCGCACGAGTCAACCCTCTACCTACATGCGCTCCGAGCCACCGGCTTCAGAAGCAGTCGCGGGCGTACAAGACCCCCAAACGCGTGCTGCGCCGTACCCCTTGTGACCCCTACGTCTTGGGTTTAACGACTTGGCAAAAAATGAACACATTTTCAAACCAATTGAGGGATGAGGATTCTCACTCGTTCCCCCCGTCCAGACATACGCTTCAGACCCTTCCCTTGTGAGAGGACGTCATCCTATTTGTATGATGTAGAATGATGCTTTTCCCATTCCTTGGTGTCCACATAGGGACATCCAAAAAACACTTTCAACAGAAACAAAATTTGTCATGACAGTTCAACTGGGTTAACCAATCGCAATCTCGAATTGCTCTGTTAACAATAATGACGAGTGTAGAGCATTTTTGGTTTGCTAAGCATCTTTTTAGAAAAGATCATGGGTTTATTGCTCTAGACGTTTTTAGCTGGGCGAGGCCACTTGTGTAGAAAACAGAATACTATACAAAAGGAGGCGAATGAGGATTATAAAATGTGGTGCATCAAGAAGTACGCTACAACCACCGGTGATACTCTAACCACCTTTATTCTGAACGTGATAGGTAAGAGCGTCCATCACTGTTAATCCTCTCTTTTACATACCTCCTCAAGCTCCAACTTTTGAAGAACCAACATTCGAAGTGTTGCGGTTATTGATATAGCAGTTAGGGCGATTTTGAACGAGTTAGGGCGTTCAAATATCAGGATCGCCTAGTCTCTGAGTTAGGACCTAATTACAAATTAACTGATTTTAGTAAATTTAGAATGTAGTAGAAATTTATATAAACAGTAGCTAAAGCCGCTTGTCTATGACAACATTTCTAGTCATACGAAAGCATTTATTATAGGAAAAATGCATCTTTGGATATAATAGACAGCTCTGATGGTAATTTCGAGATTTTCTGTTCTCTGGCGTTTTTGGCTTTTCTGTTTTCTGGAAAATTTTCAAAATTTCCGTCCATCCCTGATGGCCAGGTGCGTGTTAGCGAGGACACCATCTCCGCCTACTCCCTGCTGTTTCATCTTCCGAGGAATAGATCTTCTCTGGAGTCGTAGGCCACGTGCGTGTGATGGTGCCTTCTAGTCTCGGTTAGTCCGATGACGTCGTACCTGACCTTATAGGCTTGCATCATCAGGTTCTAGACGGACATTCCCGATGCGAGCGTTTGTAAGTGGAGATCGTCATTCTAGTCCTTCTGTACGCAAACTGGTTAGGCCTTGAGATTTTACTTCTCTGCTGTCGTCTCTCCCATCGCTGCAGAGATGGTTTTTTTTGGAGGATACGGGAATGAGGCTCTCTAGAGCTGCACTTTTACTGAAGTACCACAAGGGTATCTAGTCAGGCTCTGTCGTGCGGCCAAGGAATTCAGGGCAGCCAGACTGCCCGGAGATAGGCGACACTTTTGAGGTGACCTCGAATCGCCAAACAATCTACTCACCACCGAGCGCAAGCTTTCGGCCGGGCCGACGCAATTACAATCCGCACAACATATACTATGTGAGTGCTGGATATGCTCGCGTCTGCGCAGATTGTAAATGTATCCCGACCAGAAGCCTGCACTTGCCTCATAGAATACCAAAAGAAATTTGGTTGCTATGAGAGGTAGATTCTGTCAAGTATGAACAGATTCAAATCTACCCAAAACCACAACGTTCAGAAAGCCACTTCATACGGGAATGGCAAGGGCGTTACTTCGGTATCTTCATATTATGTGCATAACTTTGGCTGTACGGTGTAGCTAGATAACATAAATCTTGCTCGAGATAAGATAGTGTCAAACAAAACCAAGAGCTTTTAGCAAAATGGCCATGTCAAGATGGATCCGTGGTGGATGTTATTACAACAGCTACCGAGACAATTGATAAACAAATGAACTTACTGTGAGAAGGATAAGCGCAACGCAACCGATAAAAAGCGAGGAATGGTATCATAGTCTTCGGTGGACCTTCTCCATCACTTGACGTCTCGGTGTAGTCAGCCTCTTACAGGAGACAAGTGCTGCTTAGAGAATTTGCTACAAATTTGGCTCGTTGTGAGATGTAGCTTGCGACTGTAAACAGGTCCATGACGAGAGCAATAGTTCAGATTCTTTCCAAACGACCGTGGATGATGCACGGAACCTTGACAGCAGTGGTTGTAATCGTTTCTCTATTGAGTGATCTGGGAAGCGGTAATGAATGTTGGTATGTGTTTCGCGGACACGCATATAAGGTAACTTGCCGTCAACCACATATATTATAGGGAATAAGGGGTCGTTTTGTGTGCGAGCGACGCGCGACGCGATGCCAGTGTAGTGGCCGAATTAATCAATCGCGTCGCTCGGTTAATTTGGGCACTACACATGGATCGCGTCGCGCATCGCGAGCACACTAACAAGGGAACTGTCTGAACGGTACGCCGGAACGGCAAGAGCGAGTACTATAGGGAGAATCCCCGTCCTCCAAATAGTAACAGAACACGTTTTGTTTTTGCCGAATCCTTGAGGCAAACGAGTACGAGGGTGTAATGGTTAAGGGTCCGCAGAGCGAGCTCTTCACGGCAGCGCAATATTCCGATGTCGTGGACTAGGTGGTAGAGGGCACGCCTCGTGTTCGTGAGGTGTAGGGTTCGGTCCTCATGCTACGTCGCGTTTTTGCACTTTTATCATAGTATCGGATTTCCATAGAGATTTCTACGTCTGAACTTTTTTTTGAAGTTTGCTAGGGTAAGATGTTTTTATTACTTACTATTTGTCGACATCTCGTAATTCACCACCAATGTCCGAACTCCACTACTCCAATAAATTGTTCTTATTGTCAATGTAAGAAATTTTGACGCAAGAACAACATGAAACAGCGACAGCAAGCTAGAAAAATGCTTCAAATGCAGTTTATTAGTGTCGGTGAGGTGAGTGCCACCAGTGCACTCACATTGTAGGAGGGGACCACATGATCTTCAACTTGACCTACCACCTCGATCAATATTGTCGCCTCTGTTATGCTTACAAAGTCGCGCGGTTATAACGAGCTGCTGCCGCCAACACTGACTCTACAATGTCTGCTAACCCTCGAGTGGACATTCACCCACTGACACTGAAGAAGTGCGGATCTCCACTGGGTGCTGTCCCTTCGGAAGACGAGATGAAGCTGCCGGAAAGGATAGCAGGCATCCTACAGGATTTCGAACTGCGACAGCTGGAAATTGACGAATTGGAGAAGTTGGAGGTAGTGGAAGAAGAGGACCAAGAGTTTCAGCCAGAAGAAGATTGTGCCGCTAACCACTATCACGTTCTCGGGAGGACAGATCGTTTCAGAGGAAAAGGTTTGGCTATACTAGAATTGTTGTACTATAGCTTGAGAACTGGGGAAAGTGGACTGTATCGCGATTCCAGGCTTGGGCTGCAGCGGAGTACCACTGGGCAGGATCTGTGAAGCCAAACACAAGTTCAGATATGGAAATCTCTGCAGAAATCCGATACTATGGTAAAGTGCAGAAACGCGACGTAGCATGGGAACCGAACCCTAAGCCTCACGAACATGAGGCGTACCCTTCACCACTGCGCCACCTAGTCCACGACGGAATCTTGCGCTGCCGTGAAGAGCTCGCTCTGCGGACCCTTAACCATTACATCCTCGTACTCGTTTGCCTCAAGGATTCGGCAAAAACAAAACATGTTCTGTCATTATTTGGAGGACGGGGATCATCCCTATAGTACTCGCTCTTGCCGTTCCGGCGTACCGTTCAGACAGTTCCCTTTAAGCGACCCCTTAGAATTTAGAGCACCTTGACGAAATACTAAAAATAAAGAGCCATGTCCGACTCTCCTTGAACTTCGACATGCCATAGAGTTGCAAAGCTCGCCATGAGGCTGTTAAGCTGCATTATTGGCCAACGCTTCGGCCTCATCGCCATTTTCAGGTCCTAAAAGGGTCACTTCAAAACAGAGTCACCCCACCAAACATCTCAACCTCAAAAAATTCTATGTCAAACTATTGAAGGCATGAGTAATGGAGGGAATTCAAATACCCTACCCCACCATAGTCCACTGAACTACCAGCGGAAGCCATAAGGGTACGGGACAGCACCTATCCCAGTTTGGAGTGCGACACTGAGGTAGGGCTTAACCTAGCGTGTTATATACAGGCATCCCCCTTCCTGTTGACCTTGGGATCCCCGAAATAGATCCAGATTGCCTGATGCGTTTTTCGACGTTTGAACCTCGTGCTCAGTATACGTGCTTCAACTCCAAAATCTTCCCTCCACGACGATTGATCCTGTGGCAGCCTAAAGCAGTGGATGCCCTAAGCTTCTCCTTACCATCCAGGTGCTCAGTTATTCTCACATGCAGAGGACGGCTGATTTTGCCGACGTATTCCTGGTCACGCGCTTGGCAGGAGGTGACGTAGAGCATACCCAATAAGATGCAGTCACCTCCCATTCCTTCTAGGCAAACCATACACTTGGGGGTTACACAAGTGCGGAAATATAGTTGACTGCAGACCAACTGAGTCTTAATGTTGTGAAGTGGAAGATCCTCTACAAAGAAACTTCAAGCTCGGTACTGTAGTCTTCAAAAGGCATGGGTCAAGGAGGTAAAACTGGCGTGATAGGGATCAGGTATGATAAACTGCCCTCGTTGCTGAGGGCAGTTTATCATACCCTCGTTGTCCGATCTAGTATATTTTTGCTACATATTTTTATAGCGTATTTTCTTCTCTGCACATTTAAATCCTTATAAGCTTATTTTTCAGTCGCCTGAATTTGGTAGCTCATCATCATCTCGTGCAAGCAGAAAAAATCAGAGTTTATGTAACAGGAAGAAAAAAGAAAATTTATTGCAACAGTTTAGCAGGCGCCTAATTCCTTACGCACATTCTTTACGAGAATGTCTTCTTGAAAGAGTTGTCCCTCAAACTTCTCTATCATGTGTTTCTCGCACATTGCCTTGAATTCTGGATCTTCCTGACTGAAGGCTTCCTCGCATGCCAAATCTTCGAAAACGGTTTCTTTAGATCATCTTCCTCCTTTTCGCAAACCGCTTTCACCATTTTCTAGTGCAGGAAAAGGCTTCATCACTATTGACAGCGCTTTCAGAGAGTACGAACAACCATGCGATGCCAAGAACACCAACATAATGTACATTCAGGATCAACCACTAGAATACAACTGCTTCCTTGACCAACGCGCGTCACTGGAAGAAGCCGAAATGATTTGCTTATTAAGACACATATTTTTCGCCAGACGACAACTTGGTCTCAGTTAACCTCCCTGCCATCAAGGTCAGAAAGGTCAGACCCACCACTATCTGTATGGGTGGTCCGATTATCAAAATAGGCTTCTGGCTTCTCAACTCTGTTCTGGGCTCCCAACTTCAATGTTTTCCACCCACCTTAGCAAACCAGTATGTTCCTTGAACACCTTCAGAGAATGTTGCTTAGCGCCATCTGCGTCATGGAGTCGTTCGATGTTGCGGCACTATACACCAATGTGTCAAACGATTCTACAATGGAAGCCGTGTTCCATCTCCTAAGTCAGCGCCATGGAGCAACTAAAAGTTTCGTTTCTCCATAAACCAGTTGATGACAGTATTTTGCGCAGGTAAGCGAATTCGCTATGAAGCAGCAACTAGCATGGCTATTGTCATCATGTCAAGGACTGAAGCACCGGTGGCGTCTCGGCTTCCTTTGTTGTACTTCCGGTAGATGGACTGTTGCTTCATCGTCTACGAATACATCAAGCTCACAAACGGCTAAAACATAGTCGATCGGCACACCCACATCGGACAAAAAGCAGTCGTAAGGCGCACGTACCGAACGACAGATAGTGTGTGTGTGCAAGAGAGCGTGAGCGGAATGAGTCCTTGGAAGTGTCTTAGGAAATAGCTGCTCACAATGGCTATTCTCTTCGTAAAACCTCATCCAGGCCCAGGTGGAGGGTGGCTTGGGTGAATACGCTACCCCAACTACGAAAATTCCCTCTGTGGTGCCGTTCGTTATCGATGAACTGAGCACTACTTCTATGCGGAAATGTCGGAGGAGATCTGTAAAATTTGGCTGCGGTGGTTGATCTTCCACCTGACAACCTTAACACCCCGTTTGTTCGCAACCGACTATATGACCGCACTTGTGGAACCCTCAGTTGTGTGGTTTGCCCAGCGGGAAAGGAAGGGGACTGCACCGAATGGGGTGCAGTCACTTTCCTTTCCCGTCAAGCTTGTGGTCAGGAGTGCATCGGTAAACCCGGCCGTCCTTCGCATGTGAGAATAAGAGAGCATCTGGATGGTAAAGAGAAGCTTAGGGCATCCACTGCCCTAGCTGCCACAGGATCAATTGTAATGAAGTGGAGATTTTGAGTGGAGGTCAGGATTCTGCGACGTTCAAACGTCACGTATACTGAGCACGAGGTTCAAACGTCGGAAAACCCATGAGGCAATCTGGATCTCTTCCGGGGATCACAAGGTGAACAGGAAGGGGGATGGCTTTATATAACACGCTAGGTCAAGCCCTACCTCAGTCTCGCATTCTAGCTTGGGGAAAATGCAGATTCATATCTCTGCTCTACCCTGTTTGACTTCCGCTGGTAATACAGTGGACTTTTGGGTGCCGTACTTGGATTCTGTCCATTGTTCAGGCTTTCAAAAATTTGACAATGAGTTTTGTAAGGTTGAGGAGGTGCTTGGTGGAGTAACTTCTAATTGATTTGACCCTTTCACGCTGCGATCCAGCCGAAACCTTGGCAAATAAAGCAGTTCCACAACCTCGTAGACGGACATTATGTAGCTTTCGACGGGCCGCGTAACCACTCACCTTGCTATTGCGGCGAGGACCTGTAGCAGAACGTGTGGCAGGCTGTGCCGATTGGTCAGGTGAGGGACCCCGGCGCGATTACCTGCACTCCGTTGACGTTCCTGTGGAAGTACACCACTAGCTTAAGGATCGGCTCCTGTTGCTAGAGTGTTTCAGGCTTCTTGTGCAGCCATATATCCACATATATCCAGCTCGTACCTACATAGATATGTGCATACGCATATAAGTAGGTACATACTATGTATACACATATACTAAGAAACAGGTTACAGCTTGTATTTACATAGAAACAGGTTTCCACCCCAATAGCAATGGTTGTGCGGCCCCTCGAGAGCCAATGTCAGAGTAACCTCATAATTAGCAACCCTATTGATAGAAAATAAAGAGCGTAAGGTCCGTGTGATATCCAGAAAGGAGCTCTTTTCGTTGCAGCAGCAAAAAGATAATACTTCAAGCGCTTTTCTGAAAAATATTATTCTTTAGGTCTTCGAGAATAAAAAGGTCACCTTCGATGAGGCGGAGAAAGCGTGTAAGGAAAAATATGGACACCTAGCTTCTATCCACTCGAAGGAGGAGAATGATTTCATCTACGGTTTGTGCACATATGCAGTTCTTTAGAGAAGTAGAAAGTATCCCAGTATTGTAGACTCTTTTCACCAAGTCCCACCGATCTCGAAAACGCCGCTTGCAGGGGAAGGCAGGCCATGTAGTATAATTTCCATATCCTTCAACGAACGATTTCCTTACTTTCCTACATTCGACTTTTTCATCAATCTCAGCATGACGTTGTTGAACGACAATGTATTCTGGATGCGCTGTTCACCAAGATTTTTAAGGGTTTTAACTGCTTTTGGCTGACCTTTTGACAACAGCTCATCAAGAACACATTTTCTTGGCAATAATCACTTTCTTCTTTCCCTCGGAAGCCTCGTTTTTGAGCAATGCATAGGCGCTAGACTTGGCTGAGGCTACAGTCACCCTTTTCACCGTTTCCATAACTGTAGGATTTGAGCCAGAAAAAAAAGTATGCCGGACTTCTTACCTGTGAGGGGAATCAACCTTCCATAGAGCTGTGATGGTGGTTATTGTAAAAAATTATAGGCCAAATTGCACTGCAAAATACATCGACTGAACAAGTTTTGTGCTGTTAACTTATCACAACTGTGACTGTCGCACTCCTCAACTGGATCAGCACACCAAAATTCAGAAGTGTAAGCAGAGTTTCTGCTTTCATCAGCTTTGCTCACCCATGAATACCGTAAACTACCATAGCCAGAATTGCGAATACGGATGCTGGATTCGTGATCAGCACCACAAATGATCTCTATGCATAATATCTGGGCGAAATCGGTGATCCTGATCTCACCTGACCATCGTTGTCGCATTCTTATACCTAATTATTAGGGGGGGGGGGGCAAAAGTAATGAGACAAAATGAAAAAAATCTTTATCTCCTTATAACTCAATTACAACTCAACAATGCTGAGGAGTGTATTTGCCATTAACGGCAGGGATCTTGCTGCCATCGCTCAGCCAACTTCCTGATCCCATCCTTCCAGAACTGCTTGAGCCTGGTGTTGATCAACTGCTCGATATGGTTGTCAAGGACTGCTTGGGTTCTTGTGTCCCTTCCGACTAGGAAGTCCTGTAGGCTCAAGTAGTAGTGGTAGTTGCATGGAGTGATGTCCAGCGAATACGGTGGGTGAGGCATGTGAACGTAGCCCAGCTGGCCAAGCTTATACGTGCTTACTTGTTCCCGATGGGGTGCGGCGTTGTCGAAGAGGAGAACCTTCTTGAAGCGCTGCGAATGAATAAGAGCGAGTCGCCGGCCCATCTCCTCTATTTCGTTCACCATGGCCTTGGAGTTCATCGCGGTGCTCTTGGGAAACAGCCTCCGGTAAACCGATCCATGGGCGCAGACTCAAAACCTCCAAAGATGCTTCTCGCCGTGAACATCTCGCAGAACGAAGGTCGGTAACAATTCACTATTCCTCACCCAGACTCGCTGCTTGGCAGGGTTAAGGTAGAAGACGTACTTCTCATCTTGCGTGAATATTGAGCCCAGGGTGCTCGGGGTTGGGAATTGGGGGAGATTTGCGCGACATAGGTCGACTCGTCAGACTGGGGTTTCGGCATGAGACAGGTTGGGGTTTGGCCATGCTTCTGGAAAGGGCGGAAGTGGTAACTTCTCAGATGGGCTTCAGTAAGTAGCATACAAACATACAAATACAACAAGTACGAATCCAGACTCCGGCCACGAGATATATGGACACGGCATGGGGTGTCTCATTACTTTTTGCCCCCCCCCCTAATACATACCGCGGAAGTCATAACTACAGTGTTCAAACGTCTTGAAACGCTGAAGATGCTGCGAATAATAGTCCGGAGGAGTTTGCTACTCTTCGCAAATGTTTCTTCAGTCATGCGGTTTCGTCACCGGCTGCAGAGAGAAAGCGTAGAATGTGTGGTGACGTAAAATGCGACGTGCCTGCTTCATTTCCTATCGGTAATTTTTTTGGGCACGTTTTTGACTTCCGCTACGTTAAGAACAAGACCTATCTCCTACAGCACTCTTCTATCTTGTAGAAATGTATATGAAACCCGCCTATCACGACTGCCGAGGTCTGTAAAAGCTTCTATCGGTAGGTGGAGTGAAGTTAAAAGAAAGTGACAGGATTATGGCGTCATTATTACCAAAAGTAGTATATTGGGGTTATTTTTTATTGGAGTAAAAATTTTACATACAGAATCTCTTCAATGGCTGACTCCTAAACAAGGCATATGATAGTTGCTACCATGTGCTTACTAGGGTATGTGTTATATATGAGATGCAAGGTCTCATAGAAAATAAATCACCGTATGCAAAAAAGAGACCACTGGGAATCGCACCTACGATTCACCTCTCATGGTGCGAAACCTGCTTCCACCGCTTCGAACAACGCTGGCCGAATGACGAACTGCACTGTTAAATAGAGTTCGACAAGCAACCGACAACAGTTCAGAACTCGTTCAGCAGATGCGTTTCGCAAATGTAACCGTGGGAATTGCTATCATGGCCGGATTCATCAACGGCTTACAGCAATTTAACAGAGAAAATACAGCCCGAATGCCTGATAGCGCGACGAAATGTTCCACCATATCGCTTGATAAGCCAAGCTGATAGGGATTCTGCTGTATTTCCTCTGCTAAATTACTGTAAGTAGAAATCCGGCTGAATGAATCCGGCTCCTGGATACCAGGGTTACCCGGCTACTTTGGTCTCTCGTTCCAAGGAAGGTTTAAACCCTTCCCTGGTTAGTGAAAAGATTATTATTATTATTGTGCAGCAATTTTTGGCTCTAAGACAAAACGATTCCCTATGGCATTTAGTTTTGGCTGCGGCGGCTGAAAACCTGCGTTCCTTTCCGGATGGCGTATTGAATGCTAATCTCTTCTAGTAGCGTAGTGTTCACTGAGACTGCTGGGCCTCCAGAATTATGCCGGAGTAAACACCAGATACCTTTGATTTGCTCAAAAAATATGTTCTTAATGACATTTACTCATTATCATGTCCAAATGAATTTTTATGAGCTAGACGAAGTTTTATGCATAGCTGTAACAGAACCAGTTACGCGGAATGTCTCAAGTTTTTGCACCGTGCAGTATCGATGGCATTAAGGTCTGGCGAAGAAGTCGTTGCCCAAAGTCAGCCATGACGATCTTTGTTGGATTGGCTTGTGGAAATCGTCGAAGGGCTGGACATGGACAGACGGATCATCAGTCAATTACACCAATTGGGCTCCAGGAGAACCAAATAACGTTCAAAATGCCGAATATTGCACACAGGTTCTATTTTGCTATTCCATTTATCAACGCATTCTGGAGAAAATCCGGAGCTTCGGAGGAACAGCAGTTGACAATTCCATTAGGTTGGCTTGAAGATGCACACAGAAATGCCACTTTTACAGCTTTACAATGTCGACACCTTCAAAAGCCCGATGAACTGGAACGACTACGATTGCACAAGGAAGATGAGTGGCTACGTTTGTAAGATTTAGAAAACACATACAAAGTTCTCGTTCTTTGAAAATCTGCGGTGTGCTACTACAAACAATGCCGATGAGTAAAGATGTTTCTTGAAGAAGGTTCCGAGTCTGGAAATTTCGTGCACAGTTACAGCATAGAGGAAAACCAGAAAATTGTACCAATCAAAACTGCATCTTGCAGAGATTGCAAGAATTGAGTGTCTGTGTTGAACTTAGAACTCACCCAGTGATTAGCTAAACTATTTACTGTAAGGTAGGATAAGATGTTCATTGAAAGGAGTCAGAATTCTATATGTTTCAGAATCCATCTGAGACTTTGAGCGTTTTCCTCTACCAATAAACGAGTCTCAGCGAAACGTCTTGGTATTTATTCGTTAGTTGCGATAATGGGGGATGTTGGATGTTTAAGATAAAGTTTTGTTTGAGATGAAGTCGATCGACCGTCTTGACTTCATACGCAAACACATGTGACTCCCTGGAAGGTGTCAGTGGTATATGACTGGTAATTTCTCTCCACGATGTGATGACTTTCCGACTATCCAAAATGTTGGTTTAAAAAGCGCGATCATTCTTTTGTAGAATCCTCTTTTCCATGGTGATGATGGACTAAGGTACTTCCAGATAATCTTGTGACCGGAAGCTAAGTCTGAGTGAGACGGTTATTGTAGAGGATTTCCGCGATCGCTGATGCATGAATGTTTTCCAGTTGTCACTGTAGGCGGTATCCGGTGCGCTAAAAACCTTCGAAGAGAGAGCAAGAAATCCTGAACAGCGCTATTGAGAATATTAGAATGTGAGAAAATTATCCCGCCCCTTGTGCAATGTTTTTCAAATTTATTTCTCTCATGCCATACATACAACAACTAACGAGCATATACACCTTTATTATCTACAACATATCGACATTTGTAAAGTAATTTGTAGATCCCGCTTCTATGGAATCCCTAGGGTTGGCGAAAAAAACTCAGCGAAGCACTCTTCTAGTTACTCCCGGCCGTCAAATTGTTTTTACTGCAAATGGAGCGGCAACAAAAGAAGCAGAGAGTAGTCGGTTGGAGCAATGTCCGAAATACGTTGGGTGGGTCAGATCACGCTATCCAAAACACTAGAGCTTTTCTAACTCTCTCATGGACGCTCATTCTCGTGAAAGAACAAGATATTGTCTTGTTTCCCACGAAGAGCTGCTTCAACGCGATCCAACTGCATGCAGTATATATGGCTAGTGAACGTTGTGATTGCAGGTAGCAGCTCCCAGTGAATGCGTTTTCTGTAATTCCACCAGACACTAAGCATTACCGTTTTGGGTGAAGTTCCGATATTGGCGTTGGAATTCCTGCTTCGCCGCGACTGAGCCACGGGCGCTTTCGCGTGTAATCAACGTAGACTACCAACTTCTCGTCGCTAGTGACCAGATTTTCGAGCCAAGAAAAATTCCGCCGTGAAGTCAAGAAGTTGATGCAAGCGTCCGCATCCACCTGTAACTGGTGGCCGCTAAGTTCATGCGATATCCATGCACCATATCTACCTTCAAGGGCGCGCAGATGTTGAGCTATGGTGATGTGACTGCACTCAAGTTCCTCTGCCGGTTCGCGGGTGCAACGCCGGGGCTTCCTCCTAAAGTAGCTCCACAAGGCGCTCCTTATTCACGGCAATAGGCTTTCCAGGCTGTGGTTGGCCCTCCAAGCAAAAGTCTCCGTTCTTGAACTTTCGAACCATATATTCACTGTGTCTTAGAAGACAGCGGTAGAACTAATCGTCCCACATATGTTATCCACCGCGACTCTTGCTGTTTGCACCCGTAAATTAGGAGAAGACGAACTTGCTTGTAGTCGAGAACAATTTTCTCTGCCATAGTCGTAACAGAATATGACGAAAATAGTAATAAATGTAGGTCATAGGTCAGCCTTTATATGTGGTATTGGAAGAAGGTTCCAGAATACCTTCAGAAATTTGGCAGAACGTCAAAGTGAGTTGCAGGAAACTTTCCTTACAATCTAATAGTTTTCCGAAGGATTTTAATTGAAGAAACAGCCCGCCTTTGGTGATAAGGTGGTTGAGCAGGGAAATAACCCTTCGATAGAAAAATCTTGGCCTGATGCCAGATTTAGCGCGAGATTTTTTAAACATTTGGCGGAAGGCAAAGTTGGTAGACAAACTTTACTCACTTTCCTTACAACCTAATAAAGTCTAAACGAAAATTCTAAATGAACTGCCTTTTTCAGAATGCAGGTGATTAACGGAACCTGTAGTGCAGAACCTTGACTTTATGGTTCAGTTGGTAGGACTTGAATCTTTATGGAATCGTTTCCTTCACAAAACCAAGCGGTAGCAAGCGCTCTTCGGACACACACGAGCACAAAGGCCCTAAGCAGGAGGAGTTTCGCGTGGCGGTTCCCTGCGTCGCAACGCGGGTCCGGCGATGTACGCGAACCTCGTGATGCGGCTATATGGTCGCAACGGACACCGCTGTTGGCCTGAACAAAGGTGAAAACTATGATAACCGAATTACAGATTGCACGGTAAAAATACAATCGAAGCCCAAATACTCTACAAAAAAAGAATAATAATAGGATCCAATAATAGAATCGAGCCAACAAAACCTATCGATCAATCTGCCGCTACACCACCTTGAGAGTCACCGTATCGTCGACACCAGGTTGAGTTCGTATTGAGGGAAACATCGTGGAGGTGCCGGAAGTGAGCGTTAGTCGCTGCAGTAAAGACGACCGAATACCATGACAGAGAGAGGGATCACGATAGACGAGGTAGGAGATGGGCTGAGGAGACGACAGTAGGAAGGATGACGGTAGCAGAATATCAGACCAGCGACTGCCGCAGGCAACATCGATGACGAGGCTGACTTGGAATGCAGTTGGCCGGTAGGTGACGGCGGCGACGGCGAGGACGGATTACGGCGACGATGACAGGTGACGGCGACGATGACGCGGATCGGCGGCGATGGTGAGATAGCACAAATCGATGGCGTTTGCTGGCATTAAGGCGACGATGTCTTGCCAAGAAGACGGAGCCAGTGCTTGCAAGCCGCAAATGAGAAGAGCAGCTAATTCTTGCGCTTCCTTGATGGAGTGGCGGCGCATAGAATAGCGTTATGTGACCGCAGCAGTTGTGACGTGACGGTGCATAGGTTTGAGCCGCGCTCCAGCCGCAAGCATCGACTATATAGATGAAGTTTAGACAGACGCACAGCGCGAGGTATAGGATCATGGTAGCGGTGACATCCTGAATAGTGGCTGTTCACGTTTTCGTTGACCGAGCAGTACACGCAGGAAGATTTTGGCATGGTGGCGGTCCATCAGAATGCGTACGTCGTTCCTCATCTCGGCCACCATGTTGAAGAGAGTATCCAGTCTGGTGACGATGGTTTGATGAGTCTGGCCGTTTGCGCCGTTCTCGAATATGAAATTGGAACCATCACTAGTGGCTGGCAAGTCCCTCATTTCTGTTCGTTTCTCGTTCTGCTTCAGCTCGCGAAGCGCGCCGTAGGCTTTGTTTTTCGCTGCTCTCGGCAGACGTTGGCATCCGCGCGTTGTCATGGGGGTGGTTGATTTCTCATTCTCATCGTGCTTGTTTGCTTGAGTTTTATGACTTTCTGCACTAGGTTTATTCGGAGTTGCACGTATTTCAAGGGGATAGTTTGCCTATAGGACGATGAATGAAAGCCTTTCGAAAAGGAGTTTTTATTTTTGCGGAGCGTATTAGCACCATCCGCACTCGCATCCGCACTCGCAACGAGTCGTTCGATATTCCAACGTCCTCGTGGCAACAAGTCATGCTCAATTAGTACTATCTCTCCCTCTTCTGGGAGTAGTCTGGAATTGTGTCTTTGTTCCTTGAAAAAGGATTTTTCGAGAGATAAGATAGATATATATTCTATGTTCCAGATATCCCAAAATTTGTCTGCAATATGTTCTGAATTTTCTAGAGCATGTCTTGCATGAGCTACGGTTTGTATGCATTCGGGACCATATGTTTCATCCTCAAGTTCGTTCTCATCTGATTGCGAAGGGGAAAGCGCTGATGTTTCCTTGTAAGAAATCAATCGGCCGCAAGGCAAGCGCACAGATATCAGTGGTATTGATTTCGATGAGCGGTCTTGTATTAAAAATTGCTTCAATTCGAGTAATTAACGTGTTGATTTCGGAAAATGTTAAGGCCCCCACAGAGTTATGCGGCAACGCCGCTCGCCGCTATGCTTAACCACAGGGCAGAGACGCAGAGTTCGCCGCCGGCGGCGTCCCTGCCCTATCCTTAACCATAACGGCGAGCGGCGTTGCCGCAGAACTCTGTAGGGCCTTTAGTCTTTTTCTCCCTACGCTTTTTTGGTATGCATTCTCCGCGGAGCCTACCAATCTTTCCCGCACTCCACCCATCCAAGGGGCTCCTACGGGGTTGAATATCTACTTGATCCTGTTCTTTGCGCAGTAGTTCATTACCGAACTTTCTGCATATTTAAAAATGAAAAAATGAAAAAAATCGGTATCGCTTGAAAACAGCAAGTCAATGACTTTTTGTCCTAGGACGAAGTTGGTACCACAGTCTGAACGGGATACAAACCGTATGAAACAGTTTAGGAAACTTTCTGCGGAAAGATTCTCCGCGAATTCCAAATGAATAACACGCATTGCTAGACAAGTCAAGAGGCATGCGTAGGTTTTAGAATTGTTTTGAGTAGGAACTGTCTTATAAAGTCGCTGCCCACATTTTTAAAACTTAGCTCGACGGACTCGGTCGGGTGGGAGCGAAGCCATCCTGGGAGTTTCGAAAGGAAGGCTTTGAATCCTTTGACAAGAACTGCAGTTCTCTAGTATCTTTTGCACTGATCGGAAGGACTGCGCCATCCAAAAGCATTGCCGGACTAACGATAATAGGTGATTTTTACCGCAACGGGCGTTGCGTGTGAGCAGGTCAGTTAGTATGAGATGCAGAGAGGAGATCGTGCTGGTATGAAAATAGGATTTCGAGTATAGAATTGCAAGTTGGCATTTTGTAATCGGGATTGGCAACGAGTAATTCCTTTATCACCTTGGAATAGACCTATGGTATAGTCCCGCGGAAGTGTCCGCGGAACGGGAATAATATTGTCGGGACCCAACTCGTGTCCAATAGCTGTAGTCCGCAACACCCATTTTCCGCGGATCGTCGGCAGCGGTCGGTGAACGGGCTGGTATACTTCCCGTCCGCGGGAAGACCTCGCCGACCGACAACCTCCCGCAGTGCAATGCACCGCGGGAGGCTGTCGGTCGGTGTTATCAAAGATGTTATCAAAAGTTAACGTGCTCCAACTCGAAAGCGACCGATTCCGTGAACTTGGAACGTTCCTAATTCACGGAATGATAAGCGCGCTCCGGTGCGAATATCATTCAGTGTCGGCCGCCGACCGTACTTGTCGGCGACCGCCTTCCGCGGTGCACTTTCCGTCCGCGGACGTCCCGCGGGTACTCCCGCGGGGCTATACCATAGGCCATAGTGACTTCTCAGGATAGCGTTTCTGCAGATTTTTGATACTGAGGCTTTTATGTGTGACTTGTACAATCATTATACAATCATTCTGCCAAATTCATATCTTTAGCTGTTATTCCTGTCTTAGTTGAGAATCTTGGGATGTTGCTGATCTTAATATCTTTTTCTTTTTGGGACAGTTTTCCCGTCAACTTTAAGGTGAAATTGCCCATGAAAGCGATGACGCGCAATATTTTTGTAAAGTTATTGAATCTGTGCAAACCGAGTAGGGTAACTGACTCGTTGTTGAAGTCGTCGTTTGATTGTATTTCAAACAACGCCATTGTTATAGACTCTTCCTCATCGTTGATGACGTCGCATGAGTCTATGGAGTCGATAATTGTAAGTTGTCCTACTTCGCTTTCGTTGAGCAACCATTGCGGACCTTTGATCCAGTTCAGGTCGGGCAGTTAAAAAGTAGATAGTCCAGCGCCTGCGAGATTTCTTTCCCTGGGGACGGTGAAGAGGTGACTCCTCCGTCCTATACCTGTGAGTCTATTGATGATAGTCCTTACGCCAATCTTGCAATCTGGTTAGATACGAAGAGTGGAAGCTTTTGTAATGATTTGACCAACCTACCCGTTAGTGCTATAACGCTATCGCTAGCAATGTTTACCTCTACGATATTCATTGACATAGCCGATATGATAGATTCGGCCAATCCTGGGGTGATCACTGCCTGGTAACTTGCATCGGCTAAGATCCATCGTTTGACGTTTTCTAGAATAGCGTTAGCTGAGGACAGCTGGCGTGGTGTTTCTGCGTATAACGAGTCGATACTTTCCGTGACTTTCTGCCATTCACATTTCAATTGTTGGTCAACTAGAGTATTCCAGCCTGGGTAAGACTCGATTAGCTTGCGCAATAGGTGTTTTGGCCAACCATAAGCGGTGCGCTAAGGCCAATAGGATCATAAATAGATGATGCTGACGCAGGAAGTCCCCTTTGTGTGTGGTTCAAGAGTAAACGTCATATCCAACGAAAACTTGTTGGTTACCGGGTCATAGTCTAACCCGAGTAATTTCATTCTGTTGAAGGGTGTTCTGTCCGTTTCCGCAATTCTAGAGTTGACAGCTGTTGAGTTGCTTATGAAGGCTCTTGAATTCATTCCTATAAAGGCAAAAGTTTTTTCAATTGTTGGTATTTTTTGATAGCCTCTTTTTCTAAATCTGCTCTCATTAGTACATCGTCAACATAGAGCAATTTCAAGATTTCATTCGCCAAAGGCTTGCGGATATGACTCAATCATCCCTATTACGTTCAAACATCCATAATACATTCCCGCTGAATTTGGATCTGAGTCGTTCACTTCTTCAATGATGTCTACCGCCAAGTATTGCTTGACAATTTTAACATACCACTGTTTTCGTCCCGGTAAGGAGCTCAAGTGTTTTACCAGTGCTATTAGTCGTCGAAGCGCCATGCTATAGTTATCTATTAAGTCAACAATGCTTAAAGGAAACGGTTTCACACTGAATTCATTTGGCATACTTGGCAAGGTAAGCGTAAGTGTTTTCGTCATCGGACCCTTCCTTAGACGATATTCCCAAAACTTCTAATTCAAACACGTTTTTGATAATTTCTGCCTCAAAAATGACTGCACTGCAGGTTTCCACACAGTCATCTGCTGGATTCGATTCGAGTATGCCTCGCCCGTAGGCTGCAAACCTGAAAACTGCTCCCGCTACTAGTAAGCCTGTAGGAAGCTTTACTGAGGAAGTATTTTCGATCCCAAACGATCTATAGTGGTCAATTCCGACGAGAATGTCAGGGAGCTGCCGACTTCACATAATTTACTGTTTGTCAAGCAGATATTGTAAGCCTCCATGAAAAGAACATCGCTTTCAGTGATAAATGCAGATGAAAAGCCTTTGATTATCGTAGGTTTCGTTTTCATGTAAAACTCAAGGGTTCTGCCTTGTGCGGTTTGTATTTTCAGTGACACGTGATGAGACAGGAAGGACTCACAAATACTGCTGATTCCTGAAAGTGATCACAGCTCACTTTTGAGCACCGGAAGAGTTAGGTATTGCGCAGATTGCTCTGAGACCAGGCTCACTTGCGCTCCTGTCTCGTAGAAAAACAGCGCTCGTTGCTACGAGTTCGTCACATAGTTCCATACGGAGCCCTCAGCTATCATCAAGACGATCTGTTCCAATTTGGAAGCAGATGCAGTGTTAGCGTCAGCGTTGAAAAATTGATTTGGGCCCGTAATAGTGTTGTTATTGTATTGCACAGCTAGCGGTTTGAGTCGAGAACTGGAATTTGTTTTTCACCATTGATGTCATTTATATCCTGGCTATCTTCCTGTAAAAAAAAAAAAACTTTGATCGACTTTGTGATTGTTGTTTTCGACCTTTTGAGCATTGGTTTTTTGAGGAGGCATAACGACTCAATCGTGCAATTTCCCGCAACGTTTGCAATCAGGCATCTTGCAATTGCCACTTTTATGATCTTGGGAAAACATTTCCAACATAAGTTGTTCTCCATGGCTATTTTCCTGCGACCACTTGCGGCTTTTACAGTGCGGCATTGATAAGAGTAGTAATTCGCTCTTTCGCAAAAAGTTGCAGTGATAAGTCATTTGAACCTCGCCAGGTTTTTAACGGAAACACGGGGCATCATACCTCGGGCTTGTCATGTCTCGATATCCTAGGCGCTTCATCACGTACCCATTTCGCATAATCACTACTTTAAGGTGGTCTACCGTTTCGCCGACTGTATAGGTCTCTCCACCTTTGTTCTCTTTTGAGAATTCCTCAACGATGTTACGAGGTAACCTTTTGAATATGGTCTCGATCCACACGGGATCATGAGTGTCAGAGATGGCGTACCCAGATGAAGTCATTTCATTTACCAGGGAACGTATTTCATCAAAAACAGTTTCAGAAGATCTTGTATCTTCACGTGCAGGTAGAGCGCTCAGTCTTTTTATGACGTTAGCGCGTACGGCTATGTTGTTGTCGTATTTCTTTTTTAATGTCTCAATCATCAAGTGTAGTTTTTCGATACCGTTTTCCTTTATTGTAACGGTTGCCTTATCGATAAGGCCTTCTTTCAACATTATCATTTCTTCTTCGTGTTTAACTCCTTGTTACTGTGAAGCATAGTGTGGTATATCGCCTAGTACTCTTGGAAATTCTCCATATTTTTTGAGAAGTGTGGAAGATTGATCTGTGGGGCTTCATGGAGCTGCAACCCAGGTTAGCATTTTTGCGTTCACGTTTTTGCTATCGTTGCCGCAATCTGAGATCTTTCTGTAGCTATGTCGTTATGATGAGAGAACAGCTGCTCAAAGGAATGCTCGTCAGGTAACAGCGCCCTGGGATTTGCTGCGATGATTTCTTTCGTTTTAGCATGGAATGTTTGGAATGCCATCTCTTGCTCTTGATTTTCAAGGCTTTCATCGGCTTTCTCCGCCACCGATTTTCTATAGTTTTACTCACGATTTGGATAAGTTCTTATTGTATTTACCGAAGTCGAGTTTTCAGCGCAGTTAACAGAGCATGAGCCTCTAGGATCACTGGATTGTAAGCAACTTCTTCCTCAATAGCTTGGAATCCTTTAAGGAACTCATTTTTTCCAGGTTTTTTTTGCGTCAGCGTGCATTTTTGTATTATGTCGTGATCGCTAGCAGGTCCACTTTTAAATTCCCTATTACCGTTGTTGTTGAGCAATTACGGTTGTTGTTGAGCAAAATTTTGTGCTTTCCTTTGCGCTTTGAGGGTATTGCGGTTTATTCTGCGAAAGCGCGGAAAGTGTCGAGTGGAGCTTTCAAGCCCACTATTGAGCGCTCAGACACGGCTTGTGGAAATACGGTAACATTTTCTGAACCTTTCGATGAAATTTCCTAGAAAAGTTGCGTTCTCAAGCTTATGCACTATCGCTAACGAGGCGGGCTTTGCCTGGCCATGTGGCAGAGAGCAGCAAACGGGCTCCTGTTCGCGCGAGCCGATGCACAGTGTTGTGCAACACATTGACGTTATGGTTCAGTTGCTAGGACTTGAATCTTTATGGAATCATTTCCTTCACAAAACCGAGCGGTAGCAACCGCTCATCGGACACACATGGGCACAAAGGCCCCGAACAGACGGAGTTTCGCGTGGCGGTTCTTTGAGTCGCAACGCGATACCCGCGGTGTACGCGAATCTCGCGATGCGACGATGTGATCGCAACGCGACAGAATCCATGATTTGATAATAGTGGTGTGAACACTTCGGAGTTGTAAAAGACCTAAGTAGCCCATGCCCACAGTCTGAAATGGAATCGAACGAGTTGTTCGTTCGGTAGGAAGAGTATGCATGTTTAGATGCCTTGACGGCAAAGCGATAGCTTTCCTTTTGTAAGGCATGTGCGCAGTGTTACGACCACTTAACTACGAATTGAGGAAATATATAGTAGGTTGAGTCATAAACTTTGCAACAAAATTTGTCTTCCAACAAAAATGAGACTGTAGCACAAAAGAAAAATTATTGGCTTACACGAAGTAATTGCCGTTATTCTCTATAAAATTCTTCGTCTTCTTTTTATGAGCTTAGCGGGTTATATCTCTGTAGAACTCGGTCGGTTTCAACCTGCAGAAGTCGTGTACCATCGCCATGGCCTCAAGTTCGGCGAATTGCCTACCATGGAGGAAGTGATTCATCGACCGAAGCGGATGGCAGTCAGATGGCGCAATGTACGTGGTATATAGTGGTTGTTTGATTTTGGTCCAGCCCAGTTCCTAGCTTTTTCCCGCATCTGAAGTATCGCAAGCGATCGGCTGTTGCCATGGTAGATGAAACATTAGCTCTATCGACTTCCTAATTTTTACTGGATCTGATCGAGTTGTTTGCAAAAGCGAGTGCCGAGGATGGTTTGACTACGTGGAGCAGCTTTTGGTGCACTGGACCACTACATATCCTCCAAACGCACGGCAGGACCTTCTTTCAGTCAAGCTCCGGGTTTGACGTCAGAGTCCCCAGCGCGCCGCGTTCCAGTTATTGCTTTCCGTCTTTACAGTTTTAGTGAAGCATCCGTTTTCATCGCTGGTAAGGATTCGATCCAGGCTCCCCCTTGAGCCGGTGCAGGAGCTCTCGGCTGTCGGAAGCAGGGGTGTGCGTAAAAATTTTTTCGGTAAATTTTTAAGACCACTTTTTAACGAAAAATTTTTGCGTTAAAATCGGTGAATTCGGCAAATTCGTTAAATAAAATGTCCGTTAGCTGCAGTCAGTTTGGCTCTATTTTATCGTGTAAAAAGCCAGATCTTTTTCTTGATTGATTTTTATCGACTCTATCTGCATGACAATTTTACAACAATTCCTTCATCTTCAAGTAACAACAGTCTATCATCAACAAAATAAGCGAGAAGAACCAATAAAAATCTGGAACAAACAGCAACAAGGCTTCTAAAATAGAAAATTTCTTATTATGCCTGGTTCCTTTAGCTGGTGGAAAGTCGTCCACCTTCTGGGTAGATCCAAAGTGCATCGTATCACAGCTCAACGTTTTTGAGCTTTTTTCTTCTTTTTTCCCAATTTTTCACAAAAGTTTCCCAAATGTTTACAAATCATGAGCTCGCTAAGTAGACTTTTGCAGCCGAACATTTTTCTAAACTGCCATAATTGTTTTGGAAAACTACAGAATGTTTAATGAAAAATTCAATCAGGCAGCGACCACAGCGAATCCCTTGGTACAATCCATCTTTGTAGGATATCTTCGAAGTGTTGTTATCTTTCCTAATTCTTCCAAGTAGAGTTTGCCACTGTCTGTCACTCATTTACGATTTTTCGGCAATTACCCACTCAGATCTTCTTCTTGAAGGACCTGGTTCCAAATTGTACAGCACATTTGCTTGAGGTTCAAATGTGCTTTGAGCTTTCGATCTCTTCCCATTTTTGTATAGCACATTTTGGATTGATGAACTGTTTATAGTAAATTCGTAAATTAGACGAAAAAATCCATAGATATAAAGAAAATACTTGCTAAAGCCGGACCTGCACCTTCAAAGATATAGATATAAGATTTGAAAAAATCTTTATGCAATGGACTGCATGTAAAGTACCAGTTTTTAAACTGACCTCTATAATAAATGACAGAGATTGTTAATCGACTTTATATCTTTTTATGTAATTCTAGTGCTTTTAGCAACATATTTCACTGTTTCTCGTGTATACTGGCTGTACTGGCTGTGCTTCTCCCAAATGAAACTCCAAAGGAAGTCCTTAAAGAGGACGAAATAGTAAGAAAAATCGTTGACATACACGGCATAATATTCAGTAAAAGCGAAGGAAAGACAGTACCCGTAGCCTCTATCATTACGCGAGGCTCAAAATTGTCTTAATGTAGTTCTACAGTCACCGAAAAACTCCAGCTTTCCATGAAACTTACGGAGAAGAGGAAAGGAACCCATCTCTTTCCTTGTTTCGTTTCTGACGCTTTTTTTCGCATTGTTTGTGTTTCGCAGCGTTTTCTTCGTGTTTTCTATGCTTTTTCAACCCCACTGATTAAACAAATATCACAAAACCTGTGAAAAACCGAATGGATGTATTTATAAAGAACTAACATGTAGCAATCAAACGCAAGAAATGGACCAGGAAGTCGAAAAGCACGGCGTAGAAAAGTGGGGTCGCACGCAGATAAATTGGTCAAGGAGCAAGAAAAATGCCAACATTTCTTAAAACTCGAGGACAATTTCGATTACCTACACTTATTCAAGTAAGCAGAAGGTTTCACATGGAGAGGAAGCAAAATTTTAAATATGGTCATAAAATCTCATTAATGCAATTTAACGGAATTTTTCGCCGTTAAATTGGGCAGCGCGACAGGAGGTACACCCGCCTGCTGCTGGTGGGCGTGGCGTCAGGAGGTACATCGCTATTCTGCGGAGCGGAAACTTTTGTTTTGCATGCCAAAGATTTCATAAGGCAGCCGTTAGACTCTCGGTGAAGCCTAGGGGGTTGGGGATGGGTGAGCAAGGGAGATGAAAGGAGGATCGCACGCCTCCCAGCAGGGGGCGGGTGTACCTCCTGACCGTCCCCCGTTAAATTGCGTTAAAAACTTTTAACGAAAAATGCTGGTAAATCCGGTAAATCGGTAAATCGCTAATCGTTAAACGCACACCCCTAGTCGGAAGCACAGCGATTTACTTGGGTTTCTGTCACTGCATGATGCACTGAAAGACGATTTTGGCGACCTTCCATTCTTCTGCAGCCGACGGACGGTGGTTGTCTGGGAGGAGAGGAGATCAGCTGTTAGCCCTGGTGTGGTTTGATCTTGATCGGTTTGCGCATACGCCCTTTGTTCACAGCAGTTGATCTTCCCGGAGTGGTTTGTCTTTGTTGCCCTTCTGGGCAAAAGGAACTTTTGATACCGCCTCCAGTAAGTTATTCGGTTAGGAGTGATCTTGCTGGGGACTTCCTGAATGTGCTTGACCTCCGCCGCTGGGTTGCTGCCGAGTTTCAACCACTTGAAAATGAAATCACACACTTTTCACTTTGACTAGTCATCGTTCTAGTGAATAAAACCTTTCAACAACGAAAGAAAAATTAACGATTCACAACTCATAATGATCGTTCGGAAACAAGCCTTAAAATACTATATAATACATCAGTGGGTTTACTTTAAATTCTAGAAAAAATGTTTCAAAATTTATGGCTCAACCAAAAAACATCGTTGGATACGGCTTCATACACCATATTGGGGTTCAAATTCTTCTGAACGCATCCGCGAACGGATGTTATGGACCAATTTCAGTTTGCTTTCTGAGCCCTCTGTCTGCGCGCAGAGTCGTGGACTAACAATTGAAAGCTCAACTGGGAAGGTTTATGGTTCCTTCACACCACTGGCGAAAGAGAAATGCTGGTTTCAGTTGTATATTAGTGCTGTGCCAAACTCGTGTTTGTCAGAGTATAATATAAAGCTGAAACTTGCCATGCTGAGATTCCAAGAAGAGGGAAGCTGGAGAATAAGAAACGCTTCTGTGACGAGTTTTTAATGGTGAAGACACCCTAGGGTATTTCTGCGTTTTTCGATGTTTTTTGTATTTGTTCGCTTTTATGACGTCTATTTTATGCACCGTAATAAATATTATAATAATAAATCGAGTGCATGCTCCCTGAGGAAGTTGACCGCACAGCTCACTCCGAAGCTATTGATCGACGCCTGTTCTACATCACTCCCTTGTTACGTCGCTCCGATCTCCACCCGTAGCCGATTGATTGATCGCTGGCAGATCATCGTGGAATGACGACGTGAATCGGGATGTTCCTCGAAGATCTGTTGCAAAGAAGTTGACCGAACGCCGGGGTGACGAGGCGAATGAGGTTTTTGGGAGGGAGGTGTGATAAGCGTTGACATCTGGTGGACGTATAACCAAGAGGCTTCAGAAGTCCAAGATTGGGTGTGTCGTCAGTGGAATGGGAGGGTGCGATAGTCAACTGATCTATTGATTTGACCAATTATCGATAACGGCAACGGCCGGTCTGCAACCGCGCACCGCCGAACGCGAGCTCCACCGGGGTGTTTGGTCCCTCCTTAAAATTCTGTTTTTTAAACAGAATTTGATGATTTTTCACCTTTTCGTACATGCGTGCATCGCCAATTCATCTAATTTACGTCCTCTCTCATGCCCCGGCTTCGCCAAACCTCTAACTTAGATATTGTAAAGAAGGTTTTATTTAAAACCCTTAGAAATAGAAAGGGCAAAAAAATTCGCCTTTTTGCCTTTGCGTGTTGGGACCAGCTCTAGCTGCTGTTCACAGAATGTGTGGAGATCACACAATGTTGAGCACCATAGGAGAAATCGCTGGGCCCTCCGCTAGAGCATTCCATTTCAGTGTTCCGAAAATAGCCGAAGGATTCGGCTGTACATACCTTTGTCAGAAGGGATGATCGAACTATTACTTAACAGGTGACTAGCACACCAATACTTCGTATTGGTGTGCTAGTCACCTGTTTTTTTAACGATCGCATTGGTGGCACGACCACAGAAGACGTTAAGAATATGTACCATTTTCACGTCAAACTGAATACTTTTCAAGGCAAATTGAACACCTGGACACTATTCGCGAATTTACTTTGGGCCCCAGAAAAAACAAAAATGTTCCAAAATTTATGACTCAACCTAATAGAAGGTTTTGCGTAAACCTGCAATTATAGAGAATACACCCGCTGTCCGAGCTCGTCATGACGACCAAGGCCATCCATGGAAACTCGCAGTTCCAGAAGCCTCCCGCCCTACGATGGACCTGGGAATCTTCCGGTGGGCAGTTCCACCACGAGATCGACCACATCATCTTCAACCGCAAGTATTGCCTGACCGACGTCTCCGTTTTCCCCAAATGTCCTGATTGGTTGGCGTGCTTCAACCTCTTAATGCGTCCCATGTTTGCAACTAGGACCCTATTCGAATATGTATGGGCTTTGCAGCTTTTCTAAATATCATTTCTTGTGCATGCCGCCTAGCCTCCTTCTATTGTGTATCTTGACCACCATTGAAGGAACTCACAATGTGACCCGTGGAGCGAGTCAATTATATGTCTAAAATAGGATATTATAACCATTGAAAGGAGGCCAAAACACAAAAACGCTCACATACCCAATCTTTGCAACACCTAGGATTTGGTTTTGATTTGCTCACTGAATTTCCTGAACGCATTAACATATCGCTATGACGCATGAAGTGCTCCAGAGTCGACACATTACTCTAGAAACATCTTTAATTATCGGCGTTGTTTGTAGTAACACATCGCAGATTTTCAGAGAAGGACGAGAACTTTGTAGTTGTCCATTAAATCTTACAGATATAGCCGCTCATCTTCCTTGTGCAGGAGAAATCGTTCCATTTTTTCGGGCTTTTGAAGTTCTCGACATTGTAAAGCTGAAATGTGTCATTTCTGTGTGCATCTCCATGAAAATCTAATTTAATTGTCGACTGTTCTTCTTTCGCATTTGCGTAATTTCCTTTTGAAAGCGTTGATAAGTGTGCTAAATACAAAAAGAAAATAAAATAGAACCTGTACGCAAGTCTCGTCGATGTTCTGGTACTTGTTTGGTTCTCCTGGAGCCCAATTGGTGTAATTGACTAATGACCCGTCTGTCCATGCCCAACCATCCGACGTCTTCGACAAACCAATCCAACGAAGATCGTTATGGTTGACTTGAGGCAGGGACTCCCTCGCCAGACCTTAATGTTAGATATTTAAAATTTAGATAAGTGGCACCGATACAGCAGTTTGCAGAAACCTATGACATGCCGTGTTACGCTACCAAACTTCAACTAGCTCACAAAAATTTAGCTCGACATAGTAATGACCAGCCAAAGGCGCCTTGACTTTCCGCTGTTTACTCTCACGAATTTTTACAGAACCAACAATGAATATTATGCTACTAAAAAACATGAACTTTCAGTTCGCTATCCGTAAAGCAGCGTGGTTGCCATCTGGCGCAAACCAAAATGAAACAAGGAATTGTTTGGAATTCAAAAACTACTGTTATCATAACCTTCCTTCCCTAACCAGGAAAGGGTTCGACATCTAAAACTACGCTGGGAGATGAGGTATGGGGATGAAGCTTGGAATCCTGATCGCAACTTTTTAAGTTACAAATGCGAAAGCATCTGCCGAACGAGTTCTGAACTGTTGTCGTTGCTATTCGTGTTTTGCCTAAAAGCGCAGTTTATCGTTCATCTACCATCTTTCGAAGTGGTCGGGGAAGGGTATCGCTGCATGAAAGGCGAGTAGTGTGTTCGATTACAGTGGCCTTTTTCTGCATGTTCTCGCTTATCTTCTACGAGACCTTTCTTCCCATCTACAGCACACACTTTAGTAAGCACATAGTAACAGCTAGCATACGCTTTGATTATGAGTCAGCCATCAAAGAAGGCTGTTGTATAAAATTCTAATTCCAATAAAAAATAAAGGAAGGTCCACCAAGACCGCCACTCTCACAGCACTGAATGAATGGACAAAAGCTATAGAGGAAAAGCATAGAGACATTATATATTGTGACTTTTCTGAGGCTTTGGCAGCGGAGTGCCGCAAGGAGGAGTGCTTTCTCCTTGGCTGTTTCTGATGTACATCTACGAACTGCCGCACTCTTCTTCAGGGTTCGGAGTCGTTTGCAAGATGTTCAACGACATTAAGAGTTGATACAGCTTCTATCCAAGCAGCTGTAAATCATATAGATTTCTGGGTTGAAAGGTGGGAACTACCTTTGGTAGCAGAGAAATCGCATTGTTTCGTTGTTGGGGCAAATCGCGCAGGCGGCAACCCTGCATATAAACTGAGGTGTCAACTGGCAGTCAGCAAATGACGTTCGTAACCTAGGTTTCTTGATAACTAGGGATTTTTTTGTTGACTTGCACTACTAAGCGTTGGTAAAAAAGGCTGACTATCGCATCTACAACCTTTTCGCATTGAGTAGCTGAGATCATTTTATCCTTCTTCGAGAATATAAGACATATGTAAGGACAATCGTAGTGTTCGTAACCACCATCCTCAACCCTACAAAGAAAAGAGACATCAGACCTCTGGAGAGCGTTCAAAACAGCTTTACTTGTGAGCTTATGATAATATGCTACTGCATCAGTTACTACTTGATACCAAATAGTGCTGAAAGATCTAAAATGTTGTCTTTACCAGTAGAAGGAAAATATTCGATCTTCTTATGTTTTTCAAAACACTCAGAGGCAAGGTTTCTATTAAGCCACTCTGATGTTTCAGTTCATCCTTGACAAGGAATAAAAGGGGCAGCTCAGACTCTATGTTGCGGTTGTAAAGTCGCGAGCCGAAACAACTTTTTTCTCCTAGAGGAGCATAAGGGAGTACAACCTTGTTTTGAATACAAATCAAGATGCCTTGGGTCTATTTCTGCACGGTTTGAAGAATCTACTGTTACCTTTGCAGTGCTACGAACCTCGTCGGATGTTTTCTGTACCCTGCTCTTTCTATTATACTTTATTGTCACTCTTTGGATGTTGTTTTTAACAACGTGTTTCCATGTGTGGCTGCGGCCCATGTCTTGAACAAGTAAATAAGTAAAATAAGATGAAAAACGGATGCTAGATTAAGGATCAGCACCCAAAATAATCCCAATATTCATAAAAGGTCGGCAAAATTGATATACATATTTCATGACCCATCATCCGTTCAACTACCCTCAATTTACCGATAGCAGCTTTCGCAGACCTCGACAGTCATGAAAATAGGGTGTTCCCTATGTTCTTATAGAATGGAAGCGTGCTAGCAAACAATTCTCGTTCTTAACGTAATGGAAGCCAAAAATGTGTGTAAAACGGGTAACGATAAAAAAATGAAGCAGGCGCGTTGCTTTTCAAGTCATCATGCATTTTACGCTTCCTCTCTGTAGAAACCGTCCAACTTAGCAAGACCGAAGAAAGAGATTCGAAGAGTAGAAGATCTGTTGCGACTATTATCAGCATTACCTTTAGCATTTCAAAACGTTTGAACATCTACGGCAATGAAAAGATTGGTGGCCGTATGTACCTCATGACTTTATGAGTATAGAAAGACGTAGGTATGAAAGTGCGACGATGAAGGTGGTGAGGAAGAGATCACTGATTTCACCCAAATTTTGTGAATAGAGGCCATTTGCGGTGCTGATTACGAATCCGACATCCGTATTCGCAGTCGGGGCTGATACTGTAGCTTACGATATAAGGGTGAATAACGCCTATGAGCAGAACTGGTTTCGCTCCATATTTCTGGAATTTGATGTGCTGATCACTAGTTTGGCATCCTTCTACGACTCCTTTAGGTTGCGATTAAATTCTTTACTCAACAGTGACGCGAGAGTCACGGTTGCAAAAAATTACAGGACAAAACTTGTTCAGAAGATGCATTTTGCTATTTAAGCTATATTTTTATAATCACCATCCCAGCTCCTATCCGTCCTAGGTGGTCTTTCAAAGCGTTGAGGGTTTGATACTCCTCACCGGTGAGAAGGCCGGCATGCTTTTTTTCTGGCTCAAAAGCCTACAGTTATTATGGAAGTGATTAAAATGCTGACTGTAGTTTCCACTAAAAGGAAAGGTTCCCAACTCATGACGAGCTCTTTGCCAGGTTGTTTTGACAGGATTTAGAACCGTGTGAGCGGAGTCCAAAACTCCAGTTAGTTTTTACTGAACGCTTTTTTAAAGACATGGTTGAAAAACTAGCACATGCTTAGGCGCAAATAGACAGCCTTGACTTGTTGTAAGCACTGATGGTCAAAAATTGACTTCCGTGATCATGTAAAAGCATAACAATAATAAACTAACATGTGAATAGGTATTTGCAGCACGCGGTCTTGAACTCAAAAGCCCGTCGGTGCGCTCCTTCGAGGCGGCATCCTCACGGCTGCGGCACCGAGGCACATCTTGTGGCGTGTCGTAGAGGTGAGTGTTGCGCACACGTCTTCACACCTCTTTTTCCAGTCTTTAAAAAAGCGTTCAGCAAAAAACTGACTATGGTTCTGGACTCCGCTCACAGGGCTTTATATCTTGTCAAAATAGCATCGCAAAAGCCCACCATTAGTTGAGAACCTTGCCTTGTAAGCCTAACGTCCCGCATTGGTCAAAAATGAGGCTGCCGATGGAAACCAAAAAAGTGATGGTTGCCAAGAAATTGTTTTGTAATTTGATGTGTTTTTGATAAGCTGCTGCCGAAAGGTTAGCTGGAATAAAGTCGTTAAAAATATTCGTGAAGAGCACTCCAAGAATACATTTTCGTTCAACAACGTCATGCTAACTTTTATGAAAAAGTCAAGCATGGGCAAGTAAGAAAGAGGTTCTCTGAAGGATCTGGAATTTTTGAAACATGGCCTGTTTACCCCTGCAGGTGGCGTTTTCGTGATGTGTTAGACGTGATGAGAAGAGTCGTATACCTGACTACTTGAAACGCTTTTGGCGAATAATATAGAATTTGAAAAAGCATCAAAACTAAACGCTCTCTATCTATAATATAATCTGCAAAAAGTTTCGGCGGCATGCTCAGCCTCAAAATAAAACGCGTGCTTCTCTAAGGAATTCTATATGTGCACGAACCGTAAATGAAATCGTTCTCCTCCTTCGAGTGGATAGAAGCTAGGTGTCCATATTTTGCCTTACACGATTTCTCCGCCTCATCGAAAGTGACCTTTTCATTCTTGAAGACCTGAAGAATAATTATTTCTCAGCGCAAGAAATATTACTTCATTATTGCTGTAACGAAAACATGGGTATCATATGGATTTTCGCTGTTTGTTTTTAATCTATTGTTAGAGTGCTCCAAATCCTTATGCACCATGACTTATGTACTTGATAACAGGTTACCTTATATATATATATATATATATATATATATATATATATATATATATATATATATATATATATATATGACGGACTCTAGTCATGGAGATCGACCACACCCAGTTCTTGTTTGATTGTGCCTTTTTCTGAAGTTTGTTTGTCTGTTTGTACTGTCCTATTTCTATCTCGCGTCTGCCTTTCGCGACGTAATAAACATATATATATGTATATATATATATATATATATATATATATATATATATATATATATATATGTCCGTGAAACCGGTACCAACATTCATTGCCTCGTCCTAGATCACTCAATAGAAGAACGATTACAAGTACTGCTGTCAAAGTTCCGTGCATGATCTACGATCGGCGGGAAAGAATCTGAACTGCTGATCTTGTCATAGTCCCGTTTATAGTCCTGCCAAAGTAGATGTCACATTGGTTTTTAGACGTCGTTTTTCAACGCTTTCTATAAGCGTTCTGAAACCTAGATGTGCTATAAAAATAATCATTTTGAGACGATTTGCTATACGTTTGTTGAAGAAAGCAATTTTGGAGAACATATTTTCAAAAAATCTCAAAACGAGCCAGATTTGTCGGAAATTCTAAGTAACGCTTGGGCCTAACCAGATGGCGAAAACTGAGAAATACTAGGATGACGATCTACACTTCCAGTGTTCTCACGCTTGTACTACCATTCGCCCCGGGATATAATGATGCAAGACAGGAAGATCAAGTACGACGTCCTCTGACTGACCGAGGCGAGAAGACACCAGATCCTAAACGGAGCCACGATTTCGGAGAAGAACTGTTCCTTGGAATATGCGAGAACAGGAGAGTAGGTGGCAATGGTATCGTTGTCAAAACGCACTTGACCATGAACATCGATCGTGCAAGTCTCTGACAAACCGAATCAGACGTCTGACGACAGAAGCGATGTGGCTTCGTACCAGCTGTGACTGTGCTCATCCCTTCGCTCCAACATTCAACTATGGCGAGAGTATAAGAGCTGAAGAAGTTTTGTAAGAAAATCTAACTTTCTACAGGGTGGTCGTCGCCAAGATTAAGCCGTGGAGGTCCCCGGAATAGCTTCACATCGGAACCCACGGTTTGAGGCCAAGGCTCAGTAATGGACGTCAATGTATAATGCGGATGGAACAATAGGAGTAACATATATGACAGAGATGATATACAAAGATGTGAACACAGTGCACATGACTTTATTTTATGGAAAGATGTTAAGTGCACGTTACAGCTTTTTTATTGCATTTTGCATCTTACTGCATTATGTGCCTGATGGGCTTGCGCTATGTGGTACTCAAGCTAAATGATATTCACATTATTTCACTTTTCCATTTGCTTCATAGCTCTCCTTTAACAGCATCGTTACATACGCTATACCAGAATAAACCTTTTCTCACAGTTCTGAGAGAAAGGCGCCTTTTGCTCAAAATTGTGGAGTGATTTCGTTTAACCATTCTCTGTTTGTGGTAGTATGTAGTCTGCTTACAAGGCTTTAAGGTTTTTCATGAAAGGGTAGCCGCTTGAGTTGAAATCGCTTTGGATGGCACTGATTCTGAAGAAATAGAAACACATTGAACAGTTCATCAACGGAAGTGCGGACACCTCACATGACCTGATTGTTTGCTTTAACAATATATGTTATATGTATATTTGGATTTCCTAAAATGGTTGACACGGCATTCAGGAAGATGTGCAAATATTAATAAACCAGACGTTTGGCGGCCGGCCGGCCGCCAAACGTCTGGTTTATTAATATCGCCTTCCCCCTGCCCCCTGAGGGACCCGCTTTGGGTCCCGGTGAGGGGGGCCACTAAGTTGTTTAAGTTAGTTTGTTGGGGGTCTCGCACACACCTAGTGTGGGTGATGACGCTAATGCGTCTGGGACTTAGGGGATATTTTCCCTCTCTGTAAGCCCTTCTCCCACCTTTCGTATCCAGTGTGTGAGAGACCTCAACATTTGAAACGTCGCATGGTTGGCGCTGCCCGGTTCAGACCGTGGCGGGCCCACCATGGGACGGTCATTAAGTAGTCCATTTCAGATGAGCAGTGTTAGCTCAGTCCGTCCCGAGGACTCCGTGTCCAATGTCCATGACGACAGCAACCGGCTGCAGAAAATGGCAGAAAACCTGACTACTCGAGCTCTGCAGAACGAGGGCGATATCAAGAATACCGCCGGACTTCGCTTCTCCCTGCGCAGAGAATGCATTGAGGCAGAGGAGGCACCTTTCTCTAAGACGCTGGACTTCTCTGGCCAGGTGCTTAGCCTGCTTAACCTTAGAGGGGTGGTCAGTGGGCGCGGGCCCGTGATCAGCGCCGTATATCAGAAGGCTGAAGGGGAGGAGGCAGCTGGAGCTGGTCGGGCACAGGCGCTGTACTTTGATCTAAAGCAAATGCAAACCGTTTATCGCTGGAATGACAAAGAGCAGTTCACCGATGGATATCTCGCTTTTCTCGCTACGGTTTGCCGCTTGACCGGTGACGGTGGCCTACGTAACCGGGTCCTAGGCTTCATTACGACGATACCGGACGCACAGCCATTGGAAGATGAGCGCTTTGAGCGCATGATATCGCAGCTAGAGCGATATGGCTGCTGCTTCACGCCCTGGAATTTCCTGACTAATATTCGTGTAGCCCTGGAGGGGCATGAGTGCACCCAAGCATTCAGGGCTCAATTGGGGCGTTTGTGTAAACTGCTGTGGGACCGTTATCTCAACGCGCTAATGAGTTGTCAGTCTGTTCAAGGCGCGGTCGTCGTGCCAGGTGTGCCTGCGGGTGAGAATCCACTGGAAGAAGAGAAGCTGGCTCACCTTTTGCTGAGATTGTTGGCTAACAACTTGGCCCCGGACTCAACTCTGATTAATATGTGGTCAGTATTCTAAGTGTAGTCGTGATGCCTTCATGTAAACGTTGCACTCCTGTCCTTAATAATCTTTACATGCTTTTCGGATCAACATAAATACGAAACGTGAGCATTAGTTGTGCTGCAGTCGCGTTCTAGCGAACGATAAAAACACCTTTACTATTACGCTCTTTCTAGCATCAACAATAAAGTACGACAAGTATGTGGGGAGAAGGGTGGTCTTGGTAAAAGTCAGCTCGACCCTCTGGAACGACTTCTGCACCGCGGCCCTCGACTCATCTTTTGCTTTTGCTCCCGAAAGAACGCAATTAAGCTAAAAAATTAAGAAACGAGATGCAAAATCGAAGACACAAGATTCAAAAATCAATCACTATGCTGAAAAACGAATGACTAGAGCGAGGCTGAAAACGCTCAGAAATGATAGACGACGTGCAAAAACGAATCGCGCGAATTCAAAATCTGAAGAAAGAAGAACAAGAAGAAACTGAGGGTCACAAACGAAGCACGAGGCACCAGATATCGATTGATGAAACATTGGCAAGATGCCAGCGTAGATGCGGTCGTGCCTATGGTCATGGTTTGAAAACCTAGTACCCTAGTAAGAACGTCTTGTGTAATAGTCGAGGCATTATTGCTGCCAGCGCCGAACGGCCGATGAGTGCAGCAAACTGTTTGGGTTCTAGCTGATCGCTGCGAGGATCTAAAATGGAAACCGCGCCCTTTAAACTCCCCGATCGATGAGTGGTCTGCTGACTCACGTTCCGCTTGCCATTTGAACGTTTACAATTTCGGTTTTTCTTGTCGGTAATCTAGCGTTTTCTTCAATCTTCAATCCCAGGTGTCTTCAGGAGCTTTCTGGAGTGTTCAGCGAGCAGCTAGGAACTCATCTTGCTAAAGGGATATGCGCTGCCACAATCATTCTCCATTTAGTTTGGCTGCTAACCTTTTTTGCATCTGCAATGAAGAATCTATTGAAAGAAATCCGAATAATAATGGTATCGAGTGCTTTATCGCGACAGAATTAAAGAATTGGTCTACGCTCCGAGGAGAGAGAAGCGGCTTTGCGATTGGGGCGCGCGAGGTTCCGTTACATGTTATGTGCCATCTCGGCTGGTAGGTCGCAAATGGAAAAGTTTGCCACGTCTTCGGCGCTTACCCGCATTGCCGTGCTGGCGAAGGAGAGGCATGGCAGACATGAGGCTGCGTGTCGCCTCAATTGCCGATTTCAAAGATCTGCGGCAGTTTTGCCGCTTGCCACGTGTCGCCGTGCTACAAAAATGTGCGGAGGTCTTAAGCGTCAGCTAGGGCTCAGGCAGTTAGGTAATGAGCTGTAAGAAAGTCGTTGTAAAGCATTCAAACTCTTCTATTCAATGATACAGGCATAGACTACAAAACATAAAAGTATGTCAAAATAAAACAATCTACTGTCATAAAACAGATATAGGTCGTTAGTTCGTACCTCGTCGCTGCACTGATCGATTGAAGTCGAAAAAAATCGTTACGCAACCTATTTTCTGTACCGCTATGATTTCTTCCCTTTATAAACAGCACTGATTTGCTTTGAACGACTTTTAGTACTCTGCTTAGCCTATGGTGCAGACGACCTGCAGCTGGAATGGTCGAAGTTATCAGAGTTATTGTGCTCTGAAAATGTCTGCGCTCCCAATATTGCAGTTCCTTGTAATTTGCAGTGGTCTCGCAGAACTGCAAAGCTTATTGTATGCGAAACATACTACATATTAAGACAGACATAGATGCTAGACATATTGTATTGCGCATTGTTTGTTCTGTGTACTTCAATTTACCTAGATAAAGTGCTTTAATCAAGCTAAGTTCCTTAATATCGATTTTTTCAGGTGCTTCATTTCCATGGCTTCGATTTTTCAATGACGAAGGTCGACCTCGGGCTAATTGTAAGCATATCTTGTAAAGATAGAGGCGAACCAACACATGTTTAATGTTATTGTGTCATTGTTTTGGTTGTTGTCGACTTCTATTGCGTGACATTGAGCTTAAACTGTTGAGATATTATGAACTGATTTCGAGACTAGATATGTACCTGATTCTATTCAATTGTTGTGGCACTGGGAAACTAGTGTGAGATTATAAATAATTTACATATAGATTTGCAACTGGTTCTATTGATCAACCCTTTATTGACAACGCTTACGGCTTTAAGCCATTCTTCCGGCAGCACTGCACAGACATACTTGGGATCCATAAAGGTATATACTTCATTAGAATACCCTGCATTTTGTGTGTTTTTAAGTTGCAAACTTTAAAAGAACACGAATCAGTCGACCCAACAACTTTCAGATGTGTTCAGGCGAAATACAACCATTCGAATGCAAAATGAAAGAAATCGGAAGAATGCGTGGAGCAATCCATTCCGATCATATATCAGAAAGTTTACATCCTCTTGCGCGTTCATATGAGCTCTTAATCTCTTCAGTATCTTTTTAGACATCCTGCCAAAGACCATTGCATCTCATTCAGATCCAAAGGCGTCAATGAAATTTCCAGACCCTCACTCTTTCCCCGTGGGCTCCAGATCTTTCTCTAAATGTACTATCTGTTTATATTTATGTGCATGTTGTCGTTGTGATGATTTAGTTGTTTATTTATCTATATTCGCGTATCGCATTTCTCTATGCGCTTAAAAAACGAGCATAATAAAGGAGAACACAACGTTTGACGGGCTTAGGTGTTTCTCGATGTAATGTTTCTCTCTGATGCGAAATTTAAAGAATCGTAACGTCGCAGCAGAAACAAGCTGTCTTTGGCGAATATGAACTGACCCAGAAGGAGCCATTATGATAAGGGTGATGAGATAAGGATGACGATGATTTAATGTGTTAATGCTCGTGCCGACACCACATCTGAAACAGTACGTTAACGAAAGGATTGAAAACAGACGTAGAAGAGCAGAATTTACAATTTTAAATGTCAATTACTAAGGGCGACCTAGGAGCTTTCCCTAAAAGATTTTTGAAGCACTCTTCGAATCGAAGGAATGGCAACCGAAAGACGGACTTGCCTCGAGAAGAATATTCTCCCTTCTACAGGAAACAGCGCTGAAAATGAAATCGTAGGTATGGAATTTTAAGCCCGTTTGACCCATAGTGATAAAACTACGTTTTTCTGAAACGATCTTCTATATGATCTTGATTTAGCGTCATTTGCCGAAAAAATATCGACCCAGATCACAGTGGAATAATCACATATTCTAGTCACATGGAAGATGTTAGTTTTAAAACCTGCGTTTTGACACATAGAACACACATTTATTAAAGCTTTGTGAATTTTTTAGAAGCCCCAAAAATCTCCGAGTTATAGCAGTTTGCGTGCGGCTACTGCGTTTTTGACATGATCGACCGCAATTGAAGGATGGATGGACTCTTTGTGGAGAAAAACCTTTCTGCCTTCGGAAAGAAAGAACGACAGAGAGTGGAACTTTGCCATATCAAGTCATGATCAATGCACAGTGTAAAAATCATGATTTTCCGGATCGAACAGGATGAATCCACCTCCGGTCGACTTTGCACCAACGTCGTCGGAGCATAAACTTGAACGTTCACAAAAAGGTTCATAACTCGGTAAGTTTTTTAAATTTTGAAAATTTTTTTAGCTTCTTAAGAAGAAGATAAAACGCTCTTTCTCAAAGTGTAAAAATCGCTTTCCAAAAAAGGAGTCGTCACACGTAGTTGCAGGTTCGATTTTTGTGCGAAAAAAATTGAAGTGGTTTCACAAAAATATTCATAACCGACCAGTTTCAAAATTTCGCTAGCCTATCAAAAACTAGAAGAAGAGCCCTTTCTCGTTATATAGGAATCAGCTGCCAAAAATTCGGCCTTCATGCGCGGCAGGGGGTTCAATTTCTGGTCCATTTCGCAAAAATACGTCCCGAAAATCGAACCCCCGCCTCATATGGAGACCCCTTCAGTTCTTACACGATTAGAAAGCATGTTTGCTCTATTTTTTGATGACCGGGAGGCATTTTTTATTTTCGAAAGAAAGTCGAGATATGATCAATTTTCGGAAGTCGTGAACTGAATCCTTCACCATCGTCATTGGGATGATTTCACAAAAATGTTCAAAACTGAGCCAATTTTTCGAAAATCAAAAATCCCGTTAATGTGTATTTTTGTGAGATCACTTCGATGGCGACGGTGAACGGTCGATCCGAGATTCAGTTCACGACTTCCGAAAATTGATCATATCTCGACTATTTTTTCGAAAATAAAAAATGCCTCCAGGTCATCAAAAAATAGAGCAAATATGCTCTCTAACCATATAATAACTTATTTCCGAGGAAGGGGTCTTCCTGTGGGGCGGGGGGTTCGATTTTCGGGACGTATTTTTGCGAAATGGACCAGAAATTGGACCCCCCGCCGCGCATGAAGGCCGAATTTTTGGGAACTGATTCCTATATAACGAGAAAGGGCTCTTCTTCTAGTTTTTGATAGGCTAGCGAAATTGTGAAACTGGTCGACTTATGAATATCTTTGTGAAACCACTTCAATTTTTTTCGCACAAAAATCGAACCTGCAGCCACGTGTGACGAATCCTTTTTTGGAATACGATTTTTACACTTTGAGAAAGAGCGTTTTATCTTCTTCTTAAGAAGCTAAAAGAATTTTCAAAATTTAAAAAACTTACCGAGTTATGAACTTTTTTGTGAGCGTTCAAGTTTATGCTCCGACGACGTTGGTGCAAAGTCGACCGGAGGTCGATTCATCCTGTTCGATCCAGAAAATCACGATCTTTTCACAGTGCATTGATCATGACTTGGAAGTTTTTGTGACAACATTTTATTCGTATGGGTGGTCTGCTTCGGCTAAAAAATAATTTTTTCACGAAGAACGAGAATTCTGCTTACGATCCATCCTAATCATCAGGGATGTGCGGAATTTCCGTTTCCGTGTTCCGAATTCCGGTTTCCGGCCATTTTGAGCTCTTCCGTTCCGTTCCGTGTTCCGCCTGTTTTTGGACCGGAAGGCGGAAACGGAAATGGGTACCGTTAAACACAGGATTTCTGTTGAAAACAATCAGTTTATCAAGTAAAAAGAGATCTCCTTCATATGATTGTGAGAGAAATACTGCTTGGCAACTATAGTACTAATATTCTTAAAATTGGTTAGACTACCAAAAGAAAGTACTCAAAAGTGGCAATGTTTGAGTGAAGGGCAAAATTAATGTGCCAGCAAAGGCTATGTATGCATTGCATGCTAACAGAGTGCACTCAACATTTGAATGATCATAAAATTCTCGATCCATCAGTTACAAATAGCTATAAAAACTTTCTAAGCACACAGCGCAGTATCATGAAACAAAGGGTTCGGTGAAGGTTGTGTCATGCGCTTGTCTGCTAAAAGACTACATCAGTGCACCTGATAGAAGGTGCAAATTTCAATTGTTGATTTCATTAGGTGTGATACTCAATCATATGGAGTTAAGCAATTCGTTTTTTTGAATGAAGCATCAGGAATATCTGCCATGAGCTGTTATTTTGATTGACCAGGGTGTCTTATTGAATTCTGAAACAAATCTATTACTTCGAGAACCATCTAGGAACTGTCAAGCTGTGTCACCTTCATATCGTGAGCTTCTAGGCTGGCACAGACTGAACATTCCTACGGAAGTGTTGTCTTACAATGACTAATCAGTCATCCAGTTATCATCTAAATTCTGATTGAGAGTACCAGTTTTGGTAAATACAATGTAACCCATCTTGTGTATGCAGATATCTGGGCAGTCATCACGTCGTCCATGATACCACAGGTTTCTAAAAATGTTGAGAGGATTGTCTTTTCTGGTCGGAAAGTGATCTAGGTGACTGTTCCAGTTTTGTGAGTTTTTAAATGCTGGAAACGCTGCTCTGTAAGTAACCTAACGTGGTTGAGTCGGTTAAGTCTGCTGTTCAAAAAATTACAGCAACAAAAAGTCAGCGAAAACCCGTCCAGGAAATAGATATGGAAACAGCGGAGAGACTGCATGAGATAGTGAGAACTAGTGAGACAGGACCCTGAATTTGTTTTCGTTTATTGCTCCAGCCATAACTAGAAGGTTATCATAACAATAATATGAATTCATGCTTTGGTATGTTACGTTATAATGACGATGAGCATTAATCTGTGGAAGATTCTGCTGCTCGCAAAGGTCTGAGCAAGCAAAAGTGCAATAGAAGCCGCCTCTGGCGTAATTTAAGATGCACTTTTGAAAAAATGGCAAATATGTGTCATTTCCGTTTCCGCGTTTCGTATTCCGGTTTCCGGCCATTTTTGACCATTTCCGTTCCGTCTTTCGTCTTCCGCTTTTTCCAGAAAAATTTCCGCACATCCCTGCTAATCATATCGTCATCGCAGTTCCTTCATCACTGCAAAGAATTTTTTTTTGCTGTATCATGCACAGAGCTTGGGATTTTTAGCTCCATTTTCGTTTTTTATGACGTTTCCTTAGGATGGGAGAACATTATTTCCACAGGAAAGTCCATCGTCCATCCATAATCGATTCGATGAACACTTTAAAAAATTTATAAGGAGAACGATTAAGTCTTCTTCAGAAAGTAATACTCAACATTTTATATAACACAATTTCAGAGCAGAATTTCAGATGCAAACGTCGCTCCTTCAGGTAAAAGAATGTTCCGTGTCCATGACGTCCTTAAAAAACTGCATAAATTGAACAGTGATGATTGAAAGACTGCTATCAGAAAATTTATTTTAAAGTGTCGAAAATAGCATTCAAAATTTTAGAGAATTTTATTGTTTTGAAAACATGTATTGTTCGGGGAACTCGTTTCATTATCCTCTTCAGTGCCGAAGCCGCACCTGAAAAGAAGAATCTATTAAAAAGTTCAAAATGCACAAGAAACCTTGAAAAATTCAAGAAATAAAAGAAATAAAACAGTGGAAGAGAGAGGGAGGGGTCGCACGAATTCCGCTTCTGAGGGGGGGGGTCGTAAATTTCCAGCAAAAATCGAACCCACGCTTGACCCTGGTCTGGACGAAGCAACATTGTTGTTTTTAGGAGAAGGGCTTAAAGCCTGAAGCGTTGTCAGTAAAGGTATCATCAAGTCGATTAAACACGTGCAAAATGTTTAAAACTTCTCTCAAAAATTGAAGAACTTAACCAACATCTCGTGAAAGCTCACAAACCCGATTTTTCTCTAACGGCGTCTTACTTCTTGAATAATGGAAACGCTAAGACAGAAATACATCTAAATTTAGGAGACATCTTAGGAAGGAGGTTACCAACAGCCGAGCACTAAAGCGCAGACATAATGCTCTTCGAATTAGGGATAGAGGACTTCAAAGTACAGAGAGCCTTGCTGAGAACAGACCATCGTACAGGAAAATTCGGTCAGGCAAATTCAAAACAAATTTTTCACAATCGACGATTTATGACGATGTCAAAAAATATCCCACTGGGCTAGCTTATTACATAGAGGAGACAATAAAGCTCATACGTCGGCACTCTGTGATATGGTTCTTCAAGAAACTGAGTGCTATCGGTAACCTCTATTCCTTTCTTTAGTCGAAAGAGGGAGAACATTTTCGAAATATTTTCTAACTATTTCGAAGAGTAAGCTAGAACTCAAACCTAAAGTAAGAACCGCCTGACTCAAACAACTGAGAGGCTATAATACCAGTGTAGAATAAAATTTCTAGCTCTCGACGACTTATTGCTTATACAGCTCAAAAGTTTTGCCCTGCTCAGAGAAACGCAGTGCACCTTCCGTTCGATCGGCAACTCAGTATAACACACCATTAAGTTCTTCCATACAAAAACTGTTCACTCCAAATCTCACGGTTGTAGTCTTGTTATGATTTTGGAGACATTCGATTCGACCTAATATTTTCGGTTCTGAAACGTATTTTATTCCAAATTAGAAGGCGGCTTCGGTTTCTTTTGTGTTGTAGAATAAGGGTTTGGTAAGTTTGTAAATGGTCTACAGGTGGGTCTGAATTGCAACTTGTATGTGTAATGCCATTTGGGTATGGTCGGATTATCAGTGCCTTCTAGGGGCCGGATTCATCAACGGCTTACAGCAATTTAACAGAGAAAATATAGCCCAAATCCCTGAAGCGCAATGAAATGTTTCACCATATCGCTTGATAAACCGCGCTATCAGGGACTTCAGCTGTATTTTCTCTATTGAACTGCTGTAAGTCGGTGATGAATCCGGCCCCTTATCCTACGAAAACTTTAAAGCAGGGAAACGGTAATGACAAGATGTGTCTAACTTGAAAAGGCATCTCCTGCGGTACCAGAACAAAATGGACGTTAGCAGCCTGAAATTGTTTTTCAGCAGGCAATGAATTGAACACACGTAGATACGTAGCTTCCGGCGATGAAAACAAACTCACTAGAATGACAGACAGATTTTCTCAGTTGTTCTCATCTTCCCTCAACTCCCTCGAAAAGTGCAATCAAATTAGCGGAGTATTTATTTGCAGAGAGCTAATGGCAAGACCTTCTGCCATAAGAAGCGCTCCACATCAATTCACGTTGGGATAAGGCGTAGGTGAGAAGATGGTTGTCAGCTGTCAGTTTCGCGATAAAGCATTCTGTTGACTGTGGAGATCGCACGATTCCAAAACAAACTCAATATCCGAATGATGTTCCAGATGTTGATAATTCACTACTCTTTGGCGCAATCGTTGCTGTAAGCGCTGAGGAAGGTAAACGAGTAACGTATTCTCTTATTTTATCTGCTGACTGATTTTCTTTCTTCGCAAAAATGAGATGACACGTGCACCTATTGCATCTCAATCTATGTAATTCCAGGTTGCAGAAAAGCACATAAGGAATATTACATAAAGCATAAGTATACCGACAACCTCGAAGACGAAAAATATCCCAGAGCAACAGTAGTATGGACCTCATGCAGCAACGAGCAGGAAATGATCAACAGGCAATCTACCTTAAAATGGAAACCCATGAACTTTCCCCAAATATTCTCAACGTGACCTATCTGGTGTTGTAGGGCAAGAGATGAGGAGCACGAAAGTGTTTTTCGTTTTTGTTACGAGCTACTCGAGGTTCGAAAATGGCGAAAAACTGTCGCAAGTCAACTCCATGTGGGCGCCGGGATGCCATGGCTGTGAACTGTGCACTCGTGAGCTCGAGGTCGGGGGTTCGGACCTATGCAAGTCGGTGCAGTTGCTATCTTCTGCCACTATCAGAAATCATGTAATTTTTTCATTTTCATACTGTTGTGAACCATTCTTTCTTGCACACTCCACACATCACTATACAGGGTGCGTAAAAAGTATTGACGCACCTACTTTTTGTTTCAGCTCCAGCTTTCTGTTTCTACCCCTCTAGGTTTTTATGTGTTATTTTTGTTGTCTGTATTGTGCTCAAAAAAACACTCACGAAAAAACTGAAGAAACATGATCGTCACCGTTACGGTGGCCCTTTTTTTGCCTGTTATCCAGACAGCTGAACACTTCCTTAACAAGAGAATTTGGCGCTGTTCGAAACGGTTGGTGAGGAAAGAGGTCAGCAACCCAAACGTCAGCCACGGCTCTGTCATAACAGATGATGATTACAAGATGTTCAAGCACGATAACGTTCAAATCAAAAATTGTCAACCTCTGTCCCATAACGGCAAACAGATAACGTGCGCAGGTGTGAACAGCTTCTCAGGCGAGCACAGCTTAAACGTGAATCCGCTGGATTACTCTTTCTAGGTGATTTTGAAGAATGAGGTCTGTGCTACTTTCAACAGAAGTGACCAGTCGCAGAAGGCTACCCTGTTCAAAGCACGGAACGAAATGCAAGCGAATACTTGCGGCGCGTGCTCATGAATTTTTCCGCCGTTTTCGCTCCTGTATTCACAGTAAAGGAGCCGATGTCAATTACGACTTATTCTGTCGTGTTTGCAAGATCATTTTCCACATTTCTGAAATGAATATTTTAAAACTTACTGCGCAATACTTTTTCCACAACCGCCATTTACTGCGTCAATACTTTTTACGCACCCTGTATTTTACAGGGAGGTGTAACTGCGCAGAAACTGCGACCAACAGTTTCGACTGACGTTGTTTTCACAGACATTTTCTCCCAAAGTGTCTGCGCTCGATAGGCTCTTACGGTCGTCTATAGTGTCCACAATTGATCTACTATTACGCATGTTTCTTTGACGGGTCAGCACAGGCACGTTCATGTGCCATTGAAACTACTGTCTTATATTATAGCAGCAGGAATTCGCCCCCAAACCCCGAGAATAGAACATCCCCAGTCCTCCTCCATTCTTCTTTAGGATTTCTTACTTGTATTACAGTAAAAATAGCTTCATTAGTCGCCGGCTTCGCCGGCGCCGTACGCTGGACGTGCGGGCCACGCCAGGCTTGCCGGCTTCGGGTATGGCGGGTTACGCTGAGAACGTAGCCAAACCTAGCTGGGGATGCTTCCTCAGACAGCTGCTTCGCCGGCAATCAACGCTGGGTAAGAAAGCATCCCTAGCGTCGAAGTCGTACATGTTCAAACTAACGCCTACCACATACAGATCGAATGGTGCCTTGCTGAATATCAGTAACATCCCAGTACAGCACTCAGGACAATGTCCGCAGCACTCCTGCCTCGTATAAGGTTGTGCTCACAACCTATTGCAGCTCGTCAAGCCTAATCGAATCTCTGACGTTTCGGTCCAGTTGTCGTGCTTTAAGCAACGAGGTATGATGAATTTCGGAAAAAGTGACTTAAGACAAAAAATACTATCCTCGTCTGCATATAGTAGTATGGAAACTGGTCAAAGCACTACCGAATATTGAGGACCAAGGAGCAAGACTTGGTTAAAACCGTAGTCGAACTGAGCGTATGTCCGACGAACTTTCTTCTCTGAACTCTCATGGTCCACCCCTTAAAATTGGAGGACCTGGGTAGGTAGAAATAGCTTAATATTCCAGCGCACGAAGTATGTATGCTCTTGAGATTAAAGTGAACAATTTCCAAATCAAAGAAAGCGTCTTCCAGACCATGACGTTGACCAATCAATAATATCGGTTGATATTGATTGCTTGATGGAAACTTCAGCATGGTGGCTGATTACCTGGTCGACCTTCCGTCGGTCATCATAATCACGGAACACCCACACCGATCGATCAAGTCTGAGAGCGAACAAGTGAAACGATCGATAATGCCGATCGATATAAAGTCTGAGGGAAAGCCGATATCAGCGCTCAAAATATCAATAATATCGCTAGTAGTTATATCCTGTTTCACCTCTAAGCCCTATACAGGATATAATTACTAGAGCAAAGAAGCGAAAAAATACAATCATTCCCTGAGGATCATCAGTAGGGCAGGGAGTGACTGCGATGCTTGAGTAGCCATGTGTTGTGTTTTTATACGCAAAAAATAAGGTCAAAAGGGGCGGGTATTGCCTGGTTGCAGAAAGGTCGAGGTCGGCGGGAGAGACCTATAGGGGAGGTCAATGCTGTAGCAATACATTCGTATGAGGTCACTGTTTAAAAAGCAGGTAGGAGATATACATGAGCCAGAGGCAAAAATTAAACCAGAAATGAAAAAATATGCATCACAGAGACAGTTGGTTGATAAGTTGTATAACGAATCGATAAATATCTTTGGAAGAATCTACAAGTTTATAATTGTAAGCGATACTTTTATGTTTAAGTACACTTTAAACTATGGATTGAAGATTTAGATCTTTATTGTACTATAATTGAAGCAAGGATGTATCAAACTGCAAAGTCTGTCAATAAAGTCTTCTTTTATAGAGCAGCATCGTGATATTCGTAGAGTTTCAGTTAACATTATCCCTCTTTTAAGGGAATTGCTAGTGTACGAACTACTATGAGGAAATCTAATTACTTTAAAAGGAAAATAATGGTTTTATTGTACTGCTTAGTGAAAATGCAATCGTTCACTATCTTAATAGTAAGGTCTAGAAAATTGCATTGGTGTATATTAATATGAGTTTTATTTAACTCAAGACAATTTTCATAAGTTTCAGAAATGATTTAGTCTAACCTAGTTTCTTCAAGATTATGTAGAATAAGTGTATCAAGCCTAAAGGTGAAAGAATAGAACGTAGCGCGGTAGTCGAACCCTCTACGTCATGTTCATGATGCACGATGCAGCACCTCTATTGCTGCCTCATCCAAGTCACGAAGTCAGCTTCTCGCGCCTTGATGCCCTGCTTGCTGTTAACCAATGGAAAGAAGTGTCACCTCCTGGCTTAAAGGGCTAAGGCAAACCGCAACACTTACCACCAGTTGTTGTGTTGTTGGGTTGTTACTGCGTGACCTTTAACTACGTGATGGAGTCATTTCATGCTACTTCCCTGTGGACAAGTGTCTCCCATGTAAACGCAATGCACTCAGTCTAGGGAATGCCCATGAAAATCAGTGCCATACACCACTAAAGCAGCATATCTCCATTAATGACGCTCGTGGACGAGTATCTTCAGTGTAACATCTTTGGATAGTCCCCGAGTACTACTGAGCGGATAGAGGACTTTCTAAAATATGAGATAGCGACTAGCTCCGGTGCTAGCCACAGCGTATATGTCAAAAATAGAGAGACCCATACTGGAATGTAGGCCTTTATTCTATTGTTGGTAGACAGATTATTGCTTCGTTGTTCAAGCAATGCAATACGAAGTGGATTTCCATTTCAATTTGTTCAGTCATCAGGCTAAGCATATTATGCTTACAAGGGAGAAACCGACGAACAACTGGTTGCCGTTCCTTAACCCTTTCACGACATGTGCGATTTTCAGGTGACTGCCCGTGGGACAGCGCGCATTTTTCCCGCGCGCTTATTATTTGAATTATTTTGTTTGTACTATTTGTTAAATACGAAGAACAGCAACGAATGCAGTTTCCCAAGGACCGTCCTGACCGTAGATATTAGTAAACTCATTGATTATTATTGTACTATTAAATGCTTGATAATTGTCCATGAACTATTTTTATGATGGCGTCCGATGACATCGTCGGACATTGTCCCACGCGGCAAAAAAGTGAACAATGTCGTAAAGGGGTTAATGTGCAGGTTCATGTCATAACACCTTCCAGACTAGGTGATACCGGAAGCCTAGCAACAAGAACACTATTGTACATTGCAGGTCTGCACACACTGTCAGTACCAGGGGAGTACCAGGGCAGTACATGTTTCGCACAGCAGCGTTGGTGTCTTCGAAGAACGAATTCGAGTCCACTTCGAGGAATACGGCATCTTGTACAGCGTTGTCCAATGGGTATACTCCTGATAGCCTGCCTAAGCAACGTCGTCCGCCTGCAGCAGAATAAAGACGCAGAGACCAAGAGCGCGTCAAAACACCATTCTTGGTGCCCTTCATCACGGATGCTCTAAGTGCTCAATGACAATGGAAATGACAATGGAAATGTGTTCGCAATGCTGAACTAGAAGTCTGGTCAGGTTAGTTAACATACCGCCTGCGAACCTCAAACTTGTTAGGAACTAGCTGTACGATTGCGCTTATGATAGTCCGTCCTACATTGTCTGCCCGTTTGGCAAGGAAGGGGGTTGCACGACCCTAATACTGGTATACCTCATCGCTCGCAAAGAGTGTTAGGCGCAGTATATTGGAGAGACGGAAAGGCCACTTCAGGTAAGGATCAAAGAGCACATGGACTGGCTTCGGAGATGCCAGGTCTCCACGCCGTTAGAGCACAGGCAGCGTAGCCGTGATGACAAAGTGGCTGGGATCGCGGTTACTATACTGGCTCGTGAAAACGATATGGCAGTGCGCAAGACTCTCAAGATGCTTGGGTTGCCTATAATAATATCGCGATCAATAGGAACGAAGAGCGGGTAGCGCTAAGCCAGAAGTTAGTCCTCTTTGTTAACCTCTAGAGGACCCCAGAGGGCGACAGCCGGAGGGTAGTTGAGGGGTTTACTCTAAGGTGAAAGTCTCATTCACTCAAGCCGCCTCCATCCGAGGGTGGGTGGTTCACCAGCCTCTCGGCTGCTTCCATATGTTAATCGGGCTGTCTTGCTTTCCTTTCGCCTCCTTTGTTTTAATCCCCGAAATTCCGGTGACTTGAAATGGTCCTTGGACGAGGAACCTTTCTAGCTCGCTTGATTTTTCCAGGCTCTGAGAAGGCCGTTACGCCGAATCGACAGCCGAGTAAAGTGTGGATAACAATCTTGGCTTCACATCTCGAACAGCCCTACTGAATCAACCCATGCCAAGATTGAACGACAGTCAGTCATGGAATATGCGAAATTTATTTACATTAATGTAAACCTACACACAACTTGAACGACAACGATGATATTAAAAATCGAGCATATTATTCAATGCCGACTCCTTAACAGAGTCGAAATTTTCTTAAGGCAACACTTATAATCCCGTTCGAAATGTTGTTTACAATACTGAAATGCGGAATGCATAAAAGTGCATAGAGACTGCTGTCTCAGTTTAAAACTCTAAACGAAACAGAGAACACAATGTCTAAAAACATCAATCGCTCGACTAGAAGAACACGGAGGAAAATCTTCCACATGTAATATGATCAATGTCAACAAGCGGTTTGACAGAGTCACCCGAACGGGGTTAGAAGGATGGAGAATGCCAGCATTTAAACCCATGTGCAACGCCTGGTGACCCATAGTAAGATGAGGGTCGTTACGATACCTACCTTGAGGGCGCAACATTCATTTGGATGTCTTCTTATGAGTCTCGAAAAAAGCTGTTCATCCCGTAAAACTACGTTAGCAACTACATTCATAACACCTTAATGGAGGGGTGATTCGATTATGCAATTAGCTCAGGGAATAGCATAATTCCTGCTATGTCAATGCCTAGAATTTCAACATCGGGGAGCGCATGTGAAAAACTGAAAAGGCCATCGAAACCATATTACCCAGTTGGGAGAAGAAAGGTGCTAACAGATACGCTTTTAGAGCAAACTCCTCTGCTGCTCTTATTGTTGGACCTTTCCAGAGCATTGCACATGAATTATAGGACCTTCAGCCGTCGGCAGTACTAGATGGAGAGAGCAGTGATCAGTGAAAAGCAGTTTCGAGGCGAAAGACACGACTACGTAAGCGGTGACGTCACAATCAAATGTGCTGCGAGCGAACGAAGACTTTCATACAGCATCTACATATCAGTAGGTGAAGCAGGCCAGCAAAAGCGGTTTACGCTCGACTCATGAAAGCAACTGTTGCGCACAACTGTTGAGGAGCCAGGTTGCACCAGCCACACGAGGCCTGACAGTTCTCTGCCATCCATTGTCGTCTTCGCGTGCAGTAATTCTGAGCACGCCAGAACGCACAAGAGATGTGTCGATCATGGCATCCTAAAACAACTAGCTTTAATGTGGGGGTATAGCAAGCACTCATTAACGCTCACCAGTTCGGTTGTCGGTTGGGTTGGTACACAGACGGCAACTTCTTTTGCAGTAACGATTCATGTAGACGACATTCACTTGGCACTCTCCTTGCCTGGACCACGAATCACAGCACGGATCATCGTTGTAGCAGTTGTTGTTAGCAACTGCGTTGACAGCCTGAACGCCAATCATTGCTAAATGCTATTCGACGCCTTATTATTACTGGTTCTGGATTCCTCTTTAACATTATCACTCAGAAAAACAGGTGCGGACGAGTTTTCAAGCGATGACAACTCGTCCGAAATCAGGGGCCAAATTGAGCCAGTGTCTTCAGAACTACGTTGTGTTCTGTGGTGGGTTAATGCAGAAACGTGTTGTTTTCCTCCCTTACTTCCAGCGGCGTCAACCCCAGTTCGCTGAGGCTTAGGGTAAAGCCCTAGCGCCCCCGAAAACTCGTCCATACCCTTTTCTTTGTACGTTTAATGGCAAGTCTCTTCACCGTACACTATTCCAATGTAGAGCTGCTGCATCCAGATTGACTACATCTTAAGCATGCATTTGTGAACAACTGACATGCCCTTGCCTGGCTTGTTAAGAGCTTGTGCATGAGTGTTCTCGGCTTTACATGCGACGAATGAGCAATTTTGTTAGGGTCCAGATACAAAGTCAAGATTCAGTTGTAACCGGAGCACAATAAGAAGCCTCGGCTATATAGCGGCAAGGGCGGTCACTTTTTCATATCCTTATTTTCTTCTTTTTGAAATGATGTGAGCTATAACAAACGATGCAAAAGATCACGCACCTGTGGTCGCGTCGTCATCCGCGTAGTTGTCGGCCATGTGGTCGCCACTACAAACCGCTGCCTTGTTTGTTGTTGCTGTTGTTGTTGGTTGTTGTTGTTCAACTGTTGAGGGACGACTTTCAGGGCTCTGGTTGTTGTTGTTTGCTGCTGCTGCTGAAACTCTCACATAACCCGGTTGTTCCAGGGTGAACACCCACAGAAATAGTACCCCTTGGAATTGTCCTGGTCGACACCAACCGGCAACACAAGTTCCCTGCCAACATACGTCGAAGCCTTCAAACCCACGACAAAGGCCGTTGGGCTTTACCTGCAAAGGTGTTGATGAGCGTTCAGAACCGATGTAATTTTCGATCTTTATTTACCACATACCTTGGCAACACAGTGCGGGTTGCCTCTGGTGTCACAGAACAGGTAGGGCGAGCCACAATTCGTGTTCTGCCTCGAGCACGTCGCTCTTGGAGCGTAGCGATACAGGTTGTCCGTGTATTCGTTGGACAAACCTAAACAAGAAATAGGTTTCAAAGGATCACTAGCGGCTTAGTGCATGACTGTGTAATGTAGTGGGACTTTACACTAATAACGTCCTTCCGAATTTTGCATTTGAACCTTCAATTAATGAGAATAAAGGAAAGGAATTTAAAAGCCCATTAAAAACCCATCCAACATGTGTTTTAGGCAATCACAAACCATCTCTGTTCTGCTTGTCCCAGGGTCGCATCTGAGCGTAACTGAAGTGCTGAGAGTTTGCACAGGTGCCAATGTCTGGAGGATACGCCTGAAATTTGAAAATGTATTAATACAAGCAATTGCTGTAGAACGGAGGACGCTTTCCTCGTAATGCTCTACATTTCCGCGATTTCTTCCATCCTTTTCTTTTACCATTAAGCAGTGGCACGCAGTGGCACGGAAATGTGATTTTGAAACTGACCATGCTACAGCTCTATAAAAGCAGTGCTTGTCAGAATTGGTGTTAGCCCAGCTCCAGAGCAGCCCAAAATTTTAAATATAGCAGTGTTGTACGATAAAATACAAGTCACAAGCTTTAGATTTATACGATGCGCTAGTTCTACGACCTACTAAGCATGCAGTTGACGAGGTCACTCTGGGGCGGGCCCTGTCTTTCAAAGACCTCTTAAAGCTCACCTCAGTCGATTGTTTAGAGGGGAGGCGCGAAGTGTGTATTGAAGAAAAGGTAAGACACCGTGATATCTCAAAATGATGAGCAACCATGGACTAAACTATCGAAAGCTGTGCGTAAGCCAAAACCTTTCGCAGAAACGAGAAACGTAAGGTTTTAAAACAAAAAAGATGCAATGACACAGCGAAGTATTTCCATGAAACAAAAAAATGATGACTTATCAACCGGGAGAAGACGTGTCAAAGTGTATGGCCGCTAATATAATAGAAGGTTTGGCACCATGGCACATTAACCACCTATGATAATACCAAACCTTTATCCTTATACGCGTCCTCACTATCCCGCCTTCCCTTTAATAGTATTTGCAGCCGTTGCCATACCTATCTATTCACAAACCCCTTTCGATATGACGCATTTGAAGAAAACGGGAAATCTCCTTCTAATGGAATTCGCATTCTAACCGAAGTTGGCGTTCTGCACATTTTATGCACACATTTATCTAAAATCGCATATTAGCCGTATGTAGCCATGAAATGTATGTAGCCAAACAAAGCTAGAATAAGTCCAGAAAACTAATGGTGCTTTAGGGCGACACCTTCAAAGTGCTTTCAGTGTTCTGCATGAACAGGCAGAAATGTGTCAGATACTGAATACGTCAGATGTCGAAAACTGAGCAGACTGGTTTGCACCGACTTCTTCTATTGTTCATTAGAGAGAGATGAAATCCTCTAACTTAAGGTAGTCTCTAAAGAACTTAAGGGTTCTTACAAACTGGCCCTCGTAATTTCCGCTATCAGATCCTTTCAGTCTGCTTGACTCATCAGGAATACTTCATCGTCTACTTGGGCATGATTACATTATCAACAGTATCGTTACTTTTCATTATAGGACCTCTCGGAGCTGTGGATTTCCGTTTAAAGCTTAGTAGCGATAATGGGTGTATTTCTCGCCATTCACACACAGTAAAAGTAACAGTGGGACCGACCACTCTCCAGCTGCCGAAATCCGAAATAGCCGAAATGGGGACAACTAACGTTACTGGGCCCCTCCTTTTCGGCGAGGTCCCGATTAAGACGCCCTTCGTGGCGAAGCTCAAAGCCCATTTTGCACTAGTTAAAAGTTCCGACTTCACCGACAAGATTTCGGTCGAAAAAAATTTTCGCTGAAACGTTGTCTAGGGGTTATTTGGAGTGCTGATCATGAATCTGCTATCCGTTTTTCGGATTCGGTGGAAGACCGCCTATACCGTTAATACGGGTAGTCCAGGCAGGGTCACCGATTTCGCTGAAATTTAGTCTAGGGGGGGGGTTACTTGGGGAGCTGACGAATCTGGCATCCGTTTTTCGCTTTACGCTGGAGTACGGTAGGTTACGGAAGGTACGGGTGACTAAGGTAATGGTCACCGATTTCGCCCGAACTCCAGCGTAAAACGAAAAACGGATGTCAGATTCGTGATCAGCACCCCAAATAACCCTCTAGACGAAGTTTCAGCGAAAAAAATTTTCGACCGAAGTCTTGTCGGTGGAGTCGGAACTTTTAACTAGTGCCGCCCATTTTTGTGGGCAATACGAACAAGCATACGCCGACTTACACCAGTACGTTGTCGCTCGTCACTGTATATGTGCGAAGCCACGGCATTAGAGGTCTAATTACCCATCACAAATGGCATCTTGCGCCTATTCGACTTCTTTGCGGAACAGAATTGAGCATTTTTCGCCTTGTATTGAGAGTCATTTGGGAACAAAGCTCGTCATGCGCTATAGCGGGAGTCGGCTATATGAGGCTTACGCTAGCCAGAGTTGGTCTGTATGGGTGGGAAGAAGCTTTTCGGTCCCCAACAACAACAAAAAAACAACGTTAAATCGGTAGTGGTATCATATACGAAGGCTATATATAACGAAAGGCAACAGTATGTAGTTGTAAATCCGCTTCGGTAGTGTTGTCGATACACGCTTGATTTTCCGATAGGCGTATGCTCCTGCTGTTAAAGTGGTCGACAAAGAAAGGGCAACTTCGCTACGCTTAGGCCTCGCTTAAGGCCCATGCACACTTCTGCGACACCGCGGCGCGACAAGTGGGGCGACGGCCACCTCCGCGGAATCCTGCGGTCGCGACGCGTTCGCGTTAGAGCACCGTTTTAGGCAACGGGACCGACGTCCCCGTGGATGTCGCCCCGCCAGGAATGGTTTGAACCATTCCAGCCTGCGGCACCTAGCGCGGCGTCGCTTGCGATAGTCGCCGCGACAGTCGCAAGAGTGTGCATGCCCCTCCCTGCGGCACGCGTCGCAGTGTCGCGCCGCGGCCGTTGCTGCCCTATGCTTCATCATGGCCGCGCCGCGCTGTCGCAGAAGTGTGCATTGGCCTTTATACTACCATCGACGGGCGACGCGAATCGAACGGAGCGATGACTGCCATCATGCTCTTACCAGGTTCAAGGTTAGATCGACGATGAGTAATTCGGGCAGCCGGTGACGCGGTCACGCGATTACGCAGGATTACGTGCTCGCACAAACGTAAACATGCACACATTCCCGGACCCACTGCAAAGAATGAAGCAACTGGGGCAACAGTATCGCGCTCTAATCCACCACGACCGATCGCATCGCGGCGATTTCCAGAGCGACGTGATCAACCAATTTGGACTCTATACATGGTGTCGTGGCGACGGAAGTATAAACGTGGCCTTACATATGTGATTACATTAGTATAACGAAAGAGCCTTGCTAAGTACTGTTGAGCTCTGACAACCTGGTCATTAATGCCTAACATTTTTGCGAAGGAAAAAACGAAGTGAATGTATGGTATTAGCTTCAGATTCTATTTCACCGGATTTTTAAAATAAGTCGCCTTTTGCTCTCAAAACCCCGTCCAGCGTTTTACACTGAGTTTCAACGTGAGAATCAATCTGAGAAATTGCTACAGTATGGGTTCCACGTATGCACTCAGCAGTCTTAATAACGTAGTTATCTTTTGCCATCAGTCTTCTTCGCCAAAGAAATCTGACTTGGTAATCACACAAAAGTGGAACCACCCAACAATCTTGACGACAATGCTAGTGACAGTCGACTGCTCACGCTCGATGCTCACAAACTCACCGTTTCACGTGCGTATCGATTCTGTCGGCTCTGTCTCCACATCTCCCAGATGAAGTCGACGAAACAGTGATGTAGGAAGAAAACCGGATCGTTTGCTGACGTACTCGGCGGCTTCATGTCGCCTCCTATCCACAGGTGCACGGACGAGTGCGTGTACTCCAGCGCGCCGAAATATGGGCGGAAGGGGCAACCTGGAATTGGGATACACTTCAGAGGATGGAGAATCTCAGCAACAGTGTGACTTAATCCTCCCAGAGCTGTTGGTTCCCGAGTGAAAACTTGATAGCGATAATTGTTCGACCAGCATGGGTTAGGCCTAGCCATGCACACATTGGGCTCTTCATTATTCTGTGTTTCGTGTACTTAGCTCCTCATGGATAGACTGAATAAAACAAGACGTGGTCCCAGATTGTGTGTTATTCATTGATTTCAAAGGATAAAGGAAACTCACAGCATTACTCAATCCCTCCTGGAATGCGCCACGCATTCTACTTCTACGAGATTTCGAGGAGGCGATTTGAATGGGTATTTGGCCATACAATGACTTGCGGTGGCCAGCCGATGAACAAGTCAGCGCTCTATCTTTCCCGGATTTCCCGCCCAGGCCAACCAAGGCATCCATCCCTCCGGGTTCGATTCGCCGAACCCGGAGGGATGGATGCCTTGGTTGGCCTGGGCGGGAAATCCGAACCAAGACCCTGGTCTAACATCTAACGTCTCATCCGATTGACATACGCCCATTCTTTTTCTTTCTCTTTTTCTTGTTTTTTTGTCAAACGACGAATAAACGCTCTATCAGAGCCAATCGGTACAAAAGTATAGTTATAATCAGCGAAAAGAAAGGAAGAGCATTCTAGAAAATGTCAACGCGAATTTGAATGTTTCTTCTCATCCTTAGCAATGGTTGCCAACCAATAATGCAGTGCTTCTGGTTCTCTACACTTAATTGCGAGTCTAAGAGAAGAGTTACTAACCAGCGTGGGCTTGAAATGAACCCAAGTGAAACCGCCTACTGCCTGATTCAGCGCTTCCTGCCGGTTGCGAGTGATACCTTGAGCTAGGAATTCTTTCATGCTTTTATTCTACTCAAGTTGTTGTCAATGAAAGCAGGCAAACTGCTATCGGTCACCTTAGAATGACAGCTTATCGAGATTTTTCCCAGGTATCACTCGCGGCCGGCAGGAAGCGCTGTGGTAAAAGTTAGCCTTCTTCTGATCATATCGAGAGCTTACACTACAGTTGTCTAAACCCTTTGGATAAGCAGGCGCGTTCTAGATAACTCCCTCAACAATTTCTAGTTTTCAAAATAGAGGGTACAACTTGAATTTTGAGGAGAGGCCCAGGATGCCCTCCCTAGCCAAGATCGCCTAATTTGGCTACTGCGCTCAATGGCGCCCTACTCATCGTGTCGATCTTTGGACAGTAGCGCTCGAGGAGAATTCCGCACAGAAAACCAGTCACCGCTAGTGCCCTATGCCATTCCTGGGCGCAATGCGAAATTAGCCACACCTTGACAGACGCATCGGTAATTAGCCGTCGGCCATCTGCATCAGCGACTTAGAAACCAAACGGTCACGTCTCACGTAGGCAACCGCAACGAGCCTACCGTTTTGGGGAGCGGTGTAGGCGAGCACGTTCTGGATCTCAGTCTGCGTGAGCAGACCATTGATGTTGGCCTCTGTGAAGAGCTTCCCTTCAGTGGCGAGTCGTCTGAACAGTATCATTGAAGAGGGTTAGAAGAAGAGAGGCAGGAAGCAGAAGCTCACCTGACGATATTAGGTCGACCCTCAAGCGTTCTGAACCCTGCGAATGGACCTCTGACGACCTGGCCGGCACCGTCGGCCTCTCCCATGAACGTCTGCGAGAACATGATCGAGTCTCGTGGATCCGGAAGGTACGAGTCCATCACCGAGTCCCAGTAGGGCATCGCGATGCCAGGATCGACCATTCTAATAGCGATCTCCAGTCTGGAATGGGAAATTTGCGTTTGAATTGGCAGATCTAATAAGAGGAGGGAACGGAACAATACCTCTTCATGTACTCGCGATGCCATGGCAGGAAGCCAGGACCTGAATGCGCACCGGACGAGGATCCGACCTGAGAAGAAGAATTGGCGCCTAGTTCTTCAATCAAATCTCCAGTAGACGGTGAACGATCTTATAAAGACTCACCTGTCTATGCATGACGCTGAGTCGATCGTATTCACCGCTTCGCTTCAGCTGGAGCACCGCGTTATTCCACCTGGAAATTGAGACACTTTAGGAACGTGACCAGAATTAAGCAATACTATGTCCATTGCTCTTCTTGTCGTATTCTTTACGATGTCGTTTGGAAGAAGTTTAGACGTGATCCTATGTGTTATGTGCCATGCACGCGGTACTTAGATTAGCTCGAAATTTTTGTGATTTTGGTTACCGGTCACGATATTAATATCTCAACAAAAAAGGATGGCTGTTGGTTCTCCAGAGTGACATCTCTTACCACCCCCTCCCCCACCCCCGCCCAACAACTACACTGCTTATCCTGAACGAGCGAAAGGTTATTCCATAGCTTTATGCCCGTTACGTTCGTTCCCTGTCTAAAGTTACTTGTCCAGGCAAACATGAGACTAAATGGACGTGTGGTAGTGCAGTCGGAGAAAGCGCCGGTTATCGCGAGTACCCGATTCCAGGTTCTTGGCCCAACCTTCAGGCCGAGGACAACAAAGCCTCCCATCCCTCCGTGATCGGTGAATTCTGGGAAGATATAGTTTTGGCTTGTTCACCGGCTGGCCACCGGAAGTCATTGGACGACCTAATATTCCCCACATTTACGGGACGCCTCCACGACATCCAGTAGAAGTAGAATGCGTGGCGCATCCCAGAAGGGATTGAGTAACGCGCAACTATTTAGTTTATTTGGTTTGCACAGTGACTTACGGTGGCCAGCCGATGGACAAGTCTGTGGATTATCCTACTCGGACAGGTCCAGCACCATTTTTTTTGAGGGTTGGAAGGCACAGCTCTCCGGGAACTGAACCAAACACTTGGAATCGAGTGCACGTGATGTTTCGCGCTTTCTACGATTACATCACTGCTATCACGTGTCACTATTAGAATATAGAATAAGGAAGACGAAATCCTTTTTGATATGCGCCAAACACTCTTCTTCTACCGCGATTTGAATGCATATTTCGCCTATACAATGAACGAGCCAGCGCCTTATTCTCCCCAGACAGGTCTGGTACCATTTCTTTGACCACGGAAAGATGGACGGCTTGGTTAGGCTGGGCGGGAAATCCGAACCAAGAACCTGGCATCGGGTGCACGCAACAGATGGCTCTTCCTCCGACTGCGCAACAGATGGCTCCCTATTACACTCGGACCTTTATTACATCACAGTTATTATAAGCAGCAGATTCATGGCTATGTGTTTGAAGTTAAGACGTATTCAGCTCGGAAAATGCTACTAGTCGTCAATATGGCCTACATGGGAGCCTGAGACCAGCTTGACCAATCAAACCGTACCGATCGAGCCACCTAGAGGACACGTGATTGATTGCTGATCTAGATGCTCATGATTAGATGGCGGCTTCCCGCCTGCAGGCCACACTAACGACTAGTACTAAGAAGGTATTTGAAAAACACGGGCGTGAAAGAGCATTCTATTATCATCTACGAGAGCATAAGGGTTATGGTCTCCATGTCGTCCCATTCTGAAGCCTCGTCATCGCTGTTCACTTATGGTTAGGTTATTTCTTTGCTACCAACGAGAATGTCAGATGAGCAAATTTTAGGCCTGACGTTGCGATCGTGTCGCCGCCTTGCTAACACTGAATGTGCTAGTCGTCACTCAGGGTCAGTAGATCATTTTGCTTGACACAAAAAAAAGAAAAATAAAGGTTATCGCCATTCGTAATGTCAGATATCTCTCAATGGTCGATAAAAATTAAGGCCCAAAGAACCTTATCTTGAGAACATGTCAGTTAACTGAAGAGAAAATAGCTGAAACTCACCGATTTCTTTCGTTGTCAGTCATCATTCTGTACTCCTTTCGAAGTGCCATCAGGTACGGTTGACCATTCGGCAAAATACAGCCGTTTCCGGTTGGTCGACCCTGGAAGATTTCACATTTTCTTCAGAATAATTGCTTAAGGGTGGAGTAGGACCTATCGGTCCCTCTAAACGTGAATGAGCGACAGAATAAACTGCTCTTATTTCAATTCGACTTCGAGGACAACTTAGTCGCCTATACTTCTTATGGAACCCTTCTATAACTCCAGGATAGGTTGTAGGTCGGTCCGTTGCCTGAAGAGATGCTTAAACACAGTCCTTTAACCCATACTGTGTCAATGCCTCCCAAGTGCGTTTCTCAAGTTCGCAGCTATCAGACGGTCCGATCGGACAGTGCGTCAGGATGTCACAGACCGACCTACACCCTATCCTAGAGTTATAGAGGGGTTCCATAAGAAGCATAGGCGACTAAGTTGTCCTGCTGGGGTCGTGGCGTCAGGAGGTACCTCCGCTGTTCTCGGGGAATTTCGTTTTCCATCTTAAAGGCTTCCTAAGGCAGTCGTTAGACCCCCGATGAAGCATACGGGGTTGGGGGTAGGTGAGCAAAGGATATAAACGATAGGAAGATTGCATGTTCCCGACGAGGGCGTGGCCATATTTCGTACATCCCGACCGTGTCCCGTCAGAGTGCGTGTAGGCGAGCTCCTCCTTTTAATGCTTATCGACGCGGGAGCCGATTGGTTCGTCGGCGAAGCTTTTCTAATGTTACCAGGGTTTCTTAGTTGCCTTCTTATAATTCTTCAGCCTTATTGTATCGATTTGAAGTGGTCAAATTGTTCAAGTATTGAGTCAGTTTTTCCCAAGATTAATCTTAAGTTCTCACATAAACAGATTTTAAAGATATTTTAAAATATGCTCCTCTTCTTCACTGAAGAGCCACGGGAGGAGCATTACACAAAGGTTCGTCTGAAGATAGTGGCGAAACGAACCTTTTTAATATTTTTTATGCTAAGTAATATTTATTTTGTAATTAAGGATGGCACTTTGCACATTTCTTTACTTCTTCGAACCTCTATTTTTATTTGTTTTGTATTAAGTGTTGGTGCTATACCTTTCTGTAGTTTCATGTATTCGTGATCGATTTATAATATGCATTTAAAGTGGTTTAATTACCTAAGCTTGAGGTAAATCTCGCTTTTAACGACACGTGTACTTTCCTACACCGCGTGGGATGATTTCGAGGGGACCTTTTTAGGCGAGCAATGCTTAAGTCAAAATAGCTGGGTGGTCAACTTCAAGTCAAGTTGGACTTTGGCCACTACCTTAAGCTCACGCACATGCCGAACGTACGTCAGAACCATCTTTTTGCGACACTCCTGTGATCGTTTCTGACCAGCGAGCGGCGAAGCTACACAGTTCCATCGACGACCCACGCAGTAACACTCGCTAGCGATTGAATAGGTCGACTCGACCGACAGCTCAAGGCTCTTCAAGTTGTCTTCTATTAATCAGCAGCGCCTGTATGTGTGGTTAATCGGCGAAAAACCACCCAGACTTTGAAGGTGAGGATACAAATGCGACGCCTACCCTCTGAGAGCTTCCGATTTACGACAGCACTCTGTCGAAGTAGACCTTTACAGCTTTACTGATCGATCTCACCCCGGCGAACACCCATACTCCCGCAAGGTCGGTCGTCGTTACGACGGCAATGCTTGAAGACGAAGATTGAGAAGATTGCCGTGTCATGCTAGACAAGTGCACATCTCGGCTGATTGGCGGCCATGACGGTGGCTTCTTGGGCGACGGAGAGTTTTGACTTAGCCAGTCAGACTTCTGAAGTCATCTGAGAAGTACTAGAGTGCGCCCATGACGTATTCGAAAAAGGATTGGAACTTCTATCATGTACGTTGTGAGCCTTTCAGAGACTGACTCATCACCCATGTCGAAGAGGCTATTTCCTCGGTGAAGTTTAGGTGGTCCGGTCAAATAATGTGTTCAGAAATTATATACCTCACCTCAGCTCTTTGTATACTTTAAAAACCAGACAAAAATCGCCAAGGACTTTCGCCGTTCATTCAGCGGTACAGAAAAGCGCTCAGCTTCTACTTTATTTAACCTTTATTCTTTCGTTGTCCCTTCCACAACCTATTATTCCAGCTTCCAGCTTCTTGGTCGAGCTTCTTTACAAAAGCCTTGAGCTTTAGCTATGAGACTGTATAGGTCCTTTGAGCAGGGAAGATCCACTGAGCCACTCTGGCACGCAACACCGATTGATGGGGAGACCCCAATGGTGCCTGCTCGATCAGGTCCACGATCGTTGTGAGAACTGGTGTTACCTCATCCAGTAGATGCATTTCGAAAGGACCACGACCACGCAACTTGGTCAGAAAGAGGGGAGTTACAGGCCCTGCTGTCACCTTCTGGGAGCGATGAGGGTGCGGGGGGGGGGGGGCATTCCCTGCTAGGCCTGGATTTCTTTGATGTACAGCTCACGGTAGGACAGCAGTTTGTGCTTCCCTTAACGCTACGTAATCCACCCCTGCTCTAGGATTTCATTGGAAAATGAGTCGATTAAGGATAAGAAATAAAGGATAAAGGACGGCGTTACTTAATCCCTTTTGTGATGCACCACGCATTCTACTCCAACGGGATGTGGAGGCGATTTGAATGCGTATTTGGCCACACAATGACTTGCGGTGGTCAGCCGATGAACAAATCAGCGCTTTATCCTTCCCAGACAAGCCTAGCACCAATTTACCGACCCCGGAGGGATGGAAGGCTTGGTTGGCCTGGGCGGGAAATCCGAACCAGGAACCTGGTATCGCGACAGTCGGCGCCTCCTCCGACTGCGCTGCCTGCGCTCACATGAGTCAATAGTAAGAAAAATGCTGAAAGAAAACACAACACTGCACTCCCCTAACACGCAGTGTGCCACCAACTGAATTTTCCTGCTCCAAAGCGCGCCCTATTTCTTCCGGCCTAGAAAGCTAGAAGGAAATTTAATTTATTACGGTAGCGAGGTTTAACTTACTTAGTAAATAAATTCGCAAGCCTTTGGTCAAAAATGGACAAAAAAGTAGTTATCTCGACGACAGCCCTTTGACATCGACCGCACTAGTCGCTTATATGGCCTACATGGGAAGGTTGCGGCATACGTTACGAACATGCCCTTTCAGTGGTGTGTTCGACTAGTGTTCTGATTGACTGAAGCGTATTCGATTGGTGTTCTGATTGGTTGTGAACGCCTAGAGTTTCTCTGTTTCTCATATAAGGCACATTAACGACCACTGAGGTAAATAAAGACCCGAAGACGAGCCAGAACGCTAGACTTCGACATTTTGCGAAGATCATCCGTTATTCCACAGAAAGAAAGTCTAATGGGAGAAAATGTCTGAACGTTTCTTCCATGTGATGAGAAACGTTGAACAACCAGCTGGAGGTCATTCAGTGCCTTCATCGTCACGTGATTTGGAAGTTGCGGGAGTTAGCCGCTGGGTACGATAGTGTTCTGTTCTTCCTAAACCAGTTTCGAAAGCATTCATACGCTTTGAAGAAATGGGCGTGGTAAGTGACCCGGACTTCTGCCAAAGGACATCTTCTGCGATGGGGTCAGACGCCATCAACAAGTTCAGTAAAGTCGCATTCTATTGAAAGAGCTAATGCAATTCTGAATCTTCCACGACCTGTAGGGACTGATTAAGTGTATTTTGTAGTTTTGTCGTGTAATCAACAAGTCTTGTTCCATTAAATACAGCCAGAAGGGACTTATTGAACTTTGTCTCCAGCCGTGGAAGTGCAAGACTCTCCAGGAGGTGGAAACTAGCAACCCCACACGCCTGTATCGTTAGGAGTCCTTGCGCTACTAGCCTTGTAGCGCAGGAAGTCCAGCCAGAAGATTTCACCTAGGCTGCTTACAAGATGTAGGGATTCTGAACCGCCGACCACCTGCTGAAAGTGTCCCTACTTCTTTTTTCAGAGCTCCCTTTCCGGAGCCTACATCAACCATCGTTGAGCTTGTTCCGGTAGCTCGTTAGTTATACACGACTTTTGAGATGAAGGTGAGGTGAAGGTAGCTGGGGCGGAATAGATGTTCAGGTTCAGTTAGTAATTCCTGTTGAAGGTATTGGCAACAGGAGGTGAAGGGGTCTTCTGGACTTTGTCTTTTGCCATGGATTGATAACACTGTCATTGTGGAAGACGTGAGAAATACTTCGCTTCTCAGAATGGCAAAAACTTCCTTCTGGCACTGGCCGCAAACGAACCACTAGGCTCGTAGAGGCACATAATCCAGCTGGTAGACATCTGCCTGACAGCTTACATGGCATTACTTTCCATTACATACTTGGGATGGTCTAGGGACGTAATTGTGCTATTCTGAATAGAAGTACTTTCTTAGTGATTTCTTTGGAAGGTTCTTGCGCAGTGGAGAAAGTAACAATGAAGGCGTTAAAATCTCAAAGGAAAGCGGAAATGTGGACTGATCGAAACTGTTTGCTTACCCCCATATAGGGACAGATGCACTGGATGGTCATACAACCCTGTGCGGACGGTGCGAAGCGTTGTGGAACGGCCGGACTGAAGTTGGGCATTCCAGGTATGCCAGGAGCTCCTGAAATCGGATAGTTAAACTCTTCCACCACCTTAGGAAGTCAGCCGGCTTACCAATGTTGTTCTCGAAGGCTTGCCGTCTTCGAATGGCTTTTCGTGCGTTCGAATCCCACTCCTGGATCATCTTACACGTGGTCTGCATATCTGCAAGAACAGAGGCTTAGACAGATGCCCGTCCTCAATGCTTTACGGTTATACTGAGAAAAGCTTGGAAAATTATTCCCCAGTTAGCAAAATGTTTACCACGTCCAGGCGCTTGGCTGCAGTTGAAGTCGGCTTCGGCACTCGTTGCCCACAAGACGAGGGCAAACAGGCACCACCACATCGTCACGGTCTGCAAGATCACAGCCATCAGCCGCAGCAATACGGTAATAATACCGTAATAACACGAGATATCGAGACAGGTGCTGGACGAACAGTGGAGGAGCGATCAGAACGACATGACATGCGGATGATAAGAGGCGAGACGAACGGACTAGACAGATTGACGGCGAACACCACTCGCCACCTGCGTGGCGAAGAAGGCGATGAACCCAAGGACGGCCGGGTCGTTCCAGCTGTAGAGACCGCTGGCTAGAGAAGTGCTGTCGACTCTCGCCTTCTAGAGACTCTGGACAAGTGCGCCGAGAGGGTCTGAACCATTGCACCGGCTGAGGTCACGACGAACACAATGGCACTAAGCCGTCCGTCCCTTGTAGCAGGGTGTGAGGGTTCAAGGACGCCTGCACCGAACCAGCGATTGACTTTTTCTGAAGAGCTGCCAGTTACTGAGGAGAGGAAAGCGGAGCGTAGGCAGTCTGGAGTTTGCCTTCTGGATAGACTTGAGGGAAACCGATCGACGCCTTCTAAGCGAAGTGAAGCACAGCGCCGGAGAGTCTTGCTATTCGTAGACAACCCCGTTACGTCAGAATTTAGCAGATCGACCCCATCCATTACAGCGACGACGAAAACAGCAAGAATATGGGTTAGGCGGACGGCGCAACAGCGGGCGTCCTAGCGCATTCATAAGCTGTCTCTGATCTCCGAAGTGGAAGCATAACAGGTAAGCTGATAGGCGTTCACAGCGATGTGCGAACAACGCTCTAGCACCAGGCGATACTCGAACCTGCAATCCCACCACTGAGTAGGATATGAAGCTGTTACCGTTCCGAGACTATTCGATCAAGCGCTGCTACCTGCCCACAAGCAGGGAGTCCAGAGTTCGAGTCCCGCCTGGGGTTGGAATGTTGGCCACTAGAAAACACCTCGGTAACTGCCATCTGAGTATCAAGGGATGTGACTCCAAACAATGGTTTTCATTTCGCAGAATTCTTGAGAAACACCTTAACCCACGTACGAAGCAACTGAATGCTACTGGATCATGAAGAGGAAGTGGATTCCTTAGCATAACAGGAGTTAGCAATGGGTTAAAGGTAGTTCTTCGTTTGGTGGTTTAGACGATGAGGATTTTCTGGTAAGTCTGTACAGGGTAATCCTCGATATCTTCCTTATTGGTGGACTCTTAGTTGGTAGCTGAATGATTAGGGATGGATTTAGGTGCAGAGCCAGCTTTGCACGGTACCCATTTGCGTGGATAACAGAGATCTATTGATGGAGATGTCTAGAAGTTAAAGACTTCAGCTGCTATGAATTTTCCCCAAGATCTCTTCTACAAAGAACGCCAAGATCTCATATCATATCATATCATATCTCCATTGTGCTCCACAATCTGTTACTGTTACAGAGCTAGCACTATTCACTTAAAGTTGAGGTTGCCTTCTGCTCCTCTGCAGTTTCTGCCATTTTGAAGCACAGTATGATTCTAGACCAAACGGATGGTTTTCTCATAGGTGAAAGTATGCTGGAGGATAGATTCCTTCTTAGCACGGCACTGTAAGATTTTCTAAGATTTTTTTAAGTTGTGACGAAAGTGAAGATCACAAAAACTTAGCCAAGAACTCTTCGGGCAACAGAAGGAATTTTTAGAAATTTTGGTATGCTAGTCGTTAATGTGGCTGCATGAGGAGGCACGAAAGTGTCAGCCAATCAGAGTACCGCCTGGGATGGCACGCTCACTCCATGCGACCTGATTGGTCTGGTGCATACTCAAGTTAGCTACAACATGAGGATGCATCACCTGAAGTATAAAGCATTAGGAAACATGAAAGATGAACTAATTCGTTTGCACAAGAATTCTACAGGATTTCGTGTCTGCCAAAAAGTATACGGATGTGATGCAGATACACTCCAAGCAGACATCGCAAGTCGTTGTATAGGCCGAATACGCATTCAAATTAAGTATGTACATGTTGTTGAAGCAGAATGTGTGGCGCATCTCACATAGGGATTGAGTGACGCCGTTCCTATCGTAGTATATCACGACAGTCGTACATTATTTGTCGTTCCGTACAAATAAATCCAATACTGCCTGGTCTTACATTTGGAATTTGTCCTTCAGCCCGTGTATTCCCTCCTGTATGAATACCATTGCAGTGCCTTCTATTTATCTCTGTCTGACACCTTGTAGTTTCGGTTTTCTAACCCCATTCTAGCGTCTTTCCGTTTAAGTTGTTTGACGACAAACGTCTGATCTGGGTTTATGGAGAGGCTACTACGTAAAACTTCGTAAAAATGTGATTTGTGAGTGTTTTGGCCAGAAGCGCTTGCGCAAGTTTATCATGACTCCATTCTGGTAGACGAACATGATCTGTATGGTGAGAAGAAGGCAGAACACACCTTGAGGTATGTTCCGGCTTATACATCGTAAGAATAATGGACAAGTTCAAGAAGTAGAGTGTAGAATATAAGTAGAGAGAAGAGTTCAAGAAGTATGGAAATAGAGTGCATACGGCAGCAAAGTGAGCAACCAACAACACTCTTTAACTTCTTACATTGAATGGCCATAATGCACAAATTGTTGTAAATTTACAAAACAGGTTCTCAGACACTTGGCTATATATTTTCTCCCCCGATTGCTCTCAATAGACACAGAATTCCGCGAGAATTTGAAGGAACAGGCTATTTAATGGTGGGAAAGAACAGGTAGTTGAAGAGTCGATTAGGATGCTAGTCTATATTGTGGCCTGCATCGGGAGGAAAGGACAACACCTCATACCAGTGGGGACAAATCGAATAGGCATACGTAATGGTGAAAGAGCAGTTAGATAATAAGCGCATGATGCAAGCCATTTATGATACTTGTCGCTAATGTGACCTGCATCGGGCCCGAGCAGGATGCTACAGACTAATGAACTCGAATCGAAAGGATATGCTACCCATAGTGGGATTTGCATGTGTCTTGGTGTCAGCCGGTCCCTTTATTACCCGGCTGGTGTTCGGTTATGATTGGCTGGCTCCTCCCTATGTAGGTCATATCAACGACCAGCTCTGAAATGATTAACCCCTAGCCCTTATTTCTTTGTCGTCATTGCAAGTCCAAACTAATTCCAAGGACTATAAAGCGACTGCATTCAAGCTCACAGCCATTTTTGAATATTAGTGGGGAAGGTGGTGCAGCTGTAAGAGGCGCCCTCCGGACCTTTTCTAATCAGTTTCAACTCTTGGTCTATGTAATTCCGTATCTTTATTGTCTCCATGATAAGCAAAATTTGATGACCGAGGCATCTGAAAAAAAATTGTCGTGGTAAAGTATGCATTAGGAGTTGCTTCTGAATGTGGACTGCAAGCAGTTTGCATGGAATTCATAAGAATAAACGCATGATTCAAATAGACAATTTTTAAAAAGATGGCTTGGTGGCCAGTGGTATGCCATCGTTACAGTATCATTTTTTCTGTTGATTATTAGCATGAAGAATCTCAGGTTCCGAAAAAGGCAAGAACGACTACCATATCTGAGGACTTTCAGCTCGTCACTCGTTTTTGTTCCAAGTGATTTTACTGGTGGCGCACTCGGAGGAGGAGCAGGTTGTCGTGTGCACCCGATACCAGCTTCCTGGTTCGGATTTCTCTCCCAGGCCAATCAAGCCTTTCATCATTTTGGGGTCGGCCAATCGGTACCAGACTTGTCTGGGAAGGATAAAGCGCTGACTTGTTCACGTCACGCCATTGAGTGGGCCAAATGCGCACCGAAACTGCCTTCACGATATCCCGCAGAAGTAGAATGCGTTGTACATCCCAAAAGGGGTTACTTATCGCTAACCTTTATAGTAATTCTTAGATTAAGACCGATGCGAGCCGACAGCCTTGAAGCAGGGCCCCCACTTGCATCGTTTCGGCGATCCCCTGCTGACAATCACTAAGCTCACCAATAGAGCCGACGGCATCTTTTCTATACAACCACTGGTCTGAATAGTAGCTGTATGAAGTTTCCTTACAATGCATCCGTGGTCAGGTCACGACGCGCGGCAGCAAATGACATCAGGGTTCGCTTGAACACCCACTGTGCGCCCTGCACCTCGGCCCACCTCAAACTTGTGTAATTAAACCGACTCTTGGGCCGGTTCATCAACAATTAAACCCGCTGGTATGCGGGATATGTTGGTAGAGAAAAGATAAGAGACAGAGACGAAGATGTTATCGTGGGTACCTCTTCCACTATACCCGTGGGTTAATCGTCGATGAATCCCGGTTCTTCTTTCAGGTAATCTGTTAAGGACAACCAAGCATTCTATCCTACGGGATCGGTGAATTGGTAACAAACTACCACTGGAGGCGTGCAGCGGAAATCCATAAAGGAGGTTCAGCCGGACCTCCATCCACAAAGTGCAGGAACTTTGTTCAAGACTCGATAACTTTGAGAACGGGAGCATACACGTTTTACATTACACATTTTACATTGGCATTATGCCTAAGCCTATTTCAGCCAGGGTAAAGCTGATAGCTACAGAAGAAATGTAGGGTGTACCCCTTCCATAGACCTGCGGAATGATTTGACCGTCGACTGGCCACAGCATTGTTTTGGTCAAATATGCATTCAAATAGCCTCCACGACATCCCGTAGAAGTAAAATGCGTGGCGCATCCCAAAGAGGATTGAATAACGCCATCCTTTGTCTTCTATTCAAGCTGTGTAAGTTCACCGACAAATGCACTTCTTCACAGCTCTAGATAGGGACCATAGAAGGCATATCCTGAATCCGCCACCCGTTTAGCTGATTGAAGATCTGAGGGAGGAAAACGTAGAAAAGTTTTTGACCGCATTAAGGTCTGCCCAACTTATTGTGATCTCCATTTCAAAAACAAACAACGGTGTGGGCTTCATGGACGTTCTCTGATCTTCTAGTAATAGTAGCCATAGCATACCCGGCTAGAAGAATTAAGAACGCACCTGTGCGCAATTCTTCTCCCTATTTTCAGGTACTTCGCGTCAAACCGGTTCTCTAATAGCCTCTTCAAAAATTTCCCTCTCAGAATACTATGGAACCCTTACGAGCTGAGCAGTTGACAGGATGGAAGAGCAAAGAGCGTTTCAGGACTCCGCGCTAAGGAATTCTGATGCTCATCAGGTAGCAAGGGGTCATCAAGTCCTCTCGAAGCGCTTCTATCTGACAAACCGCGGAGAGAGAGCGCGCGAGAGAGAGTAGTTTCATCTGGAAAACAAGGGAATGACGGCGATAGGCGTGTGACGACGCGCGGTCGTGTGTTCTGTGGCCGCTCTTCCTTCTCCAGTTCGCTGTAAACCCCATGGTATCCCACGTCTTCAAGGCCGTCACGACACAGTTCTGATGATATCAGAACGGTCAGCGTTAAAACAACGTCGCGATGCCATCAAGAAGAACAGCTGCTTTGCGCTCATTGTTCTGGGCAGGATTGTCAAGGAAGTCCCCATAGTCGTCACTTCGGGTTCAAAACGGCGAAGATGAAAGAGATGGCCGATGACGCAATCTCGTCGTGCGTCAAACTGGAGCGGATCGAATTCCTCGGCGTTGAACTCTCTGCGCGAGAAACTGCATAGAATGTGCGTTTGCTAACGACCTCGCAGATCTCATTTTTCAGGAATTTGAACTGTTCGCTTCGCCAAACGACGCCTGGCCGTACGTGTGGCGCCTCCGAAAATGAGCCCGTTGGAACGTCGTCGGGAGGCTTTTGAAGATGGAATTGTTTGGCAATATTCGCCAGGAGTTTTTGAGGAACTGCAACACCTCCGCGTGGTCGAACGAAAGTTTTCCTCTCTAGAGATTATACCTTTCGGTGTAATGCTTGTAAAGAGGATTGTTGTGGTGGCTTTCTTTCTCCTTTTTCTTACTACTGTTCATTTCTATCTCCTACTTCATTATTAGGGCTCACGTAGCGCAGTCGGAGTAGGCGCCCGCTGTCGCGAGCACCCGATACAGGTTCTTGGTTCGGATTTCCCGCCCAGGCCAATCAAGCCTTCCATCACTTCGGGGTCGGTGAATTGGCACCAGACTTGTCTGGGAAGGATAGAGCGCTGACTTGTTCATCGGCTGGCCACTGCGAGTCAGTGTATGGCCAAATACGCATTCAAGTCGCCTCCATGATACCCCGTAGAAGTACAATGTGTGGCGCATCCCAAAAGGGATTGAGTAACGCCCTCTTTTATTCTTATCCTTATACTTCACCATCACGGATTCCCGGAGCTGGGATGGACCTTGAAAATAAGAGCACAACATGCTATTCTGCTGTGAAAACTCGAAGAATAGAAAAAAGAAATCTTTGAACATTCAGCCTGTAGAAAAGGATTAAGGATTGCTAGCAAAATCCCTTCCCCAATCCCACGTAACACCTATCCTAACTCCAATACCGTAAAAGGGGGAGGATCAGAAGCAGAGTAGAAAATTCGGGTCTACCCTAGTCGGAGGGGGAATACATCGCTAGAGAAACGAAACAAATGTCTTCCGGCTGGAAAACTGTAAACAAAGGTGCTCTCGTAGACCAGTTCAGAGCATTGCCTTTGTGCACTAGTCTGCTTTCCGTTTTACGGCCTTTGTCAAAACGTCATAGGAGTGCCACCCGCCCCCCCCCCCCCCAATAGGATAGGTCCAAAAAATGGCATGCATTCTAAGAGTACTGGCCGTTGACATCAGCCCTATTTTTCATTTTTTCGCATAAATAAAGGTTTTTCGTTTTCCAAAACCGCTAGACTCAAGAAACTCTCGTCACAACTTCGCCCGGAAAATGAATGCATGGCGTATTCCTGTAGACATATACTGAGTTCCTCCTAATTACTATGCAAATGTGGCTTCAAAACATGAATGAATGTGGCTTCAAACCTGTATGATCCGCTCCACTGACAGACTGCTGTTGCAAGCAAACAGCGACGCCTCCTTTCGTCCCTCTCTCGTGCCAGAATAGCTCAATGGCTCATTTCCGTCTAAGGAATACGAAGGGGTTCCTGGCTTTCGTTTAAGAAATTTGGTCAACAAAAATAAATTAAAGGCTAAGCAAGAAAATGACGCTGCTCCTAAAGTCGAGATGCCCTCTCGGTATAAGCCATGCATACGTCTTCTGGGCTTAACGTCCAGAATAATTTCATGGCCTTCATGCTAGAACTACAAAGGGAAGGTGAAACCCTTTGTAGTTCTAGCACGAAGGCCATGAAGGTGAAACTTTCGAAATGAAAGGTGCTGTTGTATTTTAAAAGAAGTCGGACGAAAATTCAAAGGCTCAGGTGGAAGAGCAGAAACTATCCATATCACAGTATTTAACTCGAAATCGCTAAATACTGTCCTTGTGTGCTGGAATAAAACATTTGGATTGAGCACCATCTGCCAAAAGGGGAGAGGTCACAGCCCAGCTCTTTTTATTTTTCGAGAGATAAGGAATGCATGGCGTATCCCGTAACAATTCAGTTATGTGAATTGTCGCCACTTTTCAGTTTTCCCTGATGTGTGAAGGAGTAATGTACAGCATTAGAATATATGCAGGTGAAATCAAGAAACTCGACCGGAAGGGTGAACAAGGTGCTGTTTTTGGAATGAGCCGTGGCTGCATCTTTTTTAGGAGACGCAGAAGTGATTGGAAGGTCCTAGGCAATGTCCACATAAAATCCAATCCGCCTTTGTAAACTCATTAAAGGTAGGAATTTCAAAGGTCGTGGCAAATTGCCAGAACTCGGAGGCTGCTGGCAGGTTTCGAAGAATCTCACACCTCGTTCCATTCTTATACAAACACCGTTCCGGATAATATCGGTTCGTGAACGGCACGAAAACTGGAATAAGCAGTCAAAATCGCCGACACTCAAGGAGAACGGTCGTAAAAGTTGCTAGATTGTGCTACTGCAGCAATTATACAGTATCTATCCCTATCAGATGCTACCTTCACACGAAGGTAGTATTGGGTTTATAGCGCTCGGCCTCGAACAAGGAACGTTCTCTGAGCGCGAAGAAGTGGGAAGGAGAATTAAAGAGGAGAACGACTTCGAGGTCCACCCTAACAGAGACGATATGACGACGCAGACTGTTATAGTAGAGACACGTAACCCAAATATTAAACGCTGATTAGCGACGATCAACGTCGTGGGCGCTAGCTGGTCGTCGAAAGGAATGCAGGAAGTTTCAGAGCGGGTACGTCGTCGACGAGCACGAGAACGAACTGTCGTCCAGCGCCGAAACTCGCCTCCCTCGCCGCGCCGGCGTCTCCCCGAAGAACCACTCTCAGGTGGGTGTCACTGCGGCGAGTGATAAGCATCGGCGACGACCTCTGAACTACTCGGGGGGGAATTCGGCAAATTCTCATGAAATAGAGCGACACTACGCCAATCCAATTCTGTTCAGGTGATAGGACGCCGCTTGCGATGACGTCGGACGAACTGTTGCGGTGAAGAATGGAGAAGTCGAAGCATATCCTAGTAAGGTGGCAGGCAGCATGAGATGGAGTAGGTTGGCCGACGCTCTGGATTTCAGCGCCCTATTTGGACCACAGCCCATTTGGAAAAATTCCACCTCCATCCAACCAGAGGTATATGCCCCTGACGACCCTCAGGATCGAAGCCAGGTACTGCCCAGGCTGTACTTGAGTGTTTTAGTAGTCGCACTCCTCTTGTTCGAAGCTATTGTATTAATCGTAATCTAACGCTAGGCGAGACTCGAAGCTGCACCTGTTGACCGTATGGGAATGCTCTACGCCACTACACCACAGGCGCTGCTTGATCGTACGCAACATCCACACACGTCTTGGGACCTGTCACCAATCACCCGTATGTCGCACTGAGCCAGCCGCTGATATTAGCATGGAACCAGTGGTTTAATGGCCCACAGCATTCCCGCCAGGTCAGTAGGAGGTGAGGGTTCGAGTCCCACCTGGCGCTAGAGTTTTGATCGTAACCAAAACATAGTTATGAGAGCTTACAACCTCGACGCCAGCCACTTGAGGCTTCAAGAACGTGAGCTGGAACGGAATCTATTTCCTCACTTCGGGAGCGAGGTTTTTCTCTCGAATGAAGCTAGGCTCCGCGGTCAGACATTGGCCCAAAGCGTCCTTGCTGCGCTGCAACAATGTACTGAAGCCAAGATTTCTTCTTTCAAGAGGGTAAGACAAGGCTAAAGGCAGCTTGGATGACAAGCAATTTAGATGTGGATGTGGGAAAAAAGCAAAGGGTAAAAGGCGGCGTTACAAAATTCCTTCTGGGATGCGCCCGCATTCTACTTCTCCGGGATGTGGCGGAGACGATTTGCATGCGTATTTGGCCATACAATGACTTGCAGTGGACAGCCGATGGACAAGTCAGTGTGTTATCTTTTCCAGACAAAAGGAGACAGGACAATCTCCAAAACATTATTGGCGCTCTCTAGCCCTTAATCGCCTATCCACTGTCATTCGTTGATGAAACCTTTCAAATCCGCTTACAAATTGACTTAATTTGGTCTCTGTGTTAGCCGACCCTTGCATTTTCCTATGCTGCCCACGAAAAAATGCGATAATGGATCTTTTCTGGCATGCGCCACGCATTCGGCGTTTGCGGGATGTCGTGGAGGCGATTGGACTTGCGGTGGCCAGCCGTTAACAAGTCAGCGCTCTTCACTTCCTAGACAAGTCTAGGATTGAAGGCCTTGTTGGCCTGGACGGGAAATCCGAACAAAGAACCTCGCATGGGGTGCACGCTACACTCGGAACCCCCTAAGAATGCGCTACCCGCGCCCGGAAGAGGAATATGACCCATACTTACGAAGCCAATTAAGAGCAGCTATGATGCCTGCCAAAAACTCTGGGGAAGTCGTCGATGTTCAAGCGAAGAAGTGGAATGCATGACACATCGGACTGACGTTGATTGCCTTTCAAGGCTGTCCATTGTTCCAGTTCTAACGAATGACCGGCACACCTACCAATGTCTCCTCCACCTAAAAATGTCCACCATTCAGAAGAAGTGTCCCCTCACACCTCGATTTCAGTTCTTGTTCTTATAGCGATCTTAATTAACAGAGCCTTAATACTAATACTGTGCGGCAGATGTTGCCATCGTTGACGAAAACAGTCAACCTGAAGTCCTATTTGTTTCATCGGATTAGCCTACTTAAGTACACATGTTCTGTTGTCTGGAAAGCTGGCGCTGGATTCCTTTCACGCCGAAATTTCTAGTTCTAGGAGTGAGCCGTGCATTACGCTTTCAAGTTTTATTTGCAAGGATATTGTGCACGGCTTCCGGCACTATGACCTCGAGGCTTTCCGGGTCTGAAATTTTTCTGAGTAGTGATGGGTGAAATTTTAGATTTCAGCTAGCAACTCTCAGGCCAAAAGAAGATCTATGCGTGTTAGACAAATCGTTAAGATGTCAGATTGAAGAAGTTGAGAGGTCAGACTGAATGGCGAAGAACGGTTGGTACACTTGATGATAGAAACGCTCATCCTCTGGAATAGAGCTTGACCCGATTTCGCTGGGCAGACATTGGTCCGGAACGACGTCGTGTCCTTTCTGAATTCAATCCTCCTTTGCTCAATGTTCTGAAGCTCACGAATTATCGCGGATTACGCGATTTTTTCTGATAACATAAGAGAAATAACACATGGTTGAGCAGGAAAATTCAAGATTCCGGAAACCTAGAGCCTCCCATGACGTTTAATCACCTCGTAAAAAAAGAATTGGAGATGTTGTTGTGATGAGAAAACGAGGTAGTCTACTGGGCAAGAGCCCAGAGGTGCTATGCGGTGGTTCTTCTCAACGTCTCTTGGTTTTTTATTTTGTTCATTGTTATGCCCAATTTGTTCGCTTCACGAACATTTCGTTACGTTCTTTTATCGCTTTCCTGTCTAATTGTCGACTAGTAAAAAACAAAGGTTTAATTACCCACGTTTGAGGTGAAGGCTCAGTAAAGTCTGCGGTGCAGGAGCTGGAGCAAGGACGCTTCTTTTTTATGCATGTACAAGGAGGGTAAGTCAAGGCTACTGAAATGTGACAAACTCAAATGGGGAGGGGAAGGAGATCCACATTTGCAGACCATTTTAAAGCAGGCATTGAGTACGATTTGACTTGAATTTGATCTAATCGGGCTAAGCACTTTAGGTAAAGTAAAAAATGAATTATAAAAAAATGAAAATGAATGTATGAATTAATGTAGAAGTAGCACACTATCCTTGACACAAATCCTAGGAAATCTTAAAACTTTTACTTTAATTATCCTTGAAGGGCGGAAAAAAGTGAAAGAGGTTCCAGGACGAGATCATCAGGCGCCGGCCGCGGATTTCAACTAGGTTAACAAGATCGTTAACCACTTTGGAGTGAGGTATGTCTCCTGATTTAATAGGATCGTCATTTTCGCTCTCGATTCGCACGAAATTAGGAACACAAAGTTCCACATGCTCAATCCGGTCAGTGAATCCAATCGACGCTAGGTACGCACTACCTGTATGGAGACGAAATCGAGACGTTGCCGGAACTGGATTCTCGAGTTGCGGGCGGCGCACTCCTGCGACCACTGTCGGTATAATTCGAAGTAACCTCCTTACCTGTCTTGTTTACCCTGTTCCTCCCTTTCGTCCCATTTCGATCGCAATACGGTTCGTGGAGAACCTATGACTTCGTCTGGTGAAGACAGGCTTCGGGAGAAAAGTGTTCAATCGCGGAAAGTGAAGGTGCGATCATTTGGCCAGCTGCATCTTCTGTAAGCCTTCTGAGACTATCCTTTAAGGTGTAGAGACACGGAAAGTATGGGCATCGATTTTCTCGCTCGAAGCATTCTTGTCATTGGACTTGCGCAATTTGGAGGACATTTCTATTCACTGAGTCATCTGCAGTGCCCAGCGATCGAACGAGGACAGCGGAGGCGAAGGTTGCAGGTGCACACGTCGCGCATGTCCTTCGGTGTGAAGCACTAAGGTTAGGTACAGTAGTACGATAGGAACGCGACATATGAGGCCATATGAGCGCAAGAAGCAGAAGACGAAGGGTCTATTCCCTATGAGTTCGCGAAGGTTCGAGTCCCAGGCATTTCCAAGTGGATTTCCATCAGGAAGGTGGACTAGAAGTTGGCTTAACTATTTGGAATTTCGAAGAGAGCGTGGCGCACACCTATCAGAACTGCTTCATACTCTTCTTTCCATTCTTTGCGGGCTGCTAGCAGAAAACTTTTGACGCTTTTGCTGCGGCATGAGAGGACCACCCAAGTAAGCTCACTGTTCAATAGAAGCACAAGGGACTGCGCCAATTGATCTCTTTGCGGAGTGCGCCACGCACTCCTCTTTCAGGGAGCATCTTGGAGGTAATTTGAATGTGTGTCCGTCTTCACCTGTATCACCTGTCGTCCCGTTGATCATCGACTTGCTCGAGCGGGCGCCAGCAGCGTCTCCATTCGTCCCTGTCGCGTGCCAGAGTGGTCCAATGGATCCTCCTCGCTCGAGGGACACGAAGAGCGTCATATCGGTCGTTCAGGGCTTTCACGAAGAAGTCCGACCAACGCGTTGGTGGGCGTCCTGGTGTTCTTTTGACATCCCGCGGAATCCAGTCTGTGACGGCTCTCGTCCAGCGGGTGTCTGCGAATCGCATTACGTGGCCGGCCCACCTAATTTTCGACGACTTGGCCCATGTGTGTCCGTCTTAAACAATAGAATGCGATGCCAGTCGATTACTTCATTATTTCACCAACAGAGTGGGTAAAACAAAGTCGAACAAGTCTTGTACCAACTTGTTGAGCTCCATGAGACCGCTGAGGAGCCTTGTTAACCCGAAAAAGCCGAACTTTGAATTAGATCACAGGACGAGCTCAATGAGCAAAATTCCATCCAATTGTGCTATGCTATGTGATCAGAATTAGGATCTATCATAGTCAGGAGGGGGCAGCGCAAAGGTGTCAGTTAAGTCGAGCATCCCACGGTACAGCACCACAGTCCCTCCGTTTGCACAACCTCCGTCGTATCATCTGGCAGCATTTAAACTCTGGGTCGAATCCCAGGAAAGGGACGTAGGAGCCAAACACCGCGTGCTCCCTTCGACCAGGATAGATCCCAGAATTATTCAGACCAACTCGTTATCTACCATGGACATTTGGTTTGGTTATTTTTGCACCTGAGCTACGATCACTCCCAGCTCCCTGACCTAATCTTTAGCCGGAAATGAGCTCTCTAAAGTTCAGCATCGAAGGTAAATGCCAACAAAGGCACTTTTCTAGACCCTTATTTAGGTTTGCTCCTAAAAGATTAAGCAAATAGGATGAAAAGAAATCGTCATGGCTGAATGAAGAATGGCAAATGTGGTTCGACAAAGTCGAAATTCAAAGGATGTAATGATGTTTCTTCGCGATCAAAACTCCAGGCGGGACTCGAACCCGCTCCTTCTGCTGACCGGGCGGGAATGCTCTACCCATTACACCACTGGCGCTGTTTGATCGTATGAAGCTTAAAGAACATAAACTGAAATCAAAAGGCTTCTAACAGCTTTAGTAGAAACACTATTGAAAGTTCAGATTGCTAGATGGAAAACAAAGAGCCTTAAAATTTCATCCCATAAGGCTGAGACGATAAACGCGTTCCTTAACTGTTTCAACCTAAATTATGTATAAAATAAGGCGCTCAGCCAGGTTAGTCACCGCCGTATCAGATTACAACGCGGAACGACGACGTTTCGAAGTTAGTTATGGGAGTAGTTAACAGGCAACATCGCATAGTGGTTGCGCCACGTATGGTCATGGTCAAGAAGATCAGAGTGTCGAGAAGAAGGGGTTGCGTGTGTGCCAACAGGGGCATCTGATCTGGAATCTCCATCTCGGTGTACACCTGTTTTTAGGTTTTGGGTGATACAGAGAGGATGAACTTGGCGTCACGGCGCACCTGGAAAGGCTGAAGAGAGGCTGAAGACGAAGGACCGCAGGATTCAAAGGGAGTTTGTTACTTAAAGATGCAGAACGATCACTTTGAAAATTCGATTGAGGAATACGGTAGGCTTCTAGCTGGTGTAAGCTGAGTTCCAGCATGTGCCAGACGGATGCAAGCAGTAGGACGCAGAGTCGGTAAAAGACAAGTAGGAAGCAGCCGAGGAAGCCACCGGAAACTACCATGAAGGCCTTGAATTACGAAACCTTGACAACGATAGTGTAGAGACAGATATTCTTCAGTGCCATGCCTGAATAGAACAGAGGAAGAACCTACTGGTGTAACTCAACCTAAGCTCCAAGGTCCATATTAGGTTGAGCTAACGGTAAGGAAGGTGTAGGGTTCTTAGGCGTAGACAGCTCAAGGGTTGCTAAGCCCAAGCCCACAGGGTAGATCTCTACCGTACTTGCAGGAACCAACAACGAAAAAACTTCCGCACCCCAGGAAGCGGGCAACACCACCGTAGGAAGCGAGTGATGTCTACGCAGTGCCTGCTGAAAGTCTCTGAAAGCCTATTTCACCAAGTACTGAAGGCTACCACGCATTCGTTATTATTCCACAGCATCTAAAGCTCATTGAAGTCAACAGCGTAACATGCTTAAAGCCTAATGGTCCACATGCCTAAGCCTAACTTAGGCACTCTAATCCACTCCTGGCCCAATGTGAAGATGTCCTCCAGTGACCAGAGGAGTCTAGGCAAATTCAGATGACACCTTAGTATACATGCAGACTACTTTATTTACAGGCAGACTTGAGTGGTTGGATAGAACAGCTTGGAGAAGCAGTTTCGGACCTATCCTAGTTGGGAGGGGGCAGCCATAACGTACCAATTGCATACGTCATCCCATATCACACAACCGTAACCCCTTAGTTTGAATGAAAAGCGTCGCACCATGGGACAGCAACCGAAGTTCTCGTAGAAATTCAAGCTTGGTAATGGACAGGTAAACCACCATATGCTCCCTCCGATTAGGAAGAATCTGCAGCTTCTTACCCATAAGCGAAATTGAAAGCACCTGGAGTAAACTATTCAACAGCTAAAGCACTTTTTCAAGCTCGAAAATTAGGGAGAAGCTGCATTGTCCTAAGCTTCCATAGTAACAAAACGGTCTTCATCTACAGCTAGCTGGATCTAAAGGTCCACCCACCTAATGTAGGACCCATACATTGTTAGACCATAGGATTCTTAGCTGCCGAGCTACAGTGAAATCTGGCTGAAGGGCGATAGCCGGCCGCGGAAAAAATAGTGAATAATAAAATTCTGAAAAGCAGCTGGACTGTAGGCGATGACCAAAAAATCTGAGGCAGTCTCGACAGTGGCCAACAGAGCAGCTGAAGACGTCGGCGACGACAATTTTGGCATGACGTGACCGGCCGAGAGCAGCGGTGTTCGTCGCTTTTATAGGTGGCCGCCCCTTTTGCGCCTGGCGCCGAAAACAAGAAGCGCACGTCCACCGCTACACGCCGACGCCGCCGCTGCTGCTGCTGCTGACGGAACGATAAATCTACAGACGACACACGCCGCCGCTGGACGTGGCGCAGCACACGGGTCAGCAGGTCGTCGTCGTCGGGTGGTACAGGTGCTGGCTGAGCCCTAGCTGAAACTCTGCGGAGTGTACTGTAGGCCCTGCAGGTGCCGAAGCAGTGAAGCTGCGAACCCGAGCTGGCGGCCACTTCTAGTATGCAGATGACTCTGTGAAATTCATCAGGCAGTACCCTCTGTGGTGTTTGAGCGGCAAGAGGTTGTTTTCCCAAAATTTCCTGGCATGACGCCAGCAAGCGGTTCCACTATGACGGATCCGAAAAAGGACGTACCTCTTCCTTTTCTTTTTGACGTAATTTATCATCTCATGGTATATTACACCGGACATAGCGATGATTTTCTGTAGGAGAAGTTGACGTATTACCTAGGTTTCTAGTCTCCATCGCCTTACTTTCGTTCTATTTTGTCGGAGCTGATTTCGTTGAAAAACTCCGCCGTAATGGCGACCTTCCGAACCAAAACAGGGAGTCTTTTAAAAACATCTAAACCGCTCATGACCAAGTCTTTAATTACTATGGTACTACAGGAATTTCTAATGGGGGTGAAGGAAGTGCTTCTGATTCATTTCAAGGTTTGCGCCGTGCTTTTAATCTTTGCTTATGAGTAACGACGGCGGGCCCTCCGAGTTATCTAATAGCCTAAAAAAGTGAAGTGCAAAGCAGCAAGACTCAGCGGATCCCAGTTCAACTGTCAGAAATGCACTAGGCATTTTCGCCTGAGAGTCTAGTCGAACTGTGTGAAAATTGGCTGGGGGGGGGGGAGGGGACATGCTAGCACAATTGAAGGAAGCGCCAGCTGTCGCATTCACCCAATTCTAGGTTCTTGGTTCGAGATTCGGGCCTAGGCCAACCAAGACTTCTTCCGAATTATGTGAAGCAGTATTCGACTAGTCTGGGAAGAATGACATGTCCGTCGGCTGGCTACCGCATCCTACTGTATAGACCAGATACGCATTCAGACTGCCTCGACAAGATCCCGCAGAAGTAGGATACGTGGCTAGTTCCACGAGAATTGATGTTGCCCTTGACCGTTATCCTCTTATCCTTCCAAGTAGCCTACAAGCCCCGTTTTACCCCTGACAGATAGGTATGGTATCAATTTACCAACCCCGGAGGAATGGAAAGCTTGTCTGATCAGGGTGGCACCCGACACAAAAACCTTGATTCGCGATGCAGACGGCTGGAGGTCCTCACGAATGTGCTATTAAACCCGTGACACTGCTAAACAGCAGCAATTTACTAAAATGTAAGGAAAAATGTTTAGGAATGTACGATGAACGAAAAAATGGGCGCGTATAGCGCAGTCGAAGGAGGCGCCGACTGTCGCCTGCACCCGATACTAAGTTCTTGGTTCGGATTTCCCGCCCAGGCCAACCAAGCCTACCATATCTCCGGGGTCGGGGAGTTGGTGCCAGACTTGTCTCCGAAGGATGAAGCGCTGACTTGTTCATCGGCTGGCCACCGCAAGCCATTAAGCCATTATATAGCCAAATACGCATTCATATCGTCTCCACGACATATCGTAGAAGTAGAATGCGCATCCCAAAAGCCATACTTTCTCCTTTAGGAAAAATAAACAAAAAGCACTGTCAAAAGTAAAAAAATTAAGGTAAAACGTCCCACATGTTTCTGTAAACAAGCGTCCCGGTTCAACTTCTAGCGCTTTTTCGATCTTAACTGGTAAACAACAGTTCCTTGCAAGTATTGAACTTCTAAGCCATCGGGTAACTGAGCTCCTTTGACAGCTCTTCAGTTCAAATTTAGAAACGAGGAGACTTTATTTTCCGAATGGACGATGGGTACGTGACTCATTCTATGCAAAAGCCTATTATCGCAGTTGTTTAATTCATGTTCAGACCAGGTAGTTTAGTGTTCAGTGACAATATTCGGCGTTATTCATTGTGGTTTAAGTTCCTACAAAACCAGCTACATGATGCACTGAAGAGACCGTGTATTCGCGGCTTCAGTTGCAAGCCTTCAATCCTAGTAGACATACAGAGAAACGTTACAAGATTCACGGTATGTAGATGAGTTCTGCTCGGAATTGCGAACATCGTCGACCTTTGAACACCGCAGGCGCTGGCTGACGCGTGGGCCATGTCGTCGAAAATTACGTAGGCCGGACACGTAATGCGCTTCGCAGATACCCGCTGGACGAGAGCTGTCGACTACTGGATTCCTTGGCAGTCAGAAGAACAACAGGACTCTCATCCACCAACGTTAGCTGGACTACTTCGAAAAATCGTAGACAAACAACCTGGGGAGGAAACAAGAAGAATCTATAGGGGCACTCTGGCACGAGGCAAGGACGGATGGAGACGTTGCTGGCACCGCTCAAGCAGCTCGATGAACAACGGGACGATTAGTGATGCAGGTGATGCAGATGCGCAAAGGGCTTGAACTTTCTTCAAACTAAGTGTTCTGCTTGCCCAACGTAGAATAATCTCCTGGGTCACTCTGGCACGGAACACGGCTTAATGCACAGTTTTTTATGTTCACCTTATCGCCAACGTTCTAAAAAAAAAATTGCAAACTTATCTGGTTGTTGTAAACTCTCGGTTGCTCTCAAAATATCTTAGCAAGGACTTAGAAAACAAAATGAAAATATGAAATTGTTATCAAGTGAACATCTCGCCCGGTCTTAGATTTTATTAATGAACACATCTGCCGTGATGACCTTCAGACGTTGACATCAGGAGCAGACACGAAAACAGTTAACTCTGTTCGCACGTCCACTTTTAAAGGTGACGTGTGTTGGAGGCAATTCGTGATTTCGTGCGGAATTCGAAAAGCGGTTTTTGCACAGTGCGACTACGAAATGTCAGCCATCTCTCTGAGACTAAACTGTGGTAGCAGAATGAGAGTTGAGGGTCGGTGATGACCAGTCGCTTCAGAACAATTCAATGTCAAGAAGGATTCCAGTTCGAGGCGATATTGCCTCGAACAGGCGACCACTGATCTTAAGTGGGTTCATTTAACGTATACTTTGGAAGGGGATCGTGAAGCGCAGTCGGAGGAAGCGCGGCTGTCGCCTGCACCCGATACCAGGTTCCTGGTTCGGATTTCCCGCCCATGCCAACCAAACCCTCCATCCCTCCGGCGTCGGTGAATTGGTACCAGACTTGTCTGGGAAGGATAAAGCACTGACTTGTACATCGGTTGGCCACCGCAAGTCATTGTATGGCCAAATACGCATTCAATACTCCTCCACAACATCCCGTAGAAGTAGAATGCGTGGCGCATCCCAAAGAGGATTGAATAACGCCGTCCTTTATCCTTTATCATTATACTTTGGAAGGTACCACCATGATGTCCCGCTAGCGTCGAAGCGCTGGAAAACTTACGAAAAAGCGGGCATTGACTTGGAAGGATTTAATGTTGGTCAACGGTTCCGCTCCCAAGTGCAGTCCTGCTAGTTTTTTAGCTTTTTTATAGTGCGTTTTTTGGGTACGGAGTAGCCAACCTTCAATCCCTGCGGGGCCGTTGAATTAGTACCAAGTCACTGTACTGACCAATATCGAATTCAAATTGCCTTCCTGATATTACGTAGAAGTAGAATGCGTGGCGCATTCCAAAAGGCATTGAATGACACTGTTCTTTCTGTTCCCATCTTTTATGGCGCTTTTTGCACAGTCATCACTAGAGGTGCGTCATTATCTGCAGCGAGGTTGTCACGTTCGCTTTTGTAGCCACCGGGTTCATCTGCTGAGTCACCAAGTTCGCTGAACTTGACTGGGTGGTAAGAGTCATCTGCTCTACGGCAACTCTTTTACGCTTCTCCACTTTCCGTTTCCTCCTGCTCAATATCAGTTGCATCACCCTCTATGTCTCAATGAACTGACGTGTCTCAATTCGTCCCTGTCGCGTGCCAGAGTGGTCCAATGGTTCCTCCTCGCTCGAGAGACACGAAGAGCGTCATAGCGGTCGTTCAGGGCTTTCACGAAGAAGTCCGACCAACGCGTTGGTGAGTGTCTTGGTGTTCTCTTGATATCCCGCGGAATCCACTCGGTGATGGCTCTCGTCCAGCGGGTGTCTGCGAATCGCATCATGTGGCCGGCCCACCTTAATTTCGACGACTTGGCCCATGCAACAGCGTCTCTGATCTTCGAACGTCGGCGAAGCTCAGAACTCCGGAGGCCTTATCTCACTTGCGTGAGTCGTGTCACTCCGAGCATCGTCCTCTCGATTCCACGCTGCGCGACGCTGATCGCGTGTTCATCCTGCTTTCGTATAGCCCAGGTCTCTGAATCGTATGTTAGCACAGGAAGAAGGTGGCAGGTGGGTAAGGAGTCGAAGTTCTTCTTCTTCGTGACTTTTTCGACGCTCTTGAAAGCTCCACAAACCGCTCATTTCCTCCTGCCCAGCTCCGGCGCTAGGCCATTGGTCATTTTAACTTCGCGACCCAGACCCACTTACCATTCGAAGATGTTCGTTCTGTTGAGCGAGAATGGGGCATCAGAAACTCAAAAAAAAATCAAAAAAAATCCGTTCCTCAAGAATATCGTCTTCGTCTCTTACCTCAACAGTCTTTGATCTCTAATGCGTTGTCAGGAATGGGAAAACGCATAGCCGTGCTCATGAATATCTACTGAATTTCAGGGCGTAAGATCTACAGTTGTAGGTGCGCCAGATACTTCCTCTTGAAGAACTTTTCTGGAATATTCCTTTGAAGCGCTTTTAGAATGACATATCTTACGGTTAGAGCTGAATCACTTATGGTAAGATTTGGAAGATATCCAGTGTAGATGCGCAGAAGAGAACATTTCATTGCCAGTGGAAAGTGGCTTGGATCCTAGTTGAACGACGTCCATAGCACGTCTTCTGAATGTGTACGTTCGTCGCACACGTCCATGAGACATCTCCTCGATTCGGACGCTAGTTGCATGTGTTTTCTAGGGCAGACCAACGTTTTGGGGATTTTGAATGCAGCGCATTTCACATAAAATACAAAGAATTTCTGAGAGTACTGTAGTAGGAGGGAGGCATGTAGTGCAGTCGGGGAGGTGCCGGCTGTCGCGTGCGTCCGATACCAGGTCCCTGGTTCGGATTTCCCGCCCGGGCCAACCGAGCCTTCCATCACCTCGGGCTAGGGAAATTGGTACCAGACTTTTCTGGGAAGGATAAAGCGCCGACTTGTTCATCGGCTGACCATCGCAAGTCATTGCATGGTCAAATCCGCATTCAAACCGCTTCCACGACATCCCGTAGAAGTACAATGCATGGCACATCCCAGAAGTAATGCCGTCCTTTGTCCTGTATCATTTCATTGTAAGAGATCGAGCTTCTTCGAGCTTTATTCTATCAACACCGAAGTCATGGAGGAGAAGCTCCAAGGACGTCGTCGTCGTCGTGCCGTTCGGTTCGGCTTCGCCGATGACCGTCGCCGCTACGTCGGCGAATGAGACGACAAGGCGTCGCCGTCGTCGCGCCGCAATTGTCACAAGCTCCGACGGCAGGAAACCCGTTCCCAAGTGACTACTGGAAGGTTGCAAATTCACCTAACAGAAACGCTGATGTTTCCCAGGCGATTCCCGTTGTTGCCGCCTGCCTGCTTGCCAGTCTGACGGGCGGACAAGCGCCCATAAACAAACTCCAGTCAGTCACCATTGTACGTATACCAGTTGCCACACCATTACCGCTTGCTGTCGGCACTGCGGTTTAAACCAGGAGCGCCTGTGTGAAGTGTAGGAAGAGCACCTTCGCGGAACGCACGTACGGCTGCGGTGAAATCACCATGCTCTTTGCGGTCTGGTTCGCACACTGTTGTAATAAGTACTGAGAAGAATGAGAGCAGCAGTCGTCGGGGGAACCTGTTCGCACCCCGTTCTCAGCGGGCACCGCTGGCTGAAATGCATCAGAAGTGGCCTGAAACTGTGAATGTTTCTATAGGTCAAGGGGTGCGCCTCGGCGTTCGAATTCATCTCGGCTTTCTGTTGGTGATTGAATGGGGAGATGCACGCACAGATCGGCTAAACCACGGCCCGTATATTACTACAGAAGCAGAGGCGCTTCCAAAGAATGAATAAGAGGATCTCGCTGCGTCGTGCGAATGGCCTGAAAGTCTTCCATTGATGGTGGAAAAGCCCATGGTTTGATATTCTAATTGCAAGAAACACACGCTGATATCGAGCCTCTTTCCTTCTATCCCAACCGACAAGCTTAAATGAGAGCTGAAGGATGAGTTGCGAAGGTGAATTCAAGAAGCACTTAGAAAAAGGAGCAGGCTCCATGAAATGACTGCTAGAAGGGGAGGCAGCTATCTAGGAGGATTGTCTGCTACTTCTTCCTGCTTCTATTTGAATCTATACAAGAAGACTGACCCTTTCGAAGTCAAACGGAACATCGTTCGTTTCCAACGAGCGACTTCTAGATTAAACTAAAGACTCTTTGAGACGGTTGGAATAATGTTTTGATCAAAAAAGGTTTAGTCTAAGTTTCCTTGAAATTTTCAAAACTTTCTTGTTCAATAAGCAAACACTGATTAAAATTTTATCAAAATTTAATTTCTTAAAGTGAAAATAATTGCTCCAAAATAATTTTCCAATATACAGAAAGGCAGCAATTTCTTAACATATGGTCCCATGTAATGGTCTAGTTCGTCGCGTTTTTTATTCGATTGATCGTGTAAATACTGCTTACACGGAACAGCAAAGTGAAGGATGGTGTGCTCTCCATTAATCACCTGCATCTCCTTCGCCCCGTCCATGAGTTGCTCGAGCGGGCGCCAGCAGACTCTCCATTCGTCCCTGTCGCGTCCCAGAGTACTCCAATGGATCCTCCTCGCTCGAGGGACACGAAAAGCGTCATATCGACCGTTCAGGGCTTTCACGAAGAAGTCAGACCAACGCTTTGGTGGGCGTCCTGGTGTTCTCTTTACATCCCGCAGATGCCAGTCGGTGACAGCTTTCGTCCAGCGGGTGTCTTCGAAGCGCATTACGCGGCCGGCCCACCTAATTTTCGACAAATTGGCCCACGCGACAGCGTCTCTGATCTTCGAACGTCGGCAAAACTCTGAACTCCGGAGCCTTCTCTCATCTGCGTGAGTCGCGTCACTCCGAGCATAGTCCTCTCGATTAATGAATCCAATAATAATACTAACAAATAATACGAGTGCTCTTGTTGTACCGCAGATGAGTGTGCAAGTTTCCGCAAACAAAATTTTTGCAAGTTGAATCAGTGGAAGGAGAACAAAACGACGTCCCGCATGGGTGCAAGGCACAATGGCTTTTCTGCGCTAAACAAGGGCGCTCTTTTGGAAGAAACTTTCAAATATAGAGGACTATTTATTTACTTATTTATTTATTTATTTACTTGCAATGATGTGTAAGAGGCACACATTACACAAAAGCAGTAGCTGAAAAGTGGCATAAAAGCAGCAACAGCAAAACTAAGAAATAGCATTGGAGACCTTTTACCATTTTCGGTATATGTCGCGTAGGTGAGCAGCATTGGTAGGTTGGCCCTATACCACTACCACTCAGACCGCATGGAATTGGCATGCCATTCAGAGAAGGCATATACAGTTGGTACCCTAATGGGCTGGCATGTGTTCGGCTTGTGCTCTGCTTGGTTGTTATTGACTGGCGCGCTCCCACCTACTAATGCTGCTCACCTACGCGACATGTACCGGGAGGATTGCACACCGTATTGGGAGAAATGATTGCTAAAGTGCTTCAATATTCTTATGAATCGGCTTTTTCGCGGATTTCAGCAGACATTTTCGTTGTCCACGTCAATGAGGTGACTGTGGGGTTTCTCAAAGCGACCTATATAGGGTTGTAGGGCGTTGTCTGGGAAGCACCATCGTGGTTTCCAAATTTTCTGCGGAAATTGGCATTCACCGGATGTTAGTAGCCGCTACGGAACCGTCATGCTTGGGAGGGTGGTGCATGTCGCGTAGGTGAGCAGCATTGGTAGGTGAGAACGCCTAAACCAATCAGACCGCATTGAATGGGCATACCATTCAGAGAGGGCATATACTGCTGGTACCCTAATGGGCTGGCATGTGCTCGGCTTGTGCTCTGTTTGGTTACTATTGGCTGGCGCGCTTCCACCTACCAATGCTGCTCACCTTCGCGACATGTACCCCATTTTCACCTTAATCTGGGCATTTTTCATTTCAACAAACTAGACCCTTTTTCTGAGCTGCCGTTTTTCGGGCTGGATACGCGGTTCCTAGTTTTCTGCACCGTGAAGCGAAAACAGTGTAGTCCAGAAATCGGGTGTAGAAGGAGTCGAACTTCTCATCACTGGATGATTTCCCCACTCGCACGTTTACTCCTGCGTCCAGCGGGCACCGGACAATTCATCATGCTGATATCGCGACCCGAATTCACGCAGGTGTGGAATCCACAGGTGTTCTTTCCACTGTGCCCGAGTAGAGCGTAGAAAGCGTACCTTCGTCGAGCACATCTTCTTCAGATCCAGCTCAAAGTTGGACACTCCCATCACACAGCGGGATCGATCAGATTCTATCTTGTTTTGCTGGTGATCAGCTTTGTAGGCACAAACACTCCGATGTAAGCATAATTTGTGTTCTTGTCCGTCGTGGAGCATGGCAGCCATGAATTTCCACCCCAGTTCCAGCTCTTGTTATTGGGCGGGAATGTAAGCATAAGGCCGGAAACAGAGTTCTCCGGCAAGCCGCCATGCCCTGCTTTTGACTCAGCGAGATGCCGCAAAGGGATTACAGTACACAATATAGTGTGCTGTGGCGCTGTCTAGAGGGACCGCTTCATATGATGCAATGTCATCATCGTCGTCCGCCTTTTCGTCAGCGACAAATGAGAGCGCCCTAAAACGTTCATCAAATCGGAAAAGTAGAATCCCATAGTCGTACTCCGCAGTCGGGACGGTTTGAAGTCGACCACGCCCCCCAGCGGTGCGGTGCGGTGCCGCAGTTCCTGGCACTCGCGGCAAGTCGCGGCATGCGCGACTACTCGTCCGCGGTGTAGCTCCCACCACAGTGGGGACCCACCGCAATAGCAACGAAATGAACGAGCTCGAGGTGCGGTGCCGCAAGCCTTTGCTTCCGGCCTAACCCAGGGTATGTACATATAGACTGGGTAAACGGAAGAATTGATAAAAAATCAACCTTTACCTAGGGTACAAATGACTACACTGGTTTACGAGGAGAATGAGTTCAGCGTAATTTCAGCAATGGCAATAATTGCATGCTTCCATGGGGAAGGTGAACCAATACCAGCTGCGGTTATGACCTTCATGTGGTTTAGTGTGCTGTAGCACCTTCTAGATGGTATTGAAAACTACCAGAGCGTTCCATTTCTGTCCACAGTGAAGGGATTCTAGCTGTTCGAAATGTGGAATTGTGGAATTTCACAATAGGCTTTGATAGCGTTCAATTCCTCTCCGTTGTCCAGCTAGGAGAGGAACGGATGAACAACGACGACATAGGGAATATTTCGCGAAAACAGCTGATTCGATAGGAGCGCACTTTTAGGAATAGAGCCCGATCCTGCTGGGAAAACTAATCGAATATGTCCAGCTCCTCCGCCGAGTGTATTCTTACTTGATGGCTTGATTTTTAACCGAAAAAAATTCGTCAAAAAGCAATTTTGTGTAAGTTATCATACCTCGATTAGTTTTTCATACGCTGAAATTTCGAGAAAGCCTCCAGGTCTTTGAAAAATAGAAGTAAAGCGATTTTTCATGTTTACAAAAACGCTCCATAGAAGTGGTCTCCATGTGCGCTGCGGGGTGTACCCAGCAGTTTACCCACGATTGGCTGCATAAGGTGTGTGGTGAATGCTGCATCCTGGGCAAGTTTGCCGACCTTTTTTGGTCGCTTACTAACAGGAAGGGTAAAGGGCGCGTTATTGAACGCGTTATTGAATTCAAACAATGATCTTGAGCGCACTTTTAGCAATACAGCACAAATTTTTCCTGGGTGAGGAATTATACTAGATAAGGATTATAGTTATGCTCTCAAAATTCTTTCGAATATTCGAATGGTTTCGAATATTCAAAAAAACGGCTAACAAAATTCGGATACCGGAATTCAAATATATTCGAAAAGTTTTTCAAGTTGCAGTTTTTAAAAATATTCGAAATCAAATAGATACGGAAAACGCGATTCTTTGAATATTTGAATGAAAATCATTGGAAAACCTATTCGAAAAGGTCTTTCAAGAACAACCGTAATAAGGATATATCCAGCTCCACCGGTCTAGATATGTACATTCTTATCTAGCAGTGTATCCACAATTGACTGGGTAAGGTGTATGGTAAATGCTGCACCCTGAGTATCTCTACCCTTTTGGTTGCTTACTAAGGGTAAACGCGCTTGTGAATCCGGACCCGGACTGGCATCCTTTCTGTAAAAAAAAATCGAGCCTAAGGGTACGTAAACTCGTTTTTATCAGTGGACTGTGGTGATACCCTAAGGAAAGTGATCGAGCCAATGCATTAAAGAACAAGACCGTATAACAACCTCTGACATGCTCCCAAAATCTACAAATTCACTCAACTATTCTGATGGAACTGTCCAGCTAGGCTTCCATAACCTCAGCCTCGATAAAGTCCAACGTCTTCTTCATGTCGATGAACATTGCACGTGGGCAACATCTTGTACTTTGGTCATTCTGCTACCAGATTTGCAACACAGCGACATCGAGATTGCGCAGTTCACTTGTCTTTTCGAATGAGAACCGAGGTCACTCCGTGAGACTTACAGCTGTCATGTTCTCATGTGGAGTCTCCTTTCCATGCAACGGCCGCCACCGCCAAAAGGGCACTGTCCCAATTCCAGAGTGACGTGGTTGTGGTGTAGAACGTGACCGATTAGACGAATTCGCAACGCAATCGCTGACGGTTACGAGTGTTTTTGCCATGAAGCGATGTCTCGAGAAACTGAACTGAACAAGAACTAAGCGCGTTGGGCGCTAGAGGTCATTCGACACCGTCTGGCAGGGAGCTACGCTGCTGGAAGCGACAAGCGACGTCTTTCAGCAACGTATCTCGACGATACTAAAGACCAACATTGGGTCAGGAGCCTTTGGAATAGCTGTGGAGCCAAAACTTTTCTTTCGGGTTTGGAGGTTGCATACCAGAAGCCGACTGACTCGTGACTCCACAGTGTGAGCCCTACACGGAAAACGTGCCTGTTCTCGTTCAAAGTTAATCTCATGGGGAAACTTTCTTCTTCTAAAAGCGCAACAAGAGGAGTCCCGCATCGGTCGGCGTACTTCCTTATACTCTCTATCATCTACACGAAAGGTATTCCTTCAATGATTGCCGACCTCAAACGTTATATCACAATCAGCTCTTCTCTAGATACCATGTAACCCCAGCTAGCAATCAGATGTCGCCGAGTGGCCTCAGTTATGGGATCTTCCGTTGGCCAAATACCAAATTATTGTTTTGCACATCGATGAAGCACAACATGGAAGCTCATCATTTAATTGGCTGCCACCAAATTCTACATGCAAATGAAGTGCGGGGCTTAGGATTTCTTGCAGCTGAGAACCTGTACTTGCAAAGAGATATCGGCTAAAGCCATACGCATGGTTTGCAGCCTATTCAGATGTTCTCCACTTGTCATCTTCAAATTCCTCTTAGGGTTAACAAAGTTTGTGTGCGCCCCATACTTAAATATGGCATCCCTACCATTTGTTTTAACCAAAACCAGATCCGAGAATCTCTTGGAGAGGGTACTAGGCAGTTACACCAGCTAAGTGTTCATATGTTCAGGAGGATTCAATTACAGGACCATTTCTTGCAGCGCAGGGAAGAAATTCCTATCCTGGGGTTGAACCTTCAGATTTCAGGAGGGGAAGTTCGATTTGGCCACGGTTTACACAATTCTACAAATACTAGTAATACTAATAATAATAAAGGATAAAGGACGGCGTTACTCAATCCCTTTTGGGATGCGCCAGCACATTCTACGGGATGTCTTGGAGGCGATATGAATGCCTATTTGGCCATACAATGACTTGCCGTGGCCAGCCGATGAACAAGTCAGCGCTTTATCCTTCCCAGACACGTCTGGTACCAATTCACCGACCCCGGAGGGATGGAAGGTTTGGTTGGCCTGGGCGGAAAATCCGAACCAGGAATCTGGTATCGACTGCACGCGTCAGCCGGCACCTCCACTGACTGCGCTACACGCACACAATACTAGTAATATACTAGTAATATGAATAATAATGCCCAAGTTCGATGCTCTTGAAACCGGACATTTTGGGAGTAAGTTTTTTTAATCCTCTTTGCCTACCAGGTCTGATAAAAATTCTTTATTACGGTCAAGTTTGATATAAATTTTTTATTGTGAATTTCACAGTGAAATGCATTTCTATCGCCTTTCCGGCCTTGAGGTAGACGACTTCGTCAAAACGATGGCCGCCATAAAGAAATTATAACAAACCCGGTAGGCAGAGAGGATTGATCACCATTTATCAGAAAGCGAGAATTCGAATCTGGTTGTCGTGCTGCCTCTTTGCTTCCACGACGCTTGCTGCCCTTCAAGCTTTCACCTTCGTCGGTCTTTGTCAGTCTTTTACGTCTGCTGCCATCAAGGACGCTATCCGTTGCAAATACAACATGCGCGAAGAACGACTAGCTCTTCAGATTTCAAGCAGCTCAACGATATGCTCTGTAGAAACTTCAAGAGTACGTCACAGCTGACATCAGCGACCTCCGTGGCATCTGCTGTTTCATCAGGTCGACACGCTTAAGCGTTCACTTGGGCAGAGAACGCTGCTGTGCGTCTTATCGTTAGTCGTTTGATGCCTCTGTTGTTGTGTGGTGTGGTGCGTGTTGACGCTGTTTTGTAACTTCTTCTTCCTCTTCTTTACCTAAGTGCTACCAGTTGCTAACTCAATTTATCGCCGATTTACATCTTCTCCATCGGCACACACCACGTCCACAACGCTGTTTCATCTATGGAATGTAGTCCTAAGCACATCAAGGCGCCACACACGTACACACGTTGGGTGGCGAGGTTCCGTTCGCCACCCGAAGGGGTCTCTTCCTCTACCAGCCATCTTCCGGTTAACTACGAAGAACGACTGCCAGCCAGCGCCATCCATATCTACCGAGCTCTGTCGCTGTTGCTCACGTAGGCCTCCTACACGGAGCAGGTTTCCAAGTGCAACAGATCGTCGACCTGGCTCCACTCCGCTACATCTGACAGTCAACATTAGCGTTCGGCGAAGTTCAAACGGCATGCTCGGAATGCTAGCAAGAAGAACGGCGCCGTGAAAACAGTTCGCTATCTACTGTAATTTCGACACCCGATGGCCTCCGAGATAGCGAGCTCTACTGCGGGAGTCTCAATTTATGGTCACAGATCCATCGCACAATACACAGACCATCCCCAGCTGACACGGCGAGCACCGCGCTCTGGGGTAGCAGTAGGTCAGGGAGGGCAGTTCTAACAAGGAAAGGTTCTCAACTCATGGTGGGCTTTTGCGATGCTAGGATGTAGTGCCCTCTAAACGGAGTCCAGAATTACAGTTAGGTTTTGCTGAAAGGTACTTTGAAGACCGGAAAAGGAGGTGATAAAAGGTGTGGTAGAAGCTCGCCAACCCTATGACATCCAAGAGATGTGCCTTGATGGCGTATTCGATAGTAGTCCCGCCTCGTAGGAGTACTACGGCGGGCTTGTGAGTTCGTGTCCGCGTACTGCCAATATTTTTGCACACATTAGTTTGTTGTTATTACACCTCCTCATGATCACAGGAGTCAATTTCAGACCATCAGTACTTACAACAAACCAAGGCTGTCCGATTGCGCCTTCACATTCATAAGAAATTTACTAGATGGACATTAATCAGGATGGGTGGCTTTTTTCACTCCAGGATTCCAAGAGCCAATATACGGAATAGCTATCTGGATCTGCACACTCTAGAATCACGTCGTAAGTTGAGGGATGTTTGTGTCATATTCAAGTTGCTGACAGGTCGTTTAAGGTGCAGTGTCTCGAAATCCTGTTCAGTCTTGCCGTCAAGAACCCGCGGCGGTCTATGTAAGCTGTCGTACGTCAACCCTAGATCTAATCTTAGGGCTACATCCTTTACGGTAAGAGCTGCTTCAGCCTATTGCGCGTTAAGGATTGGTGTTCCAGCCTCCTCATGCTCGCTTCGAACGTTCAAGCGTATGGCCAAACTTAAACTACTTGTCTACAGAAGGGTGCATTTGTGCTGCTTTGTTGTCGTGTTGTGGTTTCCTTTTTGATGTGTTCTATTTTTTGTGGTTTCTCTCGAACGTGCGTCTTAAACACACGTATTCAAATAAAATAAAATAAATATGTGCTAGCCGTTCAACGATGCGTATCTGCCCATTGCCATATCATAACATACCACCAATGATACCGTAACTGCACACAAATTCGCACACCTTACGATTGAATATTATGAACCCGGGCCATACCTTTCATAGGTGTACTAAAAATTTCGTTCTCACCTGATGTGCTGTCAGCCGACTGCTTCCCACTTCGCACCGGATTTCAGAGGTAGTACGATGAAAATGGAACCTTGGCGAAGATGGAGAAGGTTGTTCCTTGTTGACGTTTGTAATACATACATATATATATATATATATATATACTACATATATATATCACTTATAGCGCACAAATATGTGCATTGTAATAACAATAAAAAATAATTTAAAGCTTGTTTTAGAAGGCAGAGAGGCGGCCATTTTTAGTGCCAAAGCAGAGGTTGCGTCACGACCTAAACGTAGGGATTTTTGTTCGATGGATAGCGAGGTTTCTGTGTTTTCACGCATGCAAACAGTGCAAAATAAGCTTCTTCTTCTTCTTCTTCTTCTTCTTCTTCTTCAGCGTTTGTCCCGCTTAGTTGCGGGGTCCGCTTTCCCGGAATGTTGGCGCCATTTCTTCCGATCAAATGCCTGATCAGGGTGCAACCCAGCCACCTTCAAGTCCTGATGCAGCGTATCAAGCCAGCGCTGCTTTGGTCTCCCTCGTGGCCGCTTTTCGGGCACCTCGAAGTTAAGGCCAGTCTTTCGGGCAGTGCCACCTTTTGCGCGAAGGACGTGGCCGTACCATCGCAGACGAGCTTTGCGCATCTTCTCAAATATCGGGGTGACACCGAACCTCTGCCGTATGGAGTCGTTGCGAACTCGATCCAAACGCGTAACTCCGGCCATCCACCGCATCTTCGTTTCCATTACGTTGAGGCGCCTTTCAATTTCTTTGGTAACGGGCCTGCACTCAGCTCCGTAAATAGCTACAGGCCGGACGACTGCTCTGTAGATCTTCGAATTGAGGCGCTCTGGTATCTTCTTGTCGCAGAGCACTCCCGTCAGAGAGCGCCATTTGGACCAAGCTACACTCACGTGAGTTGGCTTCAACGAGTAACCGCCATCGGAACCGATTGCTGATCCCAAGTACTTGAATACCGAAGTACGTGGCAGCTCAATGCCATTTACCTTAATGGAGCTGGACTCCTCTTCATCAGTCGTCATATACTCGGTCTTCTTGACATTCAGTTTGAGTCCAAATCTCTCCAAGCGATCGCACCAAGCTTGTACCTGCCGCTGGAGTTCAATCTTGTCTTCGCTAGCAAGCATTACATCATCAGCATAAAGCAACGTCCAAGGGACTGGCCGCTGAAGATCACGCGATATGGCATCCATAACGACGACGAAGAGTAGTGGGGAGAGCGCAGACCCTTGATGTACTCCGATAGAGATGGGAAACTCCATCGACGTGCCTGCTGCAGCTTGCACTCGACTCTTTGGACAAGAGTACAGTATTCGTACCCACTCTATGAGCTCTTCGGGGACTCCATGTTTCCGTAAGGCATACCATATCACTTCACGCGGAACGCGATCAAAGGCCTTCTCCAAATCCAGGAAGGCAAGATGCACCGGCTTCTGTTTCTCGCCGTGTTTTTCTATCAGAAGACGAACGGCGTGTATGGCATCGACTGTGCCACAACCAGCTACGAAGCCGCACTGGTTGGTAGAGAGCTGGACGGTATCACGAATGCGCCCGTCGACAATCCGCTCGAAGATCTTCATGCTATACGAAAGCAATCGGATTGGACGGTAGTTTGTGCAGTCTGCTGGACTGCCCTTCTTTTTCCAAATCGGAATCGTCGTGCTTCTCTGCCAGATATCGGGCAATTTCTTCTCCGCAATAACCTGGTTGAAGAACGTCGCCAGCCACTTCGTTGGGTACCAGGATTTCGACTTCCATAAGCTCATGGGCTTCTTGTGAGATATCTTCCAGGTGGCGCTCGGTTATAGCCATGTCGAGCTGTCCAGGTATTACGACAAACTTGCCTCCTTTGTCGCTGGCCGCATGAATTTAGAGGTAACTAATCTGGGTTCTATTAGGTTGGCAACTAATTTCGTGGACTCTCAAGCGCCTTGAACAAAAGTGTTCATAAACAAATAACAACAGTTTTCGACCAAAGTAAGATCTGTTGGAACGCGGGACCGCTTCCCATTTATCAGCTACCTGGCCCATCCTACAGCTGTAGAATTCTTGTACTTTTGAAGCCAAGAATCCTTGGAGGTGCGTTTTGACATGGTCCACATCAATAAGTCGTTCTCCAACCAAGAAGTGCTGCAGCGTGCTATAAAGGTGCTAGTCATTTGGCGCACAGCTTGTTCTGTAAGGTGGGTGAGTTAGACGCTCCCAGTTAAGGTCTTCGATTTTTTGAGGCTTCTGATTCGTGTCGTGTGATCTGGCGTTATCTTGCTGATAGATAATTCCGCTCCTGAAAATCTGTCTGAACCGACTCCAGCGGAGTTCAGCCTGCGCGCGGCCAGCTGAGAAGAGTAGATTTCAGCATCAATACTGGAATCATTTCTTGACGAGCTCCCAGAAGTTAATACCTTCTTGACACCACCAAACGGAGGGAACGTAGCGAACCGGACGTCTCAAAAAATAGAAGACCTTGACTGGGAGCATCAAACTCATCCACCTTACAGCCCATATCTTGCGCCGAGTGAGTACCACATTTTTAGTTCGGAGCAGTACTTCTTGGTTGGAAGACGATTCAATAGTGTGGACCGGGTCAAAATGCACCTCCAAAGATTCTTGGCCTTAAAAGCACAATAATTCTATGGCCATGGGATAGACCAGCTACCTGATATGTGGAAAGCACTTCTGCGTTCCGAGGGATCTTATTTGAATTAAAGATTGTTATTAGTTATCTGTTAATAAATACTTTTGCTGAAGATTCTTGAGAGCCCACGAAATTACTTGCCAACCTATTAACAACAAACATGGACCGATGGAAATGCTGCGAGCGAACGCATGAGCATCTCGACAGTTGATGAAATTATTGGCGAAATGGGGCAACTTCATGACAACCTCGGTTGAACATTGGACCCACAGATCCGGCCTGCCAAGTGAATGCTTAATGTCCAGCGTCAAACGCTGAAGATAGCGAGGCGCATATAAGAACACTGCTTGAAACGGAAATAAACTCACGTAGGAACACTGTTTTTCCATAAATACGGAGCGAGCAGTAGCGGCAGGCAACCATTTTGTGATGCGCCGAACCTTCTAACTGTTTAGGGTTGCTTTGCTAGGTAATGTCGTTTTTTTCATTTTCTTTTTCTCGATTCTGGATTTTTTTCGTTCAGTTTCGACAGTTGACGATAGCAGACATCCGAATCAATAGTTTGGTTTCTTGGAAGCAGCCAAAGTGGAGCGTTGAACTCGATAGGTCAGCTCTTCGCAAGCTTCTCGGCCACCTCTCGAGCTGTTGTACGCCGGTTGGTTTCGATGAACGCCTTTATTTTGTCGTCATGAATAGTGTCTGTACGACCGATATGTGGTGCATTTCGCACATTGAAAGTTCCAGAGTGAAGGCGAGCAAACCGACGATGAGACCGGCGTTCATAAAGACGGTGTCTTCACCATAAACTTCGCATAATTTCCTCCAAGCTTGCATGCATTTTTGCCCTTTCGAAAGTAAATCAAATTAAGCAAAGCAAACAACAAATAAAGCCTACAGTGCTTTTCAAAAAGTATGTGTCCACCCCATAGTTGGCCCATTTCTCATTTCGCATCCATCTCAGCAAGTCAGTACTAGTAGTTCCAGTGGGTTCCTCGCAATCGAGTTTAGGTAAGTGCTCACTTTCAGAATTTTTTGTCTCACACGAGAATCAGGCATTTTTGGAAGAAAATAGGTTTTCAAAGGTATGTCTCCAGTTACGAAAAACTACTGTACTTTACGGACTCCAGAGGACGAGGAGGAGTTGAAAAAAATGTCGCCCAAACTTCGCCTTGGGGGGTTATTTGGGGTGCTGATCACGAATCTGACATCTGTTTTTCGTTTTACGCTTGAGTATGGCAGATTACGGTACGTACCGGTGCGAGCAATCCCATCCTTCTAAGCAATTCCTAGAATCAGCTGCGTCCATGTTTAGCTTGTCAAAGACATCCTTCAGCTTGAAGTCGCGGGGTTCTTCCTGGCGGCAGTTGTGGAACAGTGCCTGGAGGGTCATGTTGCTTAGATTGCTATCTCTCGATTAAGCCTTCGCCTATCGAAGAGTTTCCCGCAAAAATTGCTTCCCGCTGATCTGAGAAATTTCAGGCGATCGCTGCGGGACCGCTTGCATGCTGTGCTCACCCGTAGCACCAGGAATAGCCCCTTTAGCCGAAGAATGGGCAAAATCGGTGACCATGACTTTAATCACCCTTACCTACCGTAAGCTACCGTACTCCAGTGTAAAACGAAAAACGAATGCCAGATTCGTGATCAGCATCCCAAATAACTCCCCCTCTTAGGCGAAGTTTGGGCGAAATCGGTGATTATGACCTCGACAGCCTTAGTCACCTGTACCTACCGTAATCTACCGTAATCGGCAAAAATTATAAAAACAATTGTCAGATTCATGATCAGCACCCCAAATAACCCCTGGGCGTAGTTTGGGCGAAAAATGATTTTCGACTTCTCCTCGTCCTTTGGAGTCCGAAATTACAATATTGCCCAAAAAACAATATTTTTATTAAATTGGAAAGTCCATCGAGCCACCATTGTTTCTTATAGCATCGCGCGTCCTATTACGCATGCTGCTGACAAGGTTCTGGATGATTTTGTCTTCACTGGTGTCCCATGTAAACAAAATCGCCACCACGTCTTAGAACTGTCAGTTGTTCGCATAAACTCGCTGGACCAAGATGTCCCACGTGCTCTTCGTCGTGTTGCACTGAGGAGAGCAGGTCAACTAGTCCGTGACTTGGAAGTTGTTACGGTGAAGTCAATCTTTTGTCGACCTGGACACGACACATGGACTGCAGCGTTGTTCTGCTGCACAACATGTTCTGGCGTCTTCTGCCTATCAAGGAATGCATAGGATAGACTACAGTACACCTGAGCAATCCAGAGTGCTCATGCGACACGACGGAAGACTAAGCTCCAGGTTTTCTCTGCAACAGAGGTCGGCCCATTGATGACTAGCCTTCGAAGTTGCGACGACGGGGCTTCTCGCAGGTCTCTCGTTGGTATTCGTCGGGGCCATCCAGATTAATTTTTGTCACCTTTACCAACAGGAAAAATTTGATGTTGATGGTGATGTTTTATTGTTAATGGTGTTGTAAGTCGTTTACGTTATTTGCTCAATAACGTTCTACTACACTCTATTACACTCTATAGAAGAATTTGTGATCGGCAACAACAAACTGATCTGCACAACATCGCAAGCATCGCTAGAACGCCTTCTGAACCTGCTAGCCACTAAGGTTCTTCTAAGCTAATTCGCTTCCTGTCCTGTCCCCATAGGCTGACGTTTACAAGACCTTGGAGGTTTCGCTGAAGGAGGTTTAATTGTTTTGGCTGGATTTACAGCAGGCATAAATAGCACCTTTGCACGTTTAACTCCTTTACAGCCTAATTCGATGTATCGCGACAGGCCATTTGAACACGCATTCGGCTTTCAGACTGACCCGCGGAAGTCACCCAGTGGACACGCCAGTCTTTTATTTTCCTAAACAACTCTGGTAAGAACCCGCTAGCGGTTTACCAGTCGCCAAGGATGGGACCAGTATGTATGTTGGAAAGGGAAAGTGTCGAAATAACCGTGCTTGAACGCTTGACAACGCCTTCTAACGCTTGGCAAAGCCCTTCTTCTATCGAGTGTAATACAGTAAAACGCATGTCCTTTGGTTAATTGTCGAAAGAGCGTTCCAAAGCGGCTTTTTAAATAACTTTTCCAAAAATTAAGACATGTGAAATAAGCAAATGTTTGAGATCAGCAGCTCGAGCTCTATCTTTTGACATATAAATCTCAGTAGAGTTGAACAATGCATATAGACCCGACACAGTCAATCGAGTGGGCGAGACAACTTGTAAAGCAAGCGAGCGACAGCTTGAAGAGTGAGCGCTTGAGGAGTTTTATCGAAAATTTCTATCCATTCTAATCAGGAATTGCTCTAAGACTGTCCAGCTTGCCTTTGGAGTGCGCCGTGAACAATGCATACAGAATTGAACCTACCAATCGAGTGGGCGTGGTGGCCTGTAGAGTGACCGTTTGGAAGTTTTATCGGAAATTTCCATCCGCCCTTATAAGGAATAGCTGTACTCTGTTCCAGTCTTACTTTATAGTATATTCCGAACAATGCATATAGAATCGAACCTATCAATCAAGTGGAGTGACCGCTCGCAAGTGCACGCGCAGGCGAGTTCGTAGCGCAATAGCTCTATCAAGTTCGAATCTTTCCGACTGCAACTCGAACACGTTGCAGGCAGCACAAGTTTCTTCACGTGCTTTAAAGCGCAACGGTGTAGTTCGTGAATGGACTAAATTACAGCGCTGCGAAAATGCAGAGGAGGCTCGTGTGACGCATTTTTTTCCGATTTCGGTCGACCACTGCGGGAAAACGCGGCGAGCTAACTGCCTTAAAATGCGTGAGCGAGCAGAGCGCTGAAGGCATTTTATGATGACGTGCTCAAGCTGCCCAGCTTTCTAAACTGCCTTGGCCCCATCTGCTACATTAGAGCGGCGGACGGGAGCTGTAAAGTTACCTCGGCTCTTACTCGCTCATGTTTGCAGTTTTGACATTCTCAATGCTACCGTTCTGTTCATCTTGAAGAGCTCTATCGAACGGTACAAATTCCGAGCAAATTCAGAAAAATCGATTTTTTGACAACTCCGGGTAGAGGAAGAGACTGCTCGAGGCCGCAGAAGACGGACGATGACGTCATCGAAAATCGAGATTTTCGAATGTTCCAATTGTTCCCGGCGCACTCCAAAGGCGAGCTGGACAGTCTTAGAGCAATTCGTGAAAAGGACGGAGGGAAATTTCCGATAAAACCCCTTATACGGCCACTCTACAGGCTGCCGCGCACATTCGATTGATAGGTTCGATTCTGTATACATTGTTCACGGCGCACTCCAAAGACACGCTGGACAGTCTCAGAGCATTTCATGATTAGGCTGGCTGGGAATTTCCAATAAAATTCTCCAAGCGCTCATTCTTCAAGCTGTTGCTCGCTCGCTCTACAGGTTGTCTCGCCCACGCGATTGATTGTGTCTGGCCTATATGCATTGCCCAACTCTAATTTATATATCAAATGATAGAGCTTGAGCTGCTGAGATCAAGCATATGCTTATTTTGCAAATACTTAATTTAAAAAATTATTTTAAAAAGCCGCTTTGGAACGTTCCAAAGCGGGTTTTTCGGCAATTGATCAAAGGACAGGCGTGGTACTGTAGAGCGCCCCCGTAGAAGTCTTGGTACTTCATTCTGCAGATCGATTTGGAATTTGGTGTGTTCCTCTTGATTACTGTTAAAAACACGCCAACTCTTGGTCAATTTTTTTCGCTTTGAATACTAGATGGGCCTACTATTCTACAGATACTTAGCCCTTCCTCACCGACATTGATGTCTTAGAAGAATAACTCAGTCGAGCTCATTTATCTGAAAAAAATCCTGGTGAAGCTCGAAGCTCGAGAATCGAGGAGGGGGAAGGGAGGTCGTACTATTTACTACCTCGCTTCTTTTGAAGAGAGGGGTACGTACTTGTTCTTGGTTTTAGCAGAGAATTGTCTCGTATTCTTTCAGTTTTTAGGTGATGTTCGTATCTGTTAAAAGATTCTTTTTTCAGGTATAGGCTCGACATTTAAGGAAATGGCTCGCGGCTTCGTTCATTGAAGAATACATATCAATCATAACCACAGAGCTGAATCTTTTAAAGTTTTAAATGTCAATTGTTTTATAGTTGAAAATAAAGATTTTCTGCAAGCAGATTTCAAGGCAATGAGAGATGTTCGATTTTTGCTAATTCTTCCTTTGTCATGGACACGACCGTTTTAGAGCTAAGAGGGACTCCTTTGTCCAAAGCTCTGGACTCAAATGCCACAAAAAATTTTCAGCGCCCTTCAAATCAATGACGGGGTCGCAACCGAATGATCGAATTGTTCCGGAAATAATTGTCTCCATTCTGAAGAAAACAACACTAGATAACGAAATTGCACCCAGTAAAATTTCAAATCCAAGGTATCATACAGAAAACAAAAGCTAAGCTTGTTCTCTTATATGGCTTAGGGTAATCGTTCAAAATTCTCGTTTTCCATGAAAATAAAATTGCCTGCCACCTACCTGAAGCAGACGACCTAGACAGTCAAAATTCTGCTGCAACTCATTTTAAGCTTTGATCAATACACAGTGAAAAAATCATGATTTTCTGAATCGTGCAGGTTGGATCGACCTCTGGTGGATCTTGCGCCACCGTCAGTGGAGTTACAAAATTGGACGTTCAAAAGATGATTTGAGTTCATCGAATTTCGAAAAAGCCCACACCTTTTTAAAAACGAAAAATTCCTTTATTATCATTTAGGAAGCAAATTTCAAAAAAAGGAGATGAAGAAATCGCAAGCAAGACCCTTCCCGCCCCCGAATGAGGACCTATTTCTTGAAAACTAATCGCATACATGGTAAGAAAGCATTTTACCTCTATTTTTCAAGGAGCTCTTGACATTTTCCAACCAGATTCGAAAGACGTGTCATCTCTCGTACGAAGCCAAAACTGAAAATCGGTGTTTCTACTTCAGTGGAAGAATTCAATAACGATTATACCGGCAGGTTACTTTTGGAACAAAGGAGAAACAGACTCTCGATGAGGCATTCATCGTATACCTTTTCCATCCACTCGTCGCTATGCTTGTAGGTAGTAGGTACTCCACGATCCTCTAGAGCAACCTCCACGAGGATTTCTTTTCGTTGCACCCACACTGATGAATTCGGGCCCGAAAGTCACCACGTGCTTGTTGGAAGTCCTTGACAAGGTTGTTCTTCGAACCCTGAACTAAATAACGTTCCTACTTGCCGCGCTTTCCTGAAGAAGGCTTTCTTCAGTAGTCAGCAGTCGATAGCAAACTTTTTCAGTTTTTGTATTGGTGAAGATTTTAGGATTTTCACGATAATCCGCATGGAGTTGAAGATTCTGGTTTTGACCCTTCAAATCGCTTCGTTCATCTAGTATAATCCTGTGCTCCCTCAGTGCAGACTAAGTCGGCCAGGTTTTCGCGAAACACTCATCTCATCATGTATGCCGTTTTCACGTCGAAATGGGCACTTTTTAAACCAAATTGGGCATTCAAATCAGTTTGAAACTGATTTGAATTGTTTCTATCAAGACCATCAGCTTCACTGGTTCCATGCTGATATCAGCGGCCAGCTCATCCCGGATACGGGTGGGTGCTGATCGGTCCCACGAGGTGTGGATGTTGCGTTCGATCAAACGGCGCCGGTGGTGTAATGGCGTAGAGCATTCCCGCGCCCGGTCAGAGGGAGGTGCGGGTTCGAGTCCCGCCTGACGCTAGAAGTTTTGATCGCAACAAAACATCGTTGTGACAGCTTACAAATTGGGCATTTTCAAATCAAATTGAACACTCCTCTGAGCTAGCTTGAGACTTTTGAACTCAAAGCAAACTCTTCCAAATCGAAATGACCTTCGGGCCGATTGAAGTACGGACCCAATAAGATAAGGACAAGGATAAAGGACGGCGTTACTTAATCTCTTTTGGGATGCTCCACGCATTCTACTTCTACGAGATGTCGGAGGCGACTTGAACGCGTATTTGGCCAAACAATGACCGGTGGCCGGCCGATGAACAAGTCAGCGCTTTATCCTTCCCAGACAAGTCTGGTACCAATTCATCGACCCCGGAGGGATGGAAGGCATGGTGGGCCTAGGCGGGAAATCCGAACCAGGATCCTGGTATCGGGTGCAGGCGACGTTCGGCGCTTCCTCCTACTGCGCTACACGCGCCTCACAGACTTAATAAGATGGTTAGAATAATTTTTTGTTCAAGGAAGACTTGGCACAATTTTTTAAAATGTTTTGGTTTACATACCTTAATATGTGCGATAATTTTATAACATTTTTATTTTTACAGAAAAAATGATAAATTAAAAATCGTCTTAAAGCACAGCAAAGAAGCAAGCACATTGTTTTTGGTCAAAAAATAAAATTTTTATAAAATTTTGAACAACGTGTTTACTTATTGGACAGACGATTTAATTTATTTATTTATTTGTTACGACTATTTAAGACAGTCGTGTGACAACTAATTGAATATCACTACTCAACAACAAATAGCACTTCAAAACAACAGAACAATAAACATACAATTAGTACTTCAGGAGAGCCTTCTTAGCAACTCGTCTGAAAGGTTCAAAATTTTTTCGAGAGGGGTGTAAATCACTTTTTAATGCCAGGTATGCAGATCCGCCCCTAACAGCAAAAAAGTGAGCCCTAGCTCCTGATTTCGGTTTAGAGTACCAAATTTTGTAGCTAGTTCCTCTGGTCCTGGATGCGATGAGCTTGTAAAATTTCGTCGATCTTATTCGTACTTGCCCCGACAGAATTTTGAACACCCAGCACACATCTGTCAACAACCTTCGTGAGCTCAAAGAGCTGAGACCGAGAAATTTATTGCGTATTTCCGCTCTAGGAATTCGAGAATGGAAGAATCCATTGTACCTTATCACTAGTTTCCTGGTATAGTTATTTTGGACACGTTCAATCTCTTGAATATCCTTCTTCTTATGTGGTGAAAACAAGACTGTCCCGCTTTCGACAATAGGCCTCACAAACGACTTATACGCCTGCAGCAAAACTGATTTATTCGTAGTAGAGAGTCCTTTAAATATCTGGTAAGTTCTATTCAGCGCTTTTCTGCAAATTAGTCTATAGTGCTCTGAAAATTCTAGTTTGTTGTTGTAATGAAAACCCAGATCCACAACCTTATCTGCCACAGCTATAGGTAGTCCACCTATCTCATAATTGGGAATAGAATTGGATTTTCCAATTCTCATAACTTTCGTTTTCTCTGCTGCTAACGGTAGCTGCCATGACTTAGACCACTTTTCAACGATGTCGATAGCTTGTTGAAGACATTGAGAATCGTCTTCAACAAATTCGCAGTATATTTTTAAATCGTCCGCAAACTGCTTGCACACCACTCTAGAGTCACGCAGTACGTTTGGGAGGTCAGCGGTGTATATAGAAAATAGAATGGGCGATAGAACTCCCCCCTGCGGAACTCCGCTAGTTACATTTCTAATGGTAGAGAACGCGTTTTTAACTTTCACCTGCAAAGTTCTGCCAGTGAGGTATTCACCTAGCCATTTCAGTAAAAGAGGATGTAATCCAATCTTGATTAGCTTAAACATTAATTTAGAATGGCTTACTCTATCGAAAGCTTTGGAGAAATCGAAGAAGACCACGTCGCAACACTTCTTCTCGTCGATTAAGCTGGTCCAATCGTTGAAACTCTCTAGTAAATTTGTTTCTACGGACCTTCCTCCAACAAACCCATGTTGGGATTCAGGAATTAAGAAATTTTTTTCGACGTGCTCCACAATACAATTTTTGATAATCTTTTCGAAAACCCTCCCAAAAAAGGATAACACGCTGACTGGCCTATAATTTGCTGGTTCTTTAGCGGGTTCCTTTTTCAAAAGTGGTGTTACAAATGATCGCTTCCATCTTTCTGGAATCTCCGAAAACATGAGAGACTGATTATAGAGATAAGCTAACGGTTTAGCAATAACGTGTGCGACTTTTTGAACAAAGAACAACGGTATGAAATCTGGTGTCAAACTATACGATTTCTTCCACTTTATTATTATGTCATAAATTTCCTTTTCCTGAAACCAAGGCACGGCATGCATGAAGTTGCTTACGACAGGTTCATATACTGGCATATTACCATCATCAACTATGAACATCTGAGAAAAGTGGTCTGCTAGCAGGTTAGCTTTATCAATATTTGATACCGCTCTTTTGTCTCCATTTACCAAAACACCTAATCCACCAGTGGGCTTCAGATTTTTACGCAACAGTTGATAAAAACTAGCCTTATCCCCTGAGTCGATAACCTGTTTTTCTAAACGAGCATTATATTTCTCAATCTTTTTCAAGAATTTTTTTGAGAATTCTTTATATTTATCCCAGTCGGAAGTGAGGTTTGACTGTCGCGCAATATTAAAGAGACATGCACGATGATCCAGCATATTTCTCAGATATTGAGGTAAACTTGATTTTCCAGCAACAACCTTTCCGCACGGGATGAACATGCTAATCGCATGAAACATGATATCCAAAAACATCTCATATCTTCAGACTTAAGACTTCAAGGAAAGTTATACAACAATTTTTCCTGAACAAAAATTATTCTAATCTTTTTGGAGAGTCTCTTGTATAATGTAGAAAAGGCTTTTTCAAATTGGAAGTGATCGTTTTGATTTCAAAAGTCCTAGGTTAGCTTGGAAGAGTGTCAAATTTGATTTGAAATGTGTTCGGCTTCGTCTGAAAAGTATCCAATTTAAAAAGAAAATTGCCCATTTAAATTTGAAAAGTGCCCACTTTGATATAAAATTGTCCAATTCAATGCGAATCTTTTGTATGCATCTCGGTTTTTCTAGGAAAGCACGTTACTGTCCCATCTAGCAACTCTACAAGGTCGTCGTGCATTACGTGACAACCGCACGGTGCAGTTGCCTCAGGTTTTCGACCATTAATAGTGGTCATTAAAGGTGCTGCCACGGCGGAACGACCACCTCAGTGAGTGAGCCACGTAATGCCATTCCGCGAATACCTCGCTCCATCTTCAGAGCGCAGATACCATCGGGGAACACCCTGTCGAGGAGATGCGTCGTCGGCCAGTTTTCGACGATGCGGTCATCAGCATCGTTTTTGATGCGCTAATGGTAAACTGATGAGTTGGACTTTGAGCCTCTAATTAGGATGCACCACCGAACAATTGCTTGGCAAATTCTCTGCCGCCTGCCTAGGGCAGGTAGCTAAGCTAAGAAGTAACCCAGCGATGTTATCGCCGGTCAAGACAAATTGCTCGAGAGTTCGTTGGAGGTCCTTTACCTGCCCAGGGTGGTAGCATCTACAGATCTTCACTGATAGCACGACGCCTGCTAGTGAAAGTGACCTTCGCCTGTTGAACTAGGGGCCGGCTGCGCTGTAAGTCTTATAAGAAACATGGCCCTCTGTGACTTCACCCAAGACTTGAATGCATGGCGCATCCGTGGCAAGGATTTGACCTCACCTGTATCCATTGTGAGCACGCTTCCTAAATTCTAACGACGAATGTTGACCCTATTCATTTCTAAAAACAGTTCTGCCTCACCGAGGCCAGGCCAACTCATTTCGGTTCCAGAGCTCCGAGTTGTTTTTGGATCTCCATCAGAGAATGACCTCACACTGTACAAGCTGTGGAAGCCGGCACACCACGGAAGAGGTGATTGTCGCATAAAAATAGCTCGTTACTCCACTTAGAGAATCGGTTCGCAGATTTCGAACGCCGATTCGAGATCTGATTTCGGATTATGTCGACTGATTTACTTCAAAATCCAACTAGGTCAAGCTGTATAGTAAGCGACGACGATTCCAGTAGAGATGGAATCTTCTTCTCGCGCCTTTGTCTGACCAAAACAAAGCTAAGCCTCTTCGCTGGTCAAGGTTTCAACACGACAAGGGAAGGGGGGGGGGAACAAGTGGAATCTCTTTTTCAACGCTGATTGTAACCCAATGAACAATCTCTGCAGTAGTCAGAAAACTGATTTACCCTGCACACTGCCTACCAGCTAACAAGGAAAGGTTTCCAAGAGCTTTTGCGATGCAATTTCGACAGGATGCAAGATCCTGTGAGAGAAGTCCAGAATTATAGTTAGTTTTTGCTGAACGCTTTTTTAAAGACCTGAAAGAGAGGTGTGAAAACGTGTGCGCAACAATAGTCAACTCCTATGACACCCTACGAGATGCGCCTCGGTGGCGCAGACGGTATGAGTGCCGCCCCATAGAAGCACACCAGCAGTGTTTTGATTTCGAGTCCGTGTACTGCAATTATTTTTGCCTGTTTGTTGTTACTACGCCTTCTCGTGATCACAGGAGTCAGTTTTAGACCATGAGTCCTCACTGACATTTGTAAGATGCTGCTGGTGCAACACGTGCTTGTTTTTTACTTGTTTTACAATTTTTATTATAGTAGTTGACTAAAAGGGAAGAGCAATAAGACCTTTTATTTCTAAACGATGTGGTGCATATAAGCATCGCATTGATGGCCTAAAATTGACTCCTGTGATCATGAGAAAGGGTAATAACAACAAACTAATACGTGCAAAAATATTTGCAGTGAGCGGACTCGAAGCTCACCGATGTGCTTCTATGCGGCAGCACTCCGACCGACTGCGCCACCGAAGCACATCTCTTGGGATGTCATAGGGGTTGACGAGTGTGGCGCACACGTTTGCACACCTCTTTTTCAGGTTTTGAAAAAAGCGTTCAGCAAGAACTGACTGTAGTTCTGGACTCTGCTCACACAGCCCCACATCCTGTCATTAGCATCGCAAAGCCCACCTTGAGTTGAGAACCTCTCCTTGTAAGAGTGGAGCTGTGACTTTCTTGCGGTTTTTGAAGTTTACTTATAGAAGTCTCTTAGGTTTTCCTCCGTTTTATTCAAAATTATGCCCTATTAAATACCTATTAAATATAATGATGAATAAATATAATGATAAATGCTCTATTAAACATAACGATGAATGGCGTCATTTTACTCCTCTGGTATGCATCCTGCTTCTACGTGTCAACTTCCATGAGGAAAAAACGAATGTTAGGGAACAGCCAGTAAACGAGACAAGAGATTTATAGCTTCAACGCATGTCTAGCGCCACAATGCCGATATTGGGTGACATAGTTAGAGGAGGCGCCGCTCCCATATGCACCATGAATGATGACTTAAGGTTCGCGTCCCATCCGAGGGAATTAAGCGCTCGATTATTCCGGGGTTATTAAACCTTAATCAACATGCGTGGTAAGAATGAGACACTGGCCATTAATAGTAGCTATCGTGTGGTCACTGCAAGTCATTGTGCTGGCTGAAAACAGGCTCGCAAATTGAAGCTTTTTTATTTATTTTTCGATTACAATTCCATTTTCATTGACAGCAACCCACCAGGCACTCACCTCTATGAAAATCTAGTTCTTTAATTACTTTTTCTTTTCATCGTTCCATGAGCTTAGAAATTCATCGGCGAGAGGTATAAAATAAGCCTATGTGTGTCCGGAAGAGGGAAGACTTACTGGGTACCACATGGTGAAGATCTTCTGACACTGAGCATCATCGGATGATATTAATGGAACGGATTCTGAACAAGAGGAAAGTAAACTAGCTCACGAAACTTTTATAGAATCTGCTTCTCCGTTGTTTTTCCGATAGATTTTAACTATTAGAACTGGAGTTCTCCTCCTTATATTGAGCATATGAATTTTTCGAACATTTTAGGCACGTGATAGCGCAGTCAGAAGAGGCGTCGGCTGTCGCGTGCATCCTGTTTCGAGGTGCTCGATTAAGGCCTTCAGGTCAGACAGGGCTTCCATTCTCCGGGAGGTTTAAGACTTGTCTTAAAAGGATGCAGCACTGAATTAACCACTAGAAGTCACTCTATAGGGCGAACCCGCATAAAAATCGCCTCCATGATATCCCGTAGAAGTAGAATGCGTGGCGCATCCCGAAAAAGGAATTGAATAACGCCGTCCTTTATCCTTTTTAGCATTTATTCCTTACCTAAACGTAGCCATGAAATCTGCAACAAGCCTTAGAAGTAAAGCGGTCAATGTTGATGGCCGAGTTATTGGTGTAGCGGATGTATCTCGTGGACTAGAAAAAATCTTATACATATTTTAAGGTTTTTTTAATGCTTATCTTTAAAATAATGAAAGAAAACAGGACTACTCTTGGCGAAACAAACAAACAAATGTTGTGAAATTTTCTAGGACATTACATTTGCTGTTATTCTAAAAAAATTCGAATTGCAATCCGTGCTTCCCTTTTTCTTCTTAGTTTTCTTTTGAGTTCTTTCTTTTGAGTTTTATTACCTGAGTTCGTTCCTGAATTTACAGCTTGGTTAATAGTTCGCCATTATAACTGTCGTTTTGTTTTAATGTTTGTGTTAACCGCTTGGTATTGAGCCCACTATCGTGCGTATGCATAAATGAATAAATAAATATTCATTTTTTGCTAATTCATCTTATTTATGGTGGTCGGCCATGAATAAGTCGGTGTATTATCCTTCCCAGACAGTTATGAAACCAATTCACCGGCCCTGGAGGGATAGAATTGGTTGGCTGGCCTGGTCGGGAAATCCGAACCAGTAACCTGATATCGGGTGCATGAAACAGTCGACACTTTCTCCGACTGCACTAAAACGCGTCCATATGAAATACTTGTGGTGGAATTTCAAAGAACATTTCGTCGTTAACACATAAGTCTCATAAGTCGTGGGAACGGGCTGCCTTTAGTACTTAAGCGAATACATAGCGAACACACTCACACAGAAGATATGTCGTCGCTCAGGACTGCAGAACACTGATCACTCACTGAGTAGGATAGTTTTTGTCGTTGTATTAGGTTATGGGACATGAAATGGCCGATTTTGTCACCTCAATTTCTGTCGATTTTTCGTGGCTATGAATGTTCTCGCTTCGGACAACTTATGTATTTTCTGAAGGAGCAGAATTTCCCCTTTCTTACCATTTATAGCCTTTGTGACATAATTGCTGAGTTTTTGACATCGTTTTTACAGTATGAATCAACGTGATACTCGGGTGCTCTACTTATGTGAATGGAGAAATGGACACAGCGCCGCGGCCGCAGCTCGTAACATCAACACTGCATTTGGGAAGGATTTCGCTAAGGAACGTACAATTCGAAGCTGGTCCGAAAGGCTTCGATCTGGAGATGAAAGTGTAGAAGAGGAAGACCGAGTCACTCCTTAACGACGACCAACTCAAAGCCATGGCGGAAGCGAATCCGCGTCAAGCGATGAGAGAGCAAGTACGTCATTCCGGCGTTGACGGCAGCACTATCAGTCGCCACTTAGATGCGATTGGAAAACTAAAGAAATTGGGTGAATGGATCCCGCTCGAACTACCGCCGGACAGATGCTGAAGAGCCACTAAACCTCTGCTTCGTTAAGGCTCCAAGATAGCCTTCTTTGGACAGAATCGTAAATCGAAAAATCGAAAATCGAAAAAGGGATCTTTTACGACAAACCTGGTCACTATGCACAATAACTGGACAAGAATGAGAGTCCCAAGAAAAGAGGCCTGGTTCGGGAGATGCCCGTCCAAAGAAGACCATAGTGATCAATGTGGTGGACAATGGCCCTTATAGTCCATTACAAATTCTTTCTTTCTTTCTTTATTACATGAACATGCTATGTGAATCAGTAATGCAAAAAAAAAATCAAGAAAACTAACAAGTCGGCAGTGCAGAAAAACTATGACATGACACAAAAGCCCAAAAATATTCAAGGATTCAAGTAACTGCCCAACAACTTAACGAAACGCTTGGAACCTAAGGAACACATGCTTTCCTGCTCATCTCTACAAATTCGGAACCCGCACAGTGCGCGAAAAATTGGTATCGAAACCTAGTTCTGGCTTTTAGAAGCACTAATTTACGTGAACTTCCGCGAGTAGTGAAATCCCTTTCCTCTATAAGAGTAGGTAAAGAAAGATCACGCTTGCCATAGAGGATTTTATGAAACAGCATATTCTTTCTTCTATATATTTATCTATATATATTATATCTATGTTGATTCAGTTTATATGTTGATTTATACATACCTGTAGACAATGCAACAATTACAATTGTGAAGAACGCGCATATGCCCACCTTGTTGTTTCATGTAATCAGCATTTACACTATCAATCAATCGTCTTGGACGAGTGCAGGGCGTAATCTCATCTCTTGGCACTAAAAATTTCCGGCTTTCTGTTCTTTAAAACATGCTATCGAGCATTGTATTTTCACGAAGAACTAGAATTTTATAAAATTTCAAATAAAGTGTTCACTTCTTGGGTAAGTGAATTAAAGGTTTAAAGAAAACACTGAAATTTTCCTTGAACAAAAAAAACTGTAGACAATGCGGCAAGTACAATTGTTAAGAACGCGCATACCTGGTAATTCCATGTAGACAGCATTTACACTATCAATCAAGTAAAAATCGCGACGAACTTTTCGAGTGCAATCACAATCCAGCTTTTTAGTGCACTTTATGGTTGCTGCTTTGCTGCGCTTTGAAACGAAATACAAATTATTATTTTTTCTCCAAAAGTAAAAATTTCATAAAGTTATTACATTCATTCGGGCAGCTAAAGTAGAAAAAATTCAAAAAAAGTTATTCTAAATTTTCCTTGAACAGAAAATTTTTCTAACCATTGTATTGAGTCTATAGTTTAACCTCTATAAAGGTCGTTGCAATTCGGAAGAGTTCTCTTTGATTTAAAAAGTCTTAAGCGAGCTTAGAAGAGTGTCCAATTTGACGTGAAAAGTGTCCAATTTGATTTGAAAAATGTCCAGTTCGACCTGAAAATGGTATATATTCCCGCGTCTCCAGGCCTATATTGATATTACGATTCGTAGAAGAGGGTATGTGAACATGATCATATGGGAAAACAGGACTACTAATTTTTGCTTTCCTTGTAAAAGTATTCTGAACTGATTCAATATTCCTTGTTAGTTTCCTTTTGTGCGGGTTAAGGACAGGTATTCCATATTCAAGCAAAGGTCTGACATAGTTCTGACACATTTGCTTAAGCCTGGAGCGGCTGGTAGAGAGGCCATACAGGATGTTTTGTTGCGATCAAAACTCCTGCGCCAGGCGGGACTCGAACCCGCATCTTCTGTTTTCCGGGCAGCGATGTTCGCCTTACACCACCGGCGCTGTTTGATCGCACGTAACATCCGCGATATCCTCGAGGCCTGTCAGCACCCACCCGTGATACGGGATGGGCCGGTCGCTGATATCAGCATGGAACCGGTTAAGCTGAACACCTTACTAGTAGTGCTAGTAGTGCTACGTACGGTCAAACAGCGCCAGTGCTGTAAGGCGTGGCCTCGCTGCCCGGAAAGCAGAAGATGCGGGTTCGAGTCCCGCCTGGCGCAAGAGTTTTAATCGTAACAAAACATCCTGTAACAACATATAGGTCTGACATAGGTTTTGAAAGCGCGACTAGGATACGGGAATCCTTTGTTGACCAAGGCTCTGAAGACATTCGAGACCATCCTAGAGGCTTTCACATTCCATCATTCCACAATGCTTGTTAAACGTAAGAATTTTGTTCATTAACAAGCCAAGACCTTAAACGCTATCAAAGTTTTCGATCACAGAGCCATCGAGAACGTAACTACATTCTACTCTCGACGGTCCAATGCGTGAAAACTTGGTTTTGGAGTGACTGGAGAGACTATCGGAGCGGAGAAGTACCGTGCCGAAGTTGAAGCGATGCACCAGAAGTTCGTTGAAAAACAGCCGGCTTTGGTCAGTCGAAGAGGCCCAATCCCACTGCAAGACAACGCGCGTCCGCACGTTTCAAAAATTGTTGTCCAGAAATTGGATGAATTGGGACACGAAACTCTGCCACGTCCAGCATATTCACCAGATCTGTCTCCTATCGAATCTCATTTTTTCAATCATTTAGATCGCTTTGTGATGGATAAAAAATTCAGCAACTAAGATGATGTTGAAAATGACTTCTTATGCCTTATTAATTCTCGTAGTTCCGTTTTTTACAAAGATGGAATATGTAAGCCATTTTCGCGTTGGGAAATGTGTACAAATTGCAACGGTGCTTATTTCAATTAATAAAATTGTTTCCGAGCAAAATTATGACCTGTCAGTGTTTTCAGTCAAACTCGGTTATTTCATATGAAGCGACCTAAGAAGTGCGTGGCGCATTCCACAAACGATGATCTTTATCCTATTGTATTTAGCCACCTCCTCTGACTCAAACCGATCGTGACGATCTAAAAAAGTCCAATAGCAAGCACTAGGCAAACACTGGAGGACGATGAACCAGTAATACGACCTCCCTTTACGGAATGACCGACCCGTCAATCGAGCAGCCTAATCTACCACCAGTTCTACATGGAGGTCCGTCAAACTCGCAATAATCCCTCGCCTCGCGCAGTAGATTTTGAAGGCGCCATATTGTGTAGCCCACAATAGCCATATCGGGCGACGACGAGGCACTTCCTCGTGCGCTGGACACCCCGACACCATCACTGCCCCGTGGGTCGCTGAACGAAGTTACACTATGTGAACCTGTTTCGGACGCTGTCGGGGCACCAACACCAGGTCGGCCGGAGGGAACTCAGTGGTTTTTCCGATGCGGGAGCGTTTGCTGAACTATAAGCGGAGATGAATTCGGCGTCTCAGTTACTCCCAGTACATTCTGAGAGGAAAAGAAGTTTGCAGGAAAACCCGAATTTATAGCAAGAAGACACTCTGTTAAGCAAGTACAAGCGTTGTTGTCGTGCAACAGTCTCGCAACGGTGACCGCGACCCACCATCCGGTGTCGGCGGTAATGCAACATGACGTGACCGTGAATCGTGCTCTCGGCGACGCTGTCTGGACAAGGTAGGGACTTTTTTCCAGGCGGTTCAGTCTTCGATACGCAACAGTACCGCTCTTACACAGGCGATTGAGGGACCTACCACCTCAAATTTAAGAAGAGGTGGGTGCCAATTGAGAAGGCACCAGGAAAAAATAAAAAATAAAGGACCAGGTCGACGTTAAATAATCCCTTTACGGAGTGTGTCAAGAATTTTAATTCTACGGGGTGTCAAAGAAGCAGTTTGAATGCCTGTTCGGCCTATACAATGACTAACGGTGGCCTGGCCAGTCAATAGACCAGTCAGTGTTTTATCCTTTTAAGAAAAGTGGTGGTAGAGATAGGAAGGGCAGTGTACCAGATCCGCTCCCGAAGAGGGAGCCGTAAATTTTCGGTAAAAATTGAACCCCACACTTGATCCTGAACCAAGAATCTCGATTTAGGTGCACCCGACAGTCTGCGCCTCTCCCAACTGCGCTACGTGAGCAAGGAGAATTAATGATGGAAATATGAGTAGGTGGAAACCTTGGTTAGAAGAAAAATCAGCAGCAAAGTTCTTTTAAATCGTAGAACCGATTGCTCCTATTTATGTGGTATATTCTCCAACGAATGTGCTCTATTTAGCTGGGCTTCAACAGTTTTCAGTTGAATCTTGTTGCACTTTTTCCTTCTTTCTCGTTTTAATTTTGTTCGCGCTAGCATTCAAATGTATTTGATTAATTTAAAGCTTATTTTTTGTAAAGTATAAATAAATAAACAAAAATAGAAAAGGGGTTTGGGTGGTCTCTATAGTGGCTCTACTACCAGAAGCCCAAATAAAAAGCTATAAATTATCAGATCTTCATATCCTTCCTTCGTCAATTACCGTCTGGAGGATTTAAGGAAAAGGATAAAGGATAAAGAACGGCATTACTCAATCTCTTTTGGCATGCGCCACGCATTCTCTTTCTAAGGCAGTCGTGGAGGCGATTTGAATGCGTATTTGCCCATACAATAACTTGCGGCGGTCAGGGTCAGTCGATGAGCAAGCCAGCGCTTTATCCTTCCCAGACAACTCTGGCGCCAATTCATCGTCCCCGGAGGAAAGGAAGTCCTGGTTGCTCTGGAGGAGAAATCCATACCAAGAATCTGGAAACGGGTGTACACGACATCCGGCCCCCTTTCCGACTGTGCTATACGTGTCCATGTGTGTGGATTACTAAGAACAATAAAGGGCTGCAAGCCGGAACACCTCAAAAGTCTAGACTGTACCAGTAATGAACAGAGCTATTTATTCAAAGTCTGACACTGACTCTTTACCTTTGATCCTTTGATTAGTGAGTTACAACGCGTCACCCAGTCAAATTCATCTGAAACTGATGCTTCTATATCCCGATGGTTTCAAATAAAGGGCCCATCAAATTTAACATACATTCAACATCCAACAGAAGGGGGAAAAACAATGCTGTAGGTCTTGGTTGCTAGAACACGGATAAGATCATGTTTCTTCACTTACAGATGTCTGAATGTGATGAATTCGTTATCAGCCAAAAGTGACAAGCTTCCTACCATTAGCTTGTCGAAAAGTGCATATAAAACGTGCGTTCGTCATGAGAAATGTCACCTTCGATTCGAGTTGATCCTGTCGTTTTTCTTTCAGGTTTTATTTCGTTTCGGATATGCACACTGTATATCGCATTATTGCGTGTGTAATGATTGCTTTAAATAAATAAATAAATAAATAAATAAATAAACATATAGCATAGTTTAACCAAATTTATAACGAGTGAGAACTGGATAGACTGATAAACGATAAAGGACGGCGTTACTCAAACCTGTTCGACATGCGCCACGCATTTTACTTCTACAGGATATCGTGAAGGCGATTTGAATGCGCATTTGGCGATACAATGACTTGCGGTGGCCAGCCGATGAACAAGTCAGCGCTTTATCCTTCCCAGACAAGCATGGTACCAATTCACCGGACCCTGAGGAATGAAAGGCTTGGTTGGCCTGGGCGGGAAATCCGAACAAGAAACCTCGAATCGGGTGCAGGTCACAGCGTCCTCGTTATAACAAGCTGATACTCAGCCCGGCAATACCTTCCTTAACACGTTGAGGACCGCGCCTTCTTCGCGTGTCTTCTTGGCGCGTAGGACCAACCGATTTTTTGCGACGCCGACAGCGTGGGATCATATCATGTCGTACAGTCCTACGCGACCGCAAAATTCGTCTCTTGGTGGAAAGCAATGAGAGGATGACAAGGTGGTCCAGGACGACGTTGATGCTGATGACGATATCCTTGTACTACCAGCTGACGACGATGATGGCTCAGAATATGAAGTAATAGAATCCGAAGCAGAAGATGAGGATAAGGAAGCTTGGAAGAGCCGTTTTGCGACGGAGTCCGGCATCGACGATGTCTTCCACTGCGGTAGGCCGATCGATTATTATCGATTACTTTGAATGACGAATTGTTAGTTGAAGCCATTACTTGACGAGAAGCTCAATAAATCAGTAACCGAAACTGTTTTTGTGGACCACGCATTTTACAACAATGCCTAAAGATGAAGTACACATAACACAAAAAAGTTCCTCGGAAAGATCTGAATCCAACTAGAAAAATAAATTACAAGACTGTGGCCTGACATCATGTCACACGGTCCCACGCGGCCGAAAGGGTGTGGCCTGACATCAGGCCACACGGTCGTCAACGTGTTATCCGTCTCGACAGCAATCTGATAAATTTTTCATGTATCAACCCTTTATGGAAACAGTACGTGACTCAACAACTTCAGGTTTATAAAACAAACAAAATGTCGTCCCTGTTGCTAATAATCTGTAAGCTCAAATACTTTCTTCAGTGTTCAAAAACGGATATACTGCCTGGAATACGGATCCTAAAATCTTTGGGAAACCTGTCACATTCTCGCTACTTACTTATGCATTTATTTATTGCGCACGATTAAAACATCAATCCCAGGATTTTGAAAGACATAGGAGATAAAATTATTATGAAATGAGTAAGCTGGAACAACCTTGGTGAAGAAGATACCTCATTCATTCGTTTTGGAGTTAATTCAAAGAAAATGCAGTTTTGACGGCAATGAGACCCAGGCAAACGCCACTAAAGCTCGTAAGACGATTTCCAACGACTGCCCAACTTCATATCCACCTATTTCTCATACGGCTACAGTCCTACACCTACAAACCCTACGGCCCCATTGCTCCAGCTTATCAGTATTCCAACGTATAGAAAAGCTGGTCCATACAAGCGCCTCTCTTCTCTACAACCCTCCACTGGTCCACGCAGTATTATTGCTGGCGGCTCGATGGATCCCTCAGTACGGCTGCAGAATCAGCCAACCGATCAATGGTGTTGGATTTACGAATTTGGTGCAAATGTCTATGATAATAATCTCAAGAACAAGACAAGGACGTCTGCTGTCATTAGCGTGCAGGAGCCAGATTCAGCAACGACTTACGCAATATAACAGTGAAAATACTGCCGAAATCCTTGATAGCGCGGCTTACCAAGCGATGGAAATGGAAAAATTATCAGAGAAAAACTGGTGACTCACATCAACTGGCTTCACCTTATTTCAGAAGAATAACATGGCTTCCTCTCTGGACTATCAACGACAGCCAACCTTGTCGACACCTCATTTGACTGGAATTACGCACTGAGCCAAGGCAGCTCGACAGATGTGGTTGACGTTGACTTATCGAAAGCATTTGATAAAGCTGCTGTCAACTGGCATAGATGGAAATCTGCTAAGCTGGATTGAGTCATACCTTGATCAAAGACACATAGGCAGTGAGATTAGGAAGACAATTTTCTAGACGATGATCGGTGTTCTAGTTGCGTGTACCCCAGGGTAGTGTGCTTTCTCCCCTGCTCTTCATTATTTATACAACTGAACTTCCGCATTTGCTTAAAACATCTACTTCAGTTAAAGTTAAGTCGTATGCCGACGATATCAAAATTTATGGCATATACAATAAGGACAATTGCGCCGAAGTAGCATTATCTTTAAGACACTCCATAGAAATGCATAGTTGTTGGGCTGCAGAACGGGGCCTGACTCTGAATCTAGAGAATTCTTCACAACGCGGATTTGCCGTCTTAGAGGTAAAAGAACTAAGTGGTGTTCTTCTAAACAACCGCGAAGTATGTAGCTAAAGATCTTGGTGTTCTTGTTGACTCGTCACTTAAGTTTTCGTCTCACATTGACGAAGTGGTAACAAAACTTATGTGTCTTCTCCATCTTTCACAACATTCACAGTAATAATCCATCAATTTTAGTCTGACTTTATAGATCCTATGTCCTGCTGCCTCATCTAGAGTACTGTGTCCAGGTCTGGAGTCCACCAAAACTAAAAAAAAACTATTGATAAAATTGGAACGGGCGCAGAAAACATTTACAAGCCTAACGTGCTGCAGACTCTCTCGCGACCTCAATTTGCACCACATACCACCAACAGAAAATGCTTGAAATTGTTTGGTTTAAGAACTCTGCTACGAAGGCGGATTATAGCAAATTTAGTGTTTTGTTTCCGCCTTCTTCGTCGTGAGACAAGGCTTACCCTTAGCAAGTACTGGATTTTTCGACCCTGCAGCGAGCGTAAAGATAGATTTAAATTAATTTTTGTCTGGAAAGTAGGAGCTCAAAGATCTTCAACTTCCTTCTTTTACGGTTCACCAGGTGGCTACAAATGTTACCTTCTTCGCTGTGAGCCTCTAGAAATTCATAGTAGTGTCTTTAAAAGAAATTTGAGCAAAATTGTTTTACTGCGAGTACTAGGTATTGAGGACTTGCGGTAATTGGTCCATCTCGTAGGTGACGAAGGATACACCAGACAAAAACTTCTATGTTGAAGCATTTTAGCACCCTCTCCGCGCAGGCTGTTGTACAACGTTATGTCAGCTCTATGAACTGCCCTACAAATATAGGGCACTGCTCGTGAGGAAAGTTGTCAAATCCTTGTTATGCCATTTTTACGGAATGTAGTATTATTTTACTTGGCTGCAGGTCGCGCACCTGCTTGATCCCAATATCGCTGCCTCGGGCACAATCACTTCCATAAATAGACTTCTCTTTCGTGACGACGCATTACTTATCACACGACATTGGACTTTTCTTTAACTAAGCGTAGCTGTTTCTTTCGTATGCTATTTCACAAGACTCTCCCAACTTCTTGAATGGTGTTCTCATGTTACCTCCTGCTTTAGTTTCTTCTATCACTCACCCTTATTTGGCGTCGTATCTGTTAGTGCTCTTCCTCGAAATACGTCGATTTCCCATGGTGCAGTGGTATCCTACACTATCGCCTCCCAAAGGGGTTAAGCTTTATCAATCCGAAAAACCCAGCTGCTGCAGGCTTTAAGGCCCCCACAGACTTCTGCGGCGCCGCTCGGCGGCACCGCTCAGCGGCTTGACTCATCATCAGTGGGAGCGGTGACGGCGAGGTACTGTACTGTTTCTAGTGGGGACCGACTGGTGCTTAACAATAACGCGCCCCGATGACGATCGCGCGCCCGCATCGACCGTCTCCGCTCTGGATCCCGCCGCGAAAGGGCAGAGCGCAGAGCGCAGACAGACAGACGCTGGAGCGGCGCCGCCGGGTGGAATGATTCAAGTAATTTCCGCCAGCGACGCCGCCGGTGCCGCCGGCCGGCCAGCGGCGCCGGTGGCGGCGCCGCTGGAGGCGAGCTTTGCGTCTCTGCCCTATGGTTAAGCATAGGGCAGCGGCGCCGCCGAGCGGCGCCGCAGAAGTCTGTGGGGGCCTTTAGATCGACTCTCCTTGGCTTATAAAAGTCTCCCCTCATACCGAAATTGTTACTATTCTAAAGAAGAGATAGGTGAAGGCTTATTGTCCTTTGTACTATAATGCTATTCCCAGTTTTTGTTCAATACTCCTATCTATTACATCTCAACGCTTTTATCTCCTCCGCAGGTCTCCTTAATAGGCTATTGCCTAGAGTGCGTAGTAGTTTAATTACCCAAGTTTGAGGCTCTGAAGAAGGCGGTCACAACGAAACGTTAGCCGGAATAAAGGATCTACATTAATCCTGGTTCACCATCTGAATCACTTGGTTATTCATACTAGTTTATAGAGGTTCTTGGAATAGAGAACCCGCCCCGGTATGGCTAAGTCGTGGTACTCAAAGTGGAGTGACCGTTCATGCCATATAATATAAATCAAGAAGCACCTGCTTCTAATTCCATTTCTAACTCTTATACTTTCAATCGTCTGCTTTTTTTTGCTATCTGTGTGATAGTGGGCGCGTGCAGCGCAGTCGGAGGAGGCGCCGACTGTCGCGTTCACCCGATACCAGGTTCCTGGTTCGGACTTCCCGCCCAGGCCAACCAAGCCTTCCATCCCTCCGGGGTCGGTGAATTGGTACTAGACTCGTCTGGGAAGGATAGAGCGCTGACTTTTTCATCGGCTAGACACCGCAAGTCATTGTATGGCCAGATACTCATTCAAATCGCCTCCACGATATCCCGTAGAAGTAGAATGCGTGGCGCATCCCAAAAAGGATTGAATAACGCCGCCCTTTATCCTTAACCTTATCTGGGTGATCTTTCGGACCATATAAGTAGAGCCGCAATGTGGGCCTGTCTTTCTTCCCCGCATGTTTAGTGTGGTTGAAATAATACCCCGAGAGCAATATCTTTCCCAGCTTCCGGAAATCATGAGGCATTTCAGGAACAGCATTATCTCAGTTTTCTACTCTTGTTGTGTTCTTGATTTTTTTCGTTCTTTTTTATTGTGTTCTGACAAAATTATGGTGGTTCTTCCTTCATGGTCCTTGACATTTTTCCATGCGTGCATGAAATAAATAAATAATTAAATAATCATTTCACCATACCGTCTGTTGATGAGCCGCGCTATCAGGAATTTCGGCTGTATTTTCTCCGTTTAATTGCTGTAAGTCGTTGATGAATCCGGCCCCGGCATCCTTCAATTCGCCACAAATTTCGAGACACCGACTGTGTTCCTCTACTCGTTTTATTCGACAGAATACACTACGTGATTTACAAAAGATGGACATTTTTGTTTAATGATTGTGATCTCATTGCGTTAGTTTCGCGCTAGAACAATTCGCCATCAATCTGCAGTGATCGTTGTGGCCGAAAATTGTGATCCGTTTGCTTGAATGACTTTGACGATGATGTGCACCTGGAAATCATCCGCCTTCTAGAATACCCCTGGCAGATTTTATATCAGTTATACAGTAAAATATTAGTATTTCTACAGTAATACAACTCCAATATTGGGTCCCAACGACCCTTAGACATTACCAAAAGATAGGAAGTACAGCAACTTGGGGAATACTGGAATCTGTCAGTGTGGGGGAGGGGTTTGACTCACGCTGTTCGACAAAAAGGTGGCAAAATTGAAGCTGCGGTGCTTTGCTAAGGAGACGCGCTAAGAGGACCTATTGTGCAGTTACCCTGCCGTGAGAGGACACCCTGTTGGGATTCACTTTTCTTGCTGTACTTCACTCCCTCGTCCTCTAAAACAGAACCGTCTTGTAGGACAGACCAGAATGCACTATAATCGGAAAAGGATGGCTACTCCGCGCCACTCAGTATCACTGGTGTATTTTTAGCATTTACAATACCATCTAGAAAGCAGTGCAGGCGCTCATCCACGACTTTTACTCCAATCTTTTCGAGGGATACTTAAACCTGTCCAGTGCCACCTACCAATGTCCTTCCTTCCAGGGGTCGCTAGCAGAGGTGTGCGTAAATGAAATTTGAAATTTCGTAAATCGTAAATCGTAAACCGTAATCGTAATAGTCACCTTACTTGTATGTAGTACAACTAAATTTCCAGAGGGATTTTTCTGCTAATGTTAACCAGATGTGATTCAGTATTTATAGGGTGCGTAAAAAGTATTGACGCACCTACTTTTGTTTCAGCTCCAGCTTTCTGTTTCTACCCCTCTAGGTTTTTATGTGTTATTTTTGTTGTCTGTATTGTGCTCAAAAAAACTTCTTCTTCTTCCTATTCTTCAGCGTTTGTCCCGCATCGTCGCGGGGTCCGCTCTTCTGGTGTTACGACGCCACCTTTCCCGATCCTGCGCTTGATCAGGGTGGACACCAGCTACTTTCATGTCCGTGTGTAACGTATCGGACCAACGCTGCTTCGGGCGTCCTCTAGGCCGCTTTCCAGATACTTCCAACTCAAGGCCAATCTTGCGGACGCTGTCTTCCTTTCCACGCAGAACGTGGCCGTACCATCGCAAGCGAGCTTCGCGCATCTTGTCCGCTATCGGCGCGACACCGAACTTCTGCCGAATAGCATCATTTCTGATGCGGTCCATGCGCGTGACTCCAGCCGTCCAGCGCAGCATCTTCGTCTCCATTGTGCTCAAAAAAACACTCACGAAAAAACTGAAGAAACATGATCGTCACCGTTACGGTGGCCCTTTTTTTGTCTGTTACCCAGACAGCTGAATGCTTCCTTAACAAGAGAATTTGGCGCTGTTCGAAACGGTTGGTGAGGAGAGAGGTCAGCAACCCAAACGTCAGCCACGGCTCTGTCATAACAGATGATGATTACAAGATGTTCAAGCACGATAACGTTCAAATCAAAAATTGTCAACCTCTGTCCCATAACGGCAAACAGATAACGCGCGCAGGTGTGAACAGCTTCTCAGGCGAGCACAGCTTAAACGTGAATCCGCTGGATTACTCTTTCAAGGTGATTTTGAAGAACGAGGTCTGTGCTACTTTCAGCAGAAGTGACCAGTCGCAGAAGGCTACCCTGTTCGAAGCACGGAACAAAATGCAAGCGAATACTTGCGGCGCGTGCTCATGGATTTTTCCGCCGTTTTCGCTCCTGTATTCACAGTAAAGGAGCCGATGTCAATTACGACTTATTCTGTCGTGTTTGCAAGATCATTTTCCATATTTCTGAAATGAATATTTTAAAACTTACTGCGCAATGCTTTTTCCACAACCGCCATTTACTGCGTCAATACTTTTTACGCACCCTGTATTTGTCGCGTGACTCCCAGCTCACGCCGAACAATTTTCTTACCAAACTACTTTCCTTTTTCACGTCTTACTAGTATGACTTCTTTCACATTCAATTTCACACGTTCCAAGACAGCCGACAAAACTGTAGATTCAAAGACTTTACTTTAGCCTGTGCATGATGCACCAACAACACCCTGCATCGTTTGAATATTCCTTAAATTCCTAGCTTATCCATCTTTTTAGCTTGCATATTAATCTATAACAGCGAGAGGTCGCTGTCAAAATTTAATTAAAGTATAACTTCACCACAGACCAATGCGGAGAAAAGAGTAACTGTGAATGCAGTAATCAAACGAACATATTGAGTCATACGACGGGATTACGCCATGCATTCAGAGTGAACGCATGGCGCAATCATTGTGTAACGCACCGAAAGTTCTCAGCTTCTCTATATTTTGAAATTAGTCCATGAGCGTTCCCATAGCAGACGGATAAGAAAGTTTTGGCCGCTAAAACAGTATGACCAGTGGTGAAATTGGTTGGTCAGTGGTGAAATGACCATATTTCTTGGACAACTTTTGTAGTCGCTTTAAAATGGGAAGGTTAACGTATTCTTTAAGGTAACCTTCTTAGTGCATTCTCAGTTTGATTCCATAGACAGGACAATTTTTATTTAGAAAGTATCTAGTGTGATTTAAAAGTAATCCTATTTGATCTGTGAGTTGGGAAGAACGCGGACGAGGTTAAAACAGGATCAGTTTGAGCTTGCAGACGTTCATTTTGAACGCAGCAAGTGAAATAGACCGCTACAGCAAGGTAATGGCACAGAGGGTTCCAAGAAATAACCTCAGCGCAGTATTCAAATTCAGAAGCTCTGTTAGTTGCACGCATTTTGTAACTTCAAAAGGGCTCACAAGTTCTGAACCATCGAACGACAATATCAACTATCGGGGAGGGGGAGGGGAGTAGTCTTAACCTACCTAGAACACTGGTTTTCTACGCAAGTTTGCCTGTACTTGTCCGATTTTGAAAACTACTAAAAAAACTGCACTACCATTTAGTAATTCTCTGCACTCGCTCGGGCTGCTCTTCAAAAGTTCAAAAGTTTGCTCCGAGAGTCTGCAGGATCGTGTCAGATAGGGTGAATACGATAAACTCAAGCACATCACCGAATAGATGGGTCAAAACGTCAAAACCAGCTCGAGCTTTTCTTGAAATGCTTGGTTTTACCGTACTTTGTATATCAGCAAGCTCCGCCCTATAAAGTGCAATGCAAACTGATGGAAACGTCAGTGGTTTATCCTTTCCACACGAGTGTAGCAACTTTCTAGACCTTGTTTCCAATCACGAATGACGTTCAATCGTGGATTTGCGTCATTTCTATTAGTTAGGTTTAGCATGAATATATTATAAACAAATTGACTAAACCTCACTACCAAACAGGGCGTGGATCTAGAATATTCGTCCCTTTTTCTCTAGGAATCTGATAGTCGGATTCGAGAATCCTGTGCACAGGGCGGTGTCTTCTACCACAGTAGCAGATTTGAGAATCAAAAAAGCAACTCTGAAGGTGAGAGCTATAAGAGGGGACCATTAGGGTGGCCACATCTTTATAACCCGGTCCACATAAATTTGAACGTCAGTTGGTTGTTGATGAAAGACCACATTTACGAAAATTTACGATTTACGACCCGAAATGTCGTAAATCGTAAATCGTAAAAAATTCGGCAAAAATAGCCGTAAATCGTAAAATCGTAAATCGTAATTACGCACACCCCTGGTCGCTAGCCCATCTCTTCAGTGAAAAATCGTACAGCACCCGTTCTTGACTAAATTACACCCGAACGCCTAAAGAATCCCACGCCGGCGCTCATCAACACTCTGGCGCGGCTCTTCACTCGCTACCTGTCGGAGTGCAAGGTTCCATCTCAGTGGAAGACCAGCAGGACCGTCTTGCTGTACAAGAAGGGAGACGTGCACGACATTGGCAGCGATCACCCGATCTGCCTGCTGTCCATAGTCTGCAAGATTTTCACTCGAGTCGTCCTGAATAGGATTAGTAGAACGCTGGACGAAGGACAGCCATGCGAACAAGCAAGATTTCGAAGAGGATTCAGCACGATCGACCACATACACACCGTCACGAAGCTCATCCAAGTATCGCGAGAAGACAAGTTGCCGCTGTGACTTGACCTGGAGATGGCGTTTGACTCCGTCGAAACTAAAGTGGTCTTCGAAGCCTTGCTCACTCAGGGCGTCCCTACTCAGTATATCAGAGTCCTTCGAGAGCTGTACAGTGGATTCACGACCAGGATCTCATCATTCTACAACGACGTCGTCATCGACGTGAAGAGAGGGGTTCGGCAGGGGGACACCATATCCCTGAAGCTCTTCAGTGCCACCCTCGAAAACGTAATGCGCGAACTAGAATGGGAAGACATGGGAGTGAAGATCGACCTCCAGCAACTGCACCATCTTCGCTTCGTTGACGACATCGTGCTCATAATATCGATCATCAACCAGGTGGGCGAATGCTGGCTGACTTCGATCATGTATATGGGAACGTAGGACTGCAGCTAAACCTTACGTGACGGTGTTCATGAGAAACGGACGAGTTTTTGATGCCCCATTGTCGCTCAATGGGATGAATATCTCCGAATGCTCCAGCTAAGTGTGTCTGGCTCGTGAAGTGTGCGTGACCAACGACCTAACGCCGGAGCTGGGTGAGCGGCTTGGGGAGCTTTTAAGAGCGTTGGAGAAGTCGTGAAGAAGACAAAGAACGTCCGTGCCTATTATTCGGCTCCACGATTCTTCCTGCGCTAACATGCGCCTAACCTAAGAGGCCTGGGCCATAGGAGCATTATGAACACGCGATCAGCGTCGCGCAGCGTGGAATCAATAGGACGATGCTCGGAGTGACTCGACTCACGCAAGTAAGAGAAGGTCTCCAGAGTTCCGAGCTTCGTCGACTTTCGAAGATCAGAGACGCAGTCGCGTGGGTCAATTTGTCGAAACATTTGGTGGGCCGGCCATGTAATGCGCTATGCAGACAGCAGCTAGGCCAGTGCCGTCACCGAATTTATTCCGCGGGATGTTCGGGAACCCCAGGACGCTCATCAACGCGTTGGTTGAACTTTTTCGTGAGGCCCTGAAAGAACGATATGACGCTCTCGTGTCCTTCGAGCGGGGAGATGGAGCCCTCAGGCACGCGGCGGAGACGAATAGAGGCGAAAGGCGTACTCAAAGCCTAGATTGGTTGCGAATTCCCAGCGATTTAGGCGGCGGTCAACCAAGGGCTGTCACAAAGTTGGCCACCCACTCATAGGCCCGGACAAAAGTCCACGTAGAGCTTCGAAGGAAACATTTCCCCATGGGTGATCCAGATGCCGAGAGCAGTAGCCAGTGCAGACCTGCACACCATGATTCTGGACCCGATCTTCATTTAAGGTCCTCGTGACGGCATCAACCAACTCGGGGAACGTCTCCAACGGCCCTGAAAAATTACAAGAACAGAGGATTAGGCCACGCTTGTGGATCACCATCTATCTGATCTTCAACTGTTAATGTCGGTGGAAGTGAGGGACATACTGAAGCCTTTCTCCATAGCCTCCTCCATTCTTCTCTGTTGCCTTGCCAAGCGTCTTCTCCTTCTCTGATCTTCTAGTTTAGCTTGATATTCGGCAGCCTTCTCAGGTGCAGCGAACACCGACACACGGTCCTGAATTAATCCACACCTTCCAACAAAAAAGGGATCTATGTATTTCGACGAACCTCTTCTCTGGTCAAGTTGATGAATTCGTTCGGAAACGCCTGCACACCGTGTTCCCACTCGGTGTCCGACAGCTGAATCAGCGGGTCGCCTTTCTGGTCTATAGGGAAGTCCGGCATCGTTACGGAGCTTGGCAACTGAAAAACGCCTGAGTGTAGTCCTTCGCAGCCTCTGGGATGTGCACTGATGTAATGGGCATTTTGTCGTACGTGAACTGGGGATGATGCCAGACAACTCACCGTTGGGTACCTTGCCGTGGACGGCGGTTCTCGAAGGCTGACCGTTTGATTCTCATTAGAGCCAGCTTCGTTGCTGTTAGTCTCCGATCCAGGATCCGGCTTCGCCTCTGTCGAGAGCACTGTAAAGGCGTTGTGGAGAGGATGAAATATTAGATGCGTCCTAGTCGGAGCGGGGCCTGGGATCCTTTGCTCCTCTCCTGAATTTGTGGGTGAACTCCATTTATTGTAGGGTAGAGAATAAGGGAAGGCGCTACTCAACCCTTCTGGGATGTGCCACGCATTATACATTTACGGGATGTCATGGAGGCAATTTGAATGCGTACATGGCTTAAACAATTAATTGCAGGCCTTCCAAGATGTGATAGCGTCCTTCATGGACTACTTAATACAAGGATAATTGCTTGATGGTCTTCTCAGCTGTCGTTTTCATCGGAAAATAGTGTATGCGACTTCTCTGTTGGGTGCAAGTCGAGAGAGTTCACCTGACACTCTCATAAAAAACATGCAACGTAAAGTGCGAGCATGAAAACCTTCTATCATTTAGTCTTGACAACGATCTAACGGATGCGCATCTCTACAAGGGAGGATACCTGGTGAGATGAGATGTGCATCGCTGGATGCGGCTTCGAACGCTGATTCCAAACATGTGTTCCGTTTCTGCTGTGCGCGTCTTTGGACGGAGTTATGGACCATTTTCATAGCATGCTCCTTTGCCTTCTAGCGAGCTCAAGTAGGGCAGAAACTGCGCTGCCGCCTGAGCAGTGGTGGCGCAGGAGGTAGAGGAGCGGCGTAGTGAGACGGGGTGGTATATGGTTCGACTCCCATGTGATGAAGGATTCTTGCAATTCGTAAAAAAGATCTGCCACGATCAACTAAAGCTCACTATGTCAAATCGCAACGGAATGGTCATCAGAAAGGACTCGTCTTTATAGCGACAACTTCATACTGGCACGAAGATACAGTTTATCATGAATAGTTGCTGAAAACATGGCGAGAAGACAGACAATGCGTTACACTAGCAACTGTGAAATAACACTACGAAACGTTCACAACATAACAGCTGTTGGCAATGACCGCAGCGGATTAAAAAACACATCAGTGCAGCCGCTGTAAGAGCAGTGCTCTACGAGTCATTAGGGAAACAATATTGAATTGGTGTATCAAACGTCCCGGGGTGACTGTGCAGGTGTCCTGCAGCGCATCATGATTACGTGAAAAAAGTTCTGAATCTTGGGGCAGAAAATTGAGTGCAAATCAGCGATACAATTCGAAGAATTGAGACGCGGGAGTGAAGTGAGAACTTTATACCGTGTGCCAATACATGAGAGGTGAAAGGCTTGTACATGCTTTTGAATGGCAAGAAGAAATGTACGTCTAATGGTTGTATTTGTGATGTTGTTCCTGCCGGAATGTTCATCACTTTCACTCCAGTGGGATCTACAAAAAGTGATGAATGGTTTCGTGATCCTTGAATGGTTTCCAGCTGTCAACCAAGAGCAACCTTTGCTGCCTAGTTTCTGGGACTGCGCACAACCTTAGCCAATCCAGCTTTAACTGGTTAATCATAAGTCATTTGTACGAAATGTTGGCTCGAACAACAAAATTAGGCGCTTCAAATATTCCTTTAGCGGGAAATGTCCCGCGAGGTTTTTGATAGAGAGAATGTAATTGACTGAAAAAACTCGCTCATACAAGGCCCAAACTTCGCCATTTGACATAGAGAGCTTTGGTTGATCGCGGCAGATCTTTTTTAGGAACTGGAGAAATCCTGCACCACAGGGGGTCGAACCATAAACCACCTCGTCTCACTACGCCGCTCCTCTACCCCCTGCGCCATCACTGCTAGGCCGGCAGCGTAGTTTCAACCCTACTTGAGCTTGCTCCCTGGTGATTGGCCCTCTCTGCGGAGATCTAGAGGTCCATAACTCCGTCCACAGATGCGCACAGCAGAAGCGAAACATACATTTGGAATCAGCGTTCGAAGCCGCATCCAGTGATATACTCTTATTTAAAAGTTTTATGGCCACCAAGTATCCTTCCCTTGTTAATTGAGGGGAGAAGGGTGGAAAATACTACGGAATGAAACAAGGCGTAGGCCATATTCATCAACTGCTTCCCACCCTCTATCTGTGAAAATACCGCCAAATCCCCTGATATGACGTTGATTAGCATCGGTATTCTGCGGTATTTTCACCGTTAAAGAAGGGTAAGCGGCTGATGAATCTGGCCCTTGGAAAGAATTTGAATAACTTCGGCTATTGCCACAGTCAAGCAGTTGACGCGCACTCGTCTGCTCAGAAGACAGGTAAGGACATGAGTTGATTCTACACTAATTCTACAGGGAATAAAAATTATAAATATTACACCATACACGATAAAAATTTTTATAGATTATCTTCTTAGTAACAGTTACTGCAAATTCTCTGATCAATTGTTTATTCAAAAAGTGCGAGTACAGCAGCGTAGTAATGCCAGTGCTCTTTTGGTTGGTCTCACCCCACATATTTCGAATATTTTCACTCCATTACCCATCTTAATCTCCACCTGATCATTCCGTTCCGTTATATGGACATTTTAATAGTCTCTAACAGTAGCACTACTGATATTTATAGCAAACTTATCAGCGTCTATAATAATGTCTTAAACCTAGATATTACTCATGACAACGACTACTAGTGCAGCTATTTAGACATAAAGATCTCCGGCAATAGACTAACTATTAAGCCTTATAATAAGACAGATTTTGTTAACTTTAGTATCAAGAGATTTCCTCATTTCGACACCAATCTCTCATCTAATATCAAAAAAGCTACGATTTATGCAGAAATTCTATGAATTGCATGCACTTTATTATAGCTTTAGACGCCTTTTATACCTGCGCCGCCGCGCGGCGCGGCGTGGCGGTCAGCATAGATATCGATTTTTTGCGCCGCCCTGCAGCATTTGCTTTTATACTCGGCCGCTTCAAAACACCACATTTGACGGAGTTTGGGTTACGGTATCCAGCGAATCGCGCCGCTGAAGAGAACGGTGCGGCGCGGCGCAATTAGCCGCAGCCGCGGAGACTCGGTGTGGAATTTCACCATGGGGGTTGACTTATTTTGCTCTGCCCTTTTGTTTTGTTCCCCAAGGCTACATCTTCATTTCGTAGGGTGGACGGTGTGTTCACAATGTTTCGCGGTACAATCCTACTTGGTTGTGGCCGCTCCTAAAGAATTTTCCGACATAACCAGGCAAAAGAGATAAGCAACATATAGAATTCAGCAAACTACATCAACCTGTTTGCCCGGATAGTCTCAGTTTCCGGGTTCCTAACCGGGGGAGGGGAACCTAAAAGGAACCGAGCTGAGCAAGTTCAATATATTTCAATACGGAACACTTCCAGTTCTTATGAAATCCATTAAGCACGGCCACTATCAGGTACGACTGCACCTATTGTCCATGTTTAAAAACTCGTTGTGCTTCTCGTACTCGCATATTTTTGAGTTTTCTCTCTTGCTAAGGATTTGAATATGTACTATGTGGCCATACCCTCCTTCGTCCAAAAATTCCTTTACGTCCTTTGCCTTGAGTTGTTGAGAAAGACAGCGGTTATTCCGTCATCTCGTCCAAGCCTTGATGCATTTCAGGCACGAATTGACGGGTTCCTATCACAATTTGTTCTGCACTTATGCTCGAGGCTTTACAAAGACGAAGATGTGGAAGGCTCGACTGCAACAGCTGCACTCTTTGTTGCGCAGGAACTCGTGGTCCCGCGTCGCTGACGCTCCCCTTTCTAACTGCAATCGCACAGCGGCGCGTCAGATTCGGAGCGCAGCACGGCCAGCCGCGCAGCTCGGCAAACTGACGCACCGCACCACAGCGTAGAGTATAAAAGCCGCCTTAAAGAGGATTCTGTAACTATACTTTTGCATGCTAAAAGGCAGATGTCGCAGTAAGGTTATGACAGTAATTTTTTAACATATTTGCTTAAGCCTGGACCGGCTGATAGAGAGGCTATATGCTGTTACAGGATGTTTTGTTGCGATCAAAACTCTTGCGCCAGGCGGGACTCGAACCCGCATCTTCTGCTTTCCGGGCAGCGATGTTCGCCTTACACCACGCGGCCGGCCCATCCCCGTATCACGGGTGGGTGCTTTCAGACCTGGAGGATATCGCGGATGTTACGTGCGGTCAAACAGTGCCGGTGGTGTAAGGCGAACATCGCTGCCCGGAAAGAAGAAGATGAGGGTTCGAGTCCCACCTGGCGCAAGAGTTTTGATCGCAACAAAACATCCTGTAACAGCATATAGCCTCTCTATCAGCCGGTCCAGGCTTAAGCAAATGTGTTAAAGCATTGTTACTAGTAAGGTCTTCAGCTTAACCGGTTCCATGCTGATATCAGCGGCCGGCCCATCCCCGTATCACGGGTGGGTGCTTTCAGACCTGGAGGATATCGCGGATGTTACGTGCGGTCAAACAGCGCCGGTGGTGTAAGGCGAACATCGCTGCCCGGAAAGCAGAAGATGCGGGTTCGAGTCCCGCCTGGCGCAAGAGTTTTGATCGCAACAAAACATCCTGTAACAGTAATTTTTTAAATTTCTCCTTACTTAAATGTATTCATAAAAAACAAATGTGCATAATATAAATGCGATCTAGGTCATACTAATATTACAATAAAAGTCTCCCTATGTAAGTGCTTTGATTAGAGTTATTGTCGTCGGCTCATAATTTTTCTCACATTTTAAATACTAATACATTCTGTAATAACATATTTCCTAACTTATTGACGCTCGTGGTTATTGAATGGAGGGCGCTTGGTGGTTCGGCCGTGAGGTTCATCTTTTCATTATTGGTTGGTTGCCGCATTCCACTTCAAACAATCACTTTCCTACCAACCCTTTTCCCCTTTTTCTACTATTCCATTCCCTTCCCCATGGTGAAACTTCTTGTTGAACCACGTTGCGCTCTCACATATCTATTCTACTCTTCTGCTTTTCTTCTTGCTCCTTAATGCCTTCATTCAGGGTTATTCATTTCTGGTGGCGTCTTTATAGAATTAATTCTATAAAATCTAAAATTTACTTCTTAAACTGTAGGCCATGTCCAACCCAACAAGAGGAGTTTTGGCTAGTTTACAGTAGCAACTCCTTCTTCCTTCCCTTTCCTTTCTGATGAGCAGCACAGGGGAAGGATAATCTGCCTGTTTAGTTTTCGC
>OX375867.1:17024797-17108231 GCA_947359475.1 Heligmosomoides polygyrus bakeri
TTTCGTGTCGTAATTTCCCCTCATTTTTCCCACTATTTTCTCCCCGATTTCCCCCCCCCCATTTTCCCCCGCTAATTTCCGCTGCGGCGCCGATCGATAGTATGACTCATCGCTTAGCGCGTTACTATAGAGTATGATTGTTCCAAAGAAGAGATAGGGACAACAACTTTTCTTCGCTATGTAGAGCAAAACTTTTTCTCTAAGATGGTGAATAAAGGAAGACCAAAAATCTCCACCACTTCATTTGACGAAAATTTTCTCGAATCGAATGATCGCAGAAAAGTCAAAATAATAGCACTTTTAATACCACGTCTAGAAAACACGATCGTATGCGAATAATGGCTACACATGGCAGCTGCTCGTCTTACACGATTTTCCAAAATGTCTCCCTTCACACCCTAGGTTTTTGTGTGAAAGGAGTGAAAATCAGTAAAAAAATGATTGTTCGATTAGCGCAGAAATGTAACAACATATTTCCTGGACCCAGTCTCGCTGTTTAAAGGCAAAGTTCACACTCTATTGAAGCGATTTTTCTAATAGCAAAAAAAGAGCATGGTAGCGGTTCTCCGCCCATCTGCCTAACATCACCTGCAAAGGGCCGGCTGTGAAATTCGTGGATATTGAGATTTTTGGTCTTCCTTTATTCACCATCTTAGAGAAAAAGTTTTGCTCTACATAGCGAAGAAAAGTTGTTGTCCTATCTCTTCTTTGGAACAATCATACTCTATAGTAACGCGCTAAGCGATGAGTCATACTATCGATCGGCGCCGCAGCGGAAATTAGCGGGGGGAAAATGGGGGGAAATCGGGGAGAAAATAGTGGGAAAAATGAGGGGAAATTACGACACGAAAATAGCGAAAATACCCAGACGTCTTCTCCCTGCCTAGGAACTTTGGCTTTGGGGCAATCAAGGTCGCTGAACACGAATCTGAAGTTTAATTTTGAAGTATCGATTGTCATCAATCGATATTGATCAAAATATTGATTTTTTGCGGATGTCGTCTAGGCGGTCAAAACTTTAGCCCTGGAGGTAGTCGAGGTCGCTCAACACGAATCTGAAGCTCGTTTTTGAAGTATCGATCGCCATCAATCGATATTGATCAAACAATCAATTTTTTGTGGATTCCGCCCAGGCGGCACGAAACTTTAGCCCTGGGAGTGACCGAGGTCGCTGAACACGAATCTGAAGTTTGTTTTTAAAGTTTCGATTGCCATCAATCGATACTGATTAAATTATGGGGCGCAAAAATAGCGGGGAATACACAGACGTCTTCTACGTGCCAGGGGATTCAGAAGACGTGCCGAAAACGTCGTCCGCTGAGGGTGGATCAGTGAGGGGGACCAGTAGCAGTAATGGGGGACCGTTTCAATAGGGGAACACCAGTAGTGGGAAACCAATAGATCGCCTTATCACACCATATACTATACGTACTGCGAGCCTTTTGTACTCCTAGGTAGGGAAGAAAGCTGTGCAAGTAGAGCAGCTAGCCTGATGTGATTGTCCTTAGCTTAGTGATACTGCAACACATCGCGCGAAGCGCGCAAGTGCTCGGCACGCCTATAGGCGTGTCCCGCACTTGTTGAGGAATAAGATTCCGTAAGAGGTGCTCCGACGCGTGCTGCAAAGTTATCCACATGATCTGAAGGCTCTTGTCGATCAGGAGTCGTCCTTTATGAATAAAACTGCTCCATATAATCTTCAAGCTATTGACAAATTACGTTTCGAATTGTACGAAACTTGGTGCATTTTTAGCCTTTTTGTGCGAATGAGCTCTTGTTGCAGGACTTATGGTCCTGCCCTGTAGAGGACGATTGTTGGTCACTTTCTTGTTCTACGTGCATTCTATAATCGCTGGTGTTTATTTATGGAATTTTTAAGCGTTGTTGTTACAATATGTAATGATCCTGCGCTTGTTTTATTGTATAAATGATTAATTTTTGGTTTGTCTCCCATTAGAAACTCGGGGGTCCACCTGTTGTGCGCCCTGAATCGACATGCGACAGTGACCTCATGATCAGAGAGTTCACCAGAGTACTTCAGCATTCCATAGCGGCGCAGTCCTCATAGTGAATGGAGAGGTTCAACATCTGGCTACTCGGTCGTTGTCGCGAACGTGAGCAACATTTGGAGGCGGGAACGCCCCAGCCAATCAGCTCTCATGGACGTACCACTCACAACCACTGTCAGACAGGGCGCGTAAGGTTGGTACCCCGATAGGCCGGTTAGTGTTCGGTCGGTGTTCTGATTGGCTGGCACACTTCCGCCTCTCAATGCTGCCTGCGTTAGCGTCATGAACCGGATACCCATCCTCGAAGCTATTCAGCACCATCCTCGACAATGTGATAGGAGACCAGGAATAAGACGACATAAGAGTGAAGACTGACGGTCAGCAGCTACACCACGCATCGCTGACAAGATAAAATCGAGCACCACCCAACCGAAGCGGATGTCGGCCGACTTCGTTCGTGTACGGGAACGTCTCGAAGTGTGTTCGTCTCTTCTTTTGCGCAACAAAAGGAATTCTTTTCTGGCACGTATTGTGACATGCGATGACGAAAAATGGATTCTCTACGACAGTTGACGATGTTAAAGTAAATATTAGATTTATGCATAAGTTCTCGGAAATTTGAAGCCCAAAATATTGTATTTCATAATATAATATCTAAACAACAACAGCGAATCACTTAAAATAAGCACCAATAGTATCAGTGGTCTTCTGCCAACGTGTTGCTAGGTTGTCGTCGTCCTTCCTCCAGCATGTAGCAGGCTGCGCCATGAAGGAGGCTTTGAGTATCAGTTCGATGTCGTCCAGGCTTGTGAAATGCTCGCCACCAAAATGGCGTTGGAGATTCGAGAAAAGATGATAATCGGATGGAGCGAGGTCTGGGGAGGAAGGATTGTCTAGCAGTACTTCAGTAGTTCAGCTAGCGTTGTCATGCTGGAGGACACGGCTGGCTGCTCTCCACGTGCAGTTTAGAGATGGGCTTTCAACTTCTGCAACTGATTAATGTAGAGCTCCACCGTCACTGTGACACATTCATATAGCAGCACCAAATAGTCTGCTCTATGGACGCTCCACCAAACGCACAGCATCAACTTCCTCACGTGCAATTCGGATTTCGAGACCTCTTCTGCCTCGTCTCCTTTGTCGATCCACTGGGCACAGTGGTGAACATTCGAGTACAGTATCCACTTCTCATCCTCAGTAGTGAGATTGTCGAGCCAAACGCGGGTGCGTCTGAGGGTGAGGAGAGGAAGTGCTGCGTTGCTTTTCAGCAGTGATGGTCTCGTCCAGAGCTTCCCTGCTCCGGAAGAGACCACCGCAGCTCAAATACAGTCAGGAACTTCCCGAAATACACCAAAAATTGTATAGAGTTTACCCGTAATTGATCAACAACAAAGGTGGAATCCTTCCCCACGACAGCGCCCAAACATACTTTTCATTGATGACAAAAGCGATTGAGTTGGGATATGGAACTCCCGACCTTTCATACGACATTCCAGACCTTTCCACGACGGACTATCACTTTTCCAAACATCTTCCTAGTTGCATGCACGAGGAATCCTTCCGAAACCGAGACGACGAGCCAGAATGCAACCGACGATTTCTTCGCCTTCAGAGCTCCAGTTTCTCTTCTGCTGAAATATCTAGCCTACTTTCCCCTTGGCAGAAATGTGTTTATTCCTTCCACGTCTTCGCAGAAATCGCCGATCGAATGATAGCGCTGACGTTGTCCGCCGGTCGGGGAGGTCCGTCGAGAATGAAAGGGCATTTCGAAACGACCAGCGGCGGCTCGGGTTCGAATTCAAACGTGCGGCGGGGTCAGCTGAGAGTCGGCGAACGGATCGTGTCTGATCAATGGCCTGAGTCACCCGGTATTCCTCGCCGTTTCGGCTCATCAATGACCGACCCTACCGCACTTTTCATTCGTTTTACTCCTCTCGTTTAAACCTTCCGCGAACGCGGTCTGGAGCCCACCATTTTCTTCGTTGGCTCCCAGCGAAGGTCACCCTATGAGCACAGGGTGCGTCGGCTGGTCTCAGAAGCAGTGTGCCTCCGTTTAGACCCTGGTTGTACACTCCATGTCCGGTCTGGGTGTAGTGCTCCAAGACAGGAAGGTCGTTGATGGTGATGGAATATGCGGTGGGTTGGCCTTGACGTGCGTTCGAATCCGAGGAGCGCGAAAACTACCCTTCCTGTCACTGCGCCATGTCACCTCGGCGGTGATCGGAGTTCTACGCTACAAAGAAGCGACGTCTGCGCGTTGTTGGCGGCGTACACCAGCTCACGGAGTTGATTCACCTTCGAGAAGTCGAGTAGAAATGCATCTCATCAAGCATTCTGAAGGCCGTTGGAACAGATCGAGCGTCTTCTTATTCTTATTCTGCGTGCTGTATCGCCGTTCATAGATCATATTGTCGTGTAGCATGGAGACGAAGAACTCCTCGATGACCATCAATAGTCAGTCATCAGACCACCGCTGCCTCCGAATTTTCTGTGGAGTTCACCAGCTTCTTCGTATTGCCTCCAATTTCCCTCACACTGCATGGTAGTGTCTATGAAGCATGTGCTTCCTTCTTATCCTCCTTCGCCTGTCTCCTCCTTCCTTCCTCATTTCTTCCCACTCTCGTTTTCTTTTCCTATCCACAGCTATCTTCTTCTTGCTGCTTTGTCCTTTGCGCTTTCTTGCACCTAAAAAGGAGACACTACTTGTATGTATAACACTTCACCTACCTGCTCGGCTTGAACAACTTCGGAAGCTTCTTGACTTCTCCTGGAAATAATAATTTTCTGCAGGGTTATTTTTCCACCAATTATTTCTAACAAAGGCAGATTGACAGAAAAAAAGGGCGGCGAATCACTCACTCGGGATGCGCCACGCATTCCACTTTAGCGAGACGTCATGGAGACCAGACTTCAATGCGCAGTTGAGAGGTAGAATGGCTTGCCGTGGCTTGCCGATCGACAAATCAGTGTTTGGTTCTTGCCGGGCAACCCTGGCACTGATTCACCGACCCATGAGAGAGGTAAACCTTACCTCGCCTGAGCAGGATCTGAAACTCTAACCTAAGAGTCGGGGTGCAGGTGAGCCTGTGCCTAATCACTGCTATCTGCGTCAGTTTGCAGCTACAGCGAATGATAATACAAGTAATTATTAATGTATTTATTGCTTGAAGGTCATGGCGCAGTTGCCAGCTGTCGTCGACCTTGTGCACACCACGAGTCGATTTCAAGTTCAGTCCGCGTTCAAGCTGACAAAGCGTTCCATTCCAATGAGGTCAATATGTCGCTTGCTTTGTACGATTAGAAACTGGCATAACCATTTCCTGGCTTCAGTGTGTGTCCACGATATGCCGTAAAAGTGGAATGTGCGGCGCATTCTGGTAGTGGGTCGATCAACGCAGTTCTTATCCTTATATGGTGACCACTCTTTTTCGGGATTCTTTGAATTTCGGTGCAGGTCTAGAAATAGACGTCCGTACTGATTTTCCTCCGTAGAATCTACACGGAACTTATCCAAAAACCTCTTAAAAACTTAAACGCTTATAAATATTAGGTTGGTAAAAAAGTCTTGCACCAAAAAATTTTAAAAATTTTCAAGATTTAACATTTCCAAGGACTGTTTGCTGCCACGTTGTTGTAGCACGAACGTTCTAGAATGTTTCACATACGTAGCAATTTGCTTCTGAGGGCATATAAATACTACGATTGCAGTGAAGACTGACTGACTCCGTGACTCGAACAAGGCTTCGCGACTGACTATCGCTCAGTCTCTCCCTGTTCGTTTTCGTAGTGAGGACATTCTGGAGAATGTCGTCACGGGAGATGAATCCTCGTTAACCTACTCTGAAGGCCCAGTGGCTCCCTCAAGGAGAACCACAACCTCAAGACGGACATCCACCAGAGGAAGGTAATGCTGTGCTGTTGATGGGATTCTCGAGGAACGCTCTATCATGAGCTCCTTGTCGACGGCACCGCAGCAACAGCACGTTGCAAGGTCGTCTCACCAGAAAATGCAGGAGCTTAGGTGGGAGGTGCTGCCCCACCGGCCGTATTCGCCAGTTTTTCCGCCATCGGACTACCACCTCTTCCGAGCTCACAAACAGCACCTAAGGGATAAGTGCTTCATCGACCGAACCGAGCTGGAATCCGAGGTGGAGACCTCTTCGAGTCACAGCTGACTTCGTTCTGGAAAAAGGATTTCGTGATCTCCCCATCAGATGGCAGAATGTTGGGTAGTTACTTTGTAGATTGAAGTCGTCACAAAAGAAGCAATACAATTTTGAAAAAGACACGCTGTGGTGCAAGACTTTTTCACTAACCTAATAGTATACACAGTCATCAGCATCAGGAAATCCAAGTCTGTTTTGGCTGTGGTGAAGCTGCTAGTTATTGGTGAGTAACTGGCTGGACCCCTTTTCTAGACTTGCATCTTCCATTTTTTATTATTTCCTTGGATATTTTTATTTTTATTTATTTATTTTATATTTTTTGGATTGGATTATAGTCTATCTAAAATTTGGATTCCCTAGTCCTTTTTTATTGTACATTATTGAAACGGAGACGGTAGGCACGTGGTAGCGCAGTCGGAAGAGGCATCTGTTGCCGCCTACACGTGATTTTTCTCCAGGATCTTGGCTCGGAATTCCGGCCGGGCCGACCTAGCCTTCCACCTCTCCGGTCTCGGTGAATTGGTACCAGTCTTGTCCGGGAAGAATAAAACGAAGAATTTCCATCGGCTAGCCACCGCAAGTCATAACATAGGTCAGACACACATTCAAATCGCCTGCACAGCATGTCGTAGAGGTGGAATGTGAGGCGAATCCCGCAAAGAGATTGACTGTTCCGGACCTCTATTCTTATCCTTTAACGTACCAGATCTTCTTCTCTGCGATTAGGATGACCACTAATGTCACTGTTGATATCACCGCTTCTCTAAATACACTATAGCGAACAGAAATCTTCGCGCGAACGAGACGGTCAGGTTCGGTTAAGCGACCACTTACCACTACCACCACTACCACCTCTACCACCTGTCGCCCGTCTTGTCGTCAATTTGATCGAGGGGTCTCCAGCAACGTCTCCATTTGTAGCGGTCACGTGTCGGTGGATTCTTCTTGTTTAAGCGCGAGCCTCTCGTTCAAGGTCATCACGAGGGAGTCCCATCAACGTGACCGGCCCACACGATTCTCTGTGTCTTCGCTGAAACCGCCGCTGCTCCGCTAACAGACTCTTGAATTTCCAGATGCCTTCTTTCACTTCTGAGAACTGAGCTCTCTGACGTTGATTACCCATTCCACAACATTGATAGTATATTCTTGTTGAATTGGCAGAGGATAAGACGCTAAAAAGGCTAAGTAGCTACTGGGTAGTCCTATTCTTCAGAACTGTTTCTACACTACAGAAATTAGTTGTGCAATGGTACAGATGGAAGAGAAAGTCAGTTTCGCCTGCGCTGCAGATTCCACTTTAGGTTCGATTCTCACCATCTCACCAAAACTAACCTAATCTTTTAACTTTATGGCTTAATATTAATATATTTTAATATTTTCTATGTTACGTAATATTTATTTTATAATTAAAAAATAAACTTTACACATTTCTTTACTTCATCGAACCTCTATTTTTTCTTTGTTTTGTATTAGATAATCGTCGCCGCTACACTTTGCGGAAATATTAGGTTTCCGCCGTTTCCGACTTCTAATTTCATTTGCTCGTAAGTTTCAAAGCCTTGACATGTTTCACCTGTCACCTGTATCACCTGTCGCCCCGTTGACCATCGACTTGCTCGAGCGGGCGCCAGCAGCGGCTCCATTCGTCCCTGTCGCGTGCCAGAGTGGTCCAATGGATCCTCCTCGCTCGAGGGACACGAAGAGCGTCATAGCGCTCGTTCAGGGCTTTCACGAAGAAGACCGACCAACGCTGGTGGGCGTCCTGGTGTTCTCCCAACATCCCACAGAATCCAATCGGTGACGGGTCTCGTCCAGCGGGTGTCTGCGAAGCGCATTACGTGGCCGGCCCACCTAATTTTCGACAACTTGGCCCACGCGACAGCGTCTCTGGTCTTCGAACGTCGGCGAAGCTCGGAACTCCGGAGGTCTTCTCTCACTTGCGTGAGTCGTGTCACTCCGAGCATCGTCCTCTCGGTTCCACGCTGCGCAACGCTGATCGCGTGTTCATCCTGCTTTCGTATAGCCCAGGTCTCTGGCGTATGTTAGGGCAGGAAGAACAGCAGCGTCGAATAAGTGGGCACGGAGTCGGACGTTCTTCGTCTTCTTCACGACTTCTTCGACGCTGACATGTTTAGGAAATTAATTATTGAAAAAACTAAACCTTCTAAGCGTGAGATTTATCTGCCTAAAAATACGCCAGTATTATTTATTTGTTGTGAGCAGTTGGCAGGTTAGAGGTCATAAACTGTGGGAGTGCATTTTTATTAATACGTTAAATTTAATACATTATATTATATACATAATATTTATACATTTTTCTTATGATTTACTACTTATCTTTATACTATTATGTACTATATGCTTATTTTTTAAGGGCGCATGTGGCGCAGCCGGAGGAGGCGCCGGCTGTCGCGTGCACCAATACCAGGTTCCTGGCTCGGATTTCCCGCCCAGGCCAACCAAGCCTTCCATCCCTCCGGGGTCGGTGAATTGGTACCAGACTTGTCTGGGAAGGATAAAGCGCTGACTTGTTCATCGGCTGGCCACCGCAAGTCATTGTATGGCCATATACGCATTCAAATCGCCTCCACGATATCCCGTAGAAGTATAGTGCGTGGCACATTCCAAAAGGGATTGAGTAACACCGTTCTTTATCCTTATCCTTATACTTATTTTTATTTTTACATTATATTTGCTTATATTAAGACATTACAATGCATGTGTAATACATTCTCTTATAAATGATGAGATTTCTCTTCAGAACGTTTTCTAAGGAAGCTGAGAAAGCAACGTTTAAAAGCGGCATGCTTTGGATTAAGCAGTGCAAAATGCAACTTTCACTTACAAATCCTGCAGTTTTTGTGCGAACGAATTTAACATCGTGTTATTCGGAGGTGGACGTGGTAACGCAGTCGGAGAAAGCGCCGGCTATCGCATGCACCCGATTCCAGGTTCTTGGTTTGAATTGCCCGTCCAGACCAACCGAGCCTTCCATCTTCCTGGGTCGGTGGATTGCGAATGAAAAGCCCTGACTTTTTCATCGGCAGGCCACTTGCAAGTAATTATAAAGGACGAATACGCATTTACATAGCTTCCGTGATATCAAGCAGAAGTAGAAGGCATGGCACATCCCAAAAGGGTTTGACTATCGCCGTCCTTCATCCCGTTGCCTAAAGCCCCAGCCTTAAAACCTTCCAACAAACCATAGTGTACAAACAGAATCAAAGGGAGGAACCTTACGGTCCAACATAAACGAACTTTTGGCGCAAAGGGAACTGTCAAATCAGGTGTTTATGCGGTGTTGTTTATGCTTTATTTATTTATTTATTTATTTATTTATTTATTTATTTATTTATTTATTTAACTATTTCAAGGACGCTCACCATATGTGGGAACAACAAAAAAGGCCGTGCAATTAACAAAAAAAGGAAGCTTGGCTCATGTCACGAAGATGAGCAGCATTGGGAGGCGGGGGCGCGCCAACCAATCAGAATGCTGATACTGTGCATCCATCCGAATGGCATGCCATTTTAATGGGATCGGATTTGCTGGCGCTCTCATCTTCAAATGCTGCCCATATTCGCGACATGTGCTGGAAACTTTATACTCTTCTTTCAAAAATGACCATGGAAGCAGGCCTCCCTGTTAGTGGACGTTCTTAGAGCCTCCGTGTCACCATCGGAAACTCCTTGAAGCGTTACGTGTTCCATTGTTCGCGGCGCATCCCCGACGACTGGACAGGTCGCGTCCGGCGTCCGGCTGTTATCGGTCTCGTAATCGCACGCCGTGTCGCCGACGGCTTTCCGACCCACCGGAGACGATTCAAAAACACCGGAGCGCCTCTTTTCACAGCTTCATATCGACGCGCTCTTTGTCTCTTCTGAGTGCTAGACTCGCCGCTGTAGCCATTGTTCTTTAGCGTTCTAACATGCTGGAAATTCGTCACCTGTAGTCCTCGCTTTTTTGAAGCATCACAGAGAGGTATTCTTTCTTCGAAGACCGTACACTAAAAAGACTTCCATCACAGAAGCGCTGCACAATATGGTATCAAGCGATTTCGAAGGGCTGTAAAATTACTGATCATTTGGTAAATTACGGTGCTGTTTTGATAGTAGACATAGGCGGTAACTTATTAGGTTGTAGCGAATTAAATGGCACTGGCTCGCGCCATTTTTTGGCGCGTCTTTACGCGTTTGATCAAGAACAAACCGTAACATGTGGCATATCGTTTAGAAGCGCAAACTTTGCTCTACCGGTGAGTACCAAATCTCTATGTAAAAGTAGGAAAACGTTAGAGTTTTATTGACTTTTTTGCAGATGGACAAAAGGGTAGTCCGAGGCATTTACTTGTATGAATTCAAGCTGGGCACTACAGCTGAGGAGGCGGACGAGAAGATCAACTCCGCATTCGGTCAAGGATGTTCCACAATTCGGACGGCGTATCGTTGGTATCAGAAGTTCCGGAATGGAGATGAGAGCTTGGAAGAACATGAGGGTCGTGGGAGGCATAGTGATGTTGATGAGGACAAGCTGAGAGATGTGGTAGAGGAGGATCCACACAAAGGTACCAGGGAGATAGCGAAGGCTCTTGGCGTCAGTCACAACACAGCTGCCCGGCATCTGAAAGAAATTGGAAAGACCAAAAAGCTGGAAAGATGGGTGCCTCACGAGCTGTCTGAGGAGCAAAGAAACCGACGATATGAGATCTCGTCCGCACTGCTTCTACGGAACGAAACGGACCCATTCCTTGATCGCATCCTAACCTGTGACGAGAAGTGGATAATGTACGACAACAGGCGACGATCGGCACAGTGGGTGGACAGCCATGAGAGCCCCAAGGTCTTTGCGAAGCCGGAATTGCACCAAAAGAAAGTAATGGTGACAGTATGGTGGTGTTCGCTGGGAATTATTCACCACAGCTTCCTCCCTCCCGGTGACTCCATCACGGCAGAGAAGTGCTGCATTGAAATTGAAGAAATGATGAAAAAGTTGAAGGATATCCGGCCGGCCTTGGTAAACCGAAGGCGAGTTCTCCTTCTGCACGACGATGCTCGCCTCCATGTAGCACGAATGACGTTGCAGAAATTGAATGAGCTGAGCATTGAAACTCTACCATATCCTCCGTTTTCTCCCGACCTCTCCCCAACAGACTACCATTTCTTCAAGCATCTTGGCGACTTCTTGGTAGGGAAAATATTCAAATACCATCAGGATGCCGAAAGTGCCTTCGAAGATTTCGTCGATTCCAGAACTTCTGATTTTTATGCTACTGCAATAAAAAAGCTTGTGTCACATTGGCAAAGATGTGTAGAATCAGAAGGTTTTTGTTTCGATTAATAAACTTCCCTACAAGCCGAGATATTAACTGTTTAAATTTACAGTGGTTCAGTGCCATTTATTTCGTTACAACCTAATACATTTGTCTGCTACCATCCGCTAGTGGGCGGACAAGTTGAAACAAACAAACGAAGAAACAAAATTCAAGCAGTCTCACCTCTCTAGTTGTAAAGTCCTCCGTTATCGTATTTCTGCGAAGATATTGGCAAAAAAGAAGCGAAAATCAGAATCGAGAAACCGATGAAGGACTCATAAAACTGTTAGCAGATAAGGCAAGTAAACGTGGCAAATCTAACAAAACAGCAAAGTGAAGCAAATTCGGCACTTTCCACTAGCTAGACAAGCACACTAAAAAAAGAAAAGAAACGAGCTCTATTGAGGGATGACCAGCTGCTTAGGGACATTCTTAAACGTTCTAAGGCCCATTTTTATTAATTTTTTCACTTGGAGGAAATTCTCGCTGTTCAGGCGTCAGGGTTTCCTTCGAGAAAATCTCCTTTCCGGTCGATCTTTCAACTTGTAAAGTGTCGCGTCTTACCAGTTTCTCAACTGAATCACCAATCACCAGTTAAGCAGTTGGTTCGGAGTGCGCCGCGCATTCTCCCTTTATGTAATGCCTGTCCCTCATTGTATTCTTAGATCGAGCGACCTAGATTTCGCTCTGCATTTGTAAAGCACTTGTAGAGGCAGCTAATTACCGAACTTGTCAGCTGTTCAAATACATAAGAAGAACGATCCTCTGACTGTTCTTCGTAGACCGTTCGTTATGTAATTCTGTACTTCCGCTTCCAATCCACGTCCGAAGAAACACATCCAGTTCCTCGAAACTGTTCAAAATAGCTACACACGTTAACTGTTTCTGAGGTGCCGTAAGTTGGGATATGTCATCCTTCCAGACAAGGCCGAAAGGGCTAAGTAACTCGGCTTTGGCTACGAAGCAGAAAAAACACAGACCAGCAGCAGACCTAACCATGATTTCAAACACTCTCACGCATAGAATTGTTTTTGAAACCATAGAATTCTTTTCTAGTACTAATAAGGAGTTGATGGGGAAGACTTATGCTGCACCCCAGAGATCCAAGGTCACAGGGTACATGTAACTTCCTACCTACTGGAAAAGGAACTTCAACCTACACTGTATCTGAAGGTTTGCTAACGTCTCTGTTTCTCCGTTTAAACACATTTCAGACGGCAGAGATTCTTGTAGAACGTTTTAATCCACACTTTCATTCCTCCCGCTGTGTGTTTTTTACACGTGTGATTAGTTGCAGTTCAGATCTTTGTATGAAGGACAAAGGTGCGCGTAACTCACTGCATATGCTGAGTGCGCCTCTCATTCTACTTTTACGGGATACTAAGGCAATTTGAATCACTTCTTTTATTTAACACATCTGCTTAAGTCAGGAGGGGCTGGTAGAGAGGCTATATGTTGTTACAGAATGTTTTGTTGTGATGGAAACTCTTGCGCAGGCGGGGCTCAAACCCGCATCTTCTGCTTTCCGGACAGCGATGTTCGCCTCACACCACCAGCGCTGGTTGACCGTACGTAACATCCGCGATATCTTCGAGGTCTGTCAGCACCCACCATACGGGGATGGGCCGGCCGCTGATATCAGCATGGAACCGGTTAAGCTGAAGACCTTACTATTAGCAATGCTACGTACGGTCAAACAGCGCCGGTGGTGTAAGGCGAACATCGCTGCCCGTAAAGTAGAAGATGCAGGTTCGAGTCCCGTCTGGCGCAAGAGTTTTGATAGCAACAAACATGTAACAACATTTCTTTTCTTCCTATTTGGGCTACACGCATCCCCTGAAATCTTGTAAATAAATGAATAAAATAATTAATAGTGCTCCAAGGCACCCATGGAAAAGAGAACGGCTTTTCTGGCCCTGCGCAAGTCTGACACCTGCAAGTCCAGAGAAATCGGTAGGCTAATTCCATGATGTTGAACTCGACATCGCATTGAAGCCCTGGAATCCACATTGAAACAGTGCCTCTTCCAATGTTTTCTTGACATCGGTCTCAATCGTCTCAAATAGATTCACTACCGGTTTTCGGAACAATATTGGCCGCCTTTTCTGAACTCATCCAACGTAGTTTATTCGGGGGAAACTGGAACTGAAAGGAAGGCCAACTAGAGGCCATTTGCAGTCGATGCAAAAAATCGCTGCAGCAAGCAGATAAGAGCCTGTCATGTTTTTTTTTCGATTTCTATGAAGAGATATGAAAAGAAGTCTATAGTCATAACGTGCTAAGCCGAGTTATTCGAGAATCAATGCGCTTTTAGTATTCAGTAGAATTTTCACCATCATTCAGTGCGAATTTCGCGACACTCGCTGGCCTCCACCGTGTCAGCTCGTACGATCGGAGCTTTTCACCTGCAGCTGCAGCCGTGCAGCCGTTGCACGGAAGCCTATCGTCCCAAAAATCGACGGGTGGCCAGTCTCTCTCCAATCCGGATTCGCCGCGTCGTTCCGTGGCCGTTGTCTTCTATTCTCCTTCTATGTCTAAGGATGCCTTGAGACTGGAAAAAAAGCGCCAAATGTTCACGGAAAAAGCTGGTTTCCCTATTGGGCGCCTACTCTTTCCTGTCTCCAGCAACTATGTTTTCTGTCCGATCTCCTTTTTTGTCCTCTTACTGAATATCAAGCACTTCAAGCGACTGCTGGGAGAATTTTTCAACGTCTTCCTTCCAGATGCCTGGAGCAGTTAGTTATGCACCAAAGATACTTACTTCATGATACCTTGTAGATCTAGAAAAGACGCAGCACCTTCTTTTATTATATTTATGCATTTATTTATATAATAAAGGCGCGTAGAGCGCAGTCGGAGGAAGCGCCGGCTGTCACCTGCACCCGATACCAGGTTTGTGGTGCGGATTTCCCGCCCAGGCCAATCAAGCTTTCCAACCCTCCGGGGTCGGTGGATTGGACCAGACTTGTTTGGGGAGGATAAAGCGCGACTTGTTCATCGACTGGCCACCGCAAGTCATTGTATGGCCAAATACTGATTCAACTCGCCTCCACGACATCCCGTAGAAGTAGAATGCGGTGGCGCATCCCAAAAGGGATTAAATAACGCTGTCCTCTGTCCTTTATATAATACAGCAAAGTGCAAGTGAAAACACAAAATTATAAATGTTGCAGAAGCCATGTTCGACTCTCCTTTAACCTCGGCATGGTAGAATCTGTCTGTAGAGTTGCTAAGCTCTTCACGAGGTTGGTAAACGGCTTTATTGGTGGCTAACCTTTCGGCTGGATCGCCTTCTTCAGAGCCTGAAGGGGTCAAGTCAATTAGGAATTACCCCACCTCCTCTGGTCTTTCAGTAGACTCTGGTGAGGTACGGTACTTGCTCTCCTTTGTTCACAAAGGAGAGCAAGTACCGTACCTCACCAGAGTCCACTGAAGGACCAGAGGAAGCCGCACAGGGTAGAGCAGGGGTACGGGATAGCACCTACCCCATGTTAGAATGCGAGAGTGAGGTAGGGCTTGAGCTCGAGCGTTATATACAGACATTCCCCCTTCCGATTGGCCTTGGGAGCCCTGGAATAGATCCAGAACGCCTCAAGGGCTTTGCGCGCCGACGTTTGAACCTCGTGTCCCAGAATCCTCACCTCAACTCCAAAATCCTCCCTCCATGAGAATTGACTCTGTGGTAGCCTAGGGCAGTGGATGCCTTAAGCTTCTCCTTGCCATCCAGATGCTCCTTTATCTTCACTTGCAGAGGACGGCCGGTTTCGCCGATGTAGTCTTCGCCACAAGCTTGACAGGAGATCAGGTAGACTACACCCGATACGGTGCAGTCACCTTCCTTTCCCCCTGGGCAAACCATACAATTGGGGGTCCCACAAGTGCGGTCATATAGTCGATTGCGGACCAACCTGGTCTTATGGTTGTCAGGTGGAAGATCAATGACCGCAATCAAATATAAATGTTGCCTTCTTCACAGTGGTTCGTTTGGGTCACACAAGTCACAGGTAAGTCTAGGCGCGTGGAAGCGCAATCGGAAGAGACCTCGGTGTCGCATGTAACCGATTCCACGTTCTTGGTTCAAATTTCTCGGCCAGGCCAAACCTTCCATCCTTCGAGTATCGGTGAGTCGGTTCTAGGGTTGTCTGGAAGGAGCAAAGCGCTGACTCGTTCTGGCCACAGCATGCCATTCTTTTGGCCAAATACGCATTCGCATTTCATTGCAAATGCCTTCACGACGTCCCATAGAAATAGAACGCGTGGCGCATCCTAAGTGGAATTCAATAGCGATGTCGTTTATACTTATAAAAATAGAAATAGAAATAATAACATAAGTTAGAAATAGAATATTTAAAAACTTTTAAAAAACTTGAAACTGAGCATCTTTCAAAGAGTAAGCGTTCTGCACATTAAAGCAGACCCTCCCAAAGAATTTCTGAACAAATTTTTGTCTTAGTAAATTTTTTATTTCTTTACGTGAAACTCATATTAACTTTATAGATATAAAATTTGTGGCGCATCATAGAAGAGATTCAGTAGCGACGTCGTTTATACTTTATCCTTTCACCATTTTCAAATTAGACTGGACAGTTTTTTATAAAACAAACTGAATACTTCTCAAATGAAATTGGACATTTTTCAAAACTAGCTGCACTCTTCTGAAGCAAACTGAGCGTCTTTCAAAGAACAAGCGTTCTGCAGAATAAAGCAGACCCTCTCGAAGAAGATCAAAATAAATTGTTGTCGTAGGAAAATTTTCTATTTCTTCCCTTGAAACTTTATATTTCATCTGCCCCAAAAAATGGAGCACAGTTCTTGAAACTGTTTAGAACTTTATTTTCTATTTAAAATAATAGAATAAAGCTTATTTTAAAGTATGAAGAGGTATCAGTTTTTGAGTATTATGTTGTCCCATAAGTCCCCGCCGTTTTTTTCAGCGATTCACTGCAGATTTCGCCGGCAGTCTCTTGCATAGCGCTGCATAGCTTTCGAAAGAGAATGATTTGTTCTATCAGAGCATGTATTGCATTTCCTTTTTCATCATGAAATTTGTCAATTTTTAGGTCGTTGAAGTGAAAAAGTGAAAAAGTAGCCATTTGCGCACTTGTTCTCTCCGCGTGGGTTTGGAATCTTTTGCGCAGTTTTTTATAGCATTTGGAAGACAATGTTATGTGCTACAAGAATGTGTGTTGGTCCTATTTCCTCACTTGTCCTTTATTGATTTTTAGGCCATCAAATCGGGAATTCCGACTTTTCCGTCCGAATTTTTACCAAAACTCCGGTTCTGTGGTTGGACTTTTCTGCTTGGTGTTATATGTTGTTTGGAAGAGGATGTCTTGCTCAGTAAGAATTTGTGTCGCATTTATTGGCTCCAGCTGAACTCTGTCGAATATCAACAACTGAAGAAGGAGAAGGAGTTGTTGGTGAAGACGATTTCTCTCTTTTTGGCATTTTGTTGATGTTCAATAGAAATCAATAACGCGACACAAATTCTTCTAGAACAAGACATTCTCTTTCGAATGACACATAACACCAGCCCAAAAAGTCCAACCACAGAGCAGGAGCTGTCGGCAAAAACAACCATCCTCCTTCGGACGTCTCAATTTGATGGCCTAAACATCAATAAAGGACAAGTGAGAAAATAGGATCAAGACATATTCTTATAGTACGGAACATTGTCTTCTAGGTGCTGTAAAAAACTGCGCAAAAGATTACAAACCTAAGCGGAGAGAACAAGTGCGCGAATGGCCACCTTTTCAGTTTTTCACTTTTCACTTCAACGACCTAAAAATTGACAAAATTCATGATGAAAAAAGAAACGCAATACATGTTCTGATAGAGCAATTCATTCTCTTTCGAAAGCTATGCAGCGCTATGCAAGAGACCGCCGGCGAAATCTGCAGTGAATCGTTGAAAAAAAACGGCGGGGACTTATGGGACAACCTAATATATCAGGAGAAGAGGTCGCACCAAGCACTCGTGTAGCACGTAGCAGTTTTTATGTGACTGATGGCTAAAATGTTGTTTTAGCGGAGTTGCACACTAGTCTACGGTAGAAGAAAATCCATTACATTATAGAAGACACACAAATCGTTATTTCGTAACTTCAAGTGGACAGCATGTGCAATATCAGTCAGATGCTCCCAAAAAAACTTCGCCAAACTCGTTACGAAATGGCCCAACCATATCTATTTAGCTCAACAGAGATTCGAACACGGCCACTTGAAAATTATTGCATTCATGCGCATTAAAATAAGCATTAATTATTATTAGGTTGTAAAATAAGACAAAAACACTGAGCTCACATTTATGAAGCAGGTGAATTATAAATGTTCCAAGAAAGTGATAGTAAATTTCCTCAAGACGACATTTTATTTTTTATCTTTTTGGAGAGTGCATGATTTAGTCTGAAAGACGCTCATTTTGGTTTTAGGAGTATCCAGATTGCTTTGAAAAGGTGCCAGTTTGACTTGAAAATAGTTAATAGATGGAGTGATGGTTTTCCGCCCAATCAGCAAAAAGCATCTCTTTTCAATCGCAGGTACATTTTCTACATTTTTGCTCAACAGCTGGCTGGAAAAGCTGCGACTGGCTTCTATTCAGCTCTCGAAATGCAGTACATATCCAATGTGGAACAACTAGAAGTACAACGAACTACTATCGTCGACCGATGAATGGAGCTCAATGTAATGCCTTGGGGATCCACTCACTATTTAAAGTGTGACCGAAACGGCGATTTTTTGATTCGAACGCTTTTGCAGCGGTCATCTTTTCGGCAGTGAGGTGGCGGCTACAACCTTCTGGAGGTTATCAGACGCTGCTCTGTTTGCTCTGCACTTTGGGACCGAGTGAATTCCCGCCAAAATGTGGGGCTGATATGGAATGGCGGGAGGCCCTGCTGTTTGTCCTTTCTACTAGGTTGGCCCACACGGAATGTCGCATACATTGTGGCGTTCTTTTCACAGTTATTCGCATCGGTTGTGAGCTCACTTAGGGTTAGTTTTTCGCGGCGTTTCATCTTCCACATTTCATACTTTTCCTACATCATTCCCTCGTCGGTTTCTAAAATGATAGCCTTCAGTCCAGAATGCACCAGAAAATGATTGTACGGGCGTGCCTGCTCTACGACTTCAAATTCAAGAAATCCGCTGCGGAATCGCATTGTTCGTTGGTAACGGCATTTGGCGAAGGTGTCGTTCTCTAAAGGCAGTGCGAGCGGTGGTTTCAACGTTTTGCCGCCGGCGACGAAAGTTTTGAAGACGAAAAGCAGGGAAGCCTCATCCGCCGTACAGCCCTGACATTTCCCCATCCGACTACCACATATTACGCTCGATGCAGAACGCCTTAGGTAGCAAAATGTTCTCTGACTACGACAAATTCCGGATTCGGGTGAACAACTTCCTGGATTCCTGACCAGCTCATTTCTATAAAGGCGGGATTCAATCTCTGCGTGTACGTTGGGGGAAGGTTGTTGATAATTGTTGAGAATATATTACCGATTTAAGTTTGGTTTTAATCGCTTTAAATGAATTCAACTTTTCGGTCTGAAGTGAAACTTCGTGTGGGATGCCCTAATACTACACAGGGAGCTGCTCGGGCTACAGGTGCTGCCGAATGGCCGTCTAAAGCCCCTGCTCGATAAAACCCAGCAGCAAAAAGCCTGGCCGGAATCACGAACGACTTACTTGTGGCTAAGTGCAAAATTTACCCCACTCCCCACTTGCGCGCGATTCATGAACGCGCTGCGCGGAAAACCCGAGGTAAGTGTCGAGGTAAATGTTACCTCGTTAGCGCTTAGGGGAACATTACCCTTTTAGAGTATAGATCGACTGCCATTTTCTGACCCAGTGTATCCCTCGACGGACCAGCGGAGGAATGCATCGAGTCAGAAATTGGCAGTGGAGCAAAACCCTTGCTTTGGTCGTCATGAATCACTAACAGAGGTAAGTTCAAGGAAAGTGGCTGGTAAGTGGCCGTCGAGGTAAGTGGAGGTTGAATTTACCTCCGGCCCCTGGGGCTTCTGAAAGGGCTTCATTTGTAGCAATCTTTGTCCTTCAAGTTTCCAAAGTTCTCTTTGGAATCCTGATTTTTTTTTTTGAGAGAAGGAAATGAACCAGACCAATCAAACAAAAGTTGCGGCGAGCTTTTTGAGTGCATGGCTCTTTGTGATCTTTTAATGAGCTGCATGCTTGCTTCTTTACTGTGCTTCCAGAAAAATTTTAATTTATCATTTTTTCCTTAAAATAAGAATTTTGCAAAAGTGTTACACTTGTTGAAACAGGTAAACTGAAAAATTGCAATGATAGACTTTGAGCAAAAAATTATTCTAACCATCTTACTGAGTCTGTAGTTTAACCTGTCTGAGGATCATTTTGATTTGGAACAGTTCATTCTGCTTTCGAATGTCTTAGGCCACCTTAGAAGAGTGTCCAATTTGATTTGAGAAGTGTCCAGTTCGACGTGAAAACGGCACACACCGCAATAAATAAATAAATAAATAAATCACGCACTCCCAGTTGTGCTAGTTGCTCCCTTTTCCAGTATATAATGCCAGTAGGGCGCGTGTGGCGCAGTCGGAGGAGACGCCGGCTGTCACCTGCACCGGATACCAGGTTCCTGGTTCGGATTTCCCGCCCAGGTCAACCACGCATTCTATCCCTCCGGGGTCGGTGAATTGGTACCAGACCCGCCTGGGAAGGATAAAGCGCTGACCTGTTTGTCGGGTGGCCACCGCAAGTCATTGTATGGCCAAATACACATTCAAACCGCCTCCACGACATCCCGTAGAAGTAGAGTGCGTGGCGCATCCCAAAAGGGATTGAGTAACGTCGTCCTTTATCCTTGTCTTTAGTGCCAGTCACAGTTCATGTCGTGTTTTGCTCGTGCACGTATTAGGCACGACTGTTAGCTGCTCCTACTGTTGTTTGCTGGTGGAGGTGTTGGTCTCGTTTTCCGAAGATAAGCCTTTAATGCGCTACAGCTCCTCACGTTCCAAGCGTGCATTTGAACGTGTTCAAGGCGCTTATCAGTGCCGAACCTAGAGCGCCTTGCTTCCTTCGGACGGCGTCTTTACTACCGGTCAAAGCCGATGAGCGGTAGGCGTCGCACCTGCTGCGTCTGGAGGCATGTGAGTTCGGCGCCCTCTTAATTGCTACCATTGTTCTGCTTGTTTGAGCGAGACCGTCACAGTGCACTTCAAGTTGGAGTGGAGACGGCAGGCGTTTTGCATCGCCATCCAGCGATTCCCTGAAGCCTATCAAGAGACCAGCAGCAGACTCATAATGTGACAGATCTCGGATCTGTCCTAATCGGAGGGGGCAAGTACTAGTGAGGTGTCCCCTTCCGACTACGATAGATCCAGATCTCGGGCACCATGCGGGCTGGAGAGAACACTCCTTCATAGTTGCGGATTTCTTCACAATACAGCTAGAAGCAGGATAACACGGCGTGCTTTCCCTGGATTGGTCCTTCCTCGCTCTAGGATTCCTTTCGATTTTCCCCTTGACGACGAATTTATCTTGTTTTTTCATACTGGAGCTCACTATACTAGCACGATCCTACTTAGAAGACGGGCCTCTTCTAGAAGAGCCAATTGTTCTATCGTATCGCGGCTGCATGTTGAGAATTTCCATGCCTACAACATACTTCACCTCCACTCCCACCCCATACCCGTATTACGCCCGGAATTGTGAACTACTACTGTAAGTAAAATAGGCAAGAAAAGGCGGATCTATCCTAGTCCGGGGGGCCACATAACTAAAAAGTATTTTATGTAACAAATTCACTTGAGACTTACCGAGCGGCTCCTACAGAACAACATGGGAACTTAAACAAGAAAAGTCGCAAAGAAAAAAAACGAAAAAATTACATTTGTTGCGGTTGTAAGCAGGCAAAGTTGTGTGCCCTCCTTACCATGTTAGATCCTGGTTATAACATGTCAGCCGGCGGTAGGTACGCGGCATGCCTCCATTCCGTCGCTCTTTGCCCGCCGGTTCGGTTGTAAAACCGCGGCGATTTTTTATTTTTGTTTTCTTTCGTTTTTTGGTTTCTTTTAGGTTTCATCTTGTTCCCCAGGAGCAGCTCGGTAGGTCCCAATTTATTTTGTTACCTACTTTTTAATTAGCCCCCCCCGACTAGGATGGATCCGATAAGGCTTTACAACAGTACACCCTCTATCATGCATTGCGTCGATAGCTGAAAAAATGTCCCAATTGGGGTTGGTCGTCCTGAATCAGGACTGTATCAAAATTGCGCTGACGCCAAGGAGAGCATGGAACCATAGCATAGGGCTTAAACCTTGAAATCCCACCCCTTCAGTTCTTGAAACTGATGAGACTTTTGCCCAACGTCTTTCCGAACGACGGGCTTTCGTTAATACCGTGCTGCTTCGGCGCCCTGTCCCGCCTCCACTACCTTCCCCTAGCAACCCCGGGATGTTGCCCAACCCGTCTGGGCTGCTGGGCGCTATGTGTCTCTCCTCATCGGAGGAGGGCATATAGCGATTTGTATCTCCAGTCCCTCTCTTGAATTTGTTCGAGGCCTTCAGCTGATGTCCCAAGATACAAGGGCTTTCCTTTAAATTTAGGGGATAGGCTATTTATTTATTAATTCGTTTATTTATTTATTTATGGGCGCATGCTAACGTACGCGTGAACATATAAAACAGCCACAAACAGTAGAACATCCAGGGCACTGAACTAAAATAAAAAACAGCACTGATGAAGCTAATGAAGAAAGGCTTAAAAAGCTCTAACTAATCGGAAAGGAACAAAACAGCAACTCAACGAGGAGGAGGGACAATGGAACTGAAGTTCGTAGAAGAAAAAACCATCCAGAATTATTCTGCAGCGTTCAGGAAACCTGTTTTTTGAACGACTTTAGATTTTTTAGATTTGGAGAGACAGTCCGCCTTTGGCGATAATCCCTGGGCAGAAGAACCTTGACCTGACACCAGATTTAGCGAGCAAACTTCTAAGTTTTAAAGATCCTAAAGAGAGTGATTTGGCAGAGGACAACGTTCACAATTGAAATTTACGGTCGCCCCCTCCCGACTAGGATAGATCCTGTCGTTTTTATGAAAGAGAGAGAGTGCGGACTGCCTTTTGCAACTTGCATTGAAATCTCTTGGCAACATCAGGTGCACGTAGAATTTATTTATTTATTTATTTATTTATTTACACGTGTATGACAACACGCGACGAAATAAAGACCAGCAAGACAACACATTGGTAATAAACACAAAAATACAAGAAACGGCGAATTAGCGAGTCAATTAGAATACATGACGTTATCTAAAGGGAAATGGGTGCGTGTAGCGCAGCTGGAGGGGATACCGACTGTCGCCTTCATCCGATACCAGTTCCTGGTTCGGTCCCAAGCCCAGGCCAAACAGGCCTTCCATGGGTCGGTGATACCAGACTTGTCTGGGAAGGATAAAGCGCTGACTTGCTCATCGGCTGGTCACCGCAAGTCATTGTGTGGCCATATACGCATTCAAATCGTCTCCACAATATCCCGTAGAAGTAGAATCCGTGGCGCATCTCCAAAGGGATTGAGTACCGCCGTCCTTTATCCTTGTCCTTTATCTAAAAGGAATTAAACGACAGCGACTTTTGACCTGGGGTCGGATTCATCAACGACTTTTATAACTTTAACAGAGAATTCACAGTGGGAACTCAGATAACGCGGCTTAGCGCTCACCATATCCCTTGATAAGCCATGCTATCAGGGATTTCGGCTGTAATTTTCCTGTTAAACGGCTGTAATACGTTGATGGATCCGGCCCCTGATTGTTATTTGTGCGAAATTTGTCGATATTTTCTCATCCTTTCGTTGCATAGGTACGAGTAGATCGTTGATTTGTTAACTTTCCGCTCCTGACAATAGTTAAGCCCTGTTCGCACTTATTCTAAAAATCTCAGACAAGTGCGCATCGAAGGTACCTACGCAGAGAGCCCTCTGTCTTCTGGATCTTATGGTTAGCGACTCGGTGACAACGTGGTCATATCAGATCGGAATGCCGCCGTCTACAATCGAGATCGAGCGAACACCGGAACGCAATCCTGGCTCATCTCCAGTGGCGAAGCCGGTAGGTGGAAGACACCTTTCCAAACTAGGACAAACACGAATTCGATGGCGCAGCAGGGGTTGGTAGGGGGATGCATTTTCATGGCGTTGAAATTTCTTGCTTTAATCAAGAGCGTCGTGAGAAGTGAAACCATGCCGTGTTTGTTTCTTCGTGTTGTTTCTAATGGACCCATCCTCGTTCGTCTTCTTAGACAGAAGGGTGTAGGAATTCATTACAATAGGGTGTTCAGCACTTCTGGTAGCTGTCTGTATCTGAAGAGCCTATTCCAATCAAGTTGCTTTTCAGCGCTCCTGGCATACTCTGCTCTCACAACCGCGCTCGCTGAAGGTCTGCAAGCCGCACAGTCGAGTCTACCCGCATGGATTTCCGGTACTTCGGCCTCGCCAGGTGACCAGGAATTGCGTCTCGCCCGACAATAGTAAGCTGTCTTCATTTTCTGTCTTCTTTGATCTTATCGGGTTTCCCATAAGGGCGATCCTACAGGAGCTTCCTAAAGCTCCTGTGGAAGAGCGTGATAATTTAGGGTCGATAAACCTCAGAAACTGGCTACGTTCGAGTAGTGGGTGGAAATTACGATACCTTCGATGGTGAAATTGTAACCTGCCTAAAACTCCACAAGGAAGGAGCGTCAGAGTCCATATCTCGCCTTTTTCAAACTGACATGTTTTCCATCCTCCACAATCTTCATGCTGTTGTGATACATCCGGAATAGTTTCTATGTCTGACGGTTAGGAATTAGGTTGGAGACTAAATCCTCGCCGTTTTTTAATCATTTTATTCTGAATTTCGCTGAAAGTGCTTTGCGTAGTGTGACCATATACCATCCGAAAGGGAATGATTTGCTGTATCAGAAATTATGTTTAGTCTCTTTCCTGCTTCGACTTTTGCGCATTTTTAGGTCGATAAAGAGAAAGGTCAAAAAAGAATAATGACATTCGACAGCTCCTTTTCTCTGCTTGCGTTTGAGATTTTTGCACAACGTCACTATTATTTTATAAACTATATTATACTATTATTAAAGGCTATTACTACTACTATTAAAGGCGGCGATTTATTCCACAAGAATGTTGGGCTTTTTCGCTCATTTTGATTTTCGTTAATTTTAAGGGAAATATTATTTTTATCAACAGCTCCTACCCTTTGGTTGCTTTTTTGGACAGTGTTTTATGTCTTAAAAAGATGTTTTGCACTATTATAACGTATATCTCGCTTTTTTCATTTCTTTCTCATTTTTGTCAATTTTTAGCAGAGTGTTTAAAAAGAGAAAAATGATTTTTCCTTTTTTTCCTTTTTTTTCGCACAGCTTGAAATTGAATTCTATGATATTTATTTTTATAGTTTTCTATTAGGATATTTATCTTTTTCTAGGGTTTTTATTTTTTTATTTGAGAGAGAATTCTGCGATATATCCTAGTCGGGGGGGGGGCAACCGTAAAGTGTCAATTGCGGACGTCATTTCATGCCACATAGACGATATCGCCCAAATTTGAATGAAAGGCATCGAACCATGGTACAGCACATCCGATTAGGATGTATTCAGAGGCTGTTTCGTTCTATCAGAATATATGTTTGGTCCCTTGGTCATTCTGAATTTCGCTTATTTTTTGAGGACATCAGGTTCAGGTTTCAAAAATTAACCACATAATAGGAGATGTTGGCAGAAAATGTTTGTGCTCTGGGGCCGGATTCATCAAAGTTACTGCAGTAATTTTAATGGAGAATTGTAAGCGAAAGCTCAGATAGCGTGGCTTATCGCTCACCATATCGCTTGATAAGCCGCGTTATCTGAGCTATTTGCTTACAATTCTCCGTTGAAGTTACTGCAGTAACTTTGATGAATCCGGCCCCTGGATGCTCCACTTTAATGCCCCGAGAATTAACGAAACTCAAAATGACCAAAAAACCCAATGCTCATTCTAGAGAGCAAACTATCGCCTTCTGATTATTGACGAATACAACTTTGTGTAAAAAAGCTCGAAAAACGTAAGCAAAGGGAATAGACTGTCAGCGAAGATCATTTTCCTTTTTTACTTCCCACTTTAATGACCTAAAAATGGCAAACGCGGAAATGGGAAAATAGTGGATCGTACTATCTGATAGTGCAAATCTTTCTCTTCCTAACGGTATACATATAACATTGTGCAAGAGAATTCAGTGGAATTTAGAACAAACTGTAAAAACAGAGAGGGGATGGTTCACAACCTAATAGAACGATATGGCTTGAAATCAAAATCGCACTAAGACCTTTATTTGTTGATTTGAATGGGAGAGTAGTAAGCAGCTCGGCTTTGACGTGGATGTTTTATAGTTGAAAAGACGTCCAAGCTGTATGTCTACGAGAAAGAGAGGAGCTACTTCGAGCAGTGTTTCAAAGAGCTACGAGTGCTTGGAAGAGGACTATTCGGAGAGGTGCGTTGGATGTCGACGGCTCTTCATATCAAACGTACCACTTCTCAGCGGGAATGCGTATTTTGCGCCACTTTTCTTCAGCTAATTCTTCGAAAATTTATCCTTTTCACAAAGGCACTCGGAGCGTGAAGAGAAGATGGCAGCGCCCACTGTCTCTTGCACATCGATTCTGGGTTCTTGGTTCCGATCTTCCACCCAGGCCAACCAAGCCGCCCATCATTCCGCCGTCGAGTAATTGCTGCGGATTTTCCTGGGAAGCATAACAGGCTGTGTTACATGTCCATCCGCTGTCCACCCTACTCTGTACTCCAAAAGCAAGTCTGGCACCTATTCACCTCCTAAATTAAATCAATTGAATCGATGTATCGACTTCTGTAGACTTCATTGAAAAGTTCAATATCAGAAAGCCGAAAAATCGAATTACTATTTCCAAAAAGCTTGTTTGTCTTCTTCAGCGGAACAAATTGTAGTATTTTACAGTTTGTTGATTACAACGCTTTAGTAAGTTAGGAAGGATCTCAACCACATCGACGATTATTGATCGCAACAAAGGGAGGGATTAGATGATGAATTCCGCGGCAGACAGTTATTTTGGAAGGCGCCATGCATTTTACCACTGTGTGAAATCGTGGAGCGATTTTTAAAGAGCGTTTAACTTATGCAGCGCTTCATGGGGAAATTGAAAAAAGAAACCTGCTTCTTTCCGAGACCAGATCTGCTGGTAATTCGCAAACCCTGCTTACAAGTCGTGCTTCCGTCGGCAGTGCGAGATTCGCTTCTAAACTTGATCCGGGAGAGGAATCTATTTATTTATTTATTGGCGTGAATCACCTCAGAATTACACGCAAAAAATGGAACACAGCAGATCAAATGCTAAAATTCAAAACATACAACTGGGAGCCAAACATCTATATGAGCCCACTACAATCTAACGGGAATTACATTGTACACTTTCGTATAATGCTCCAAAAACCGTTTCTGGTGGACGTCGAAATATAGTGGGCGACTGTCCATCGAGTTATAGGGAGTAGTTGTTATACTGATTAACGCTCATTCTTTATTCAGGCGCTGGAAGTGGAGTGCCTCGAGACCGGTAACCGCTACGCTGTTAAGCGAGCGCTGCACACTTTCGAGTCGGCCGGCAATCGTCAGCTGAAACTTCGCGAAGCGACGAACCATGAGGCGATTCCTCCGCACGTGAACATCGTTCGATTCGAAAAGGCCTGGGAGGAGAGGTGGGCGAGTACCCATTGTCATCTGACTCTTTCCTAGTTCAGCTCCAGTAACTCAGAAAAGTGTCCACTTTGAAGTGAAAAGGACATGTATAGGATCTTCCATTATCCTCGTTTTCCCTCATGATGCTTCCGCCTTCTCCTACCATGTTGCCAGAAGTGGCTCCACAGGCAGAGACGATTCCCGTGACGTATGTAGTAGTGCTCCTGCCCACCCCATGGTCACCCGAGGTCATCTAGATGGAACCTAACCCACGGGAAAGGAGTCCTAGTGGCTAGCCTTGTCCTGGATCCGTGTTTCCTGCCTGTTGTCTTATTGAAGGAACACTCCAGTTGTTCGGACTGCCCTCTCCTTCGCTCCTCCCACCCGACTCCGCGCTTTCCGAGACCTCCGCGGAGAGAGAACCCCCTAAGCTCAAACACGATAAGGCATTTGTATACAGGGTGGCCCATAAGTCCTGCAACAAAATTAGGAGACCTTATTGGCTGTCTTTTTCCATTTGCAAAAAAACCGCATACCAACAGTTATGTAGCATATACTTAGTGCTATACTTCTGGAAAGTATCATAGTTGTAGCTGCTCTTATTACAAAGTAATGCGCTCTCACGTAAAACTACCGAAAATTCTTCTTTGGCCCGTGGTGTGGCGCTTCCGTTCCGATGTGATTAAATTCCGGATGATTGGTTGTTGAACATGCAGTATGATGGTATTGTGTAGGGCAGTGCAAAGGCTTCTCAAAAGTGAACATTGGACAAACGGATCTGAACTACAGTAGAAGAACGCTATTAATTTTCTGATCATACAGGATGCAGCAACCAGCTGGAACAAATTCAATATTCAACCGTGTGCGTAATCTATTACTAAGCAATATGTTGTTTCTAGAAAACTACAAGGAAAGCTCTACAAGTCCACAAGTGAGATGAACACTCAGCTATGAGGAGAAGAGAGTAGAAGGAAAAATTTGTAAGTGCAATTGGAGGGCGTCGTTCGAAATGGGTATTCAGCCTCTCCCTCATTTGATGAAAAATTTCTCAAATTTGAGCGATCCCAGAAAGGTCAAAATAATACTGCGTTTAATGCTACCTTTGCGGGAACCTGACGATATAAAAACAACGGCCACGCATGGCAAGTTGTTGTCATACACGATTTTCCAAGATGTCTCCCCGCACTCCACAGGTTTTTGTGTAAAAATAGTGAAAATCAATAAAAATGTTCGTTTGATAGGAACAAAAACTTAACACCATATATTAGAGACTCAATCGCGCTCTTTAAAGGCAAAATGCACATTCTGGTAAAGCGATTCCTGTAACAGCAAAAGAAAAGGACGTGGTAGCGGTTCTCAGTCCATCTGCAAAATATTGCACCTGCGAAAGACTAGCTGTGAAATTCCTAAATCTTTAGATTTTCAATCTTTGTTTATTAACCATCTTAAAGAAAATGTCTTGCTCTATAAAGCCTGTGAAAACTATTGTTCAATATATTCTTTGAAACGAATAAGAAGTAAAACTCCGTAAGTGGGGCTGCGACGTGAGCTGCAAAGCAACCCACACGATCTGAAGGCTCTTATCAATCCAGGAGTGGTCCCTTATGAATAATACCGCTCCACCATAATCTACAAACTATGGGCAAACATGGTTTAAAAGTGTACCAAATTTAGTGCATTCTTAGCCTTTTTATACGCCTATGTTTTTGTTGCAGGACTTATGGGCCACCCTGTACAAATCAGCACGTATACAACGGACAACATAGTCCTACCTACGCGGGGCCGGCCTGTCGTCCGCGGTGTGACCGCGGAGCATACTAGGGAATCATCCAATCCTACGGTTTGACACACAGCAACTCCATGAGCTTTATTAAGATACGTAGTCAGCAGCAAAAACCATTCACAGGACGGAAATGGAGAACAGAACTAGCAACGCTCCTCGGTCGCAATGAATGGAATTCTCTGAAACCGTGGGGGGAGCGCTCACTAGACCCCACGGCCCTCCCCTGGAGCTGTTACCCCGTACTGAGCAGTGTCAGCGTAGTGCATAACCGGAGCCCCACTGGCTATCCGAAGGTGCGGCTAACTTCGTCACCGGATCGCAAGGTCGATCGATGTCGAGTCGTAGTCTCGGAATGGAGCTGCTTGTAGTCGGCTGCGACTGCTAACGTCAGCCGGTTTCTATGCTTCAGGCAGGTCGAAACGCCTCATCGGCAGGTCACTGTGGGAAGCAGTGCATCCGGGCCAACCACAGGACAGAGGGGCGATCGTGTTCGCGACATGGCTCATTCTTCGCCTTCTTCTCGCAGCAACACATCCCAACAGCATCCTTGTCCCTCACAGAAGCCGAGCTGCCTAATTGAACAGTTTTGGCGGTTCGATAAGCAGAGACCCTTTCAGAGGGCGTTTATATATCCAAACGGAGCTGTGTGGTGCGAATCTCGCTGAATACAGGGACGAAGTGGGGATTCTGCCAGACGGTGAACTGTGGAAGGTTCTCCATGATATGGTGCAGGTAAGACCTTGGCATATTCGGCCCATACTCAAGAAACAAATTCACTGTTTCAGGCGCTTCACCATCTGCATTCGACTGGTGTACTACACCTCGATGTGAAGCCGTCGAACATCTTCATTTCCGACGATTCCATCTGCAAGCTCGGCGACTTTGGGCTGGCGTTTGATATGAATCAGGTGCATAGATTGTTGGCTGTCATTACGCCTACAAAGGGACCTTCAGTTGCCTTCTTCTGAGACCTTCATACGTCTGTCTAGTGGACCTAGGCAGGATTTCGTGGGCTTGTAGTAAAGAGGCGCAGAAAGGGAGTGGTTTAAGTACTTAATAGAGTTTTGCCGAGGCTTTCGATGACATTATTTATACCATTTCCACGTCACATTAGGCACTTTTCAAATCAGTTTGTACACTTTTCAATCCAATTTGAAGATTCTTCAAATAAAAATGGCGCCTTTCAACCCAACTGGACCCTCTTTTAACCAAGCTTGACGCTTTTGAAATTGAACTGAACATTTTCCAAATCAAACGTAGCTTTCTCCGATACGATTGGAGTGACTTTTTGTCTAACGATGGTTTAGAATAATTTTCTTCGAAAATTATAATTCACCTCCCTAATAGATGAAAATACTCTCCGAAATTTCATAAAATTCTTTTTTAAAGAAAATAGTGACTTAAAATTGCTTTTAATGCGTAGAATGGAAACAACCACTTATTTGAAGGAAGAGATCGCGCCACGCACCACGCACGCTGCTAGGTCGTTACTAGTTTTAGTTGGTTAGTAATGTGAGTGATGATTTGAAACAGCGAAATAAAGATATGTATATGCGCTTTTATAACTGTACTTGTTCTACAGTTACAAATCTGTCCACAAAAACAAAATTTTGGTTATCAGTCAAATAAAAACCGCAACGATCCAGTCGAGTGCATGGCGCGATCTCTCTTTTGATACGCTTGCTGCCTATCTATGCTTTAAAAGAAAATTTAGTTATTTTCTTTCAAAAAAATTTTCAAATGTGTCAACGTGTCACTGAATAGGCCAGGTTTTAAAAATTGAATTTTAAAAATTTTAAAAATTCGAAGAAAGTTGTGCTAATTTTAAGAAGCATAGCGCATCTTGAATCCTCAGTCTTGATCCTTTAGTATCACCGCTGCACCGTCTGAGACCAGTACAGCGTTTCAGAAGTCGGCTGTAACACCGCTATCCACGAATATCCACGAATCGTTTTTCAGACATCCCGTGACACAGCGGAGGAAGGCGACAAGTACTACATGGCGCCCGAAATTCTCAACGACTCGCCGACGACTGCAGCTGACGTCTACAGTCTGGGAGTCTCTATGTTGGAGGTGAGGAGTTATTTCAATTTTCGTCCTGGATATTTTTGCTAGGTTTTTGTATTGGCTTGAAATGTTTAAAATATTTTTTACAGCTGGCAACGGATATAGACCTGCGTGAACAGAGCCACAACATTCGGAATGGTGAACTAGCAGAGGAACTGTTCGAGAGTAAGTTAGCGTCTATCGAATTCTTCTGCTCGCCTGGGAATGTGCCGTGTATTCTAGTTGGACTTGATGTTGTGGCGGCGGTTCTAGTGCCTAAATCCTCTCTTGTCAAAAGGTTTGGCGAGGCTACTCAGACTCGAACCCAGAGCTTAATGCTGCTGCGCAAGAGCCTACTTAGTACCACTGCTCTTATGAAAACCCAAGCAAGCAGAGATTTTCTGGCATATAAGCGGTAGAGATCGCGCCACGCACTCGTCTGAATTCTTGCGTTTTGCATTCGATTAGCTGTGCTTAGCTTGAATAGTTGTCATAATTCTCCATCAAGTGACCGTATCGATTAATTGCTGCTTCTTTTAAAGTTTAAAACTTAAAGACACGCCATAGCTGACACAGAAATGCAGGGTATCTTAAAAAAATCCGGGTACTGTTCGAAAGAAGCTTATCAAGATGTTTGAGACTCATATGAAAGCACAGGATAGCAAAACGTTTGTGACGTGCGGATTGTGAATATCGCGCCACGCATCCGCCCAAAACCTTTGGATTAAGACTCGATTGATGGTTGACGAGCCGCATGAATGATTCGAATTTGCGGTAAACTGATGAGGCCATTGTTCCGCTATTTAAACTCTATAAGGAAAGCATTGAGTAGCGTCTTCCGCAACGAAAAAAGCACCAAAAGCACCAAACTTATTAGTAATAGCTAGTTAAATTTCGCAATCAGTAAGCTCACATGTCATTTTTCCTTCACATGATTGTCCAGCTCTATACGTTAAAAGAAGTACAGAACAGTTTAAAGTGGTAAATTAATAACAATATTGTTGCAGTCATTCAGCCCATGCGCAATCAATCAAGTTTGAAACGAAAGGTTTCAGAAGGGTGCATGGCGCAATCTTGGCTACTTGCACGTTGCAGAACAACACGTTGCTTCCGTTATCCTGAGCTTTCATATGAGCCTCAAACACTTTGAAAAGCTTCACTAACAGCAATGTTCGAATCTTTCAAACTTTCAAACAGTACCTGCATTTTTTCTGATTTCCCTTATTATTTTGTGGTGTGTTTTCAAGTTTAAACTTTGAAAGAAGCAAAAATGGATCGAAACAGCCACTTTATGGAGAAATTATGACAACTATTCAGGCGAAGCACAATCAATCGAGTGTAAAATGCGAGAAGTCACGCGAGTGCGTGGCGCAATCCCTACTGCTCATATTTCAGAAAATTTCTATTTTATTGCGCTTTCATTCGAATTTTTAACTTTTTCAGTGTCTTTACTGGCAGCAATGTTATCACCTTTCAAGCAGAGTATATATTATTGGGATCTATCCTAGTCGGGAGGGGCAACCGTAAAATGCAATGTGCGGATGTCATTCCAACCACATCCCCTGAATTCATCTAAATGTCCTCGCATAATGGAGCAGCAGCTGAAGCTCTTCTAGACACTCAATAGGCAGATTGGAAATATAGATCACAATATGCCCGCCCTTCTCCGATTAGGATAGATCCTTTTTTGAGACAACCGCAGACCCCTGGTTCTTCTGCTACATAGGGATTAACTGTCGTCGACTTTCTTCTCTATGCTTTGTCCTTAATGCCTTAATATCGTGCAGAAAAGCCAATATTTCAGGTGTTGGCCGGGATCTACGCAACATGATCGTGTCTCTGCTTCGCCCGGATCCTCAAGATCGACCGACGACGACTCAGCTGTTGAACGACGACAGACTTCTACAGAACGTTCAGAATAGAGTCACGTTCAGGAGGATTGATGCCAACAGGAAGGTCTGCCACCACAAATGATTTTCCCGAGTTTCTAGTCACATTCGAAATGCGCCAGAACAGGGCACTTTTGTACTTTCACGGCTCCAGAGGTCGAGGAGAGGTCGAAAAAAGGTCCAAACCTTGCCCGGGGAAGGATTATTTGCGGTGCTGATCACGAATCTGGCATCCGCTTTTGAAGATTCAATCGATTACGCTAGGCACGGGTGACTAATATTGTCAAGGCCATAATCATCGATTTTGCCCAAAGTTTGCCCAGGAAGCAATCCTTTTCATGCGCTAGTTGTAAGGACTTCACTTCGATATATACCATTTTCAGTTCAAATTCAACGTTTTTAAAAACGAATTCAATGTTTTTCAAAACGAGTTCAACGTCTTCTTTGCAAGCTGTACGTTTCAATGTTTACTTCTTCTCTAAAAAATTCCAACATTCAAAAAAGGCTATTCAACGAAAATTAGAAACAAAAAGCATGTTAAGCAAGTCAAGTACTTTAGTAGTATTACGATAAAAGTACAAAATGAGCAAAGTAAGCGATACAACCATACAGTACGATAAACAATACAGCAATACAACAATAACTATTCAAAATAGCACAATGAGCAGGTGAAAGTAATTCATGTACTGTTGAATCTTTGCCCAGCTGCAGCTGCTGTCATGTTTACCATCATGTGGAGGACGTAGTTTGCACAATCTTGCTGCGATACTGAATGAACACTCTCTTCAGTAACTTCGGTCAGCGTCCTCTCCGCGACAGTGTTACTTAGGAGGCGCCTCGCCGTAGCGTTCACTTTTGAAAAAAAAACGTTTTCAGCAGGATTAAGCATGTAAGAGTATGGCGACAAAAACTTTAATGTGTAGGATTGTCCCGTGAGTGTCCGCAGGTCGTACGCTTTGTGAATCATTGCGTTGTTCATGATCATCCACGCGCCATTCATCTCTTCGTCGTCGCGAATTCGGTTCAAAAGTTCTTCAATGAACTTACAAAATTTGGCACTGTTACAGCTGCCGTCACTGATAATTTTCCAGCGGAGGATTCCGGTATTGTTCATGGCAACAACTAGCGTAACCATGCGACCTTTTATTGTGGGAACAAGGACATGGGCTCGTGTTCCTTTCTTCGAGCGAGCCTGGGTACGTCGTAAATGAAGGTTGAAACCGCTTTCGTCAATGAATATGCATTTCTGCTTGTCTGGTGGTGCGTGCTGCACAACGTCGAGGGCGTAGGCTTGGCGACTCGCGATGGTTCTATCGCAGTTGACGCGGTCAAGGCCTCTTTATGGCCTCTTTATGTGTGATCTGGAATTTCCTTAGAGCGTTGAAGATCGTAGTAACTGACACGTCGAGGTTTTTTTCGTCCTTGAGATATCCTCGTATCTGCGCCAAGGTGTGCTGTGGATGCCGCTCGACGACCTCTTCGATGAGACGAAAGACTCCATCGGTAAGCTTTTTTGCGTTACTACCTGTAAATTGAAAATTGAGTACTGAAACAATGAGTGACTGAGTACAACAACGGATCCAGTCGCTCCAGTCGCTCTTGTTGCTTGAAGACCCAAACTTGGCAAATCGCGCAATGACAATAAAGAGTGGAGAGGTCGGCTTATATGATACCGGGGAGATTCCAGAAGAATGTTGAATTCGTTTTGAAAAACACTGAATATCAATCGATATGCAATTTACCTCCAGGAATCCATTCTGAAGCGTTCCTTACCCGCATCTTCCATAACCTACCGCACTCCAGCGTAATAACAAAAACAGATGTCACGTTCGTGATCAGCACTCCAGATAATAACCCCTATAGAAAAGTTTAGGTGAAATCGCTACCGTATCCTACCGTTTTCCAGCGTAATACGAAAAACTCGTGTTATTTTCGTGATCAGCACCCCAAATAACCCATCTGCATGGAATCGTCACAATTCGGGAACAGAGGGGTTGCCCCGTAGGCTAAGTTTGGGCGAACTCGGTGCTTATGACCTCGACAGCTTTAGTCACCGGTACCTACCGTAACCTGCCATAATCGGTCGAGATTTCAGACATGGGGGTTAGATTCGTGACCAGCACTCCAAACAACACCACTGGGCGAAATTTGGGCGAAAAAATTCGACCTCCCCTTGATCTCTGGAGTAGTAAAACTACAATAGAGCCCAGAACACTTCTAGGATCTAATCCAGTGTGAGGTGATACCGCTAGAAAAAAGAAACAAACGTGAACAATGTGACCACTATCGGGTACGAAATTGCAAAGAAAACTCCTCTGGCCGGACGGGAGAAGTTGGGCCGTGTCCCGGAGCCGCGATCTGCCCAGCTACGGCCCAAGATCTGCCCAGCTACGGACCAAGGATCTCGGTCATCCTTTTTGAGGGCAACACGTGCTGCCCAAGCTCGGCAGCACATCCTCCCTTCGAAATGAGCAGGATATGCTGCCTTGCTCGAAATGACCAAGTGCTGCGAGCTGGGCAGGTGGTTCCGCCCTCGCATTCTTGGGCCGTAGTTGGGCAGATCGCGGCCGCGGGACACGGTCCAACTTCTCCCGTCCGGCCAGAGTACTTTTTGCACGGCAGTTCACGGCTCTGTTCTTACGAACTAGATTGCCTTCAGTTTTGCCATCTTCGTCAAAGACCTACAGTGGAGTGCCTCCCCTCCCTCTTAGAATAAACTCTAGGTTGTGCGCTTTGAATTTATCAACGTGTGTTCATTTCTACCTACTTTTAAAATGCTATTCATGTCACGTTTTTAGATGAAGCACATACAGTCCGGCCCTCTCGACAAGGATTGGGACTTTGAGTACGAAGGTAGAATTTTCGATTTTCAAGCGCATATTTGGGTTAACAGTGGCGTGGAGGTGGCGAAGAATACAGAGCTATGAACGGCCTTCGCTGAATTGATAAGCCATAACCAAAATCGAGGAAATACCGACAGCTTCCAATTACGTCGACACTGTTCGAGCCTTATCCGAAGTCGTCCGAAGGAGTGTTCCACATCAGATGGAAAGTTTCAATGGGGAGGCCAGTATCCATGAACACAATGCGAGGGACAGATACCACCGAGTTCTACCCCGGAAACTTCTGATGGGTAATTTTCAGCCGCCAAGTCGAAACTTATAGGAAGGCATCGAATTTTCGAGTATTACCTGTATCACCGGTCATACCGCTGATAATCAAGTTGCTCGAGCGGGCGCCATAAGCGTCTCCACCATTCGTCCCCCCGCGTGCCAGAGTGCTCCAACGGCTCCCCCTAGCTTGAGGGACACGAAGAGCGCTACATTGTCTGTTCAGAGCCTTCGAGGAAGTCCGACCAACGCGTTCTTTGGTGGACGCCCTGCGACTGTATTCATGAACGCTCCCGGAAACACGACTTCCCACGGGAAGTGACCCTGTCGGGAGCTGAAAATGGTTATTCATGGATCGAATATGGGCATGAAAATCAACCGCGCTCTTCTCGCTTCAACTTCTTCTTGAATACTGCAACTGGTGTTCTTTTGACATCCTGCGGAATCCAGTTGGCGAGGTCTCCCGTCCAGCGCACTACCTGGTCCACCTAATTGTCGACGACTTGGCCTACTGCATAGCGTCTCTGATCTTCGGATGTCGACGAAGCTCAGAACTCCGGAGGTCTTATCTCACTTGCGTGAGTCATGTCACTCCGAGCATCGTCCTCTCGATTCCACGCCGCGCGACGCCGATCGCGTGTTCGTCCTGCTTTCGTTTGGCCCAGGTCTCTGAGGCGTACGTTAGGGCAGGAAGAACAGTGGAGTCGAATAGGTGGGCACGGAGTCGGACGTTCTTCGTCATCCTCACGACTTCTTCGACGCTCTTGAAAGCTCCCCAAGTCGCTCGTTTCCTCCTGCTCGGCTCTGGCGCTAGGTCGTTGGCCGTATTGACTTCGCGACCCAGGCACACGTAGCTGGAGCACTCGGAGATGTTCGTTCCGCTGAGCAAGAATGGCGCATCAGAAACTCGTCCGTTCTTCATGAACATCGTCTTCGTAAAGTTCAGCTGCAGTACAACGTTCCCCCACACGCGATCGAAGTCGGCCAGCCTGGCTGATGCTCGGTGTTATGAGCAAGATGCCGTCAGCGAAGCGAAGATGGTGCAGTTGCTGGCAGTCAATCTTCACTCCATCTCTTTCCATTCTAGTTCGCGCCTGACATTTTTGAGGCGATGAAGAGCATTGGTGATATGGCATCCCCTTGCCGAACCCCTCTCTTCGCGTTGATGACGGCGTCGCTGCAGACTTTTCTAGAATCAAGTAGAACTAGGGCAAGGGATTTGACGGACATTTGGAGTAGTTTGACAGGCTTCAGAATCAGAAGAACGAGGTAGAAGTTGTGTACGCATTTTCCCTTACATAGTGCCTTCAGACGAAATCCACCCGCCGTCTCTTCGATTCTCCAAGCCTCGCACGCTGTTGAGAGACATTCTTCGTGACGATATCTCCGACACTGTTGAAGGCGTCAGGTTAGTGTTTCACCTTGTAGCAAATTTGAAACCTGACCGTTTTTTCGAGCCCAAAACGAGAGATCCATTCGTGTACGAGTGGGCATCTTTTACGGACTGTGCTAAGTGCTCCGTAGAGGCACTATGAAAACTGTTTAGTTACCTACATCAGAACCTTGTTAGATTTCGACTTGTTCAGCAGGTGTCTATCGTGTGCCAGAATAGCTCAGTGGGTCTTCTTCGCTAGAAGGGCAAGGGTTTCTTTGAAATATTTTAATTCAGCTGCCACAATAAGGGAACACATTGTTTGAAATCTTATAGAAAGTCAACGAAAACTAATGGTTCAGGACGTATTCTTAAATGAAGGAAGGCAGATTTTTTTAGCGTATTAAAAGAAGGGGTCGCGCCGTGCAGTCGTCCAGCTCGTCGCGATTTTCACCTGATCGACAATGTAAATGATGTCTCTTTGATACCTTAAAGTAGAGTGTGTTTTTTGCAAATGTTTTTATTGCACCGTTGACAAGTGTGTAACTCCATGCAAACATAATTTCTGCTATTCGTCAAAGAAAAATCGCGGCGTGCTCGATGGGTGCGTGGCGCAATCTTTTTCAGAGCATTAAAAATACCGGCTTTCTATGCATTAAAATAATAAGCTACAAGCCATTATTTTTCTCGAGAGAAAATATAAAAAATTAAAATCTAATTAAATTTAAAAAATTTTACAAAATTTCGAATATTGTGTTCACTTATTGGGAAGAACGTTTTAAAAGCTTCAAAGAGAGCCATACTCTAGGTTTTATTCGGGGGCAAAAAATTGCTCTAATTTTTCAGAGTCTCTACTATAATCTGCAGGACTCTCGTTCTGATATGAAGATGTTCAGTTTGATCTGATATTTTTTATAAATTTCAAATTTCAAAAGTGCGATTCTGCCTAGAAAAATGCACAATGTGATTGGAAAAGTGTTCAGTTCGGTTTGAAAGATGTCCAATCCAAATTGATATGAAAATTGGGAAATTCTTTTCGAGCAAATCGTACATGTCATAAGTTTTTTTCATATTAAGAAGCTGAGATAAAATTTTGTGATTGAAAATTTACAGGGCATGTCTTCGTTTCGAGGATTCCAGCGATGAGGATTCTCCGGGATGTCCTTCAGAGAAGTGAGTTCAGCCGGTTTAGCTCACCTCTCGGAATATCGACCATGTCCACCTCTTCCAGAGCCTTCCGACGCCGCCTGTCTTTGAGGAGGCGAGACTTAGTTGGTCCCACTGCCAAGAAGCTTGACTTTTCCGATTCCTCCGACGTCTCCGTCGGGCCTACGCCTAAGCGAAAACGTTCGTTTTCAGTTCTGTTCGAGCAATTTTGGAGTGATTCTACCGCACGTGCCTGTATTTGTATTTTCAGGACCGCAGTAACCGTTCCCCTGGTACTAGAGGGCTCGTATTTCTTCTCACAGCTACTCGTTTCTACATCTAACCTATGATTCAATGCGGAGTATAAGAATCTGTTGATACAAAGTTACATGTTATATACATATGAATGTGATTGCAAAGTACTTGTACATAAGTCATAAAGCTTTTCGTGCGCTCCATTGTGCTTCAACATTCAAGTGTGTGCCGGATGGCTCGTAAATACTGCAGCAAAACCTAGTGACCTTGTTAAGGAGACTTGTCAACTCTATAGGACCCTGCAACAACTATAATGTAGTACATCCTTACTACAGTGCTTCATTTAATTAGCTCCATGGTTCCAGCTCCTCATATTAAAGAGTAGTGGGCTTTTACTTGAAATGACTGACTGTCTCCTACTGGCAACACACTCATCAACCGCCTACTGCCCTCTAAAGGCCCCCACAGAGTTCTGCGGCAACGCCGCTCGCCGCTATGGTTAAGGATAGGGCAGGGACGCCGCTGGCGGCGAGCTCTGCGTCTCTGCCCTACGGTTAAGCATAGGGCCGCGGCGCAGAAAATGAAAATACCGACAAACCCCGTGATATGACATTCATCAGCATCAGCGCCCGGATTCATGAACGCGGCAGGCGGTAAATCCTACTCCGACTTACCTCGACGGCCACCTACCGGCGGCTCCAGGACCTAAAGGCCCTCCCAGACTTCTGCGGCGTTGCCGCTGCCCTATCCTTCATCATAGGGCAGGGACGCAGAGCTCGCCGCCAGCGGCGTCCCTGCCCTAACCTTAACCGCAGCGGCGAGCGGCTTTGCCTCAGAAGTCTGTGTGGGCCTTAAGGCCCCGTTTATACTTCGTCGCGGCGCGACGCGACGCCACGCATAATGGCCATATTAATTGTGCGATGCGATCGATCAATTTGGCCTCATTGCGTGGCCATCGCGTCGCGCCGCGACGAAGTATAAACGAGGCCTAACTCCAACGCGACGTCGCGGCGCTGAAACGCGGAAGTGCGCTCGGTGACGCATGTAGCCGCGGAGCACGAAATTTTCTCAGTGTTTAAGCTCCCAGATCACATTTCTAGCAAGGAACTTAAGATCCCACAGAATGTCGTAGGCAACAGTCTGCAGTAGGACAATTGATCCGAGAATGGGTGATAGTGACCTTTTCCGTAGTATAACCATAATCACGGGTAAAAATTGAACGAAGAAGTTGTAGGTGGCAAATACTGACGCCAGAAACAATCCACATGACCAGGATTCCTGTACAAACTATCGCTGATCGTCCCATTGAAACCAGATTCATATACCATCTCCACGAAACTTTGAAATAAGGCAAAGACGTGCCGCATGTCCCTGTAAGAAGCGTTTCTAGCCGTCAGCGACAACTCGTCCAATTTCGTCGCGCACCGTGCGCGACGCCAGGGGTTCACGCGGCGTTGGAGTTATGTCTGCCCCCGCCTACCGGCCGCTTAGTGGGACTTACAAGGAAAAATGCGCAGAAAACGTCTAAAAATGGTATAGACGTCACAACCCCCAAATCTCAACCAATCATTGAAATGCAAAAAGGGCAGCAGCGCAGAGGAACCAAACGCCTGGCCTCCCTCGCACGAGTCAACCCTCTACCCACCTGCGTTCCCCGCCACTTGCTGCAGATGCTTCGCTGGCGTACAAGGCCCCCAAACGCGTGCTGCGCCGTATCCCATTGTGACCCTCTATTTCTTGGGTTTAGCGACTTGGCAAAAAATGAACATATTTTCAAACCAATTGAGGGGTGAGGATTCTCCCTATGTGAGTCGCTGCCCCCATCCAGGCATACGCTTCAGACTCTTCCCTTATTACTCTGTTTCTGATTCATGACCGCTAAACAGGTTTTCCCATATCGAGCATTGATTTTGCAGGTGAGTTGGCAACGAGCCAGGATCGTTGTGTTGGGTCAGAAATTAACAGGGGAGCAAAACCATTGCTTTGGCGGTAAATGCTCCCGGACGCGCTAGCGAGATTGCATTTACCTCGAGACTTACCGCTGATTTTCCCCGCCGCGCGTTGATAAATCGCGCGTAAGTGTGAATGACGGTAGATTTTACACTTACCGCCTGTCATATGACCGTTGTCACGATCAAGAACACTAGAGGCGGAATCTGATCAGTGAAGATAAGAGGCTGGGAACGGGGCTTTAAGCTTTTGCTGTCCGACGTCATCGTCGGACATTGTCCCACACGACAAAAAAGTGTCCGACGACATCGTCGGACAATGTCGTGAAAGGTTTAACAATTCACGATAAGAACGTTTTCGCGCCCGTTGCGCGCGACGGCCGGCTGCCTTTTTTGGCGCGCACATGTATTCTCTCATTTATGTGGACTCCCACGAAGAAACAACAAGCAACAGAGAGTTAGAAAACGCTACTGCCGACTTAAGAAAAGTCCAGAGGAACTGCACAGTTTGCTATAAAAAAGCATTCACGAGTTTCTTGCTATGTTGTTCTTGCCTACGCTCGGTCTGCGAGCTAAGCTGAACACGGACACTCGAGTGCATGCGACAGGCCCACGTTGTAGGCCGGCGTACGAACACCCCATGTCACACCACTTGGTTGATGGTGCTGAACGCTTCACGAGACAGTTATATGTACGACGTCAGCGGGAGCCATTCGCAAAGCCCGGCAAGTGTAAGAAGTATGCGAGGGTCCGTTGTGCGAGGACTGCATGGGGCTTCTCCTGAGAATTAGCAGAGGCACTGGAACGAAGAACGATTGACTGGCGTGCATTACAGGAGACGAGTAAGGGACAGACCGAGACTAGAAGAGCGTTCTGTGTGGGAGTCCAAGGGCCACCAACTATGTTGGAATAATCGTCTCCGAACGATTCCAAGACGCGATTGCAAGCGTAGAATGCTTCAGTGATCTCTTAAGGATCGCCGCAGAACAGCGGCGGTATCGTCTTTCTTCTTCTCTACAGAGTGGCTGTACTGAGCAAGCTTTGGAGCCTGATTGATGAGAAGACAGCAGAAGTGCCATCACAAGGCGTAATCTTTGTCGCAGGTGACCTTAACGGGCACGTTGGCGCTGCGAAAGACGTTTGCAGCTGTCATTGTGGACTCAGTGTTGATTTACGCTAATGGTTAATGTATCCTCGACTATGCGGAGTGACAGGACCTCACCATCGTGAACATTTGGTGAGCGTGCTTACGCTGATCGCTCTACATGTGCTTGTTCCCCGTGTCTCAATGAAATGAAATAAAAATTTGATTCCCACACTAGTCCCACCCACATTGTCTCATTTTACAACAGGAATTCCCGCAGATCAACTTTGTCCTTGTGCGGAATCGTGACCAAGGACTTGTCACGAACGTGAAGATCGTGCCATAGGAAACGGTCTCCACACAACACCGACAACTGACTTGCATTATGAGAGCCACACCACTGATGTTTAGCCCTTTCTCGACACGCGCGATTTTCAGGTGACTGCCGCGTGGGACAGCGCGCACTGATTACTTAATTATTTTATTTGTGTTATTTGTTAAATATGAAAAACAGTAACGAAGTTTCCCAAAGACCGATCTTGACAGTAGATATCACTGGACTCATTGATTAATATTGTACTATTAAATGCTAGATAAGCTTCCATGAACTATTTGTATGAAGGTGTCCGACGACATCGTTGGACGTTTTCCCACGCGGCAAAAAAGTGTCCGGCGACATCGTCGGACAATGTCGTGAAAAGGTTTACACATTCACGATGAGAGCTTTTCGCGCCCATTGCGCACGACGGCCGGCTGCTTTTTTGGCGCGCACACGTATTCACTCATTTGTGTGGACTCCCGCAAAGAAACAGAGAGTTAGAAAACGTTACTGCCGACTTAAGAAAAGTCCAGAGGAACTGCACAGTTCGGTATAAAAACTGAGCAGTAGCCTGTGAAGAGATATTGCCAAGAAGAAAGGAGAGTCCATACACGGTGCTCCTGTTGTGAAAACTATGTTTGTTCGAGGTGCAGTCCAACGATCCAACGATAGGAAGTGTTCCTGTTGAATGTCTCTTTATTGTAATAATCAGTCAGAGCCTAGGTTGTGCCATTTAAGTGTTCAATTCATGTTTCGTCTGAAGGTTGTGAATTAATTCTCGTCTAGAAGTATGTGCGCTTTCAGTAATGGAAAAGGTTCTTATCTTGTTAGTTACGAGAAAGCCGATCATTTTTCTGCCTACGCAAACCCAACATTGATTTGTCACTCTAATTTGCGAACTTGAGAAGAAAATTGAACAAGAACATCAAAGAAAGTTATTCCCATAAACTCCTCCGTCCGCTCATATGAGTAGACACCGTCGCGAATATGTTAACGTCGATTGGTGCGGTTCATCAACGATCAAGTGGTGGTGACTGGAAGAGCATGCGCAGTTGTGATTTCGCGCATTCGGTTGCCGACGGTCACGATCATCGTCAGCAAGACCTGGCAAGGTGCTACCGAAGCTATACTCGATGTTGCGCGTTCCTAATTTGGAGCCAATAAACTGGAACGGCGTAAGACCGAGAAGCGGACATGATTGTGGACCAACGAAGTTAGGGAAAAGGTTCGAGAGAAGAAGAGACTACCACGCACTCTTCGGCGATAAGACACCGACAACTGGACGCTAGGACCATCCTCTACGCGGACGATATCGCTCTAGTAGCCGACAGCCGGGAGGAGCTGGAGGAGAAGGTGAGGCTGTGGCAAGTAGCCCTCGCGGATAACGGCCTGCGGCTGAACGTGAAGAAGACCAAGTTTATCAGCTCTGAGCAGTGCACTAGACCGATCCTAGACTGCCAAGGGGAGGCGATCGAGAAGGTGGAAGAATTCCGCTACCTCGGAAGTGACCTATCCGAGGAAGGAAGTGTGGACCAGGCGGTCAGGGGACGGATAAACGCAGCCTGGCTCAAATGGAGGGAGTCCACAGGAATCCTCTGCGACCGTAGGTGCTCCAGGACACTCAAAGGAAAGCTCTATAGAACAGTGGTGAGGCCTGCCCTCCTCTACGGCAGTGAGTGCTGGGCCCTAGGTAAAGCGCAGGAGCGGCAATTGCACGCGGCGGAAATGAGGATGCTCAGGTGGGCTTGTGGATGGACCCGCCGGGACAGGGTGCGAAACGAGGATGTTAGGGCAGTGATGAAGACAGCTCCGATCCAGCTGAAGATGAGGGAGCAGCGCCTGAGGTGGTATGGACACGTCCTCAGAAGACCAGAGGATCACCCCATAAGGTTGGCCCTAGATTTCGAGGCACCCGGAAAGCGTCCGAGAGGAGCCCCAAGGAAAAGGTGGAAGGATGTCATCAAGAAAGATCTCGCTGAAGTCGGCGCCATGCCAGACGACGCCTTTGATAGGATGAGGTGGCGACGGATCATAAGAACAGCGGACCCTGCGACTGCGCGGGACTAAACGCTCGGGAGAAGAAGAAGAAGAGCGGGAAGCTTGAGTCGCGTGAAGGTTATCGACTCGCCAAGGTCGGTCATCGCCAGACCGAGGATGTTGAGAAGTTCTTTGGCATCAACGATGAGAATATTCATCTACCCATGGACCGCAAAATGGCTTTGAATCGGTGGCACAACTAATTTTAGGAAGTCTCAACAGTGGAGATTGCCATTCCATCTACACTTCCCGTACACGGCACCTTCAGAAAATCACCTTAGAGGAGACAGAAGCGACTCTAAAGAAGATGAAACCATGTAACGCGACGGTCCCAAATGATTTGGCGGGATTCGAAATCCTAGTACCCAACTAAGCTTTTATACTATTTTTACGTCAAACTGAACGCCATTCTAAACAAATCTGATGCCTCTGAAATCAAAGTGAACGTCTTCCAAATCAATATCTACTCCTTCCACACTACAGACTCTCCGTCACGGCTAGAATAATTTTTTGCCCAATGAAAATATGGCATATAACTCTCCTTTAAATTTTTAGGATCATCTGCCCGAATGAGTGTAGTTATATTTTTTGAAGTTTATTTTTGAAAAATAGTAAATTAAATTATATTTAAGACACAACAGAGGTGCAATCATTCAGTGCATTGAGAATCGCATGATCGCGGCATGCACTCAGAAAAGCTCTCGAGATTTTTATATGATTTTGTAAATGCTACTTAAATGAAGCATCAAAGTGGGATAGGTGTGTTTTCTGCAAATGTTTTGTTTTACCGTTAACAGGTGTGAAACTCTGCAGAATTGCAATGAATCGAAAAAAAATCGCGACGGCTTGGAAGAGGACATGGCGCAATCTCTTCTATTGACACGAAAAATAGCTAACTTTCTGCTCTTTAAAACAAGCTTTAAGTCATTATTTCTCCTAGAATGATGAGGATTTTATGAAATTTCAAGCAATCTGTTCACTTATAGTGTAGGTTAATTAGAACTTCATAAGATATTACCCCAAATTTTACTTAAACAAAAAATTACTCTAACGTTCGTGGAAAGTCTGCTTTAATGTGGAAGGAGCTCATTTCGAGGGGCGCGCGTAGCGCAGTCGGAAGAGGCGCTGTCGCGTGCACCCGATACCAGGTTCCTGGTTCGGATTTCCCGCCCAGGCCAACCAAGCCTTCCATCCCTCCGGGGTCGATGTATTGGTACCAGACTTGACTGGGAAGGATAAAGCGCTGACTTGTTCATCGGCTGGCCACCGCATGTCATTGTATGGCCAAATACGCATGCACGACGCCTCCACGACATTCCGTAGAAGTAGAATGCGCTGGCGCATCCCAGAAGTGATTGAGTAACGCCGTCCTTTATCCTTATCCTTATCCCAATACGCCGACTGTTCGATCGTTCAGTAATTTTCGACATCGAATTCTTTCGCCCATTCATCCGTTCGATAAAATTTCGCGAAAGCACAACTAAAGTCGTCGTCCACTCGCATTTCGCAGCGACGTGTTCGATGTATGCTTCGTTTCGGGAGCGCTAACACCTGAATATTTATTCAAAAAATTAATGTATCACTGTTGGTGTTCATTTGAAACGGTATCATCTGCAGATCGGATCACATATAGCCTGAAACACGGGTGGTCAGCAGCTGGACCGCTGGGCACATGTTTTAAGTCTCACCAGTCACCGTATCCTGGTGTGCGAGCCTCGGGAGACCACTTCCCGCTGCGGCGAGTGCGATACGCAGTAGGACAACAGGTATTCGGTGGCCGCCCGTGGGTCCACTCTTCTCGACGAGCTCCGATCCACCGACCTTGACGTGCTCAGAGATCGGGAGTAGCTCCTTTGCTCAACCGCCGACCTCCCGGACGTCTGCGGGGTTCTTCTTCTCAGTTTCCCGCTTGCCGGTGACTTTGGTGACTTCGTCGGCCTGCTCCCTGCTCTCACTGAATTCATAGGACTCCTGGGAGTTTTTGATTTGGGAGCGCTTCCAGCCGCTGTACTTCTGGATGATGTGGTCTTCAACGGTGGATTTTCGATGCGTCCTATTTTATATTTGCCGGTGATCAGATTCTTCAGATTGAGACGGGAATTCTTCCTTGTGGGTCTATTGTACTCAACCCAGCTGACTTCCGGCGTTTTGAAATTCTTTCCTTGAACTGAAATTTAGGAGTGAAAACTGGTGAAATGGTAAGCTCTCTAGCAAATTTGAAGGCTACATGTATCTGAATCATCGTCATCGTCTTTGTCCGTCGGTTGTGTCGCTTGTTCCATCACCGGCATCGCTTGGAGTTCTTTCTCCACCTCTGAAATCAGATGTGTTTCGCGCTTTGGTTTAGGAGCTACACTTAATCAACTTGTTTTTTTTTTGTAAAGCTGGTAAAAAAGAAACCAGAGGATTTCACAGGATTTCACAGGAAGTCACTTTGTTGCCTTTGCATAAGACGAATAGGCTAATCGCCCGTTTCATTATCACATTAGCGTCATTCTGTAGCCCTTAACTCACAACTAGCTATCTGAAGAAGGGCTTCTGGATAGCTCCAGATGTTCTGGTATATGTCGCGTAGGTGAGCAGCGTTGGTAGGTAGGAGCGCGCCAACCAATGATAACCAAACAGAGCACAGACCGAACATATGCCAGCTCGTCAGGTACCAACTGGGCATGCCCTCTCTGAATGGTATGCCCATTCGGTGCGGTCTGATTGGTTTCGGCGTTCCCACCTACTAATGCAGCCCACCTGTGCGACATATACCGATGTCCTTCACATCCAGATGATGGGTAGTTTTCAAAAAGGAGTTTGAAAATCGAGGAACTGAAGCAGTCTTCAGACCCACCTCATTACTTACTCACCTGTTCTTTTCATTTATTGGACACATATATTACATATGCATGTAAGGGACAACATAAACCAAGCCAAGGAACAACTTTTAGTGGCTCACTATAGAGCAAGCAGAACAGTTTTTATATCTATTAGGTTGTGTTGGGTTTTTCGAAAAAGAAATGGCGTTTTTATTCAAAAAGAAACTCTATTGTAAGAACCAAATAACAAAACCTCAACAGAAATTGTAATTTCCATTATTATCATTGACATCTCTCCAACCTTCTCGCAATAATTGGATGTCTTTTTTGAGCAGCTACCCTCTAGCTACGACTCGAAAAAGATGGATACCCAAATTCTCATTTCCTCACGGTTTCTGAATTTTTCTATGCCTGTGAATGCTGTGTCGACGGGAAAATTTGGTAGCCCGATGGTGTTGTGGTGTGAGGTCTGGACTGCATAGGTATATGGTGGGTGAGGCAGAAGTTTCCAGCCCAAATGCTCAACTTTTACTGCGTGTTTATCGCGGGAATTCTCATGGAGGACGTTCACGCCTGCTGTGTTCATTCCTTTTTGACGCAATGCTTGGTCACCGCGAACCTTTTCTTTGTGAAGGTCTGCCGTAACTGTCTGGTCTGGATCAACACCTCGAAGTGCAACAGACTCTAGTGTTCCACCAAACACTAGGTACAACTTTTTTTCTGTGCATCTCAGGCTTAATCAGTATCGCCCTCAGTATTTTTGGTTGATCATTGTTAATCTGAACATTTTTGTTGTGGCAAGACCCGGACGTTTGACCTGATGGCTGAGTCCGTGTTCGGCAAGATGGCCGCCGATGATCACTCAGGAAGTGGTCTCTCGCTAAGTAGCAATTAGGTCGAGAGTAGGCGAGGTGGGAAGCGGACTGCATAAAAGGCCGGCAGCAGGAGGCCTTGGCATGCTTAAGGTCGGGTCCACGATCCCTAGTTGTGGATATTATTCTCCTTATTTGTTTCCGCTTAATAAATCTTCTCTACTCTTCTCTCGGATCAAGTGGCTCTTAGAGCAGACGGGTCGCAGGATATACAACAATTTTGTTTCAAAAATTAACGAAACGAAACAAAACTAGGTCAAAAGACGCCTTTGAAAATGCTTTTTGAATAACTATAATTACATGAACTAAGAATTAATAATAGCAGAGAAATAATAAATCGAAGACAGGCCACATTATATTTTCGATAACCTAAATATTAATAAAAAGAGGAAATTCCAAAAAGGAAGGAAGGAGCATCATGCGCGGAAATTGGAGCCATTGAACAACGTGCGAGGAGTAAGATTTCTAACGTCGTAAGCCGTTTTTTAACCCGTTTTTAACGTTTCGAGCGTAGCCCTTCCTTTTCCTACAGTGGGTTGAGCAGGGAGAGAACCCTCTGAAAAAAGAACTGCGATCGAAGTCTACTTTTTGCCAACGGCCGCCTTAGTTTGCAATGTCCACCTCTTGCGGGGTGTTATCCGATTGAAAGAAATTGTGAAGAGTAACTGTGTTTGAGCCCATGATAATCTTGTAAGCCAATAGCAAATCATTTCTCACCTGTCTGCTTTGGAGAGTGGACATATTTAATAACTTATTTCTTTGCATGCCATGAAGTATGAAACGGTGATCATTACCACTGCATCACAAGACAAACTTTCTGGTAAAGTTGTTTTGAATATTTTCTAGACATTTTTCAACTGAGGGTAAAAAACTGAAGCGCCAGTTTCTACAATGGGTCGGATATACGTTTTGTAAGCCCTAGCGAACGGAATGAGCGTAGCGGAATCACGTGTTTTATGGGCCTTAAAGAGAGCCTGCCTGCATGACATCGCCTTGGTGAAAATATTTTGAGGTGAGGTAGAAAAGACAGCCTGTTGTTGTAGTAAAACAGCATATCACGGACCTGATCGAAAACTTCCAACTCGGCATCACCTATAGAATATATATGCCCGAGGAATTGTTTGGTCTAGAGAAAGAACCTTTGTTTTATGAGGTGCAAGGGATAACCCATCAGGAGACCTCTCTGCTAAGAAATTCCTCACCTTCTACCTCTTTTCATCTACTAACGTTTTGCTGGTCCTCTCTTTCCTATTGGTCGGAATAATGCCTCAACTAAGAGGCATCCACTGTTAGATTGGTTGGTCCAGAGCAAGGAATCGACCATACGATTTCAGCTGTAAGACTCGCCAGTGCATTATTCGTCCATTCGGTAAGGAGGGAGATGCATGGTCTCAGGCGTGATATACCTTATAAAGTGCACGGGTTGCAACGGCGAGTATATCGCCGAGATGGGTAGACCCTTTGGAGAGTTAAAGAACATTTGGGCATGCTTCGTAGGTGCGATATCTCCGGTCCGCTGAGTGAGCACAGGCTGCGAGGCCACGATGGCGCGGGGGTTGACGTGGAGGTGACGATATTCGCGTAGCGGTGATACAGGAGCTGGCTCCGTACGTTGACCTTTGCGGTCTCGAACCGGAGGACAGTCTGATAGAGGCTCGCTAGGATGGTGAACCGAACGTGACCTCATCTTCTCATGTGTCGCCTTAAAAGGGGTACTTTTCGCGCAACTGCACTGGACTGTTGTTACCTGCTCGTGCTTTTTCTCCCTCTCCTACCAACCTCTTATTCACCGTTGTGGTCTGAAATGGTTCTTGGACGAATGGTTTTTTAAACTCCATTTGGCTTTCTAGGCTCTGAAGAGGGCGATTACGCCGAAACGTTAGCCGGAATAAAGGATCTCAACACAGGGGCTTCTAGTACAAGTGAGGGAAATACAAAGGCTTAAGGATGCTCGTGATTACTTAGCTCTCCTTGTTTCCGTCACTTACTAGAAACTGTTAAGGGATGAGGGATACCCGTCCGTCATGCCAGACCACGGATCTCCAACCTCCTTCTCTCTCCCTCTTGCTCCATAATCCCAACAGTTCGGATCCCCCAGTGGTTTTCCATTAAAGAGTCTTGGGAATGGTTAGAAGTCCAAACTGTCGATCTATTCAAGGTGATGTCTGGACGTCGTCGTTCAACGAAAGAAGAATTCAAGGGAAAAGCTTGTTCCTGAATCATTGCGTGCCCTTCCACTTTACCTTGACTCATCGATTCAGCCTGCATGGCCATGGTTCGCAAGTAGAGAGTGTCATCATACTCCGTTACGTGCACTATTCTGAACACTCCTTTCTCTGTGAGAGCACTCGATGTGGAACACTGCCTGGAGCTAGCTGAAAACAATGAGCTCCTTGGTGTGCTGACATTCTGGGGCGAGGTTCATCAACGGTAACATTCTACAGTGGATTCACGATATAGCGGTATTACAGAGAAACTACAGCGAATTCTAATTTATCAAAAACGCTGTGAAAATAACGGAGTCTCGAATTTCACCGAGAGCTGAAGCTTGCTACGTCGTATCTTTTACAGGGAATTTCACAGAGACTTCATCACAAAGATTGCTGTTAAGTCGCGTTTTCAGGATTTTCGGCTGTAATTTCTCTGTTCAAGTCATTGATGGATGCGGCCCATGGACCCTATCCAAGCAGGACTTTTTGTTCAGCAAAATTTACTGAACTACTAGACGAAGTACACAGCTATACTCTTCATGCTAATCCAAGTCAAAGAACTAGAAGACAAGAAATAAGCAAGATTAGCTGAATATAACCAACGTTGTGAGGACGTTGTAAAAAGCTGGTCAAGATCGAGCACGTTTGTTACACCTTGGTACTCGTAGACCTTAAATATGAACCTTATATGAACTTATAAAGCAAAGCAAATGTTCTTTCCTAACCACACACACCAAACTTCTGCACAACGCAGTCAAAGTGATGTTGGTAAGGAACGAACAGGACCTTCCAGCGGAAGAACGAGAACTATTGATGCGTTAGGGGCTTTAGGCAGAAGGCACGCTCCCGCTCCAGGATGTGGAGGAAATCACCGAGGGACCGAAAACTTTAACCATTACCTCGTCGAAAATGATCTTCAAGAATCCTGCAAGGAGGACAAGTTGGGAAAGATCCTAAAGAGAACTGCAAGAAAGAAAAAATTATTCACGAGGGGATATCCTCACAAAAAAGGGCTGCGTGTATTCCTTCCAAGTTGATTAGTAAGGAGTTTTGCGCTTAGTGCCTCTAAGCTTTCTTGTGCGTAAGGGCGCTATCCGAGTTGGGTGGGTGCAGAGAATTTCAATGGTTCGCTGGGGCCAGATTCATCAAGGACTTACAGAGATTTAACAGAGAAATGACAGCCGAAATTCCTGATAACGTTAGTATCCACACCATAACATATCGCCTGCTGAAAGCTGCGTTAATTCGCGTTTGTTTTTTTTTGAGGAATTTCGGCTGCAGTTTCTCATTCCCCGTTAAATCTCTGTAAGTTTTTGACGAATCCAACCCCGGATATGATGGAGCGCGTTCTACAATACTGGTATATCTTCTAGTCTTGAATTCCATTACATTACACCAATGTTGCAACACGGCCCTTGTGCGTAAATTTGCGTGTAGCTAGTGCAATTGCGTTGTCTCTTTTTCCCTCACGCCCCCTGTCGAGTTGGTTACGAAATGAACCCAGATGAGTGGAAACGGGGCTTCAACATCACTTTTGCCCAGAATTTCGACTTGCTACAGGGTTTTAGTTTCGAACTGAACCAAGAGGAGTGGAAACGAATCATCATACGTCAGGGAAACCAGAGTTCGACTTGCTACGTAGGTTCTATGTAGTTTCGAACTGAACCTAGATGAGTGGAAAAGAAGCATCATACATCACTTGTCTCCAGAACTCGACTTCCTAAGTGGATTTTAATTTGGAACTGAACCTAAACAGATGAGTCGAAACGAAGAATCACACATCACTTGTCTCTAGAATTAGACTAGGAAAGGGACTCCAGGGTGTGCGCCATCCAAGCTGTTCGTGTGGAAATTGCTTTCGTCGCTCAGGGAGAGTCCGCGGCTGGGTTCTGCGCTCTTCGAGCGACGAAGCGCATACGGCGGGAAAAATGCTTTTAAAAACCCTCAAATTTGCTTACACATCAAAGCCCCTCAAATTTCAAGTAGCTAGTTGCAACGCAAGCAAGCCTCTACGCAGGAGAACCGAACCTCCCCCCCCCCCCTCTCGCAGAATCGACGCCACTTTCCACTGCACCACGATCCGCTTGCCAAGAGTGCCATCGCGGGCGCACAAGGCATTGATCGAATGTCAACGTGGACACCGACATGCGATCTCTAAGCTAGGAGAGCGCAGACAGCAAGATCACGGTGTAGAAAATCATTTCTATGCAACTGCATCAGCCGCACGCAAATTTACGCAAAAGGGTCATTTTGCAACATTGGTGCAATGTAATAGAATTCCTTTTCGAAAAGCCGTAGGTGGATGTAAAATGCAAAAACAAGATCAGTAACACATCAAATTCAAATTAAAGGTAAAAGAGAAAACAACCACTCACAGCCAGGCAGGAGAACCACCTCTTGGATTTAAAGGGCGTACTAGCCTTATCGAACGCGGGTTCTGCCACGCGAAACCGCGCAGCACGCGCCGAATGGGATTATCGCTGCTATGCTGCGATCTGCACTTTTTGGAGAACGGGGCTCGGCAAAAAGGGCAACGCAGACGCAGAAGCTCATGCCCCGCCCTCGGAAACAGTACCCGACCAGCTGACCGTCGCGAGTGGCGGCGATGGCTCCCTCTCCCCTGCGCCCGCACCCGTACCCTACCATTTTTATCTCTTTTTTATACGCTTATATTAGTTAATTGACGCAGACCACTCATACTTATGGAATCTCATTGAAAACACAGAATATCTGCCATTTCCTGTATTATCCTGTTGTGTTTGGCTTAATAGCTCCTGTAGTGAATGTGCCTTGTTGCTCGTTTTATTTTGTGACCTACCGGGCTGTATTTCTGGTTTAATTACCCAAGTTTGAGGATAAACTCTGTGGTAACAACTCTGTCGGTGTGTGGTTGGCTCGCGTACTCGATCGAAACTACCGCTGAACCCATTTCAAACGGTTTCCGATTTAGGGATTTTGGAACCGTTCCATTTTTGGGCACCACGACCCAAAATCGCTCACTTCGCGTGTCGTTGTGCGGCTCCACGTGGCAGGACCCGCGTTTGATAGGGTAGGTGAGCCCTTGCTCGATTAGTAACGCCTGAAGCCGTATACTCGTGTTCCCCCGTTGAGATATCAATATACCTTATCACGCCCCAATCCCCCATCGGGGAGACTCGGGGTGGACGAGCATACGGCCCCGTTGTTGAGCGTTTTCATTTTTCCCTTTTAATGTTTTCGGTCGTCTTTTTGCGTTTCAGGTCCATCTTGGATGCATTCTACCACGTCCTAGAAGGACCTAGCCAAATCTTCCCAGCCACACAACTGGGATAGCGCCAGCGTGAGGTAAGCTACATGGGTCTAACCCCTGTGTTATTTAAAAGCTCTCAATAGCTTATATTCCGACTTCTGTGTGCCCTAAAAGCTCTAAGAAGCTTACATAGGGGTCGACTGTCCAGTTTTAGCACATCGTCAGTGGAATCCATAGCCCACACCTCCAGTTGCAACCCCAAGTGAAGCGTCAGTGTCGAGATAAACCTACTGGCCAGCTCGAGGGTTGCCTCTATTGCGGTTATGTATTGCATGTGCGCAGTTTCTTCTGTACAGAACTACTTGCATCTTGTATCATTTTTTCATAAATAAAGCGTTGCTGTTATGTCGTCGTGTCATTAGAGGAGCCGATGAATGCACTCCCATTCCCTTATAGGCGTGGATTCCTTCAATGTGCAGCTCAAGGTAAGAAAACATGTTATGCATCGCTTGGCCGGGGCTACTGCAGTTCTAGGATTCCGTTGAATTATGTATTATGAAACAATAGTGAGAAAAATGATTAAAAAACATCGTCAGAACAGTGTACCCCTAACATGGACAGCACCAAAATTCGAAGGAACTTGACGAGCTGATTGAACACTGCTCATTCTACGACGGTCCCTACTATGATTCAGATGAATAAATGAAAGTACCGTCGAACGGCATGCTCCCTCTGGATCGTGCTTCTTCCTCAGGAGACTCAATTCTGTGACAGTGAAACTTCTCACATCATATATAACCTGCAAAAGACAGGCTTCCTTATTTGAGAGGTTCAAGATATTCTGAGAAATGAGCAGTTTCTTAGGCGAGTAATTCTGAATCCGTAGACGAGTCCAAAACATGAGAAGTGGGCACTTTGTAAGGGCAAAGATATTATCTAGTCGCCTCAGAATGCGCCGTACCCTCATGCCACTCTTAAGAAAGATTAGCATGATGCAATTATGTGTATGGCCTATGTTATACCATCGCTCAGGAGTGAGCGATAGTGTGGGCAACAGACACAATTCGTTGCATGACCGTATTAGACTTTGTGGAGAGAGAACACGCGTGTGCCGGTCCGCTAGCGATACTTCGCCAGCGGCATAATATAGCATCGCTTGTGCCTCCGTCGTAAGGCCCCGTTTATACTTCGTCGCGGTGCGACGCGGCGCCACGTATAGCGGCCATATTGATTGTGCGACGCGATCGATCAATTTGGTCTCATTGCGTGGCCATCGCGTCGTGCCGCGACGAAGTATAAACCGGGCCTAAGGCCTTTGTCATACCATCGCTCACTCCGAGCGACGCCTAATGATATGCTCCTATATCGATCGGGCGGCGCGATGGATTCGATATGGGTTATATCATTAGGTGTCGCTCGATGTGAGCGATGGTATGACAAAGGCCTTAGCGACGCCTGCTCATTGCTTAAAGCCTATAGCCTATGTTATACTCCGACACGTCACCGACAGTCCGTCACCGACGTCGCCGACGGAAGTATAACACCCCCTGCGGAGCTCTCGGCGACGCTGTGTTGTGCGGGTTGCTACTCACTGCGTGACTGCTGCGTCGTGGATCGTGTCGGCCTCCACCTGCGCGTTCGATTGGTGTCTTATATGCCCGCGTTGACAAACACTGCAAGCGGATCGTGGGGCGGTGGATAGAGGCGTGCTGCATGCGAGAGAGGTCCTTCGGTACGGAATTTTTGCACCACATCCTGGAGTCCCTTCCCTAACCTTGTTCTGCGCGCAGAACCCAGCTGCCGACTCCCACTGGGCGAAGAAAGCAGTTTCCACACGAGCAGCTTGGATCGCGCACACCCTGGAGTCCTCGAAGAGCGCAGAACCCCGCTGCGGACGGAAATGAGCTCCAATGACAAGGGCTCGGATGACGTAAGCAGGCCTCTGGCTCATTGCCACGGCAGCAAGTGGTTAGGTCTAATGGCTATCCGGACTGCGTAGCACCCGCTCAACACTGTCGCCGAAGTATAACATTGGCCTAACTCAGCATATCATCGGCCCGCATCACTAGCGATGATAGCACATCGCCCTCGCCAGCGCAATGAGCGGACGGGGGAGGCAGCCTATCAGTACTCAATGAGGTGCGATATGTCGTGGCGTTTCCCACGTTTCTACTCCGTACTGTTAAGGCTTCCGCACACTTCTGCGGCAATGCGACAGCGCTATCTATATTTATCAGTATCCATAAGTACAGGGCAGAGACGCAGGGCTAGCAGCTAGGGCCATACGCTCGTATTCCCCCGTTGGGGGAAAACCAATCAATTTCAACATACCATATCACGCCCCAATCCCCCATTGGGCTCGGGGTAGACGAGCATACGGCCCCTGATGTGCCGCCAACGCGACTGTGACAATAATTATTCAAGGCTTTATTGCCGCTGCAGCCGCTTTACCATGAAAACTGATAATGACATGATGATGATAATGAAAAAAAATGAAACCGTATTGGCAATGGAGTAGGTGACAAAGCTGAGGATGAGTGCCTCCTACGCGGCAGTTTTGCTGCCTGTCGTGTGCCGCGTTGCCACAAAAGTGTGCGGAGGCCTTTAGGCCCTTCTTCCCGCAACTTGTACGTAGCGTCAGTTCGTGTACAATGGAAAATTCCACGCCATCATATCCGCTGCTACGCTCAAAGCGGCCGTAGCCCATGAGTGTCTCCTCCCCCGTCCGCTCAATGCGCCTCTCGCCTTTTCCTTTTTCTTTCTTTTTTCCGCTATCGATGGCATCTCTCATCGTTCTGTCCGGTGCTTTACTCAGGGTAGTCAGGGTTACTCAGGGTCGATGGTATAACATAGGCCTATGCAGGATTGTTATAGTGTCGTGCTCGCCCTACAGAACACTTATGGGCGCTATGGTAGTTGGGGGGGGGGGGGGTCACCATGGCCTGCCGCGGCGAGTAGCTACATACAGCGAATGTGAATGCAGTCTTATCTCCGCTTTTCGATTACAGATCCGTGTTTTACGTGCTTCCGAATTTGGCAAGGGAGGGAACTCCAGGATTTAGGCAATTCTAGCACGGGTGCGCCACTCGAGCCACACCCTGGAGTCCCTTCCCCTGCCTAAATCTGTGCTCTCCTCCGCGTCAGTGCTATAGCATTGTTTGGTTGTTTTCTTTACTATCAGTGCGTTACCGTTTCTTTTTTCGTGTCTTTGACACTTTTTGCAAGGTGACCCCCCCCCAACTACCATAGCGCCCACTTATGTAAGGTCCAACTATTTAAAACGACGACACATACCGCTGTTAGCGACCCAGATCCTACTGATCGATTCGGTGGTTTCTTGCGATGAACGTTGCAGATTGCCAAGCACCTTCGGCCCGTTGCTGAACACTTGAGAGCACTGGCTCACATCCGAAACGACCAGGGAGCGGGAGCTCACCGGTAAGCGCACCACCCATTCACATTGACTGCCACAAAATGAGCAACACCCTTCCTCTCCTCATTCATGCTGCTCGCAGTGGTAGCCTGTGATACTGACTCCCGATAAACTGTAAAGTAAACCATCAGGGGCCGAATTCATCAACAATTAAACCCGTGGGGATGCGGGGTACAAGGGGTAGAGATAAGATAAGAATCAGGTAGAGACAAGGTAAGAGTCAGAAACGCAGGCTTCATAGTGGCTATCTCTATTCCCTATACCCGCTGAGGCCGAATTCATCAACAATTAACCCGTTGGTATGCGGGTGATAAGGGGTAGAGATAAGATAAGAGTCAGGCAGAGATAACGCAAGACTCGGAGACGCAGGCTTCATTGTGGGTATCTCTACCCCTTATACCCGCGGGTTAGTCGTTGATGAATCCGGCCCCTGGTTAGTCGTTGACGAATCTGGCGCCAGTGTTATAAGCAAAGATTCGGTAACCGATTAGGTTCGTACCCGCATTGTTCCATTCACATTATATGGGGCATAATCTCTATCAACCTTTCACGGTGACGTAGTATAAAAAAGCTTCTGAAAGGTGTTTTTCTATATGCAAATTCTATCCAGAGCTAACTTAACTTACTCCGACTTAAGCGTCTGCGAATTTTTTTTCTAGAAATATTTGTGAAATTCTGAAGCGTCTGGCGAAGTACCGTGTACCGTGTACCTCTTATCATATCTGCCGCGTTTACTCAACACAAGGTTAGGTGACCTCCAAAAGCTGCAATACCTGCCATTTCAAGTCGAACAGGACACTTTTCAAATCAAGTTGAACCTTTTAAAATCAAATTGTACACTTTTCAAATGAAACTGGACATTATTCACGTCAAATTGGACACTCTCCCAATAATCAAACGCGTTGTTTGAAATTGGCAAAAATTTTCATTATTCGAAGAAAAACATTGATTTAAAGCTTGAACACATTTGCTTAAGCCTGAAGCGGCTAGTAGAGAGGCTATATGTTGTTGCAGGATGTTTTGATCGCAACAAAACATCCTGTAACAACATTGATTTAAAACTTGTTTTAAAGAGCAGGAATTGGGCCATTTTTAGTGCCGAAACAGAAATTGCGCCATGCCCTGGACCGAAAAGTCGCGATTTTCATTCGATTCACAGCAAGAAAAAAATATGTAGTTCCACACATGCAAAAGGTGCAACATGAACAAATGTAAAACACACATATCCTCCTCTGATGCTGCATGTAAGCAGTATTTACACTACCAACCAAATAAACAATGTGACTTGCTTTTCGAGTGCATGGCTTGCAGTGCGAGTTTTTTAACGCACTTCTTGGTTGCTGCCTTGTTGCGCTTCAAAACAATTTTTAATTCATCAATTTTTTCAAAAAGTAAAATTTTTATAAAACTATCACACATCTTGGGGCAGGTGAACCAAAAAATTTCAAAGAAAGTTATACCAAATTTTTCTTGAACAAAAAATTATTCTAACCATCTTAGTGGGGCTGTAGTTTAACCCATGTGAACGGCGTTTCGATTTGGAAGGGTTCGATTTGATTTCAATTTTTTGATTTGCTTAGAAGAGTGTCCAATTTGATTTGAAAAGTGTCTAGTTCGAATGAAAGTGCTATATATGTATGTGTTGAAGCCTATCGTCTCAATTTTTTATTTGTTTTATGGAGCAGAATGAGGGTGGACCCTTTTGTAGTCCTACATCGAAACTCTTTTTGTGGTTTGTTGGAAGAAACTGGTGCATTCATCCCAGTGATAATTCGATAACACGTTCAAAATTGAAAGTAAACCATTTGTCAACGGAGATATACCAAGCTAGCCTACGAGAGGGCCTATTTTTCAATTTTGTAGGCGGTAACACCTACACAAAAACACAGAACAGCACATCTAACTGATAACAAAAAGACTCCTAGCTAGGCGTCGAAAAGTACAAAAACAAGGAGGAATTAAATCTACCGCACTTTTCAAAGATAAAAACAAAGAGCCTGCTCTGCAAGTAAACGAGTTATACCTTGGCTCGTTCTTGGAGTGTTATTTGTGATTTTCACGGAGGTTCTTGAGAATGCAATTCGATAAAATTTGGAGCTATGCGTTTTTAAGATCCCGCTCAGAATTTTAAAAACAACACAGGCATCCTTGGTTTTGGCGAGATTCCAGAGAAAGCAATCCAAGTTCTTGGTTTCTGCGAGACGAGTGAGGCAAGCTCATGTAACTAAACCCATTCAGTCCTAAGTAAAGCTTCCTGGTGAAATTTCGTTGCACTTTTTCTAATATTCCTACTATATATAAAGCAGCAAGCGTGTGTGTGTGTGTGTGTCACTGTGTCACACCGTCACACTGTCCGTCCGTCCCACTTTGAGTTGGGGCGCGGCAGCCGAACACGTCGGCAACCGTGCATGGCGAGCCGTAGACGTGCCAAACACGTCGGCAACCGTGCATGGCGAGCCGTAGACGTGCCAAACACGTCGGCAACCGTGCATGGCGAGCCGGAGACGTGCCAAACACGTCGGCAACCCTGCATGGCGAGCCGTAGACGTGCCGAGCAGGTCGGCAACCGTGCATGGCGAGCCGTAGACGTGCCAAACACGTCGGCAACCATGCATGGCGAGCCGTAGACGTGCCAAACACGTCGGCAACCGTGCATGGCGAGCCGTAGACGTGCCAAACACGTCGGCAACCGTGCATGGCGAGCCGTAGACGTGCCAAACACGTCGGCAACCGTGCATGGCGAGCCGTAGACGTGCCAAACACGTCGGCAACCATGCATGGCGAGCCGTAGACGTGCCGAGCAGGTCGGCAACCGTGCATGGCGAGCCGTAGACGTGCCAAACACGTCGGCAACCCTGCATGGCGAGCCGTAGACGTGCCAAACACGTCGGCAACCGTGCATGGCGAGCCGTAGACGTGCCGAGCACGTCGGCAACCGTGCATGGCGAGCCGTAGACGTGCCAAACACGTCGGCAACCATGCATGGCGAGCCGTAGACGTGCCGAGCACGTCGGCAACAATGCATGGCGAGCCGTAGACGTGCCAAACACGTCGGCAACCGTGCATGGCGAGCCGTAGACGTGCCAAACACGTCGGCAACCGTGCACGGCGAGCCGGAGACGTGCCAAACACGTCGGCAACCGTGCATGGCGAGCCGTAGACGTGCCGAGCAGGTCGGCAACCGTGCATGGCGAGCCGTAGACGTGCCAAACACGTCGGCAACCATGCATGGCGAGCCGTAGACGTGCCGAGCAGGTCGGCAACCGTGCATGGCGAGCCGTAGACGTGCCAAACACGTCGGCAACCATGCATGGCGAGCCGTAGACGTGCCGAGCACGTCGGCAACCGTGCATGGCGAGCCGTAGACGTGCCAAACACGTCGGCAACCGTGCATGGCGAGCCGTAGACGTGCCAAACACGTCGGCAACCATGCATGGCGAGCCGTAGACGTGCCGAGCAGGTCGGCAACCGTGCATGGCGAGCCGTAGACGTGCCAAACACGTCGGCAACCGTGCATGGCGAGCCGTAGACGTGCCAAACACGTCGGCAACCGTGCATGGCGAGCCGTAGACGTGCCGAGCACGTCGGCAACCGTGCATGGCGAGCCGTAGACGTGCCAAACACGTCGGCAACCATGCATGGCGAGCCGTAGACGTGCCGAGCACGTCGGCAACAATGCATGGCGAGCCGTAGACGTGCCAAACACGTCGGCAACCGTGCATGGCGAGCCGTAGACGTGCCGAGCACGTTGGCAACAATGCATGGCGAGCCGTAGACGTGCCAAACACGTCGGCAACCATGCATGGCGAGCCGTAGACGTGCCAAACACGTCGGCAACCGTGCATGGCGAGCCGTAGACGTGCCGAGCAGGTCGGCAACCGTGCATGGCGAGCCGTAGACGTGCCAAACACGTCGGCAACCATGCATGGCGAGCCGTAGACGTGCCGAGCACGTCGGCAACCGTGCATGGCGAGCCGTAGACGTGCCGAGCACGTCGGCAACCATGCATGGCGAGCCGTAGACGTGCCGAGCACGTCGGCAACCGTGCATGGCGAGCCGTAGACGTGCCAAACACGTCGGCAACCGTGCATGGCGAGCCGTAGACGTGCCAAACACGTCGGCAACCCTGCATGGCGAGCCGGAGACGTGCCAAACACGTCGGCAACCCTGCATGGCGAGCCGTAGACGTGCCAAACACGTCGGCAACCATGCATGGCGAGCCGTAGACGTGCCGAGCACGTCGGCAACCGTGCATGGCGAGCCGTAGACGTGCCAAACACGTCGGCAACCCTGCATGGCGAGCCGTAGACGTGCCAAACACGTCGGCAACCGTGCATGGCGAGCCGTAGACGTGCCGAGCACGTCGGCAACCGTGCATGGCGAGCCGTAGACGTGCCAAACACGTCGGCAACCATGCATGGCGAGCCGTAGACGTGCCGAGCACGTCGGCAACAATGCATGGCGAGCCGTAGACGTGCCAAACACGTCGGCAACCGTGCATGGCGAGCCGGAGACGTGCCAAACACGTCGGCAACCATGCATGGCGAGCCGTAGACGTGCCGAGCACGTTGGCAACAATGCATGGCGAGCCGTAGACGTGCCAAACACGTCGGCAACCATGCATGGCGAGCCGTAGACGTGCCAAACACGTCGGCAACCGTGCATGGCGAGCCGTAGACGTGCCGAGCAGGTCGGCAACCGTGCATGGCGAGCCGTAGACGTGCCAAACACGTCGGCAACCATGCATGGCGAGCCGTAGACGTGCCGAGCACGTCGGCAACCGTGCATGGCGAGCCGTAGACGTGCCGAGCACGTCGGCAACCATGCATGGCGAGCCGTAGACGTGCCGAGCACGTCGGCAACCGTGCATGGCGAGCCGTAGACGTGCCAAACACGTCGGCAACCGTGCATGGCGAGCCGTAGACGTGCCAAACACGTCGGCAACCCTGCATGGCGAGCCGGAGACGTGCCAAACACGTCGGCAACCCTGCATGGCGAGCCGTAGACGTGCCGAGCAGGTCGGCAACCGTGCATGGCGAGCCGTAGACGTGCCAAACACGTCGGCAACCATGCATGGCGAGCCGTAGACGTGCCGAGCACGTCGGCAACCGTGCATGGCGAGCCGTAGACGTGCCAAACACGTCGGCAACCCTGCATGGCGAGCCGTAGACGTGCCAAACACGTCGGCAACCGTGCATGGCGAGCCGTAGACGTGCCGAGCACGTCGGCAACCGTGCATGGCGAGCCGTAGACGTGCCAAACACGTCGGCAACCATGCATGGCGAGCCGTAGACGTGCCGAGCACGTCGGCAACAATGCATGGCGAGCCGTAGACGTGCCAAACACGTCGACAACCGTGCATGGCGAGCCGGAGACGTGCCAAACACGTCGGCAACCCTGCATGGCGAGCCGTAGACGTGCCGAGCAGGTCGGCAACCGTGCATGGCGAGCCGTAGACGTGCCAAACACGTCGGCAACCATGCATGGCGAGCCGTAGACGTGCCGAGCACGTTGGCAACAATGCATGGCGAGCCGTAGACGTGCCAAACACGTCGGCAACCATGCATGGCGAGCCGTAGACGTGCCAAACACGTCGGCAACCGTGCATGGCGAGCCGTAGACGTGCCGAGCACGTCGGCAACCGTGCATGGCGAGCCGTAGACGTGCCGAACACGTCGGCAACCGTGCATGGCGAGCCGTAGACGTGCCGAGCACGTCGGCAACCGTGCATGGCGAGCCGTAGACGTGCCAAACACGTCGGCAACCGTGCATGGCGAGCCGTAGACGTGCCAAACACGTCGGCAACCCTGCATGGCGAGCCGGAGACGTGCCAAACACGTCGGCAACCCTGCATGGCGAGCCGTAGACGTGCCGAGCAGGTCGGCAACCGTGCATGGCGAGCCGTAGACGTGCCAAACACGTCGGCAACCATGCATGGCGAGCCGTAGACGTGCCGAGCACGTCGGCAACCGTGCATGGCGAGCCGTAGACGTGCCAAACACGTCGGCAACCCTGCATGGCGAGCCGTAGACGTGCCAAACACGTCGGCAACCGTGCATGGCGAGCCGTAGACGTGCCGAGCACGTCGGCAACCGTGCATGGCGAGCCGTAGACGTGCCAAACACGTCGGCAACCATGCATGGCGAGCCGTAGACGTGCCGAGCACGTCGGCAACAATGCATGGCGAGCCGTAGACGTGCCAAACACGTCGGCAACCGTGCATGGCGAGCCGGAGACGTGCCAAACACGTCGGCAACCCTGCATGGCGAGCCGTAGACGTGCCGAGCAGGTCGGCAACCGTGCATGGCGAGCCGTAGACGTGCCAAACACGTCGGCAACCATGCATGGCGAGCCGTAGACGTGCCGAGCACGTTGGCAACAATGCATGGCGAGCCGTAGACGTGCCAAACACGTCGGCAACCATGCATGGCGAGCCGTAGACGTGCCAAACACGTCGGCAACCGTGCATGGCGAGCCGTAGACGTGCCGAGCACGTCGGCAACCGTGCATGGCGAGCCGTAGACGTGCCGAACACGTCGGCAACCGTGCATGGCGAGCCGTAGACGTGCCGAGCACGTCGGCAACCGTGCATGGCGAGCCGTAGACGTGCCGAGCACGTCGGCAACCGTGCATGGCGAGCCGTAGACGTGCCAAACACGTCGGCAACCCTGCATGGCGATGCCGTAGACGTGCCGAACACGTCGACAACCGTGCATGGCGAGCCGCAGACGTGCCGAACACGTCGGCGGCGCGAAACTTCGGCCTTGGGGGTAATCGAGGTCGCTGAACACGAATCTGAAGTCGACCAATCGATATCGATCGATATTATCGATTTTTTGAGGATGGCGCTCAAGTGGCGCGAAACTTCGGTCTTGGGGGTAATCGAGGTCGCTGAACACGAATCTGAAGTCGGATCAATCGATATCGATCGATATTATCGATTTTTTGAGGATGGCGTTCAAGCGGCGCGAAACTTCGGCCTTGGGGGTAATCGAGGTCGCTGAACACGAATCTGAAGTCGACCAATCGATATCGATCGATATTATCGATTTTTTGAGGATGGCGCTCAAGTGGCGCGAAACTTCGGTCTTGGGGGTAATCGAGGTCGCTGAACACGAATCTGAAGTCGGATCAATCGATATCGATTGATATTATCGATTTTTTGAGGATGGCGTTCAAGTGGCGCGAAACTTCGGCCTTGGGGGTAATCGAGGTCGCTGAACACGAATCTGAAGTCAGATCAATCGATATCGATCGATATTATCGATTTTTTGAGGATGACGTTCAAGCGGCACGAAACTTCGGCCCTGGGGGTAATCAAGGTCGCTGAACACGAATCTGAAGTCGACCAATCGATATCGATCGATATTATCGATTTTTTAAGGATGGCGTTTAAGCGGCGCGAAACTTCGGCCCTGGGGGTAATCGAGGTCGCTGAACACGAATCTGAAGTCGACCAATCGATATCGATCGATATTATCGATTTTTTGAGGATGGCGCTCAAGTGGCGCGAAACTTCGGTCTTGGGGGTAATCGAGGTCGCTGAACACGAATCTGAAGTCGGATCAATCGATATCGATCGATATTATCGATTTTTTGAGGATGACGTTCAAGCGGTACGAAACTTCGGCCCTGGGGGTAATCGAGGTCGTTGAACATGAATCTGAAGTCGGATCAATCGATATCGATTGATATTATCGATTTTTTGAGGATGGCGTTCAAGTGGCGCGAAACTTCGGTCTTGGGGGTAATCGAGGTCGCTGAACACGAATCTGAAGTCGGATCAATCGATATCGATTGATATTATCGATTTTTTGAGGATGGCGTTCAAGTGGCGCGAAACTTCGGCCCTGGGGGTAATCGAGGTCGCTGAACACGAATCTGAAGTCAGATCAATCGATATCGATCGATATTATCGATTTTTTGAGGATGACGTTCAAGCGGCACGAAACTTCGGCCCTGGGGGTAATCAAGGTAGCTGAACACGAATCTGAAGTCGACCAATCGATATCGATCGATATTATCGATTTTTTGAGGATGGCGCTCAAGTGGCGCGAAACTTCGGTCTTGGGGGTAATCGAGGTCGCTGAACACGAATCTGAAGTCGGATCAATCGATATCGATTGATATTATCGATTTTTTGAGGATGGCGTTCAAGTGGCGCGAAACTTCGGCCTTGGGGGTAATCGAGGTCGCTGAACACGAATCTGAAGTCAGATCAATCGATATCGATCGATATTATCGATTTTTTGAGGATGACGTTCAAGCGGCACGAAACTTCGGCCCTGGGGGTAATCAAGGTCGCTGAACACGAATCTGAAGTCGACCAATCGATATCGATCGATATTATCGATTTTTTAAGGATGGCGTTTAAGCGGCGCGAAACTTCGGCCCTGGGGGTAATCGAGGTCGCTGAACACGAATCTGAAGTCGACCAATCGATATCGATCGATATTATCGATTTTTTGAGGATGGCGCTCAAGTGGCGCGAAACTTCGGTCTTGGGGGTAATCGAGGTCGCTGAACACGAATCTGAAGTCGGATCAATCGATATCGATCGATATTATCGATTTTTTGAGGATGACGTTCAAGCGGTACGAAACTTCGGCCCTGGGGGTAATCGAGGTCGTTGAACATGAATCTGAAGTCGACCAATCGATATCGATCGATATTATCGATTTTTTGAGGATCACGTTGAGGAAGATCAGCCGATCCATCTCGATTAACATAATGGTCAGAAGGCCTAGGAAAGGATAGGAAACCCGTAGCGGCCATGGCGTCCTATTCTCGGGGTTTGGGGGCGAAGCCCCCAACCAGTCGTAGGCGGCCGCTAGGCCGCCGGACGACTGGTTAATTACATATTGTGAGTATTGTGGGTCTGTTTTCAATTACATATTCAAAACATAGATGTCCATCGTAGAGTTGGGAATAATTGGATAAGAAACTTTGTAACAAATAGATCTTTCCAGGTTACAGTTAACGAATCATTTATAGAACTATTTTCCGTTACTAGTGATGTTCCCAATGTGGTGTCTTCTTTCCAGCTCTTTTCAACATTTACACTTCTGCGATTTCCTGTATGATTGATCAGTATGGTGTCTCCTGCAAAGTATTTGCTGATGACATAAAAATTTACAAATATATCATCGGTGAGGAGGATCATGTTGCTCTTCAATCTGCAATTGATGCTATTGTAGATTGGGGTCGGACTTATCAACGAATTACATAACTTTAACAGAGAATTTACAGCGGGAAACTCAGATAACGCGACTTATTGCTCACCATTTCGCTTAATGAGCCGCGCTATCAGGATTTCGGTGTTAAGTTGCTGTAAGTCGTTGATGAATCCGGCGGCTGGTCAGCAAGGTGGAATCTTCCATTATCAGGCCAAAAATCTCAAATACTACACCTTGGAGAGCAAGTCAACAGAAAGGTCTGTCACCTTGGTGAAAGCCAGCTTACCACTACAACCACTTTACGAGAATTGGCATTTATCCTAGACTCAACACTCTCCTTTAAGGAACATTGTGAAACGATAGCAAAGAGAGGGGATAGGATTGCGACAGCATATTTAAGTCATTAAAAACAAACTCAATCATCCACACGCTGCTTGCCTACAAAGCGTATGTCAGACCTGTGCTTGAGTTGAAGCCACTGTGTTTAGTCCATAATATATGCGTGAAATCGCTAAGCTAGAGTCTGTGCAATGCAGTTTCACAAGAAAGCTCTGGATAGGAGTACACGGCTGTGAATACACCACCATTTTCCCTGCCGCTGAAGGGAACAAGATCTTCAAGTTGCAGTCTCTTGCCTGCCGCAGGAGACGATATGATTTAATTACAGTTCATATGTTGATAAATGGTACTTTGGGCCTTCACATCCGTGATTTTTATTCTGTACCATCTTCTAGCGCTAGATGCGGTCAAAGTAAGATACAAATACCAAGAGTAAGAGCAAATCTAAGATCGCTATTTTTTTACAAATCGGGCTGGTACTGAGTTCCTAAAGTTTTCTAAGAAAATCGTTATTCCTAATTCACTGGGGCAGTGCAAAAGGCTTATTGACTGGTATCTCAAAGCAACTTCTTAATAGGCCACCACAGTACGCCTTTTCCATGCAGTATCTGGTTGTCACCATTTTTGCTGTCCTATTTATTAACGTGTTCTCTCTTGTTTGTTTTTTGTTGTCGTCTTAATATTGTGTAATGAACGAGCGATTCGGTTTTTTAACGTGCTAAAGGAGTGCCCGAAAGGGCGATCCCGTAGCGGAGAAAACAAACACCATACTTCTTTTATATGAGTTTATCTTTTTACACATACAAACAGCATTCAATACATGCGCGTAAGATACAGAACATGCAAAGGTAGATATATAGTGTGGATTGTACAGGAACGATATGTGTGGAAAATAGGACCAGGTTTGTCTTAAGCAATTACAACGAGTGTGGGACAGGGTACATATACAACTTATGGTAGAGAGGATAGGGGGAAGAGGGGCACCCGAGCTCGTCTACAGGAAAGGAGACCGCCAGGCGTCTTTCTGGCCTCCCCTTTTATAGCCGCTTCCTCGAGGGCGGAACAGCGACTGCCGTGAATGGTCAATGGACTTGGACGGTCCGGGGGAAAACGGAGAGGTAACTATTGGGCTTCCGAAGAATTTTGGCTTTATCTCTGGTGCAATGTCACCACACTTTTTTTGACGTGCAAAATAACTAAATAAATAAATAATAAACGAAACAAGTACTGTAGATTAAACCAGAACACATGACAGATGCTCGGCTTTAGTGTTTTTCAATCCTCTGGTGAATAATGTGGAAGTTTCTTTGAAATTTGTTAAAAAGAGATCGTAGCAAGTCCGTAGCTAACAAATGAATAATTGATAAACAGCTTTTCATCTAATCCGTTCTTTATGGGTTCCTCAAAGAAATCCGTGGTGCTTTTTCAAACGCATTGTTCAGATAGTTAGTTTATAGTTTTATTTAGTCCTTTTATTTCTACTTTTTCTAACAACAATGTCTGTCTCTTGCTCTTTATTTCTTCAAAATTATCACACTCCAAATAACAACAACACATGTACAATAAATGTTTCTCACACATTACATATGTTAACAAATGAAATCTATACATACAATTCTGGAACTGCGGAATGTTTTACAGCCTGTAGCTTAATAGCGTGCATTTTTAAATGAAAGCACAAATTCGTTGACCAATTCAGATTCGGTTGGTAGTAGGAATGCTGCTATCAATCTATTCTGAACTATGAATCCTATTTTGGTAGTACAAAGTCTTTGAAGAACTATTAAAGAAGACCATTCCATAAACCTAGCCATTCTCCTTGGGAAATCGACATTTAACTTTGGGGCATCTGACCGTCCCATAGGTAGTTTCAATCTTTTGATGGGAACGAAGGGAAAACCAAAGAGCAAGAAGTCCTTTAAGACCTCTCTGGACTCGAAGGAAGTAGAGCGAACATTCGGTCTGCTCGGCTTCTACAACCAGAAGCTCGTTTCCCAAAGCGAAGATAATGTTGGCCTGGCTGCGGAATCGAACTCAAAGAAGTCTTTTCCACAAGGGCACCGCTCGCTCCCAATTCGCTACTCTCCATTTCTAGGAGGACCACGACATTACTGCGCTCCAGCTGAAACAGTGGAAAAATTAGGTCACTTTCCTAAATGGCGACCGGACCAGAAAAATCAGCTTCGATTTACAGTTTATGCTTACTTACTTTAATTTTCGCTACTTTTGCACTCAGCACACCAGAGCTCTTCCTCAAATTCTTCGTTCTAGATGTTCTGCCGTTTGGGAGGACGCGTTCCTAGGTTAAACGACGCCTAATAAATGCATCGCTGATGAAAGGATAAAGGACGGCGTTGATCGTTTCCTTTTGGGATGCGCCACGCATCCCACTTCGACGGTAGCCAGTCGATGTAAAAGCCTGTGTTTAATCCTTCCTAGACGAGTCAGATACCAATTCACTGAGAGATAGACAGCCTGGTTGGCCCGGCGGCAAATCCGAACCAGGAAGCTGGAATCGGGTGACGCGACAGCCGGCGCCTCCCTCGACTGTGCCATCAGGTCCCGAAATTACGATTGGTACGGTAGTGGGTTAATGGTAATGGACAAGTTTTACCAAAGAGGATAGTGGGCAGACAGCGTGGTTGATGGTCATGATATGATACAATTCTGCGAATGAACTCTACCATACCATTCACTCACCTCCACGCTGCTGTCAATTCGAGGTAATGCTTCAATATCTACCCTCTTCCCATACTAGTCTCGGTGAAGTCATTCATCCCGGCTCTACTATGGCGCTCTAAATGACTCTAACAGCTACAAACGTGAATTCTTTCGATCCCATATTCAGCCAGAAAACCCATTTTACCCCTGATCGTGGGTATTGTACCTAGCCTTCTTTTCCTCTAAAACCCGAACCCAAACCGTCTAACGTGTCACCTTAAAATTTTGTAGTTATGAACAACAAGAAACATACACCAACATTACATGCAATCAAACTTGGGGGTTAAATTACATGCAATATATGCCTAAGACATAGCGAAAATACATAGATATTCTAATTTTCAGCGAAGAAAACGTCCCTACGCAGCGGCTTTCCCTCGAGCCTTCTTCGTCGGCGGTGACACTGGCGAGCCGTTGAACTCCAGAATCCTTGTGAAGACAGGGGCGTTGCATCTGAAACAACACAGCATTAATTAAGTGAAGCGATGTTGATTTTTCCGTAATATGGTTACAGATTCGGTGCTAAATCACCAAATGTCTCAAATGTACGTTGCTAATAAAATTCTCTGGGTCTATCCTAGTTGGGAGGGGGCAACCGTAGAATGTGATTCCATTCCAAATAACCAGATGCACTGTGCTTAAGTAAAAGCCCTCGCATAATGGAACAAGAGCTGAAGCTCTCCTAGAAACTGAAGCAACGGATTGGTGATACAAATCACTTTATGCCCCCCCCTCCGATTAGGATAGATACAGATAGGTTAGGATCCAAATTTTCTTTAACCTCTTCGAGACAATCCTGTCTTTCGTCTTTTCATTGTGTCTGAATTGTTGTTGGTAAACGTTGCTTCAGCGCTAGGCCATCATACAACGTAACCGACTAATTATAGGGCTCACAATAATAGAAATCGAAGAAACCGTTTTATGAGAAAATCGTAGCTTCTGCCTAGCATTGCCCGACGTTTTCCTATCAACGACGGACAGTATTGTCAGATATTTTCGAGAATGGTTGAAGCCTTAGAGGAAAAACATCAAAGAATATCAAGTAAGAAGTTGCTAGCGCTACCAGTCGCGAAAACGGGCAGCATTGGAAGGTGCGAGCGCGCCAACCAATCGGATCGCATTCAAAATTCACGCCACTCAGAGTGGGGCTTTACGGTAAGTATTCTGATTGGCTTGCGTTTTGTTTGGATATGTTTGGCCTGTCCCCACCCCCAACTCTGCTCATCTTCTCGACATCTCTAGCTTGTAAACAAGCATTCCTATCGACTTCAGTGATCTGTTGGTAGAAATTTGGAGGCTATCACTGCAGTACTTGACATTATTCTCGAAACACTTGACATATTTTTCTTTCTCTAATTTACTCGTTTTGTTTAAATAGGAAGAAAAAAAATAGAGAACGGAAGAGAAAAAAATTCTGCCCATACTTAATCACTGACTATTCAGTCCAATTACTCTGAAAATTTCGAACGTTTGTGTGCTTATTTCAGCTTTTCTACAATTTTTGCATAGCACGGTTGTGCTGTGTTACTAGTGTGTTTTGTTTAAAGCAAGTTATTTGGTTAACGTAAAGTAAATAAATAAATAAATAAATAAATAAATAAATAAAAACGCACCCAACGCTGCTCGTGTCCGATTTCGGTGACGGCAGCTCGTCTTCGTCAAGTTCGTCGAATACAAGTCGTCTTCTAAACAAGGAGTGTTAGAATGGCACTTATTTTGACTTTAAATGCTAATTTAACCTGAAATTTCTCAGTCCAGACTAAGCACGTTTTAAGGAGGTTGATATGAATTCTTGATTTAAATGTTATCTTAAGAATGCGTCATCAAGTCTCTTTTGGGATGCGTTCTACTTCAACAGGATGTCGTTGAGGCGGTTTGAATGCGAATTTTACCATGATTTGCGCTGGTCAGCCGTTGGCCAAGTCAATGTTTTATCCTTCCAAAATAAATATGATACCAGGCCACCATCCTCCGGGTGATGGAAGACTTAGCTGGCATGGGCAAATCCGAACCAGGAACCTCTAGGTGGAATGCACGTGGTAACAGGCACCTCTTACGGCTGCGCTGTCACATGCCCTAGGAATGCAGAAGAAAAAGGGATTTTCACTGTAACCTACGACTAGGTTTTTTCAATTACTCACGCTGTACACGTAGATATGGTCCCCATGAGATTTTACATTGCCGTTTAGAGATAGAAATAATAGACAGTGGATAAAAAATAAATAATAGACGTGCGTGGTGCAATCTTTCTGAATAACTGAGCTGACGAATTTTTACTTTTCTACGCTTGAAAATATTTTTAAAAACATTTTTTGGCTAAAATGTATACGAATTTTTGTATACGAAAGGGTGCATTATTAATTTTTGGAACACCTTGCACATGCTAGTTTTTAAGAAGCAAAAAAAGGGTTTTTAATAAATAGATAATGTTTAAGAAAATAGATCTTATCTTCTTTTAAAAATTTCAGCTTCATTTGCAGAACATGAAAAATTTGCAGATAAATGAAATGCGTATTAGGATTGATTATCACCCCCATTTTGCGGATTGGGAGCTGCTCAATAGCTTACAACTTACGAGGAAGGTCAACGATGTGACCATGGAGATTCTCAAAGCGACCTGTACAGAACTGCGTGGCGTTCTCTGTGAAGTACCGTAGTCGATTCCAAATTTCCTGTTAACCTCAGGGTAGGTGAAAACTAGCAAACACTGTAGCGCTTCTGTGTAGGCTGATAACGCTGAAAATTTAGCCTGGAATACCCTCAGAAATAATCCTGAAAAAGGTTTGGAGCTTCACCCATTGCTCATCACACCGAAGCGCCCCATTTTTTGCCATTTTTGACCAGATAGGGATTCGCAGGAAATTTGAAAACCACTACGGTGCTTTCCCAGACAACGTACTACGGTCTTATGTGGATCGCTTTGAGAATCTTGAGAGTCACTTCTTTGACCTTCCTTTGTTATTTTGTTCATCTACATAAAGAAGACAGCGGGCGTGTGCGGCACAGCCGGAGGAGGCGCCACCTGTCGTGTGCACCCGATACCAGGTTCCTGGTTCGGATTTCCCGCCCAGGCCAACCAAACCTTCCATCCCTCCGGGGTCGGTTAATTGGTATCAGACTTGTTTGAGAAGGATAGAGCGCTGACTTGTTCATCGGGGGCCACCGCAAGTCATTGTATGGCCATATACGCATTCAAATCGCCTCCACATCCCTTAGAAGTGGAATGCGTGGCGCATCCCAAAAGGGATGCGCCGCCCTTTATCCTTATAAGAAAAACAGACTGCCTAATCGCTCCCTTCCATCCAAATTCGACTCTTTTCAAACTGTGCGCTGAGAATTGAAATGTGAAGCTCATTTTCAATGTCTCGTACTAGGACCTCATTATCTTGAGTCAAACGAAAATTTTCCAACAGTCATATAAGGAGGGTACAATTTTTGTCCTCAAATTGTAGCTTTTAAGGGTTTTGTAGTAATCGAACTACGATTCTTTTCTACCCGGTCCGTTGAACTGGGAACACGATGATGTACCGTACCTTAGCGGTGACGCTCCTGAAGCAGTGCAGTCGTATTTTCTTTTGTTACGAAGCGACGGCGGATGAATCACGTCTACAAAAATCTGGCGTTATGTTGGAGAACATTCTGGAATGGATAGACGATTCCACTAGCCTTCGCTCTCAAAATCCCAGTCTTTGTCGAGGAAGCAGTCTTTGTCTATCGGAGAAATAACCTGAAGCAGTGTCACTTCTTTCATTATCCTGACGAGAATGAACTAATGTTTCTCCTACCTTCTTTAGCTCTCTGAATACAGTTCGCTCATGACCTGCTCTTTCTAGTGTTTTGAGAGCGTCTCCGGCCGATGGTCGCTTCTTTGGATCGCGAGCCAGCAGAGAAATGATCTGGCTTCTAATGGAAGTTGGTACACCTTCAACACGCAAGGCTTGGTATTGGAATGCTCGAGGTTAAGTAAGACCTACCTTTAAAGTAGGTTTTAGGAAGCCTTCCCGAGTGAATCTTGTCCTTAATCGCATCGATGTCGATGTCTGTGGACATCTGAAGGTAACGCATTAGTCGGAGCAACGATGAGCTCTGAGTAAAATTCTGTCTTAGCACCGGATTCGAACCTCTATTTCCTACATTTTGAGCCTAAGTAGATACTTGTCACGAACCCGTTCTGCGGAGATGTGGGAACGTGTAGCGGGGAGTGCGGAAACGACGCTCCTACTGTAATCGCGGCAACCAATCATCAGCCCTGCCTCGGTATTTGATTGGTCGCCTCGGTTACGGTAGGAGCAACGGCGTGTTCCCATATACCCGCGGTGGGTATTCGCGGCATGTTCCCTAAAGGTGATTCTGGACTGCTTCGAGCTAGAGATTGTCCAGATATAGCTAGGAGCAATGTGAAGGAGAACAGGAAAGCCACGTTCACTGATTCGAATCCATCCCGGAGCTCTCTCACCTCCAGCACAGTGATGCCCAAACTGTACAGGTCGGCAGCGAATGTTGGTGTGCCGTTGAGCAGCTCCGGCGCCATGTAGTTCTTGTCACCCTCGTCGGCCCAATCGGCTGTCTTCTAAGGAATTCCAAGTTTATCACTGCGTACTAGAAAGGTCTCCAGTTAAAAGCTAACCTTCTTCAAGTTCACGGCCAAGCCGAAGTCGCCCAGTTTACAGGAGCGACCATTCAGTGCCAGGTAGATGTTCGACGGTTTCACGTCCAGGTGCAGCATCTCCATGGAGTGGAGACGTTGTAGCGCCTACGGAAGGAACTCGAATTGAAACGTTCCACTCGTCGAGGCTGAAGGATGACGTACCTTGAGCATGTCCTCGAATACCATCCGCTGTTCCTCAGCTAGTAATGGACCGTAGTGTTCTCGGTACTCGTGCAGATTTGGACCGCAGAGTTCGGTTTGAATGTAGAAGCGCCCTCTGCAATGATGATTCCAAATTCAAAACCTTTTTAAAAATTAAATTGTTGACTTATAAAAAATGCTCATGAACAACGGTATTTCCCTCTCTGATTCCGTCTTCTAGTGACCATTTTAGTTGTTCTGTATCAAGTCACCTTTCTTCCCACGCCTTCTCGAAGCGGACGATGTTCGGATGTGGCGAGATGAGTTCGTGATTCAGCGCCTCCTGTAGCTGACGGTATCGCTTTCCGGACGTCTCGAATGTGCGCAGCGCTCTCTTCACCGCGTACTCCGTGCCGCTCTCCTTGCATCGAACATGCACCACCTGGAACAACTTCATCATGGGTCAGTAAGGGCAGCAATCTGGGCCTTCGGTAGAACTCACCTGTCCGAAGGACCCGTGTCCCAGTACGCCAAGCACGTCGAAGCATTGCTCGAAATAAGTCTTCACCTTAGAGAAGCGGTAGACGGAGCTGAGCTCTGACGCAGGTCATTCTTGGTGAAACTTAGACAGTACAGAGAATTGGAACACCTAAGGGTACTGGCTGAGCAAGTGGGAACCCCAAGATGTTCCCAATTTTTTCCCAGGATTTTGCGATAAATTTTTCATGACCCAGAGTTCATTATACACGAAGCGCCCTCCGACTACGTGCAATGAAAGCATATTACGCCCAACTAATGAATCATCATAGATATTTATTTCAATAGGGAATCGCTCGACAAGCACGTAATCTTGAAATGAAGTTATGCGACCGGTCAAAGATTATCCCTCATTCTTAGGCCCATGTTCTCGTCGCGATACGTTATAATTCATATTTTCTTCGAACAAGGCTATCACACATCAGATTTTTTCTTTCTGACACCATTTCTCGCCTTATTTTTTTTAACTTTTCTTTCCATGGTATCATACTGATCCGGAGAACTCATTGATGGTCTAAGGAAGCAGATACGGTATACTAACGTCTTCCAATCAGAAAACGTGTCAAATGAAGACGAAAAGAGAGTGCTTGCCTGGCCAGACACCTTCAATTGAGATCTGGCAACATTGACCATGAAATAAATAACTGAAGAAGAAGGAGAGTAAGAGCAAAATGGGTATGGCAACCAGTATGAGAAGTAGCTAAGGTACTGTCGAACCGTATGTAAGGAACACCCGATCTAGGCCAAAATGTATATTTTACTAAACCTCTGAAACAAATTGCTAGAGATTCAGCCGTAATCCTATATAAAAACAAAGTATTGTAAAGCAAAGCAAACAAGCGGCTCACTATTTCGAAACGGCGTCTTCTTGGTCGATATCTGATGCGGTATCATCACAGGAAATCCGGGAGGGTAGATGCGACCAGATGTTCTGGACATGCCCGAGATTCGTGACTTCTGCGGATGCTGCGTTTTTAGTATTAATTATTGAGTATCTTAGAAAGAAAAATAGTGCGAAAATTTTCTGAGGGAAAAACAGTACGAAAATTTCGCTTACAGGTCGAGACTGCGTGGATGGAGGCGAGAGAACATCGTCCATATTGGCGGGTTGTGATTCAGCGCTAGGCTATTCCTAAACGTAGATGGCTTTGGCAGAACATAAATGATATATGGACCGACGTCAGCACTGGACCATAGATACGGCAGTAGTATGGTAGAAGATCAAATAGACTGCTGTGGCGAGGTCGACCTCAATTACCGGCGATTAGCTTGAGGGTCTGAGTCGCACCTTCGCCAGAACGTTCTCTGACCGACCGCAGCACCCACGGGCCTAATCACCCCGACACGCCTGAGTGCTGTGTGGTTCTTTGGATTCAGAAGAAAAATAGGCAAAAAATTAAAAAGAAAGGGAACAAACGTTGAGATTAGCGGGAACTCAGCTTTCAGGTTATGCTGTTCAAGCATGTAGAATCTCAAAGGGCAAACGACCGAAGTTAGTTGAAGATGAAAAGATAAGAGTATTGTAAACACCGCGTTTTTCAATCCCTTCGTAGAATACGTTACGCATCTACTTCTACGGCATTTCTAAGGGAATTTTTGGATGTCACTGCCTTCGAGAGCAAAGGCGGAGGATGGCAGGCGATCAATCAGAAACTCTCACAGCTGAGTAAAAGTTGGTGCGATTCAATTTCTTCCAGAAATAACTGCTCCGCAAACTATTTCTGTGAGCCGTCATTGAGGCGCTGTTGAATGGGTTGCTTTCTATAATGAAAACTGAAGTAAACTGCGTGGGTCATCTGATGGACCGATTCGATAGCGTTCACAAAGACACAGCGAAGCAATGCTCAACTGGCCTGGAACGGAGTCAGTTCCGACAAAAATTCGAATCGAAATTCGAATCGTGACTCTCCCACTGAATGCAAATTAAATAAGTAAATAGAAGGACAAAAGAGATAAAGGAGACATCTCTCAATCCCTGTTGGGATGTGCCACGCATTCTACTCCTACAAAACGTCGTGGAGGCGATTGGAATGCGTATTTGGTCACATCATGACTTGTGTTGGCCAGCCGATGAAGAAATCGGCGCTTCATTCTTCCCACGCTTCATTCTTCCCAGAAAAGTCTGGTAGCAATTCAGCGATCCCGGAGGGATGAGAGGCTTGGTTGGCCTGGGCGGGAAATCCGAGCCAAGAACCTTGAACTGGGTGCACGCGGCAGCCGGCACCGCTCCAAGCATCCCTTAACAAATAAATAAATAAATAAATGAATAAATAAATAAATAAATAAATAAATATAACCGAGCAGCTTAGCTCCAACACAAGATCTTCTTGTTAGATTAGATGTAACTTATTTTAAATTAGAATGTGTTACTGTCATTTCGCGAGCATTTTGTTTGATTTCCTTGTCAATGAATCTAAAAAGTTGACCGAAATTCTAGCATCGTCTTGTGTTAAGTAGTTGTCCGCTGTGGCAAGAAGGCACATGAATGTCCAATGTTTAGCACTTTCTGAATGTTGCAAAACTACAATGAGTGAAACGAAACGGCGCCGGTGGTGTAGGGCATTCCCGCCCGGTCAGAGGGAAGTGCGGGTTCGAGTCCCGCCTGGCGCTAGAAGTTTTGATCGCAACAAAACATCGTTGTGACAGCTTATGACCTCGATACCAGCAAATTGAGGCTTAAAGAAACTGATTTGAATTGTTACAATGAAGTATGATTTTGAAATAGTAAAATATTTCAGATCCTATTTTACATGCAACTCCAAGTGTTGAAATGGTCTGGGTATATGTTAGTACAAATATTAGTTTAATGTATTTAAAAACTGGGTATAGGTTAGTACAAATATTAGTTTAATGTATTTAAAAACCGTCTATTTCACTTTGGGCACGTGTAGCGCAGTCGGAACTGTCGCGAGTTCCCGATTCTTGCTTTCGCTAGCCTGCCCAGACATTCGATCCCTTCGGGGTCGGTTGATTGGTACCAGACGTGTTTGGAAAGGATACAGCGCTGACTTGTACATCAGCCAGCCACTACCTGTCATTGTATGGGCAAATACACATTCGAATTGCCTCCACGACATCCTGTAGAAGTGTGGCCGCCCAATCAGACATTGTCTTTATTTATGATTTTTTAATCCTTTTTATATTGATTGTATGTTATCGCAGTGTATTGGTGGGAATCCCATCGAACGTCTTCAATATTGAACAGAAATCATTAAATTCTATCTAGATTCTGCACAACATATTAAATAGCAATGCGGTCATTAATTTCACGCAGGGGAACACGCATTAAGACAGAGCTCTTTTACATATAGTGGATTCTGAGAGTGACCTTCAGCCCAGAGTCATCCTCATGATAAGGCAAACCGTAAATGGCATGCATAGCACTTGGCGACTCTTGCAACTTTTCTCAGTCTTCAAACACTGCCGATTTTTATGGGCGTAGGAGAAAAAGTGGGAAATGAGCGCTTACTCTTAGTAGGGCTGTCGGAGGAGGAGTCAGTTGCCGTATGCACCATGGGTCCAGGCTTCTCTAGTTTGGTTTTCCCACCTAGGCCAGCAAACTTTCTATCACTCCGGGATCGGCGAAAAAAAAACTCTGACTCTTCCATCTGCTGGCCACCGCAAGTATTTGTGTAGGCTGAATACCCATTTGCTAATTGCCTCCACAATATCGCGTAAAGTAAACTGAGTACCCTACCCCAAACAAGCTCGGGTTAACTTTGTATTTATCTTTGTTCTATCTATCGCTTCGATAGTAATATGTTCTTGGTCGCGTGGAGCGCAGTCGGAAGAGGGGCCGATGTCGCGTGCTCTCGATTCCAGCCAGGTTCCCGGTTCGGATTTTAGGTCGTCAAAACCTTTTCCCTTCCCCTTCCGTTGAATTGGTGTCATACTTGCCCTGGGAGGACAAAACACTGGCTTGTCCATCAGCTGGTTACTGCAAGTCATTGTCCAGGCCATTCAAGAAGCTCCGCATTCTGGCTGGCTGTCCAGAATGCGGAGCTTCTTGAATGGCCTGGAGAGTGGGATAGGGCTCCGTCTGTCTACCCAGTTCATTTTGCCAGTAGCGGCTGTTGTAGGACCAAAAGCGTTCTGCTGTTTTCTTCATGAGAGAAACGTTCACTTCTTTTTTTTAATGGTAAGCACTAGACAGCTGATAGCTCTTAAGCTGCCCAGACATAGGTGGTATTCGGCCACCGGGAGATTCCCAGGTCCATTGTAGGGAGGGAGGCTTCTGGAACTATGAGTTTCTATTGATGGTCTTGGTCGACATGATAAACTCAGACAGTCTTTCACCTTGCTCGTTCCACTCCAAACCGTGGGTTCCGATGTGAAGTTCTTCCGGCGACCTTCGCGGTCCGATCCTGGCGTTGAAGTCGCCGACGATCACCTTGTAGAAGGTGTGATCCTCTTTATAGAACTTCTCCAGCTCCACGTAGAAGGCTTCGAATTCTTCGTCGTCGTAGTCGGATGTTGGGGCATACGCGACGAATACAGTCAAAGCTGGCACGGAGCCACATCGCTTCAGTCGCAGACGTCCGATTCGGGTTGTCAGAGACTCGAACGTATCGATGTTCATGGCCAAGTGCGTGTTGACGAGGACACCAACGCCGCCTACTCCCCTGCTGTCGCATGTTCCGAGGAACAGTTCTTCTCCGGAGTCGTAGGCGGCGTGTAGGGGGTGGTGTCTTCTCGTCTCGGTCAGTCCGATGACGTCGTACTTGATCTTCCTGGCTTGCATCATCAGGTCCTCGACGGATGCTTCCGATGCGAGCGTGCGGGCGTTGTAAGTACAGATCGTCATCCTAGTCCTTCTCAGTTTGCGCAGCCTGGTTAGGCCCTGAGATTTTAGCAGCCTCTCCATACACGTCCTTCCCATCGCTACAGAAATGGGAGCTCTTTCGGGGTCAGGGGAATGAGGCCCTTTAGTGCTGCTGTTTTTGACTGGAGTACACAGTACAATTTTATAATGTGTTGTTATTTCTAACGTCTACGTTTAGTGCGTCAATACTTCTTACGCACCCTGTTAAGCGTTTCACAGAGATCTATCTGCTGGGCAACAATTGTCACTGACCGGCTTTCGAGTATTGTCTAGAGAACACCAGGACGGCCGCTAACGCATTGGTCGGTCTCCTTCGTGAAAGTCCTGAACGAACGAAATGACGCTTTTTGTGTCCATCGAGTGAGGAATATACAACATTATATCAACCTAAAAAAAGAAGGGCGCATGGTCGCGCAGTGAGAGGAGGTGCCAGCTGTCGCGTACACCCGATACCTAGTTCTTGGTTCAGATTTCCCGCACAGGCTAACCGAACCTTCCATCACTTCGGGGTCGGTGAATTGGTTCCAGAATAATCTGGGAAGGGTAAAGTGCTGACTTCTCCATTGGCTGGCCATCATCAGCCATTGTGTAGACCAAACACGCCTTTAAATTGCCTCCGCAATATCTTGCAGAGTGGAGTGCGTGGCACATCCCAAAAGAAATTGAGCAATGCTGTTCTTCATCCTTTATGCTCTAGTTGTTTTCCATGGAATGAGCGAGTTGTCTGAACACATTCAACTCTTAGGAAAACGTTTAAGAGCGGCCACAGCCATAATCACTACCGAAGACGATAAAATGAAGGCGTTAATCGAAACTAACCGGTGCACATGACAACTCGAGAGATGGCGGAGAAGCTCAACATATCGAATTCAACCGTCGACTCACAACAGCTTGGCTACGTAAGTGGACTGGATTGTTGGGTTTCGCACGAATTAAAGGAAGTCCGCTCACCAGTAGCATTAACATATGTCACTGTATAGTCTATCTTGGGCTGCTTCCAAAAAGCCATACTATTGATTCGAATATCTACTGTCGTCAGCTATCGAAATTGAACGGAGAAATCAAGAGCAAACGCCCTGAATTTGCCGATAGCAAAGCGTGATGTTCCGTCACGACAACGCCAGTCCTCACACCTCTTCGATAACCTGTCAGGGGTTAACAGAGCTCAATTTCGAACAGATGCCTCATCCACCTCGTAGCCCTGACTTAGGCTCCAGAACTGCAGTCCTTTAAGCGAGAGGAATTAGAAAAGTACCCAGCCTTTGGAGAAGTGTAGTGGAACAAAATGGAGATTATCTCAGTTGGTTTGACTATGTAGTTGAGAAGCATTAAATCTTTGGAAAAAAAATGAAAAGCCTTTTTTCCAACCTAATAACATAAATAAATTAACTTTGAACCACCTAATCTCGAGAATAGAGCACCCTGTCTAGGCCTTCTTATTCGCCTTACAGTAAAAAACTGCTTTTACAGGAAAGTGGGACAGTAGGGCGCAATCTTGAAAACTGCTCCTATGAAGCCTATCCACCCTCTGTTGCACTTACGTCTGTCACATACATGTTGGACGATAGTGAGAAAAAGTGCTGGTACGCCCTTACAGGTTCCTTCCACTGATCCCTTCCTATTACGGGTCCCTTTTGGCAGACCCTTCACTGGCCCTCATTACTGGTCCCACCTTCACTGATTTCCCCTTTCCCGCCCCTTCCCCTTGACAGGACTTCACTGATTCCCGTTCACTGTCCCCCCTTTTTTTGCCCCCCCCCCCTTACTGTCCCCTCACCTAAGCGGTACCCTTTATTGGTTCCCTTCACTGCCCCCATTAATGGTCCCCTTTCCCGATCCCTCCTTTACTGCCCCATCCCCTTCCCGCTTCACAGCTCCACCATAAGTGGTCTCACATTCACTGATCCCCTTTACTGGACCTCTTCCCCTTCACTGGCCGCCATTAATGGTCCTACCTTTCCTGGTCCCCTCCCCCCCCCCTTCATTGGTCCTCCCATCCTTCACTGGATCCCTGCTTACTGGTCTCCCCTTTAGTGGTCTCCCATTACACGTGTTCGGAATCCGGACACCCCTTGCGCGACATAGGTGACACCTCTTCTGAACCCAGCCACCGCTTGCATGAAATCCGTAATACCTCTTCTGAGCCCAAACATCCCTGGCGTGACATCGGTGATATGTCTTCTGGACCCAGATTCCCATTACGCGACATCGGTGACACGTCTTCTGAACCCGGACGCCTGTTGAACAGCGTCGGTGATATCTTTTCTCAAGCCCATTGTGCGACATCGGTGACACTTCTTCCGACGGTCTCGACACGGTGTGAGTGGCACCTCGCCTGAACACGGACGCCTGCTACTCGGCTTCTAGGAAAGGCCAGACTGAAGAGCAGACGGACGGACGGACAGCCGCTAACTCCTTTATATATAGTAGGATAGGATTAGAAGTTTCATACCACTTGCTATCGTAGGCTGAAGTAGGACAGTTGTTTTTATTTCTTTCACTACTTGAACGAAGATTGCTGATTGTCTAAATTTGGTAGCCGACAACGACGCCATCGATCCGATCTGTTAGGTTGGTGCATAATTTTTGTCCACATTCGGGTTTATTCAGAGTTTCTTGAGGGCACTTTGGGGAATTCTTGGGACGTATCGCGTGGTAGATTCCAAAAGCTTCCAAGAGACGGATACAAAAGCGTGCGCAAGCGAGCCCGTGGGCAAATTTTGAATGGATCAGCGTCAGCTAAGAGCTATTACAATACCGCTCGCGCCGCACGGTCAAAAGTGGGCGAAAAAACGCCAACATAGCGTCGCAAAGCGTCGCACGCTCATAACTCCTTCAGTTTTAGGTTTCTTGAATAAAGGTTGGTACCATTCGATTCGCCTCTTCGAGATCTATGCAAACATGTGTAAAACTTTCCCGGAACACCCGTATTTTCGCCGTGGGTGGTCCAAAATTGGCTGGACGGGCGATTAGAGCAGCTTATTTCCCAGGATATGCGTGCTTTGGAAGTATCTCAAAGATGGCGTACGTCGCCAGTGCTCTGTCATACCAGGAATGCCCCGAGAGTGCGCCGTGCACAATGCACACAGAACCTAACCTATCAATCGAGTGGGCGAGCGCATGTCCCCTGCGCTTCTATCTTCTCTCACTGGGAACTGCGACTTTTTCAAGACTATTTCGAGCCGTTTGGAGAATCTTATCAGAAATTTCCCGCCACCCCACTCAGGATTAGCTCCAGTCTGTCCCAGCGAAACTTTGGTGTGCGCCGTGAACAATGCATACAGAATCGAACCTTTCAATCAAAGGGGGGGGGACAGCTTGTATACTGAGCGTTTGGGGAGTTTTATCAGAAATATGTTGTTACAGGATGTTTTGTTGCGATCAAAACTCTTGCGCCAGGCGGGACTCGAACCCGCATCTTCTGCTTTCCGGGCAGCGATGTTCGCCTTACACCACCGGCGCTGTTTGACCGAACGTAACATCCGCGATATCCTCGAGGCCTGTCAGCACCCACCCGTGATACGGGATGGGCCGGTCGCTGATATCAGCATGGAGCCGGTTAACACATTCGCGACCATGTCCACACATATGAGTGGACAGCGGAGAGGGCGCGACGGACGGTGTCCACTCATTTGAGTGGACGGGGGAGTTTTGGGAAGAACTTTGTTTAATGATGTTTTTGTTTGATTTTCTTCTCAAATTCGCAAATTATAGTAACAAAAAAACGTTGGGTTTGCGCAGACAGAAAAATTATTGGCTTTATCGTAACTAACAAGACAAGAACTTTTTCCATTACTGAAACACAATAAGCGCACATACTTCTAGACCAGAATTAATGCACAAGCTACAGATGAAATGTGAATTGAACTCTTAAATAAAACAACCTAGGCCCTGAATGATTATGACATTGTACAAACTTTTAACAAGAACACTTCTTATCGTTGGAGCATCTCAAACAAACACATTTTTCGCAACTGGTGCAGCGCGTATGAACTATCCTTTCTTCTTGGCAACATCTCTTCCCAGGCTGCTACTCAGTTTTTTATAGCGAGCTGTGCAGTTCTTCTGGACTTTTCTTGAGTCTACAGTTACATTTTCTAAGACTCTGCCTTTTTTTCAGCGCCTGTCCACGCAAATGAGTGTGCACAAAAAAGCCGCGGGCCGTCGCGCGCACTGGGCGCGAAAACGCTCTGGTCGTGAATGTGTTAAGCTGAAGACCTTACTAGTAACACCGCTCCAGGCTTAAGCAAATGTGTTAGAACCGCTCCAGGCTTAAGCAAATGTGTTAGAACATTGTTACTAGTAAGGTCTTCA
>OX375867.1:17108431-17317879 GCA_947359475.1 Heligmosomoides polygyrus bakeri
TCCTTGATCGCATCGTAACCGGTGACGAGAAATGGATAATGTACGACAACAGGCGACGATCGGCACAGTGGGTGGACAGCGATGAGAGCCCCAAGGTTCTTGCGAAGCCGGAATTGCACCAAAAGAAAGTAATGGTGACAGTATGGTGGTGTTCGCTGGGAATTATTCACCACAGCTTCCTCCCTCCCGGTGAATCCATCACGGCAGAGAAATACTGCATTGAAATTGAAGAAATGATGAAAAAGTTGAAGGATATCCGGCTGGCCTTGGTAAACCGAAGGCGAGTTCTCCTTCTGCACGACAATGCTCGCCCCCATGTAGCACGAATGACGTTGCAGTAATTGAATGAGCTGAGCGTTGAAACTCTACCACATCCTCCGTTTTCTCCCGACCTCTCCCCAACAGACTACCATTTCTTCAAGCATCTTGGCGACTTCTTGGTAGGGAAAATATTCGAATACCAACAGGATGCCGAAAGTGCCTTCGAAGATTTCGTCAATTCCAGAACTTCTGATTTTTATGCTACTGGGATAAAAAAGCTTGTGTCACGTTGTCAAAGATGTGTAGAATCAGAAGATTTTTATTTCGATTAATAAACTTGCCTACAAGCCGAGATATTAACTGTTTAAATTTACGGTGGTTCAGTACCATTTATTTCGTTACAACCTAATATTTACCTCCACGAGCAAAAACTTGGCAACAGTTCGGGCAACGAGGCCGATCGGATCATCATTGCATTTGGGCCCGTCAAGACTACAGAACGCATCGTCAATGGATCGAAAGGGAACTACTTTTAAAAATTCAAAAAAATGGAAAACGAATCGAAGATTCTCATCTGCGGGCTTTGAGATTCAGAAGACATGATCTACTGGGAGCTGTTGGACTACAACCGAATGAATCATCAATGTCGACGTCTACACAAAACAGCACCAGAAAGTGACTGTCGCTTCGAAGGAAAAAAAGGACCGAAACCGTTCGAAGTCGCTCTCCACCACGACAACGTGAAACCGCACACGGCGAACTTAATTCACGATTTCCCAGAGAAGATTGGCTGGCCTCATAGACCGTACAGTCCTGCCATGGCACTTTCAGACTACTATATACCGCTTCAGAGCCCTCAAGAAGCATCCGCGCGAAAAAAAGTTCGATTATACGACCGCCTGAAAAATGAGATTTCCCCTCTTTTGACTCTTAGCCTCGTTCTTTCTGGAACAAGGACGTTGAAAGAAGTTCATTCAACTATTGTCCCTACTTACTTTGGACCTGCTATTGTCGCACTAACAGTGATTATACGGGGTGCGTCAAAAGTTCTTGGACACATGTACATAATTGACCGCCCAAACGAATGTTTTAAAGCAAATCAGGTGATATTCATAAAATTTATTACTATTGACCAGGCGTGGGCGCGTCGGAGGAGGCGCCAGCTGTCGCCTGCACCGGATACCAGGTTTCTCGTTCGGATTTCCCGCTCAAGCCAACCAAGCCTTCCATCCCTCCGGCGTCGGTGAATTGATACCAGACGTGTCTGGGAAGGATAAAGCGCTGACGTGTTCATCGGCTGGCCACCGCAAGTAACTGTATAGTCAAATACTCATTAAAATCGCCTCCATAACATCCCGTAAAAGTAGAATGCGCGGCGCATCCCAAAGGAATCGAATGACGCCGTCCTTTATCCTTTTTTTGATTGACCAGGCACATATAAAGAAGCGGTTAAATTTCGAAATGGCCCCCTCTAGCACGAATACACGCCTTCAATCGCTCGCGGAATGCATCCACGGCGGCACGCAGGGGGTCTTCGTCAATCTCTCCCCAGGCTTTCTTCAGGACTTTCTGAAGTGAAGCAGTGTTCGTGTGGGATGTTGCATAGGACTTATTCTTCAACCTTAGCTTCAACTCTAGCTCGGTCCTCTATCCGATGGACCAGATTGTGTAGTTCATTGGATTAAGGTCCGGGCTGAGCAGGGGCCACTCCTCGGCAGAGATGAAATCCGAAAGGATGTTCAGCGCAACACTTCTGTACCACTTTAGCCTTGCGAGCGGGCGCAGAGTCCTGTTGAAAGTCCAGTCGCTTTTTTAAGGCACATATTCCCAAAGAAGAATGTCTTTCTTCATGATGCCCCCTAGGCAGTTTTATAGTTAGTTTTTCTTCGACACGCAGTTTCTCCATTAAAGTGCGCAAACCATTTGCATCAGCCATCTTGAGCAAAAGAACATTCAGGCACGAAAAATTGGTATATGAGAGGGTGAGAGTAGGGCAACAATACCACATAAAGTTTGGTTGAGCGAAGCGCATCATCCCAAATAATGAGCCTGAAAAGAGTCTAAGAGCTCTTGACGCACCCTGTATTTATTTCTTAAGACAGTTCTTCCCTGAGCTTCATTTATGTGTTCGTTCTCACAATAGTGAAGCTCGATGTAGTCGAATATTTATTGACGTCGTTTCGAGTCTTACGCCTTTCTTTAGGTTTAAAGGGTGATTATATGGTTGATGGATGGTTTTTTTTTGTTAAAGAAAAACAAAACTTTAAAATTATGTTCTCTCATGAGCAAAAATTATGCACCGATCTAATAATACATTACGCCCTACGAGTAACCCTAGGTGTGACAGCACCAGTCTATCAAGGATAAGGACTTCTGGTTCGATGTGTCGCTAACCTAAATTTATTATCGCCGAGTCTAAGCGACATCCTCAGGGTGCCCGCATGTTCAGCGACGTACTCAGGGTGCTCAGCCTCAATAGCCTGGATGATGCCTAAAGTAGTAACTGGAGGCGATATTCAGGGTTGGAAAAGGCGACGGTCTGCTAAACCGAAGGCATTAAACGTCGTCATTAAAGAGAGGCAAGTAACACTTGATAACGAACCATGTTTGAATTGAGGATGAGCATTAGCTTCAGTGATCGCGAAGCACATCTGTTGAGACGTATTGAATTTTGAGCTTGTAAGCTAATGATGAAGGGCTGAGGTACTAAATCAACATGTACTTTGTCCTTCATCTTAATGTCGTACTAAATCCTTTGCAACGGTGTTATCCACACAGAATAAAGGATAAAGGATAAAGGACGGCGTTACTCAATCCCTTTTGGGATGCGCCAGCGCATTCTACTTCTACGGGATGTTGTGGAGGCGATTCGAATGTGTATTTGGCCATACAATGACTTGCTGTGGCCAGCCGATGAACAAGTCAGCGCTTTATCCTTCCCAGACACGTCTGGTACAAATTCACCGATCCCGGAGGGATGGAAGGCTTGGTTGGCCTGGGCGGAAAATCCAACCAGGAGCCTGGTATCGGGTGCACGCGACAGTCGGCGCCTCCTCCGACTGCGCTACACGCGCCCAATCACCACACAGAATAACCTGCAAAAACTAGGAATTTTGGGTGGTTTCGAAGTTAGATGAGGGCAACCAGAATGAAGTCTGTCGTCCGCCTCAATCTAACAGAACTGCTCTTAATTTTTCATTAGGCCGGAGGAAAAGTTTCTGGCGGCTTTTGTGCAATCGCTTTTCGTCTATTTGTTTCTGAATCAATATTCAACTTACTTCGCATTTTTGTATAAAGCCTAAAATGGAATTTTTCGGTTTGTTTTTTGGTTTACCCTTTCCAGACAAATCTTATATCAATTTTCAGGCCTCGGAGGAATAGAAGACTTGGTTGGCCTGGGTGGGAAATTTGAACAAAGAACCTGGTATTGTATTCACACGACAGCTGGCGCCGCCTCCGTGTGCACTACCATACGCCACTATCGAATCGATACAGATCGATATTGCCGATTTCTGCTAGAATTGCTCAGATTGGAAATTGATTTGAGAATCGCATGGATAAATTTCGCTGTAGGAACACTTCACAATATGGAAACATCGATCAACCGGGCGCGGGTAACGCAATCGGAGGAGGTGCCGGCTGTGGCGTGCATCCGATACCAGTTTTTGGTTCGGATTCCGACCCGGCCAACCAAACCTTCTATCCCTCCGGGGTCGATGAATTGCTACCAGAGCTGTCTGGGAAGGGTAAAGCGCTGACCTGTTCATCGACTGACCACCACAGGTCATCACGGTATGGCCAAATACGCGCTCAAATCGCCTCCACGACATCCTGTGAAGTAGCGCAATGAATTATTCTTGTGTTGGAAGAAGGACTGAATAACGCTATACTTTATCCTTTATTTATCGACCAACCAAATCGATTTTCCATGCCGATCGATATTATCGAGTAAACTGACTTCTGAGTAAAATCGCGTGGATGAGTTGCGATGGCCTCTCTGAGGCAAAGCAGCTTTTTTACTCCAGTAAGTGAACGCAGTGTTTGAATTTCTTTCAAATTCAATTTATAAAAATAATTAATTAAATTTTGTTTTAAAATGCAGAACATCAATAAGTGAGTTGAAAGAAAGAATCGCGCCATACACTCGACTATATATCACTGCGATTTTCACTTGTTGGATAGTGTAAATGTTGCTTACTTGACAAACGATGTGAGCATATGTGTATTTTTATAGCTGTTTTTATTATTATGTGTTACTTCACGCAAGCAACGTAGTATAGTGGTGAGCATCCGCGTCCGTAACTTCACGCAAACAGTTTTATGCTATCAATCAAGTACAAATCGCGACGATCCAGTCGAATGCATGGCGTAACCTCTTCATTAAATGCACTTAATGATTATCGTCGTTATTTGCCTCAAAAAAAATTCAGTTCGCTAGTTTTCCTGAAAAATAGAAAATCTCTAATATTTTTAACAGTGTTCAATTAATTGTTGTTTTGTTTTTTCTTTTTTTGCCAGTAAAAATCATGACGATCCACTCGAGTGCACGCCGCGATCGCTTTTTTTAATACAGTAAATGATTGCTGCCTTCCTGGGCTTTAAAACAAAATTTAATTCATGATCTGTTTTCAAAAAATTAGACTTTGACAACCAATTACTGGAGCAGGTGAATTTTAAAAAATCTCAAATAAAATCACACTAAATTTTCCCAAATAAGAAATTATTCTACGGGTTTTGTAGAAGCGGAAAAAGGTCGTTTTGATTTGGAAGATGGTCAGTTTGATTTTGAAGGCGTCAGGCTTGGTTAGAAAACTGCCCAATTTTCTAAGGCTCTATGGGGCAGTCGCTCAAGGCGGCTCCAAGCGGGGCCGACGGATTCGAGCACGTTCGTTATCAGCTGAAAAAGGCCATAAACGGCGATCATCGAGTGCAGTGGGCCACCGGCGCGGCAGCCCCCAGACAGTCCCGGAGCACCGTCGTCGACGGCGATTATCTCCTGAAAGCAGAGCGTAGCCGCGAGCGATCATCGACGACCCACACCGCCTCCGAGGGCGATTGCGCCCGACGTCCGCCATTCAACCGGGTTCCAACGAGGCGATTCCTGCTCTTCCTATATAACCATCGTCGGCCGGCCACTCGGGACCCTTCACTCACCACACACCCCGGGCGGCTTTCCCCGAGAACCTTCGCTTCGTTCGACAGTAAGCGACCCGGTCTTCTAAATAGTCGTTGAAGTGTGGACTTCGCGTAATAGATGGCCGCTTCCAGAACATATATGAATTCCGAGAGAAGCACTGAATCGCCTTCGCCGTTTCCGTTCCTCGCGTTGCCATCAGAACTTCAGCTGGAAGTGCTTTCCAAGGTACTCCTTCAGCTACTTATTCCGAAATTTCGGATTTTCAACCGGTTCCCTTTCAGCTCTGTCCTTTGGATGTCATCAAGTGTCGATCGACGTCTAAACAGATGCATTGGATGATCGAGACGAATCGAATGTCTCTGGCTAGAAGGAAAGTCAAGTCCGTATCGATTGCCCCGGTGAGAATAGAAGACTAGCAGACGTTCAGGCCGGTTACCATCAACTTTACTGTGGTTTTAATCATTCGTAGCTCACCTAATATTTGCGCTGAGGGTTTGAAAATGATGAGGGAAGTTTTAAGTAGTAGGAAGCTTCCATTGGATGCGCTCCGAAGAGTTTAAGCGATAAGAGCTGGGTATTGATTCATAATGAGAGCGATATCGATTGATGCCACAGGATTCCGCCACCCACTCCATTTTCTTTTGCAAGCTCACAGAGGTATAACATCGTAATTCAACCCTAAACGCGTTAGTGGGGTCGATTTGAACTTTATAGAAATACTTACTACAATTGGGAATTTTTGCATGATTGTCCTCATTTCTGGAGGACGAAAATTCAGGCTAAAAGGGAAATGTGAATTTACCCCAACAATCCTCATCAGGACCTATAGTGCCTTGAAGGGCTTCTAACAAGGAGCTCTAGCGTGGAATTATTTTTTGCTGCGGGCCACTTCTTGGTCAAAAAGTGGCCTCCTAGTTACTCATGGACGGTACGTCGGGCGTTTGAATTCTCCCCAATGCAACCGCATAATGCTTCGCTGCGCTCACTTTCAACCAAATTCTCGTAAACTTTGCCGTTTAATGCAAACGTGATCCGGAATTTCTTTAGCACACGGGTTAGCTCGGCGATCTCCTTTCCTCTCGAACCCGCTGTCGAAACGGGGCTACCAGACGACGATTTTTGCCATTTTTGGGCCACCCAGTAGCCCGAAGCAAAAACGGACACCACCCCTGTGCTACTTGATAGCTGTCCTTCAAAACCATACAGCTCCTGTTTAGAATCGTTAGGGTAGTTTTTCAGACGTCACTTGTAGGTGCCCTCTAAATAATGTAATAGTAGCCCTCTTTCTTGATGCCGGGAATTACGTAGGAGGCTTGTCAAAAACTATTTCAATTTTGAAAATAATAGATCTAGCTGCGAAACCGGTTGCCACTTTTTTAAGACATTCGGCGAAGGTGAATATTTAATAATTTTTTGAAAAATAGCTTTGACTTTATTGGAGCGTGTCTATTCAAACTTTAGATACACGAAATTCTGTTTGCGAAAGGTTCATTTTGTTTCAAAACATGTCCGCTTTCAAAGTTAAAAGTCAGAGTCAGAGTCAAAGTCCGAGTCAGTCAAAGTCAAAGTTTACGCGTGTGATAGTAACCCGTGTAAAATAAAAATGGTATAAACTCTAAATAAAAAATACCCTTTGGAGAGACCGTCTAACTGTTGTCAAATGTTCAGGAAATTCTGAAGAAAAAATAGCTTCATCACCTGCGCTACGCTCCCGCCCTCTTCTAGATATTATAGAATTGAATGTAGGAGGTTTTTTTTTGAAGACCATTGTCCTTGATGTTGAGATCCTCCCATAACTTATAATAATTAGGGTTACACGGAAGGAAAGGTCAAACAAGTGTCGAATTCAGCCTAGCTGTTAAAGGTAGGTGCATGCGGCAGAAGAGTAGATGCGAAATTCCATCTCTTTTTTCAGAATATTTTCCGTTCAATAGATGACATGAATCGTTTCAAAATTATACCGTTTAATTTATTTAAGTTTTTATTAAAGATGCAAGTTCATATCACACACGTAAAACGTCTGATAAGAAAGAAAAGGGTAGGACACTGTCACAGAACAACAAATGAAACTCTATACAGAAGCACAGACCGTTAAAAATTTATGAGCAATATATATATATATATATATATATATATAACTTTCTTTGTGGCTACGTGATAGTAGTGTCTTAAACACTTGAACAGAGTAACCCAGTGGGCTCTCATTGTCGTTCAGTAACGAGTTTAGCTCCTTAATGCTTCTGTATGCAAGGAAATTTGCCCTAACTCGGGACCTAGCCATGGGAACTCGCAGTCCGAGCTGTCCTCTCACGGTTCTATTCAGCGGAACACCGAAAAGTCTATTGGCCTTGTTCACAGAGCACATAACAAAGTTTTTGAGCATCAGCAGAAGATTTGCTTTTCTCCGCCCGCTAGAGAGAGAGAGAGAGCACCACAAGGGACTTGAGTGTATTTCAGTCCAAAACATCGTAGTACTAGCTTACGTGTAAAGCTATATTCTCCTTCTTCTAGGGATTCAATGTCTTTCGTCTTATGCGGATTAAATACGGTCACTCCGCTTTCAACTATGGGACGCGCACAAGTTTTATATGCTCCCAGATGTGCATTCGTTTGTGGGATTTTCAATAAGTTGTAGATCCGGTTATTTGTTTTTTTACAACATTTTTGCCGGGCTGTGAAAACGTTTTTGGATCATCTGACACTATGAAGCCTAAGTCTGACGGTTTTTTGACGTCTTCCACTACTTTTATTTTTCCTTTCTTCATTTTTTCTTGATCAGGTCTGAACTTTTTGGACCCTTCAGTGATATCAAAAAGCTAAAATTTGCTATTGAGTCTATCTCACATGAAGCTACTAACACGTATGGAGGTGTTCATTAAAACGAAGAAAGCTATACGTCTTTGTATGTGTAGAAGAACTCAAGATAGCCACGCGGGACTCTACCGCCTTTCGCCCACACCTCAAACTTGGGTAACTAAACGTTTATTTTTAGCAAACATAAGAACCTAAAGCGACTAAAGCGACCAAGAAGTCCCCCCATCAGAAAGAGACCCACAAAGAGCAATGAGAACGTTCTGAGCCGGAACGCTGTGATTTTATAGATAGTTCCTTTATATGAGTTCGTATCAGGAAAAACATCTCTGTGAGAGAAGCACTTTACAAAGCATTCCTTCCGTCGAACCAACTATCTCATGACATCGCAAAGCTAAGCATTCACAGCATTTAACAACGTACGCAACGACTACACTATCAAGAGATTTTTACTAAAGCATGAGCGCAACTAAGTCACTAGAGGCGCTAAAAAATAGAGAATGTATTCTCTATAGTATGCCTTTGCGCATCTCTCCGCTAATGCTAGAACGAAAACGATTTTAATAACTGAGCCTTTAGTAGAGGTTTAGGACTCCTGCACTTCGGCTCTACGATTAGGTTCCGCACCGTCATCCTAGAAAGAAACCTCCAACTTATTTATTTATTTATATGTGGAGATCACACAAAAATGGAACAAACAGAACATGGACGTTAAAAACCAGAACAGAACGAATAAAGCATATATTGTTAGGTTGATGTTGCTTTTTGGCTGTTTTTCAATGGATGCTATTCATGAGCTTAAAGTAACGCTGGGAAATGCCCGGCAAGGGGTTCTTGAAATTCTTACAAAAAGTGGCGCGGTCGTATCTCTGCCTACCGTATCGACCAATCGGCGCCGTCAACAAATTTGGTGACGTATCGCGTATCGCAGCGTCTCAGCTGATCTGTCATTGTAGTCTCAAGGCTCGGTCCCTTGCAACACTAACTGGAGAGCGTTCTGGAGAATTGCAGAATTGGTCTGAACTGGTTCCGAAGCGCAAGAACATCCCGGAAAGCGAGTGCCTCAATTACGACGAGAACGAGTTCGCCCGACTGTTTCGTGCCTGCGACATCGACATGCTGCACATCGTCAATGTGGGTTTGCCTTGATAGCATTCTGAGAACCGTTGCCCGAACTCTGATTTGTTGTGTCAAAGCCTTTAAAATCGAACCATTTCTCCTGTTGTATAAGTCATTTTGTCGTCTGCCTTCATGGTCGGGTTCTCTGCATGAGATCGCATAATTGCAAAGGGTCTCTGGATGTAGTCCATTTAAGCTACATACCAGCTGATTGGATGGTGCTTTTCTCTCTTTCCATACGATAAGTTGACTAGTAGGAGGGTACTGTGGCCCTTAATCGATTCCAGAAGCTTCTTATATTGTTTTGATGCCTTCGTATCTAGCCTCTTGTCTTCTCATTGAGTTCCGAATAGTCTCTCAGACAATTTTTAAGTAAAACCTGTTGTTTAGTCGCCTCCAATCCTTGACTAATCTGGTGTAATCCAGATATTATTACATAGCAAGGGGAGTCAAACGAGGTAAATCGATGGTAGATGAATATGATTCAGAAGGTCTTTTTAATTTTTAATTGGACATTTTTTGGTTTTCTGCGGTGGCTTAATTTAACATAGAATTAGAAAACGTCAGCCACAAACTGATAAAGGTTGAATTATACATCCAGGTAGCGATTTCAGCAACTCACTAAAAGAGGGTCATGTCGCGAAAGTGGGCAGCATTTGAAGAGTGTAGTGTGTCAGCCAATCATATCCAAACAGATCGCGTACTGAAAATGTGCCAGCAAATCAGGGTACCAATCACAAAGCCCTCTCCAAACGGCATCCATATTTGACGTGGCTTTGGCTTGTACGTTTCCACCTCCAAATGTTGCCCACATTCACGACATGGACCTGAAAGAGAAATGTGGCCATTGTGTCTAAGATAGCGAACAATTAAAACGGCCATTCCAGTGGTACGAGCGAAGTCAAGGCTTACTATGTCATCCAGACGGCTTGCTAGGGGGTGCGGAAGCAGAGTGTATCTGTTACGTGCCAAAGTTGCCCAATGTGCAGTAGTCACTGGTGGGACTCGAGGGCTCCATATTTCGTGTTAAGGCTTCCTAGAACATGTCCGCGTATGATGTTGGCAGAAGCCTTGGTCTTCTACCATAAAAACCAGTCCGGTATGGTTCTCGCCCAGCGAACGTAAGCAGGCGAAAGTCATTATATTGGCCGGCCCACCGACGACATGGCCTACGTAAACAGCATTTCTCAAACGTCGACGAAGCTCCGAATTCCGGAAGACTTCCTTGCGCATCATTCGGCCATTCCACGTCTTCTCGGCGATTTCTTCGCCAAGAAGACGTGGAATGGTCTAGAAAGATCCCCAAGCCGCTCGTTTCTTCCCGTCGAGCTCTGACACTAGGTCTTTGGCCATATTCAGTACACACGTAGCTGGAGCATTCGTAGATGTTCGTTTCGTTGAGCGAGAATGCTGCATCAGAATCTTCTCTTCCTCATGAACATCGTCACCGTGACATTCAGCTATCGTCCGGAGCAGGTCGTGTAGTTGCCGATCTTCCCATGGCCTAATGAGGATGTCCTAATTAGTGTGCGTGCCCCTAGTCAGTTCCTTGACCCTTTCGCGACGGCTGCGATAGCGAAGTGTTGGGAAAAAAGCGCGGGCATCGTCGGAGATCGCTGCTGACGTTTAGGGAACTTGTAGCCCACAGACTGTCTTCGGATAAGTTAAAATTTTTAATTTTTTTGAAAAATAGATTTATTTGAATTTTCGAAGTCGATTTTGGTTGGTAGTAAAATAAAAGTAGGACTAAAACCGAAAACGTGGTTGAACTCCATTAACTTCTAAGCCTGAAATAAAAGTCGGTATAGAAGTTAGTTCAACCACACTTTTAGTGGAAATCAGGGGCCGGATTCATCAACGACTTACGTAACTTTAACGGAGAATTGTAAGCTTATCAAGCGATACGGTGAGCGATAAGCCGCGTTATCTGAGCTTTTAACGCGGCTTCACGGTTAAGTCGTTGATGCCCCGGAAGTCTTACAGCCTTGTTAGGTCTATCTTTGCATGGTTTCAAGAATCCACTTTTGCGTGTGCAATGAGTGCCTTCAGTTATATGTTTTTATTTTTGGTAAAGTTTGTTGGTATTTTATTCTAACTTGTATTTTCAAGTGACCTCGGTCCACGTCATGAATAAATAAATGAATAATCATTTAGTAACGAGAGAGGGCTACCACATGGCGGACGGAAACTCTATGAAGGTACCATAGAGTTAGCCTAGGCCCGAACTACCCTTATTGGTTAGTCATAGCTTCATGACCTATTCCTATTCCATATCTTGGACATTCCGGATGGGGTAGCCAGTTTGGAACTGAGGATTGATATGGAAATGTGGTGCGTGGTAGCGCAGTCGGAGGAGGTGCTGGCTGTCACGTGAACTGAATTGCAGGTTCCTGATTCGGATTTCCCACTCAGGCCAACCGAGTCTTCAATCCTTCGAGGTGGAGAATCGCTACCAGACAAGCCCGGGAAGGGCAAAACGCACAATTGTGCATCCACTGGCCACCACAAGTCACTGTATAGGCAAAATACGCAAGGCAAAATACGCATCCAACGCGCCTCCTCGACATCCCGCAGAGGTCGAGTGCATGGCGTATCCCACAAGGAATTGAGTAACGCTGTCTTTTATCCTTTATAGATATGGAAATGTGTGGTACTTCATCACTTCGTTTTGAAGCACTTGCGTTAGTGTAGTTTCTTTAAAAAACCGCGCTAAATTGGTTGATTAAGTTGGATTTCTGAATTTATTCCGTTCTTGATGATGAGAGATGATGAGGGATTTCTACATTTAATGCCGATGCAAGGGAAATGACTGGTATTTCAGTGAGTGCAATTGACTGGTTAGTTCACAAAGACAGCTCCAGAACGGGCTCGAACTGAATCATGAAAGGTTCGGGTTCAACCGTATACTCACGCACATAAAGGCATCCGAAAAGTCACACTTCATCCAACGGATCTATTCGCGTTTTCAGATGGATCTCTCTGACGAGTTCGTGACGTCATTCCATCGAATGGTGGTCGCGAATCGGATCCACATCGCTCAGTTCAACTTCGGCATCTGCTACTTCTCGTGCGATCCGAGCCGCTTCTGCCGTCTTATGGAAGCCGTTCAGCTGAAGGAGCTGTGCATCATGAGCAGCAAGGAGGCCGACGAGCGGTTCTGCTCGCAGCTCATCGCCTCTCCACCGGCGACCAAGGTATGACCAGTTCATCCCGACGATGCCTTCGATCGCCTCAACCCCTCTGAATTCAGCTGAATCGACTCGCGGTCGGGTTCTCTTCGAAGGTCAGCGACGACTTCCTGCTCTCGTCACGACACAGCTGGTTGGCTGTTAAGGACACGACCGTGAGCGCCAAGGCGATTCGCACCGTCATCCTGGACTGGATGAACGGCCACCGATCGTTCGACTACATGGGTCTGAGCACCAGCTGTCGTCTGCAGGCCGACGTGATCCTCGAGAACATGGAGTTTCGGCAGGTGGACCAGTGTACCGTGATGCTGAGCAGCAAATTCGGCGAGAAGATGGCGCTGACGATCGAGGAGAACACCTTCGTGATGTTCAACCGCAACGCCGAGAAAATCATGTGCGAAATCGAAAGCTGATTCTTGCTAGGGTAATTTTTGAGGAGAGCCGATCCTTTGGGAGGTGGTCAACACACGGACTCGGACAAATCAAAGAAGGGATCTATCTTTGTCGGAAGAGGGGCAACGCTGTGAAACGAACTCAAACAGGGCGGTTATGCCTGCCAAAAAATTAATTAGGAATACCCATTTGTAAGTTGGGCGACTGTGTAGTTTCAGTGAAATAGTTCACTTTCAGTTTTGCAGTCATGGCCAAAAAGTCGACTGAAGTGTCCCCTACTAGAATAGATCGCACCCAAAGAAGTGAAAAACTGCGGCGTCCTATACGCCATCCGTAGACTTTCTCATCTAACATCTTCTAGCATCGCCTCGTAACATCTGATTTGGAGCATCTGACACCTGTGCCCGCTTACAGTACTCAAAGTCTGTCAAATACTTCCAGAACCTCCTGAAGTCTTCTGTCCCCATATGACGTGACTTAGCAAAGAGCTTTGCGGTCTTCGTTGGTTTGATGGGGGTACACGTTATTCTGGAGATGGCTAAGGACGAATTGTAAGGGTTAGGCCTTCTCTAAGGTTGTGGAAGGACATGGGAAAGATGTCAAGATCAGGGCGTAACGTCAGAAGAAGGCTAAAAAAGCTGATGCTATGGGTCGCTTCTGAAGGATCTCGGGGCCCTCATTCGTCGTTGTGGTTAGAAAGAGTTTGTCGATGTACTTCTCCCAGAATTTTACAGAGCTTAGGCAGGGATTTCCCTGGCTTATGGTAGATGTCTTGACAGTTACGGGATGGCCCTTCTAGAAGCCTTCGGAGGTCAGAGCAAAGACGGTCCTGCTACATAGCGATTGCCGTAGCTCTGGCCAGTACAGTATTCCGAGTGCAATAGTTGGCTACGATCCATCGGGCATCTAAGAACCTCCCTAGGGTCGGCTGTTCTCCTTCTGTTTGGTTCCGACTGCGAGCACTAGCTCCTCGAATCTCTAGGTATGCAGAGCTACACACTCATACCAAGCAATGTGCTTGTCCACTATTCGGCCTACCATTGAAAGAACGCTGTATATGCGGTCTCCGCATGTTTGTCGCTACATTATGTTGAATTTGAATTTTGCATGGTTATCTGCATGTTTCTTATTACAGAGTGTATATAAACATATCTATGTTGTGTATGTTCCAATAAAATTTGTATAATAAGAGACTGTTTTCACATTGAGAACAGTTTCGCGGTAAATTCTGGAATAAACTCTAACTTGAAATAATGTATGTGTATAATAAATCCACGGATCTCCCTCGATAGAGAGCCTTCGGGCTCTCTTGTTAAGAGGGATCTCGGGCCGCTTGTCGCAGGGCCACGTGGCGCGTCCCCGGGTGGTGGATAGGGGAATTAAACGCGAACCAAATGCGACCGTGTGTTGCCCAGAGACGCAGGTGGGATGCAGGGGATGGACTCCTTGCTCCTGCTGTGTCGGGTCGATGCGTTCCTTGTGCGTGGGAGCGGCATGTTCGTGCACAGTGTGCGTGGATGTGTCCGTGACTGTGCGGATTGTAACTGTGTCGGCTCGGCCAAAAGCTTGCACTCGGTAGACTGGGAGTACATGTAAGGCGATTCGAGGCCGCCTTAAGTCTCGCCCCGTCCCTTCGGGCAGTCTGGCTGGCTGCCCGGAGTACCCCGCCCGCACGACAGAGCCTGACTAGCTACCCGTGTTGTATTCCAGTCAAACACAGCAGCACTAAAGGGCCTCATTCCCCTGACCCCGAAAGAGCCCCCATTTCTGCAGCGATGGGAAGGACGAGTACGGAGAGGCTGCTAAAATCTCAGGGCCTAACCAGGCTGCGCAAACTGAGAAGGACTAGGATGACGATCTGTACTTACAACGCCCGCACGCTTGCGTCGGAAGCATCCGTCGAGGACCTGATGATGCAAGCCAGGAAGATCAAGTACGACGTCATCGGACTGACCGAGACGAGAAGACACCACCCCCTACACGCCGCCTACGACTCCGGAGAAGAACTGTTCCTCGGAACATGCGACAGCAGGGGAGTAGGCGGCGTTGGTGTCCTCGTCAACACGCACTTGGCCATGAACATCGATTCGTACGAGTCTCTGACAAGCCGAATCGGACGTCTGCGACTGAAGCGATGTGGCTCCGTGCCAGCCTTGACTGTGTTCGTCGCGTATGCCCCAACATCCGACTACGACGACGAAGACGTCGAGGCCTTCTACGTGGAGCTGGAGAAGTTCTATAAGGAAGATCACACCTTCTACAAGGTGATCGTCGGCGACTTCAATGCCAAGATCGGGCCACGAAGGTCGCTGGAAGAACTTCACATCGGAACCCACGGTTTGGAGTGGAACGAGCAAGGTGAAAGGCTGTCTGAGTTTATCATGTCGACCAAGACCATCCATGGAAACTCGCAGTTCCAGAAGCCTCCCTCCCTACGATGGACCTGGGAATCCCCCGGTGGCCAGTTCCACAACGAGATCGACCACATCATCTTCAATCGCAAGTATTGCCTGACCGATGTCTCCGTTGTCCCCAAGTTCTACACGGGATCGGACCACCGCCTCCTTCGCGCGAGGTTCCGCTTTTCGCGTCAAGGAGAGAAGGCCGCGAAGTTCAAGAAGAGGAGTCCCAGAACGACCATCAACTGGGATCTCTACACCTCTCTTGTCGGCCTTTGGGAAGATGCCGTCATGGACAACGTCGACGAGGAATACGATCGCTTCGTGCACCATCTCCACGATAGTGCTAAGGGAGCCGAGAGCTTGAAGACCACCAAGAGACGCCTGTCTCCGGAAACTCTCGAGCTGATACGCCAACGTGGAGCAGCACGAGCGTCAGGCAACTATCAACTGACGTCCGAGCTTGCAAAGCTATGCAGAGCGGCGATAAAGGAAGATCTGAAGGAGAGAAGGGCGGAAGTGTTGGCTGAAGCAGCAGAGGCAGGGCTGAGCATCCGCAATGCCCGCCGGAACTTCGCCAACTTCAAGACCAAGATGACCGCTCTCCGACGTCCTGACGGAACCGTCACCTCTTCCAGAAGGACTATGGAGAAAGTCATCCACGACTTCTACTCCGATCTCTTCGATAGCCACGTCCACCTGCCCCTACGCCATCTTCCGCAGGATGGATACGTCATCCCCTCTGTTCTCCCTTCCGAGATCCGACACGCCATCTCGTCGGTGAAGAAACGTACAGCACCCGGTCCTGACAGGATCAGAGCTGAACACCTGAAGAACCTCCCGCCAGCGCTCATCAACACCTTGGCGCGGCTCTTCACACGCTACCTGTCCGAATGCAAGGTTCCATCTCAGTGGAAGACCAGCAAGACCGTCTTGCTGTACAAGAAGGGAGACGTGCACGACATTGGCAACTATCGCCCGATCTGCCTGCTGTCCGTAGTCTACAAGCTGTTCACTCGAGTCATCCTGAATAGGATTAGTAGAACGCTGGACGAAGGACAGCCATGCGAACAAGCAGGATTTCGGAGAGGATTCAGCACGATCGACCACATACACACCATTACGAAGCTCATCGAAGTGTCGCGAGAGTACAAGCTGCCGCTTTGCCTTACGTTCATTGACCTGAAGAAGGCATTCGACTCCGTCGAGACTGAAGCGGTTATGGAAGCCCTGCTCACCCAGGGCGTTCCGACTCAGTACATCAGAGTCCTTCGAGAGCTGTACAGTGGATTCACGACCAAGATCTCACCATTCTACAACGACGTCGTCATTGACGTGAAGAGAGGGGTTCGACAAGGGGATACCATATCCCCGAAGCTCTTCAGCGCCACCCTCGAAAACGTCATGCGCGAACTAGAATGGGATGACATGGGAGTGAAGGTCGACGGCCGGCAACTGCACCATCTTCGCTTCGCTGACGACATCGTGCTCATAACACCGAGCATCACTCAGGCGGAGCGAATGCTGGCCGACTTCGATCGTGTATGTGGAAGCGTTGGACTGCAGCTGAATCTTACGAAGACGATGTTCATGAAGAACGGATGGGTTTCTGATGCCCCATTCTCGCTCAACGGAACGAACATCTCCGAATGCTCCAGCTATGTGTATCTGGGTCGCGAAGTCAACATGGCCAACGACCTAGCACCAGAGCTGAGCAGGAGGAAACGAGCGGCTTGGGGAGCTTTCAAGAGCGTCGAAGAAGTCGTGAAGAAGACGAAGAACGTCCGACTCCGTGCCCACCTATTCGACTCCACTGTTCTTCCTGCCCTAACATACGCCTCAGAGACCTGGGCTATACGAAAGCAGGATGAACACGCGATCAGCGTCGCGCAGCGTGGAATCGAGAGGACGATGCTCGGAGTGACACGACTCACGCAAGTGAGAGAAGGCCTCCGGAGTTCCGAGCTTCGCCGACGTTCGAAGATCAGAGACGCTGTCGCATGGGCCAAGTCGTCGAAAATTAGGTGGGCCGGCCACGTAATGCGATTCGCAGACACCCGCTGGACGAGAGCCGTCACAGACTGGATTCCGCGGGATGTCAAAAGAACACCAGGACGCCCACCAACGCGTTGGTCGGACTTCTTCGTGAAAGCCCTGAACGACCGATATGACGCTCTTCGTGTCCCTCGAGCGAGGAGGATCCATTGGACCACTCTGGCACGCGACAGGGACGAATGGAGACGCTGCTGGCGCCCGCTCGAGCAAGTCGATGATCAACGGGACGACAGGTGACAGGTGATACAGGTATAATAAATAGTTCATTGCCGTTGTCATATACTCCTTGAAATATTTCGTGTCGTCAACGACTACGAAGGACATCGTTTCTGAAAGCCTTTTTTGATTCAGAATAAATTTGTTAGCAAGTGCGCGTTCATCAGGGAGGTGAAGGCGTTTTACGAAAGACGGTGGACATCGGATCCGACGCCGATTTCTCCAATAAACGGATGATTCGGGTGGGCCGTTTTTTCAAACCCCGGATTTTCACACGATTCAGATAACGTCACATTTGGCTGGATTTCGGAAAGCCCGGAACCAGATGAATCAGACCGGATATCCGAAAATGCGTGGACTAGTGGTTAGATAAAGGATAAACGACGGCGTTTCTCAATCCCTTCTGGGTGCGCCAGCGCATTCTACTCTTGTCGTGGAGGCGACATGAATGCGTATTTGGCCATACAATAACTTGCGGTGGCCAGCCGATAAAGAAGTCAGCGCTTTATCCTTCGCAGACAAGTCTGGTACCAATTTACCGACCCCGGAGGGATGGAAGGCTTGGTTGGCCTGGGCGGAAAATCCGAACTAAGAACCTGGTATCGGGTGCACGCGACAGTCGCGCCTCCTCCGACTGTGCTACACGCGCCCTTAGTGGTTAGATAAGGCTCTCAAAAAGTGTAGGTAGAAAGTCGATAACTTCGCTGACGGCGAAGATTTCGGAAGTGTTTGAAGCGCATATAGAAGAGTATGAAATTAGAAAACGAGATGGACTGGAATGCGCCGTGCACTTATCTGAAGTCTCAAAATTTTCAGGTTCTATATTAGTTGAAGGAGCATCGCTAGAAAAGCGAAACAAATGTAAACAGTGAGATATCTTCCGGCTAGAAAATTGCGAAGAACGATATCTCGTAGGTCAGTTCACGGTGTTGTCTTTGCGAAGTAGTCTGCCGTTTTCCAAGAGTCAGAGTAAACTTCTTCCTACCACTAGGGTAGATTCATATTTTAGCCAAGAATCGATTGGTAGTACATGGGCTAAAATATGGATCTATCCTAGTGCTAGAAGGCAGTCCACTTTGACCCTGGTACTGTATGAACAAATGAACAAAATATTTTTCACAAATCGCATGTAAAATTGGCAACGAAAGGACCGCTGTGGCACTTTGTGATGAGATGCGCATATATCGCGGGATGAGGCTTCGAACGCTGATGATTCCAAGCATTCGTGTGTTCCATATCAGCTACGGACAGATCTATCCTAATCGGTAGGGGGAAACCTAAGGTGCTAGTTGCGACCGTCATCCTTTGCTACACATACACATCACCTGAGTGTGTGTTGTCACCTTCGCATGGCAGTACAGCAGCTGGAGCTCTTGGATAAATTTAAGGAGCACGATGAAGACACAAAACACCTTATGCTCCCCCATCCGATTAGGATAGATCCGCTACGGACACCAGGGAGTGGAATTGTGAAGCATTTTACCTACCGATCACAGACGACGAACTCAAATTTTTCATTTTTTTAAAAATTTTTCCAACGCTTTTGATAAAGTTCCGTTAGATAAATTGATGGCAAAAATGGAAGTGGTGGGAATTCATCCCAGGATCGTCAACTGGACTAGACAGTTTTTACAAAATAGGACTTATCAGGTTAGGATCAAGGACAAGTACTCTGAGGTTTTCACTACATTTAGTGGTGTACCCCAAGGTGGAGTACTGTCCCCGCTGTTGTTTTTACTGTACATATGATTTGCCTAACTCGATTACCAGGCTCGGCGTCAAGTGTAAAATGTTCGCCGACGACATCAAGATCTGCAAGAGTATCGTGAGCCCAGAAGATTCAAACACACTTCAGATAGCAATTGATTATATCAGTAGCTGGGCAAACAAATGGGAGCTTCCTCTTTCGGCAGAAAAAACTCATTTGCTTATGATAGGATCAAGAAGTCACATTGATATCCCCATTTATACCATCTGCGGTCAGGTTTTAGCCAGAGTGGAAGAAGCTCTGGATCTGGGCTTCATAATTACGAGAAATCTTTCTTTCAGCAAACACTGTAGCCTTCTAGTGAGAAAAGCAAATTACCGTATATATAACCTATTCCGAGTCCTGAAGTCAAACATCCCGGAAGTTTACATCCGTGCTTACAAGACCTACGTAAGACTAATCGTAGAATCGGGAACAACAGTCTTCAATCCGACCAGAAAGAAAGACATCGATCTTCTTGAGAGCATTCAGAACAGCTTTACCAGAAAGCTGATGATGAGGTGCTTCCCGGTCAGCTATGACATGATTCCTAACGGGCCTCAAAGATCTGAACTATTTGGTCTGCTGTCACTAGTGAGCAGGCGAAGGAGAGCAGATCTTATCATGATGTTTAAAATTCTCACCAAAAAGCTGAACAACGACACAGAAGAATTCCTGGACGGAGAGCTGACGAGATCCGTCAGAGGAAAGCTCAAACTACGTGTGCCTGTTGCAAAGTCAAGACTTAGAACAGATTTCTTAACTTATAGAACTCTTACGGAACTAAACTTGCTTCTTGGTAGATACGACGATATAATGTCAATGTCCACACATGTTTGGAGTAGAGCTATCGTTTGTTGAAGTTCTTAATTGTCATTGTAGTCGATTGATGTGTGATGATGTTTTGTCCTTGTTTTTTGTTTGCTTTATGTTTCCATGCGTGAATTACATTCTCCCTTGGAATAAATAAATAAATAAATAATAAATAAATAGGCCGGAGACAGCGCTGGCCGCTGTAAAGTAGTGCGGCAACGGACGGAGAAACGGTATGGTGACCGGGGTGATTCGGAGTTCAACTCACAGGTGATGCGAGATTTTTGTATTTCCTAAAGAAAATCAGGCACTATCATCCAAAGCTTCTGGTGTAAAATCGCAATGTCGGAAAGGAGAACGGGTTGTGTCATGTTCGTACTAACAATTTCATACTGGCCAGGAGATCCAGTCTATCTATATAATAGGTTGGAACCTAGGTGTCCGCTGTTTTACATTTTTTTCTAAATTTTGCAAAATGTTTTGCACAATGTTATACACCACTCGAAAGAGGTCAATCTGCTCTATCAAAAAATATGTTTCTCTTTTCTAAATTTGATTTTCCACACTTGAGGAAAATAAAGAGGAAGGTCAAAAAAGAGTGACTTTCACCGACAGCTCCTCTCTGCTTACGTTTAGGATTTTTTTTTGCAAATTATTATAAACCCTTCAAAAGATGATGATCTGTTCTACAAGAATGTGTTGGGTTTTTTCGTTAGTTTTGATTTCCGTTAATCTTCCGGGCATTAAAGTGGAGTGCTCAGAAGAGATAATTTTTCTTCACCAACACCACCCACCATTTGGTTAAGTTTTTCTCTTATATTTATGGTAATTTTACTAACGAGGAAGGTCAGTGAACTTGGTCCGGAGATTCTGAACGAGACCTATATGGTCTTGTAGGGCATCGGACGAGGATCACAGAACTGTGTTTCACTTCTGCTAACTGCCCCTGGGTGGTCCAAAAATGACAAAAAATGGGTTCAGGGAGGGCTGATGAGGCAAAAATGACACCTGAAATGGTCCTGTCGTGCTCAGAACTTATCTTACAAAAGGTTTAGAGCTCAAATTAAAGTTAGACTATAGTAATATGATAATTTACCACGTTTCTTAGACGAAGCTGCAGTGTACATTCAGGTGATTCATTCGCATCAATGTTAGCAGCGACTGGATGGGGGAGTGGATAGCGGGGCGAACCTACGAGAGGGGGTCGAGAGTTCGTTTCCGCAGGTGTCCATGCGATTTGTTGTGTGGAGAGCTCTGGTTTGGCTAATAAAGAGTACATTTGGCTACGGTAGGGTACCTTCGTCGCTCCCTAACACCGCTTTCAACCTGTTTGCCGTGTGGGGTGATGGTGACGTCCATCAAACCACGCCTGTCTCGCTGAGGAAGCTCTCGTTAGATGCTATCCCCATATGACCTCTTTGGAATGTTCTCAATTAGTTTTGGAAGTGTTGCTCGCTGTCACCTCATTTGCGAACACGATAGACAAGTATTGAGTTGACCCATCATCAAGACACGTCCATCGTTCTTCGGATTTCTTTACAAACTGGTTTTTATTCTTCTCGCAACTCTCACAATTCTACTAACTGTTACCAAGTACAGCACATTTTATCCACCTCGTGTGATTGGACGATTTGCTGTGAATTTCTTCCTCATGACTCTCGCCTACACTTACGGGAGACGGGTCGGAGGCATTGCAGATCATGAAGAGCATTTGCATTCACTTCCTCGACTCCAGAGGTCGAAAAAAATTTCGTCCGAAATTCATCTCTAAGGTTATTTGGAATGCAGATCACCGATCCGGCAACCATTTTCGTTGAAACGATGGATGGTAAAAGGTTACGATCGGTATGTGTAAGTTAAGGGCAGAATAATCGGCACTGCTGTCCATCACGACGACAGAGGTCAAGGAGAGGACGAAAGAAAAAATTTCGCCCAAACACGATGGCTATTTGGGGTGCTGATCACGGATGTGATGCCTATTTTTTCTATTTTTATTTCTTCCTCATCACTCTCGCCCATTTTATTTTTATGATACGAAAACTTAAATATATATTTAAGTTTTCGGTCGATTACGGCTGGTTACGATGGATATGGGTGAGTAAAGCTGTCTACGTTAGTAGGATCGCTTCCTTCTCCAATATGGACAGAGTTATTTTCCAACCTTCGACTTCAACCTCCGATGGAAAACAGTGCAGGCGAAGTGGTAAATTACAAAAAGAGCGAGAGATTCGTGGTCAGCAGCTTAAATAATTCCCATAGGCGAAGTCTGGGCGAAATTGGTCCAATAATACGGTAACCTACTGTAGCCAAAATGTACTCTTTATTTGCCAAAACGGGGCACTCCACAGAGCAAATCGCGTGGACACCTCCGGAATCGAACCCTCGACTCCCTCTCGTAAGTCAAACTTTTTGTACCACCCAGGGGCATTTAGCAAAAGTAAAACATAGTTCTGTGATCCTCGTCCAATGTCCTACAAGAACATATACGTCTCGTTCAGAATCTCCGGACCGACTTCACTGACCTCCCACGTAAGGTGCGCTTTTTCCACTGCACAACATAAGTCGCCTGTGCACCGCAGCAGATGTAAGGAAGATGTAAATTTTAACAAGATGCATCATAAGACAATTTGAAGTTAAAAGCGACACTAATATCGACGTCAAATTCTGCCTTTTCATGCTTTTTTCTTCTTATAATGATGCAACACAAGATGCACAGCAAATTGTGGTTCGACGCAGAACCATGAAGAACGGCGTCAACAGAAATTTGTAGGCGAACGTCTAGAAACTTAGCCATAACCTTATTGAGTTTGGATATATATATATATATATATATATATATAGCAGTTAACTACATGGAGTTAACTACAACTACAATATAGCAGTTAACTACAACCTGTCAAGGACGTTCGCGGCTTCGATTTTTTGATATCGCACAACCTCGATTTTAAAAACCACTACAGTGCACTCGTGAAGAAAGCTAATTATAAGATCTATTTGTTGTTCAAAATTCGGCGTAGGGAGAACCCAAATTACTTTTACAAGCTTACAATTCCTACGTTCGCCCAATAGTGAAGTTTGGAAAAACAGTATGTGACCCATTTAAAAAGAAAGACATAGAGCTGGTAGAAAGTGCCCAAAACAATCTTACTCGGAAGCTATATATGAGATGTTTTGAGAGAGATTATAAAGCCGTTCCAAACGGCATTAGGAGGGCCAGAGACCTTGGCCTTCAAACTCTTCAGAACAGACCTAGGAAAGTAGATCTGATTATGACGTTTAAAGTTCTGACAAAAAGAATTTTAATCGATCCAGTAACCTTTTTTGGTGCACCACTGACGATGTCAAGAAACGGAAGGCTCAGACGTTTTATTTCTGTGGCAAAATCCCACATTTATTTTATTTATTTATTTATTTAGATCGGTATCTTATCATTATGGGAACAAGCAGTATAGGAATAGTTCACAAGGCGATAAAGCTGTATTAACCGACGACTTCTCCAGTTGATGGAGAAGGGGACATTAGGTCAAATTTCTTTACGTATAGAAACCTACGGGAGTTCAACAAGTTACTTACAAGGGAGGTCAATGAACTTCCCGTGACAATTTTAAAAGTGACCTATACAGGAATGTAGGGCGTTGTCTGAGAAGCACCGCAGTGGTTTCCAAATTTCCTGCGGACATCTGGGTAGGTCAAAAACTGCAAAAAACCATTTCACTTCAATACGGGTCGATAAAGCAGAACTGACGCCTGGAACTGCCATGCTGTGGTTAGAATCTAACCTGCAAAAGGTTTGGGGTTGGAACAATAGCGGAATTACAGCGATTTCACAATTTGCTTGTTAGCCGTACAGTGACCGAAGTGGAACATTGAGGTGCGCCGCTCACCACTAACGGCATGGCGAGCGGATGGCCGAGTGGCTACGGGGGGCGGGCTTGCGGGGGAAGCGTCGGGGGTTCGAATCCGGAGGTGAGCTGTTGGTCTTGCTCCATCAGTTTTTGTCGATATAAAGTGTATCTTAACCGCGGTAGTGTGCCATATTGACATTATAACTTTATTTTAACCTCGATATAAACACAAAAATAAACACCCAAAGCAACAGCGTTCATAATACCTAATTCGATTGGCCATTGAGGAGGAGCAGGCGACTTTTCTTTGCCTGCAAAATAGACAACTTCAGAACTCCAAAGATCGAGGAAAAAATATTATTTATTATTTATTATTTATTATTTATATTCTGATTTTAATTAATTAATTAACTATATTTATGTTTGATTTTTTTCGACCCCTCTTCGACTTTTGGAGAGAAAGTATAACAGTACCAATCTGTCTTCTTCATCCTCAACCAACCATATTGATAGTGATTTCACGGCCGTCACATACAGCAACCTCCTCACTACTACAGGAAGGCGTAATACAACCCACACAATTGTCATCGTCCGGCGACCAGGCTACATCCTGCGCTTCGTTCAAATTAAGCTAACATCACGAACGAGAGAACGTCAATGCAATAAACATCAAACAAAAAAGGAGTGGAGTGTTTCCTCCTCATCAGCACAATCAGTATCCCATACATAGCATTTTGAATTATGCCCCGAAGGGCATCTCTTACGGCGATCTTCCTACGAATAGGGGCAGAGTAGTCGGGAGGAAGGCAGTTAGCAAGACAACCAATAACTCGGCGCGGAGAAAACATTGAATTATACAATTGATATCAAGTCAGGGGGGGGGGGGGGTGTGGTATAGTGTTCGAAGGACGATCACAACAGTCGATCAAATACATATAAATGTATACATCAATTAATTAATTGAAAATATACATATAAATAAAAATCAATAATACGTAGTTAATACATAATGAATAAATAAATAAATAAATAATGAAAATAAACATAAATCTTTTTTATCCATTTTTCCAATCTCTCTTTCACTTTTGGAGCCATGAAGTAGTGCTAACAGACCCACTGTCAATGCCTAACGAAGACGGTCAAGATAAAGAATATTATCTGTTTTGTTGTTGGGACAGGCCCTTGAATGCTACCGAGGTACTGCGAAGAAAAGTCGCCTGTTCTCTCGTTCGTGATGTTAGCTTAATTTGAACGAAGCGCAGGATGTAGCCTGGCAAGCCCGCCCCCCGTAGCCACTCGGCCATCCGCTCGCCATGCCGTTAGTGGTGAGCGGCGCACCTCAATGTTCCACTTCGGTCACTGTACGGCTAACAAGCAAATTGTGAAATCGCTGTAATTCCGCTATTGTTCCAACCCCAAACCTTTTGCAGGTTAGATTCTAACCACAGCATGGCAGTTCCAGGCGTCAGTTCTGCTTTATCGGCCCGTATTGAAGTGAAATGGTTTTTTGCAATTTTTGATCTACCCAGATGTCCGCAGGAAATTTGGAAACCACTGCGGTGCTTCTCAGACAACGCCCTACAACCCTATATAGGTCACTTTTAAAATTGCCACGGGAAGTTCATTGACCTCCCTTGTTAGTGAAGAGGAAGGTATCCTAGGACTATCTGTTCAAGCTTTTCAAAATCTTATTATTCGTAAAATTTTTGGTTAAATTTGATAGATGCTGCTCTGTTAAGATTTGTGTGTAAACTAGTTGCAGTTGCTTTTTTTATACAAACAAGGCTAGCTAAATTCTCTATTCGTCTCTCCCTCTTCTCATATTGGTTTTTCTGTGTTACTGTTTTGCCTGATGTTCGTCTCTCACATGTCCTTTTTTCGTTTATCACGTGTGTTTATGTTACACGTCAATAAATAAATAAGTAAATAAATAAATATCATCAAAAATCATGACAGATCCCTTTTGATTTGCTCTGAATCTGGAAATCACAGTGCTTCCTTAAATTCATCTTTAAAAACGTTCACCAGAAAGACGTTTCCGTTCCTTTTTTGTAGATGATAGCAGAAAGTAATCCGACCCTAGTGCTTCGAAAGATAACCCCGGATTGACACATGCTAGTTTCTTCCGTTTTCCTTCACATTTCCTCTTCTAGTGCAGTATTCAGAGGAACACGATAGATTACGCTTTTTATTCATGGCTTCTACATATAAGAGAACCGTGCAAAGTGGTTGGGTGAGTTGTACAAGTCGGAGCGAAGTCATTGGGGTGAATTAGGTAAATGTAACGCATGTTATCCGTTTAATGTTCGAGTATTAATTAACAGTCGAAAATGCGACAGATCCATTAAATTATGCAATGAGTTTAAGGATTAAAGTCATTGAAAAACTGCGTTTGACAGGCTCCCAGGGCGGTTATCTGTCCCATTCGTGACATTGTAGGAAAGCTTGGTACTGTTGGTACTGCTGGTGGCATAGGTGGAGGTAACGGAACGGTTGGTAGTGTTGCACCCATAGGTAAGGTACACGGAGCTCCTGGAGCAGTTGGTAATGGAGCGACTGCGTCGGGAACACCAACTCCTCCACCACCACCTCCAGCTTCTGCTGTTAGTCCTGTGACGTAAGCGGTGAACGAATCTTTGAACCTCTCGAACTCCTGAAATTCTTTAGTAGAGAATATTGTATTCATTTTCATCCTAAATGTTATTTACAGACACATAATATATCGAACTATTAAGTTGAGTCATAAATTTGGAACAAAATTTGTCTTCCAGCTAAAATAAGATTATACCACAAAAGAAAAATGATTGACCTAAACGAAGTAACTGCCGTTATTCCCAACGAGTTTCTTCTGCTTTCCACGCACTGAGTGGATTAATCTCTGTTGAGAGTGGTGGGCTCCGACCTGAGGAAGTCGTGTACCATCGATGTGTCCTCATCGACTTGGGCGAAGCGCCTACCATAGAGGAAGTGATCCATCGACCGAAGCAGATGGGAGTCACACGGCGCAATGTCTGGGGTGTATGGTGGTTGCCTGATTTTGGTACAGTCCAACTTCTAGATTTTTACGAGCGTCTGAAGCGTCGTAAGCGGTAGGCCGTTGCCCTGGTGGAAACCATCGACCTCTTTCCCCACTAATTTTTGCTGGATCTAGTCGAGTTGTTGGCAAAAGCGAGCGCCGTGGATGTTGGACTACGTGGGGCAGCTCCGGTGCACTGGACCACTAAAATCAACCAAACACACAGCAGGACCTTCCTTCGGTGGAGATACGGTCATTACGTCAGAACCCCAGCTCGTCGTGTTCCAGCTATTGCTTTCCGGGTTTCCAGCTCTAGTGAAGCATCCGCTTTTTATCACTGGTAAAGACTCGATCCGGCTCCCTCGCTTGAACCGGTGCAGGAGCTCTTACCAGTCGGAAGCACAATGATTTACTCTGGTTTCTGCCAACGAATGACGCACAGGCGACGGTGATTTTGGCGACCTTCCAATCCTCTGCAGCCGGCTAGCGGTAGTTTACTGGGAAGTGAGGTCAGTCCTGGCGTGGTTTGAGAAGAATTCGACTTGATGGATTTGACGCAGACGCCCTTTGTTTACAGCAGTTGGTCTTCCCGAGAGTGGTTTTTGTTGCCCTTCTGGGGCCGCATGCTCATCTACCCCGAGCCTCCCCGATGGGGATTGGGGGCGCGATAAGATACGTTGATATTGATTGGATTGTATATGCGCATACGGCCCTCGACGCAAAGGAACGTCTGATATCATCTCCAGTAATTTATTCGGTTAGGAATTAACGTGCCGGTAACATCCTGAGGCCGGATCCATCAACGACTTACAGCAATTTAACAGAGAAAATACAGCCGAAATCTCCCGCGGGTGGGAAGTATAACAGCCTTCTCGTCGTCTATCGGCGGCGATCCGCGGACAGCGGGCGTGGCGGGGCGCGGCGATTGGCCAGGTGAGGGATCTCGGCGCGATTCCCGCCCGTCCGCGGATGCTCCCGCGGGAGTATATCATAGGCCCAAGGCGCGCTATCATGGACTTTGACTGCATTTTCTCTGTTAAATTGCTGTAAGTCGTTGATGAATCCGGCCGCTGAATGTGCTTTTCTAGCCGTCGAAACCATCGGATTGCGACAACTCGTCCAGTTTCGTCGCACACCTAGCGCGACGCCAGAGGGGTTCGCGCGGCGTTGGAGTTATGTCTGCCCCCGCCCCCGGCCTAAGGGATCGTTTAGTGTACACGTGGCACACAACGCCAAGATATGATGAGCTCCTGTATCGATCGCGCGACACAATTTGGGAAAAGATGATCAACGAAAGGAGATTCCTTTTGAAAATTCGAATCGCTTCTGAAAAATTCATTACCTTTAAAAGCTGGGGGTCCACAATGTACTTCATGGCCCGACCATATTCACATAGCGCCTCGGCTACGTAGATGTACTGAATTTCCACCTGTACGCTGCTCATCCGTTGATCTGAACGCGTGAGGATTGAGCTCAGTACATTTCATAGAAGGAACAACAATACCTCTCAGACGTTTGCAAGTTTCTAATAAATTCAGCTGGGTTCCTGTGAGTAGACGTTGAAGAGCCATTTCGATAGCCACCTACAACAGCAGGAAAAATTCGGCATTAGATGACTCAGGAATATGTCACACATTCTACTTGGTCAGCTTCGAAATTAGTGTAAACAGTTAAGAGCTCGATGTTGTTCACTCCAGAATACCTTGGCCCGGTCCTTCTACTCACCATAATCAGAGATGGAACGCCAACGTCTCGCGCGCATCATGGGCAGTGTGATTGTGAAGTAATATCCCACCGCTTCAATCTAATTTAAGAGACAGAGCCTGATTAAGAAGTTCGGTAGAGCTAACGGTGCTACTTTGTTCTTCAGCTTCTCACAACACCACTGCTACTTAGCTATTCCATCCAGCTAGATTGTGGGGCTTAAGAAAAGGGAAACCGTTATTGGTGAGGGAAGAATAGGATTGTAAGGCCTAGGTAAGGAAAGCAGGCCGAAGAAGAGGGCGGTCCCAAAGCGGTGCAGGGTGTATGAATCGCGCTAGGACCCCAAGTTTTCGAGTAGGTCGAAGGTTACCGTACCACAGTCAAATTTAGGTCATGAGAGTGAGTCATTCAGTGCAGATTTCGAAACGCGAAGCGGCTGGAGCCGCTGGAGTACCCTGCCTGATTCCGAGTTTCAACGCTGGGAAGCGTTGCTGCAATCCGAAGGAAGCCGATTTGGGTCGCGCTCGCTACCCATCATTCGGCCACTGTTCCCCTATTATTTCAGTTCATTGTGCTGTTGCTTTAGTCCCTTTTCCTCGCACATTTGATATTTTTATGTCATTGTTCGGTGCACGATTTTGTTCTGCAAAGCAATGATTCGTTTTTCCTCTTTTTTCTGCCCTCCGTATTAGTAGCGTTCGTAGCGCTGGTATACCTATTCCACAACTTTTGCACATCCCTCATATCCGCTTATAGTCATAATCGATTGCGCAACTTGCTTTATTATTCAAAGTGCTGACCATGAGCTCTTCGCAATTCCGTCGCTTTATTAGATTTTTCAGAGGTTTGTGCACTTAATTCTGGTAGTCTTTAAGGAAAATACCAAGTCGTGCGACAATATCCTGCACGCCTCAACCTTCCTTCCCCTTCCTTCGTACTAAACCTAAGTAGGAAAAGCGACCTCAAGCTGCACAGAACTCCAGCTCACCAAAGACCTTACGCACTACGATGATTCCTAGTCCAGTTGGTGACTCTGCGCAGCTGCCTTTGCCCCATATGGGAAACCACCTTCTCTCATAGAGGGCAGTAAAAAAACCGATATAAAGTGCAATGATATGCGATAACTTACGAAGGAGCCAGTTCGACCAATTCCTGCAGAGCAGTGAACAACGATTGGTGTCTTCGAGTTCCGAACTTGATGAAGTATCCGGAAAACGGCTAGCAGTGATTTGGGAACGGTCTTGTCGGGCCTAGAAAAATTGCTACATACCTCTGCAACAGAGTCTCCAAATGATGTGCTCACTAGAGCAGAATGGATGAATGTCAGCTTTTCGAGCGGAGCCGTCTGTAGCAAGCTGAGACGGTGGCTTGCATCCGATTTCTCGTTTTGACACTCTCACCACATAGGTTCCAATGGCCGATAAGGGTCTGTGAGAAGTGAAAAATGGAAGGTCATGCCGTTGTCTAGTTTATTCTGATTTCTAGCACAATCTGTCTCTTCAAGGATTTCCTAGTTCCCACTTGGTTTCTGCAACTTTACCGCAGATGGGCACGTTCCTCTACATAGCGTGATGGTGACGCTTAGCAAAACTGAGCGATGTTAGTCTTCACTTTTTAATCTGTCTTTTAAATATTAAGGATGAAGGACGGCGTTACTCAATCCGTTTTGGGGTGCGCCATGCATTCTACTTCTAGGGATGTCGTGGAGGCGACTTGAATGCGTATTTGGCAATACAATGACTTGCCGTGTCCAGCTGATGAACAAATCAGCGCTTTATCCTCCCCAGACAGGTCTGGTATCAATTCACTGACCCCGGAGGGATGGAAGGCTTGGTTGGCCTGGGCGGGAAATCCGAACCAGAAACCTGGTATCGGGTGCAAGCGACAGTAGACGCCTTCTCCGACAGCGCCACACGCGCCCTCATTAAATATGTTATACATTATTCGACTTTACTCAAAAATTAGAAAACACACCAGGTTTTCCATCGATGGTGCTTGACAAAATGCTTTTCTGAGCCCTGCTTTATTTCAAGAGTGGTGCGTGTTACATGGGCGTCTGAGTTGTTCACTTTCACGGCTGTGATGACAAAGTCTGGAAGTGATCTGTATAGCTAAGCCCTATGTGAGCGATCGAGTTAATCGTACCGGCACACTTCACCGACTCCCGAGTGTTGTCCGGCCAGTACTGCTCACATTTCTTTTTTCCGTCTTCTCGCACACTACACAACATTATAATATGGCAGACCTTCTCCATCCACACCATACGCCAAAAGTCTATCGTGGTAGATGCCATAGGCCCCTAAATTTATTGCTGACCTTCAGTTCAATCGGAGTTTGGAACTCTACGACGCGTGCAGACAGTGTGACAGTGACATAAATACCTATAACTAGAGCATTTGTGATAGCGAGAGAAGCAGGAAAGGAGACAGAAGCAGGCAACGTGAACATGTGCCGAGTTATCTGATCAAGATTTCTCTGGGTCTGAGACATCAGAATACTCGTTGCCTCAATGAGATCGGGAGTAAAGGGCCACATCAAGAAGGTCTCCTAGCCAACATATTTCATGCATTGGTGCTTTTTGCCAATAACATTGTAATAAGGAAAAAATGAGGGTAATGTGTATGGGGAAAGGGAGAGTCTTAATTTTTACAACAGGCTCATGCACGAAGGTTTGTACATTCAATGCCAACTGGCCTACATTTACAAATCTACTCTGCTTCACAATCGCAGGAGAGTTCCAACAAGAACAGTGAATGACTAGTGAAGTAGAGTCAATGAAGCATTTGCTCGAGCCCACACCAAGTGAAAACAGGGGGCAGATTGCTCAACCGCTTACCTGCCGGTAACGGTGTATCGGTTGTCGAATCTGTATCTCTCTATCTCTGTACCTCTCTGCATCATTTACTACGTAGACCAATATGGAGAATTCGCAGTGAGATGATACCGGCGATATTGTTGATGAATCTGGCCCCAGGCTACCTATTTGTCTAAGAATTAAGGGAGGTCAATGAACATCAATTTTTTGAACAGCAATTTTCAAAGTGACCTATTGGCAGTTGGGGTTGTCTGAAAAGCAGCGTAGTGGTTTTCAAATTTCCTGCGCACATCTGGGTAGGTCAAAAATTGCAAAAAACCGTGTCATCTCAGTGCGGGCCGGTAAGGCAAAACAGAGCTCAGGAACTGCCATGTCGTAGCGGAATACAGTGAACTCACAATTTGCTTGTTAGCGATACAGTAGCCAATGCGGAATGATCCAATGTACCCTTGAATGTACCCTACAACCTCCTTGAGGAAACCTAACAAATTGTTTGTTAGATTTCTAACATATAACAATGTTAAAACTCCATAGCTTTTGCAGGTTAATTTCTGAGCATTACAAGATTATTCAAGATTGTACATACTATTGCGACTTCAAAAGTCGAGGAGAGGTGGAAAATTATTTTCGCCCAAACATTGCCCAGTGCTGTTATTTTGGGTGCTGAGCACGAATAGGGTATACATTTTTGAAAATTTGGCCGACGACGACAAGTTATTGTATGTAGGTGTCTTGAGTAAGGATGGCGGGGCCATGATCACTGATTTCGCCCTTTTCCTCCCCTATGGAAACTATTTAAGCTGCTGACCGCGAATCTGCCATTCCCTTTTCTGAATTATCTATTTTTCGAGAGCTGCTTTCCATCGCAAAGTAAAAGATAGGAAAGCAAGCCTGATTACATAGCTGAAGAAAGAGATTCTATGTACTGCCAATGATGACCTTGACCACTCATGGAAATATGGGATCACGCGACCACGTGAAAACGTTTATCGGATCTGTGATCAGCGCCTCAATTAGCCTACAAGACAAAGTATGAGCGAAAATTGCTTTCGATCTCCGGAGACCTGGGAGTACAAGTGGGAGTACATCTTCGATTAGGAGAGTGGTGGAGAGAATAGGCAGCATCGTTGTTAAATCGTACCAAACGGGTTAAGGTAAGGTTATAACGTCAGCATGGTACAGTACGGTATGCAAGATACACTTTACACCGGCAAAAGAGCTGTGAGCAAGTCCAGCAATGCAGAATCTTAATCCCCGGATCCGAACCCATGACCCTATTCCTGCAAGTCCGCCCCCACACCCACTCGGCCATCCAGGCTCGTGAGCGGCGCTCCTCAATGTCTCGCTTTGGCTACTGTATCGCTAAGAAGCAAATTGTGAGTTCGATGTAATTCAGCTACTGTTGCAGCCCCAAACCTTTTTCGGGATAGATTTTAACATGGCATGGCAGTTCCAGACGTCTGTTTTGCTTTATCGGCCCGCACTGAAGCGATACGGTTTTTTGCCATTTTTGACCTACCCGAGTACCCGCAGGAAATTTGAAAAGCACTACGCTGCTTCTCAGACAACCCCCTACAACCCTCAATAGGTCACTTTGAAAAATTCCACGGGATGTTCATTGACCTATTTGTAAAAGTTGATAGGAAAGTTTCAGAAATCAATTCATGACAAAACAGGTGTAGCTGAGAAAGTTCATCTCATTTTGCCGACCGTGTTTTTTTAAATTCCGGGAAAGAAGCCCGTTCCCAAGTCCTGTGAATCAAGGCCATAGGGGAAACATACGGCTTTTAAAGGATGCGGCCTCTGCCTCCTCATGGCTCCTGCCGCACAGACGCTGACGCTCACAGTTGGTGCAAGCTACTATGGATGCACGCGGACTGTCTCCTCACTTCCTACCCCTGTCTTCATCGCAGCCAGTCGTCTTGCTTCTTTCTGTTATCGTGGCGGTCAGCTGCTTTACGCAGGTGGTCTCATTTCCTTTCTGAGGTCATGAAATACGAAATCGCACCCAGCTATAAAGCGGCTTTCACACTGCCGTTGTTGCTGTTGCAGCAACGAGCAACGAAAAAGGGGTGGAGTTCGATGCTTGATGCAGCCGTAACTCGTGAGATAAGATAATGAGAAAAGACCTGTGATATGTCTCCGTTGACGAGCATCAGCAACAAGAAATGATGGCTATCATTCCTTGTTGTTGAGCCCGCGCAACCGTTGCGCAACCGATGCCAGCGTTGCTGATGCGGGGTTGCCACAACAGCAGTGTGAAAGCACCCCTCGTTGCTGTTGTTGCTCCACTGCGTCTCTGCGCTATGCTTCATCATTACGGCATCGGTTGCGCAACAGCAGCACGGCAGGGTGAAAGCCGCTTAAGAGTTATCCGTCGTCGATTTCACAACGAAAAAAGAGACTTAAAATGCAAAATGCACATGCAGATGTATAGTTAAGAGAGCGCGTCATGCTCAATTCAATAACGATGTTCTAACCTGTGTACATATGAAAGTGCAGACCAGCGGCTCTCCCCTTATATAATTAGCATGAATGTAGTCAGAACCTTTTCCGTCGTTGAGTATTACACGAGTATAATCGTTACAAACAACATCTGAAAGCCAATTTTATGTACACGCGCCATTTGCATAAGCACCAGCTAATACACCTTGGAGTATTTTGTTTGGCGCAAATCGGGTCGGGGGGGGGGGGGGGGGGAGGGTCACCTCCTAAAAAGTGTCACCAACACAAAAAAGCGACAAAACATACTGTTAGTAAAGAATAGGTACAAACAATGCTATAGCTCTGTTCTATGCTCTCCTCCGCGTCAGCGCAGACGCTCTGCGCTGCGCTGACGCGGAGGAGAGCACAGATTTGGGCAGAGGAAGGGACTCCAGGGTGTGGCTCGAGCGACGCGCCCGTGTTAAAATTGCCTACATCCTGGAGTTCCTCCCTTGCCCAATTCGAAAGCACGGATATAAAACACGGATATGTAATCGAAGCAAGGAGATAAGACTGCATTTACATTCGCTGTGTGTAACGTGTAACTACTCGCTGCGGCAGGCCATGTTGACCCCCCCCCCCGACCCGATTTGCGCCTTTTGTTTTTGCTGTATACCTGCCTGGTATACAATTCTTCTGCTAGGGTTTCTTTCCTGCCACCCGTCTGCTCCAAGAGCCACTTAATCCGAGAGAAGAGTAGAGAAGATTTATGAAGCGAAAACAAATAAGGAGAGCAATATCCACAACTAGGGAGTCGTGGACCCGACCTTAAGCATGTCAAGGCCTCCTGCTGTCGGCCTTTTATGCAGTCTGCTTCACGCCTCGCCTGCTCGCGACCTACTTACTACTTAGCGGGAGATCATTTCCTGGGTGCTCATCAGCGCCCATCTTGCCGAACATGACTCAGCCATCAGGTCAAACGTCTGGGTCTCTGCCACAACAGTTTTTAAAATTTGGTACAATTTTGGTATGACCATCACGTTTCAAATAAAGCTCAAGCATGCTTTATCCTTCCCTTTATACACTTTTTATTTAAATGCGTATAGAAAGGAATATAACAAGACAGATATTAAGCTATTTTTAGGATATTTAATCATAACTTTGTTAGAAAAAAGTAGGAGACTTCATTGACTCCAAGTAGCTCCGATCCATTAGGCACACTGAGAGTAGAATGGGCGCGGAAACCTAATGTGTTCCGGTTTCAGAAACCTTAGTGTTACTCGAAGAAGCGAAGAGCTTATAAGGTTATAAGGCATATAAGGTTTCCATAGTATGGCTAAGAAGTGAATAATGAAAAGATTCCAAGACCAGTTCCAGAGCAATAAATTGTAGAATTAACTGCTTTCTCATAGCACATCGAATACACCAAGATAATTTATGAATTACGCACGCAAAATAGCGGCTCTGCCTGGGGAAGGGGTGCTGAACTTATTGTCTCATCTGTATTACCGTTTCTTTGTGACTTTAATAATGTGTTCTTTCTGGACCATTCCTTTTTCCATATTGCTAAATCTCATAACGCATCTGAATTGCACTAAACGAGCAGGTGATGTTTGAGATTGATACAAGTTAGCCCCATGTAACCGACTTGCATATCGTTCCTGTTTATTAGCTGTTTTTATGAGTTCATCACGAAAGAGAAGACGATTTCTGGTGACTCTTCAACTAGAATGAAATGTCCAACACCACACCAGTAGACCGCTCGATTTGTTTACACTAAAGGCTCAACGCACCTTTATAGCGGTTTTTTGACATATTTTTGTCGAATACTTCCCGGCTAAATGGATTGGATATGTATGGTTTTAGCCCTTCTCTGTACTCTTTAATAAGGCCTTCGATACCCAATGCAAACACGACCTATAATACAAGAGTTCATGCGACAAAGCGCGTCGGACCAAGGTAAAAGAAAAGTCATTACCAACCCTGGCGAAGCTTTCGAAGGCTTCTATCTGAGCAGGTGTTATTGGTGGAGCATCATCTTTTGCCTCCTGAAACAATTCATTGCAAGACTGTAGTCTCAGAGCTAAAATATTAAATGTTACTGTAGTATCCATGGTGGCATCCCGCTTCCTCTTCTTCTCTTTCTTCTCTTCTTTCTCTTCTGAAAACTTTGTTATTAAATGATGACCAGACGTTCAACGGCCTGCCGGCCGCCAAACGTCTGATTGGGGGCTTCGCCTCAAACCCGGAGAATAGAACACCCCGAACGTCTTCTTCTCCTCTTTAGGCCTCCTCTCATTCATTACAGCAAAAAACTGATTTTGCTATATAGAATGGTATAGCAGAATACGGTAGGGCAAAATCTTCAAAATGCTCCTATGGTGCCTCACCCTCTCTTTCACGTACGCGTTTCATTCTCTGAAGTACTCGTTCTATTTATTAAGTATGGTCTCTTTTTAATGGTTCTATTACTGGACCCTTTACTGAACCCTCTTAGCTGGTGTTCCCTTTATTGGCTCATTAAATGGTCTCCCCTTGACTGGTCCTCCACTGTTACCCCATTTATTGGTCCCCTTCACTGGACCCTCTTCACCGGTCCAACCCTCACTGGTCCCCCTTTTACTGGTCCCTCTTCATGGTCCCCCCTTTATTGTCACCCTTTTCCGGTTCACCCTTCACTGGTCCCCCCCCCCCCCTCTTCCTCAGTCCCTACTACTGCTCTGACCTTCACTGGACCTCGATTTACCTGTCCCCTCTTCACTGGTCTCCCTATCCTTCACCGCCCCCCTTCACTGAACCTCCCTCTTCGTCAGTCCCTACTGCTGCTCTCACCTTCACTGGACCGCGATTTACTGGTCCCTCTTCACTGCCCCCCCCCCCTTTTCACCGGTCCCCATTGCTGGCCCCATCTTCACTGGTACCCCCCTTACTGGTCTCCTCTTCACTGGTCCCCCTACTGGTAACACGTCGTCTGAATCCGTACAGGCCTTTCGCGACATCAGTGACACCTCTTCTGAACCCAGGCACCTGATGAACGACGTCGGTGACATGTCTTCTCAAGCCGGACGTGACATCAGTTACACGTCTTCTTAACCCAGACACCCATTACGCGACATCAGTGACACATCGTTTGAATTCGAACACCCCTGCAACATTATAGCCGCGACCAGTCGCTGAAGCGACTCGAATGTATGCCAGATGCCATACCGCCTATGCGGCAGTTCACAGCCTGACAGGTGCCGCATTGCCGCAAGTTTGCGCAGGCTTTTAGGTTTCACAGATAAGTTTCACTTCGGATTGTTCATTAAAGCCGCGTGCACACTTTGCAGCGGGCAGCGGGCAGTGGAATATGGGCGGAGCTGGTCTCGAACACTGCGGCACTGTTGCACTGCGCCACGGCCGCACGCAGCGACAGTGAGGAATGCCCGAGTGATTCCTCGCTGCCACTGCCGGCAGCACTGCGACAGCGGAAGTGTGCACACCCGCTCACTGCTGCCACCGCTGCCGTAGTGTGACTCCGCCCCTCCGCGCTATGCTTAGCGTGGCTGCCGCGCTGCCGCAGCGGACTGTGCACGCGGCTTAAAGGCCCCCACAGAGTTCTGCGGCAGAGCCGCGGCCCTATGCTTAACCATAGGGCAGAGACGCAGAGCTCGCCACCGGCGGCGTCCCTGCCCTATCCTTAGGCCTATGTTATACTCCCGCGGGAGTATCCGCGGGACGTCCGCGGATGGTAGGTGCACCGCGGAGGTCGTCGTCGCCACGGGGCGGCTAGCGTCGCATTGGAGCGCGTTTCCCGCGCCGAACTCCGCGGGACGACAGCCTTCCGCGGTGCACTGCACCGCGGACGGCTGCCCTCCCGCGGGCGGGAAGTATAACACCCCTCATCGTCTGTCGGCGGCGATCCGCGGGGTCTTACTTAGATCTAACCAGATTCTCCTGATATCGCGTCATATCGACATGGCCATTTTCGATATCCACCGACACCATGGTCAGTCGGAGGAGGTTCGTTGAGCGGTCGGTGGCGGATCGCGGCTCTTCCACCGCCGCTACAGGAGAGCACTGGGAGACGGGAGCAGTTCCTGCACGAGCACCTTCGACGCACTACGCCCTGGAGCCCCTTCCCTGAGTTGTGCGCTCGAAGAGCGCACAACCCATCTCCGATGTCCCCCTCAGCGACGAAAGCATTCTTGGCGCGAGCCGCCTGGATGGCCCACACCCCGGAGTCCCTTCCCTAGCCGAGTTGTGCGCTCGAAGAGCACACAACCCATCTCCGATGTCCCCCTCAGCGACGAAAGCATTCTTGGCACGAGCCGCCTGGATGGCCCACACCCCGGAGTCCCTTCCCTAGCCGAGTTGTGCGCTCGAAGAGCGCACAACCCATCTCCGATGTCCCCCTCAGCGACGAAAGCAGTCTCGGCACGGATTGATGTGCAAGTTTGCCTGGTACTCCAGTAGGAGCTGGCATATTGCCAGCGGAGCAAGTGGTTAGTTCTAATGGCTATCGATCCGCGGACGGTGGGCGTGGCGGGCCGCGACGAGTGGCCCGGCGCGGGATCCCGACGCGATTTCCGCCCATCCGCGGAAGCTCCCGCGGGAGTATAACAGGGGCCTTAACCATAGCGGCGAGCGGCGTTGCCGCAGAGCTCTGTGGGGGCCTTAAGGGGACGTTCAGTTCATATTCGCGGCGCGACGCGACGTAATGATGAGCTCCTATATCGATCAAGCGACGTCGCTTCGCACCTTCGCGAGGTGTTCATACCCGCTGTGCAGCGAACACCACATCTCACACAGTTATCAGCATCGGCGTGCGATGGTGATATCTCTTTTCATTGCTCAGCGATTTGTTCGTCACTCGGTGATTCGATACTACGCATCGTTTCAAACTCGTGGTGTTCATAGCAGCACACCTCTCGCAGAGGAGCGCGGCGCGAAGATCACATCGCACTGGCAGTGGGCTTCACGTCGCCAACGTTCTAACGTCCCCTAAAGGGTGCAAGCGCGGTGTGGTCCCAGTTTGGATCAATTAGTTGGTGTTTTACCCCGTCATGCAATAGTCAGAGTTGGCGCAATGCGCGTTAGGGGGTGCAGTGCCCGGACAATGGGTTGTTGCTCATTGTTCATACGACTCGAACAGAATCCTAGAGTTGCGATGAACTGCGGCAAAGAAACCACGAAGTTCTATCACATCCTCTGTTGTATATCGAAGAAATCCACAACTACCAGGGAGTGCACTACCCCCACTCCCCCCCCCCCCCCCCCACCGACTCAGAGTTTGCTCGAGAGCTCTGTTTCGGCCGCAGTGATTTCCATCTAGATTGTCGTACCAAAGCAATTACTGTCTTGTTGCAAGAAACTGCAGTTTGTTGCAGGCTGATCAGTTCTCCCCTGTTGATTCATGCTCCACCACCTTTCACCTCGGACTGATCGCTCTGAAGGAATTCAATGCTCAACAGCTCTTTTAATAAACCCACCATGCGGCTTTCGGTCGTTGGATTCCTTCTTTCTTGAGGGTATTTCGGGTAGGACTTTCTCCTCTTTCTTTTTATGGGCGCCGTCTGATGTGTCTTTTCCTTCTTTCTTTTTATGTCCTTCGTCCGGTGAGTCTTTTCTCTCCTTCTTTTTATTGGCTCCGTCTGACTCCTTGCCTTCCTTTCTTTTCGGTGTTTTTGAACTCCTAGGAGTGCTCTTCTTCGGACTTGCGGCAGCTACTCTTTTCTTTTCATCCTTCCCTAATGAATTTGAAGGCGACCTCTTTCCTGGCGTGCTCGGATTTGAGGATGAGCCCCTCTTTTTATAACGTGAGTAGTACATCCTCCTGAAAAGCCGGATGAGTGTTATGAACTGGCAGTGGACGTAGGCTAACCTTCCCGAACGAAACCGACCACTTCGCGGGAAACATGAAAACTAATAAAACCTCCCTTCTAGTTGGTCCACCGTTATTGTTATTGAGATATCGTTCCTCAAACGTTATCATTATCGAAACCGTTTATCAAATCTCTCCATATAACACATTTTGATCGCTTAGCTGCGCTAGATCGGATATATCCTACTCGGAGGTGCCATCACATAGCTAGCAACAGTGGAGCTATCCAGCACCTGGCGACTTGATTAAAACGGGGTTGTGTTCCCGACCGCGTCGCACATTTTTCAACGACTTTGATCACTTGAAACGGCCGGATACGTTACCAAACGATTTAGCACAACTAGACTTGAGCATCCGCGTAAATTAAATTATGCACAGATTTTAAGGTCCACTTTGGCTTGCTGTCTCTTCCTCAATGCTTTTCCACTATGTGTTGTCTACTATGCCTTGTACTTGCCTCTCCGACTATTTTGTTTAATCTGAAGATCGTCTCTCCGCGTTGAAGCAAGCCGAGACGATTTTTTGACTCTGGTGTGAGTAAAAAGTATTGACGCACTAAACGTAAGCGTTAGAAATGACAACACATTATAAAATTTAACAAGTTTATATAAAAAATGTCGAGAATGATCTAGCGAACAGAATAGCATCACTTGTACTTTATATGGGCTTCTTTGCTGCGAATGCAGGGGCGAAGACGCCGAGGAAAGACATCGACGGTGCGCCGCAAGTAGTCCACGTGGATTTCGTTCCATGCTTAGACCAGATCATCCTTCACTGACTTCATACCTTTGTGGGGAGTAGCTCAAGCCTTGTTCTCTAAATCAACTCATACAGAGTAATTCAGCGGATTCAAATCCGATCTATACAGAGGTCATTCCTCTGCCGCATACAAATCGTATGTTCGTCCAATATTGGAGTACGACACCACTGTGTTTAGTCCTCACCTTAAACGCTGCATACAGAGACTTGAATCAATGCAGAATGGCTACACTAGAAAGCTATGGTTACGCTTAAATGACCATGACTACACCACCGTTCCATCAGCGCATGATCGTAATAAAATATTCAGGCTGGAATCGCTTGCTATCCGTAGGAAGCGAAACGATCTAATTATGATTTTCAAGATGATGACTGGAAGGGTTACGTTGTCAGTTGGTGAGCTCCACACTGTCCAAAATTCTACTATAAGGGGTTGTACAGCTAAAATTCATTACCCTGTCGCCAAAAGTTGTGTTCGCGCCTCCTTCTTTACTCAAAGGGCCGGCTCTGAATTCTTGATGTTTTCCAAAAAGCATGCCTTGCCATCCTTATTAAACCAATATAGGTGGCTCGTTGACAGTTATCTCAAGACTCGATAAATTGCCCTTTCTTCTATGCTTGCGTTTATTATCGTTTTTTGCCGCTAATTGTTTTTCTTGTTGCGTGTTGTGATACACGCATAAATAAATAAGTGGCAAACATTTATTACCCATTCATAACTCATTGGAAAACACCGAGAGCACAATTGAGACAAATTCGTAGATCAAGTGTTATTATTATCAAAGATTCTCCCTGCTTTATTAGCTGTTGTGCTGCGCAATACATGCACTGCTGAGACTAAGTAATGGAATACAATGATGATGTGATGTGCATGAGAATGAGAACGGAACACCTGCATGATTTGCTGTAGTAATAAAGCGTGTCAACCCACACTCTATCTATTCTGTTCACTCTTCATATATATTATCCTATAAACATCCACATAGTAGAAGTATGCTATGTAAGCTCCGTGTTTCTCCACGACCTCGCCACAGACGAGGTGGGCGCATCACAACCTTACGCGTTTCGTTGAGTCGACAAGACTTACTGTACAAATTTAAACGACCTATAGTTACTTGATGACTGTACAACGACTCTATTCGCAAATATTGCAATACAACAATAAAACATTACGTTGATGATGATGATGATGATGATGTGGTAATGATGATGAATGAGGTGTCCTCACATACAGAGAAAGGTCCCGTGGAAATGAATTAAGACTGATGAACGAAGAAATCACAACGACAACGAAGTACAGTGCCCGTATCGAGTCATAATTACATGTGTAGCAGAACTGCTGAGATTCGGAATGAATCCTTCATGGTGACCAGCGGAGATGAAGAGCAGTACGGGTTAGCTGCGATCGTACACCGTAGTGACCGACGTGTGATGTTTCCGTCGGTTTTTGTCTGTCGACGACGCCGGTGTGACTGAAACCGCACGAATAAGTAAGTTGATCCTTGGAAGCGGAATTCAAAGTGGACAGTTCAAAAAATGATTCTGAGCGTGTGGTAACCCATGAGGCTGAATCGACAAGAGTCGGTCACTTTAGTGCTTTAGATCTCAAGTTCCATCAGTGTTCATGGGGTTTAGTGTAGTTTAGAGGTCGTTAGCACCTGACAGCTCCATCAACTATTGCGGGAAACTTCATGGCCAAACGAACAAATCGAAAGAATGCCACATGCGTGATCCGGAATATGTGTGTGGTCGAAAACTCGTGCGAGCCTGCTTGTTTTTAAGTAAATCTAGTTGAAAGCGCATCTTAGAAATTTTGAATCGTTGACTGGTTTATTTAACATCGTCAGTAAGTGTGTTTCTTCTTCTTCTCGAGTTCAGTACATTAGCAAAATTAAAGACGTTCAAAAAAGATGCACAAAAGAGATATTCGCAAGAAACGGCCAATTTCTCCTCAGTTATCATGAGCGTCTAACTCGACTCGGTGGTAGTTCACTAAAACTGAGAAGAATGTTATATGACCAAGGGTTTCTATTTAAGCTGCTCATGGGATATGTTGACTTTAGCTGTGAGTCCCCACTAATAACTCCATCATTAGAACAAGAGGTCACCATTTTCGACAACTTCCTGGAAGAGGCCGAACGCAACTTCATGCAGAGTCCTTTTGGTGTCGAGTGATAGGTACATGGAACCAGCTCCCAGCGTCGTTACTTATGTCGCCATCTCCTGCTAGCTTCAGTCGACAACTTGAAGACTTTTTAAAACAAAGGGATGTTTTTGATTTTAACATCTTTTGGCTCATTAAAAAAACTACACTATTATTTCAGGCAATTTTCGCATCACGCAATTCTTCGAAGAAACCATTTTTCGCAGATCTCTAAAAAAGCAACCTTTCCTTGCATTTGTTTCGTGATCAACTGTTTTCGCATCACTTTTGAAACAATAATTTTCATCCACTTTTGCTGGTCTTTTAAGAGCCAATTTTTTGCTTTTTGTGATAAGCAGTTTTTGTAATACTTTTGGCTCAATAAATATCGTATTGTATTGTATTGTGGAAAATGGTTTCGCCGCCTAGAAAATGCACATATGGAGCCACATTCATGGTCAATCCATAAGTGGATTAGGCTTAGAGAACTTTGAGAAGTGACGTGACTCGATGTGAACCTGGCCCTTAGTTTCTCGAATAAAGCACGATCCAAGGGAACACGCAAGAAATTCACAACGTACATGTTGGTGTCGACGGCGGATGTTCTCCTATTCGTGTGCCAGTTCGATGACTGGTCGTCGACGCTTGTCGTATACTCGACTGCGAGGTCGGAAAACGACCGCTGACGGCTCGTCGCGTGTGCGGAGCGGTATGCGACTAAAATAGTGTTAGTGAAGGGGTGGAACCAAAAAAAAATCGATAAAACAGTGATTTTTACCACAGAGAGAACATATATATTTTTAGAAAAAAATTACCGATGCTGGGAGACTAGGCGTCCGGTTGAGCTCTCCTTCTATGAAACGGACCACCTTGCCCATGCAGGCGTCTTGATAGTCATGCACCCATCTAAAGGAAGAATACCTTTTTGGATGGGAAAATCGATTTATTGAGTAACTGAAGAAGTAATCGGTATCTTTCATGCTACAGAAACATTTTAGGTGATTGCCGAGGAAGAGAACGATAATCTTTAAATCACAAAATTTAATTACTTATTTTTCTAAAATTTAACTGATTGTTGAGGAAGATCGACAACATTTAGAATTAAAGAATCGATTTATTAACTTTTGAAAAATCGATAACTTTTAGAAAGTACGAAAACCTTTTCAATCGGTTTCCGAAGGAGCAAACGATAACTTTCAATTCAGAAAAATTAGTTTAATCGATTGCTGAGTAAGACCGATAACTTTCAGAATTCTCGAATCAGTTTATCAAAATGTTTAAGCAAAAATCGATTTCTTTTAAAGTACAAGACACGATTTATTAATTGTTGAAAAAATCGATAACTCTTAAAATACGAAAATCTATTCAATTGATTTCCAAAGAAACAAACGATAACTTCTAATTCAAAAAAATTAGTTTAATTACCTGTTGAGGAATATCGATAACTTTTGGAATTCAAGAATCAATTTATCAGTTTGTTTAAGCAAAAATCGATAACTTTTAGTACACAAAAATCTATTCATTTGAGTTCCGAAGAAGAAACCTTTAGTTCGCAAAAATCGATTTAATTGATTGCTGTAGAAGAAATCGACATCTTTCTCCATACTAAAATCAATTTGATTGGTTTCTGAAGAAGAAAAGAATAACTTTTAATTGATTGATTTTCGAGAAATAAATCGATCACACTCACTTCACTCCGTTGTATTTGGTGATCATACGAATGTCCTGAGGGATTTGCTCCTCGTTCTGAGGGAATTCGAACGCTTGATCAAAGATCGGAATGATGTTCTTCTGATATTCGAAGGCACATTTCAACTGAAACAGCGATCGATTATTGATTGAAAAGTGGATATTACGGGCATCAAGCAGCCGAAGAACGCTACCGACCTCTTTGTGAATCCAATCGTCGCCGTTATGATCGTTCAGTAGTCGATCGAGCGAGTTGGGAGTGAGCACGAGAATGAAGTGCTTTGCGGCCTGGATGTTCTTCAACAACGACGAGTCGAATTTCCCCGCATAGAGCTTGTCGACGTCGATGAACACCTGAACGCTGGCCGATATCATGTGACTCGGTTCGATGGTCAAGAGTACAGCGGCTGACTCACCTTGTAGCCTTTCAGTTGCAACAGCACCTTGATAAGGCTGGCCAGCTGGTTTCCGGTACTTCGCCGATAACTGATAAACACGTCGATCTGCTTGCTCAGCACGGCCACCTCCACCTCGTCCGGATGTTTGGCGTCTGAAAGCGTGCAGTTTAGGAGGTTTGCGAGTTCCTAAGTTCCTTAGGGAAGATGTGGAGCTTCGGAAGTGTGAGCAGCTAGTTTTCAAGGCCTTCAGCCCGCTAAAAGGAGAGGTCCTGCCAGGCTTTTTCGCTTAGAAAGGTTATAAAGCCTATAAATTTGTGTGAACGCCTTCAGAAGCATAGCTATGGTCACAACGAAGTTCTTCCCCGGGGACTTCAGCGAACGCTTCCAGCCTTTTTCGGCGCCGCTGGTGCTGTTATAAAGAAAGAAGAATGAGGGGATGATCACCACTGCAGCCCGATCTTTTGCCTTTCTGAAAGCGCCCGGTGAATCGAACCATCCCGACTTTAACCGCCATGCAACATCGGCGGAACCATCCTAATCGGAGGGGGCATGTAATGATTTGCATCTCTAATCCCTTGATTGGGTTGGTACGAAACCTTCACCTGCTCTTCCTACTCTGCGAAGGCTTTCATCTAAATTAAGGGGATGTGGTTGTGTGTTATAAGATGATGTACGCACATAGCACTTTACGGTTGCCCCTCCCGACTAGGATAGGTTCACATCGCCTACTCTTAAAGCCAGTCTAGCCCCCCCCCCCCAAACAGCCAAATTGAGCCACCAAGCTAACGTCGAAAACCACTCACTCTGAAATGCCTGGGTCATCTTCAGCCGATGGATCGGATTCGTGATACCACATGCAGTTTGCATTAACTCGTCCGTTAACGACCCGAGTAGGGATCGGTTGATACCGCATGATAGCATCTGAAACTCAGTGTTCATTAGAATCTTTATTAGAAGAACAAATTCGAAGCTAAACGTGGAAATTTTCGAAAATATGAGCAAAATAGTACCTTGTAGGTATAAACGGACAACTCTGGACTGAGCGACATCAGTAACTGGTCGAGGTTGCTCTCGTCAACGGCCGAGTAATCGGCTGCGATCTGTAACAGGGGGAGTTAGTGATGAGAGAGCCATAGCGCAGTGGCAGAAGACGTTTCTTCCATGCATCCATATAGTGAGTTCGAACCCAGCATAAGTTCGATAAGTTTCTCTGCAGTTTGCCTTGGTGTGGTCATATTCCTTCGGAAGCCTAGGAGCTCCGACCATCACTTATGAATGGCCTACTCAAAAAGTTCTACGATTTGGCATACATGGCGCAAACCAGAGGGATTGAAGTCGTCATGCCTTCTGACTGGGTAAGCTCCTTCACTCTAAGCTCAGTAACCTTGACGTAATCAACTATGCTGTTTATTTAGAAGTGTTCCAGGTGTGACAGCCGACGCAGCTCCCAAAAGATTCCTCGGCTTACCTTCAAGCTCTCGAGTTCTCGAATGAATCGCTTCCGATGAAGGCCTGAGGACATGCCGATGTCGCGCTCCAGCTCTTTCTCGTTCAGATGGAGCAGAATATCACCGTCCACCATCTGCTTCGCGAAGCGATCCACATAGTCTTCGAAGCCGATCTGAAAGAAGCTATCTGAGCATGATTAAGCACCTCTTCGAGGCTCGACAAATTAAAGGAGGTATACGACTAACACAGCTTGTGCTGGAGAAGCAGCAAGATAAGAACGACTTAAGGGGAGATGGGAGACTCCTAGGCCCTTCCAGAAGAGCGAGAGATCTGCTGCTAGAAATGACATGTTCCCTTCAGGAGCTCATTCAAAGCTCCATTGAGTGTACACAAGCAGAACGGTAGGATTCACGGCTCATTCCCCAGCCACACCCAGCAGTTCTTGCTGAACATTTACATACTAGGCGAGTGTATTAGGCAAATCTGGCCTGCGTCCTACGAACACTTTCGGGACACAGGAAAACTTATGTTATTGGCGTTGAAAGGAGCAGCGAGTTCAGCCAAGCGACCAGACTTCTTTGTCAAAACAACAGAACTGATGGAGAACGTGGTGTGCAGTAACACGACGGACTGGTTTTGTCAACTGCCAGACTGAAGTGCAACTTCGAAGATGACTAAGGTAGCGAAACGAAACGTGAGGAAACCGGCAAGCACTTCGGCAGCAAAAGTGAACCGCAAGTCTGGTTGGGTATAAGACGTTAGCCTACAGTTACGGTGATGGTCACACAGCAGTTCTTCGAATGTAGTTGTTTTAAGGGAGAATTCGAAGCAAATGACTGCTACGGAACATACGAGCAGGTCGACTTCGTTCTTAGGTTCTTGAATAGAATTTCACAGAGGATGGGCAGTTTCTATAGCGACGTTTAGAGAAGCTGAGGTAGAAGGGACATACTAACCACCTGTATGGCCAGATGTGGTGGGATATATGCTCGTCACCCCACCGTATTCGCCAATATTCAGACACTGGAGCATCAAACGCTGGGATTGACCTCGACGACATGCTCTGCGTTGTCTTCTCTCCAGCTAGCACGCTGTATAAGCCAACTGCATTCCACAGAATCTGCACGGTATAACGCGATTCAGCGCAAGTGAAAAAAGGCATTCGAAGCTTGAGAATCAGAGACGCAACCCTCGAAAATAAGGTGGGCCGGGTACGTAACGCGTTGAGCCGACAACCGCAGTACGTCAGCCCCGTCACTGGTTTCTGATGTCAAAAAAGCACCGGAATGCCGACCAACGCCTGGCCGGATTTTATTACGAAACTATAGAGAGCAATCGTTATAATGTTATTCCTATCCCTCGAGGGAGCTGGATTCATTGGGGCGTTTTGGCACGAGACAGGAAGGAATAGACCACTCGAGCAAATCGATGGTAAACGCAACGGCATATGACAGAGGAATAAAGAATAAAGGGTCGTCGTCTATCCCCCTTGGGGCACGCCACGCATTCCACTTTTACGAGATTTGGTACGATGATTTGCAATGGCTAGCCAATGGACAACTCAGTGTTTTACCTTCCTCAGATAAGTCTTGTACGAATTCGCCAACACCGGAGGGGAGGAAGGATTGATGGGCCTGGACGAGAACTTTGAACCAGGAACTTGGAACAGGGTGCGCGCGACAACTGGCGCCTCCTCCTACTACGCTATCCCACACCCAATACAGAGGGATAGAAGAGGGAAGAGCATCAAACCTTATGGTTAGGCATAATCACCGTAATGAAAGCGTAATAGGCCAAAGGAAGGGTTCAGAGTTTAGTTATACATCTGAATATCTATCCTATCATCCTAATGACAGCATCTCAAGGTCAGCTGTACTTCCGTATTATTCCTAACCACCAATTAGTTGTCTTTCAAAGTTTAACCACGTTACGTCTGCAATTCCGTCGTCAGCTAATAGCGCAGTCTTTCCGAGCAAAAGATCGTTCAGCGCCGTTTCTCAATTCCCAAACATCCAAGAGATCAGTAGAACAGAACGTGCGAGCGACCGAGCGACGGTGGAAGGCCAAACGACGGATCGGTCACCTAGCCAGACACCCAAATACCATTTTATTGGATGCCGAGCGTGCCAGAACGACCAGGAAGTGAAGTGCGGATCACTGCGCGATCATCAGTCGGAAAACGCGTATTTGCGGTGTTCGCCAAGTGGTAGATGAACAGCCTGTTTGGCTGGGATCTTCAAGGTCGCGACTCCACACTGTTGTTAACAACAGCACTTCTAGTTCCTTTCTCCACCCGATTTTGCTGGATCTACGGCATAATCCACATCTAAGAGAGTAAGGTGTATGAAGAGGAGCATGACTTTAGCAAAGCGAAAGGACAGAATCGGCCATCCATTTCGCGCGATCGCCCAATGTCCCCGGTCACAACTACAAGTCGGAGAACTTGTGAAGTGCCACCCGCGTGCAAGCCAAGTACAAGTGAGTCAGTGGGTAAACCCCGATGAGTCAGCGTGCACCCGATGCTGCAGCTGCACGCGGACACAAACCACAGCGAACCGCACGAATTCGGGGCAGGGTGTCATTCGGGTGCATCAGAAATCACAGCGAGAACGAACGAACCTTCTTCACCCAGTACTGGACGTCGTTCACCGTCCAGTTGGGAACTTGTTGAGCGAGTTTGTAGGGTACCTGGAAGTGCAAAAAGCTCATAATTAGGTCAAGAAGTAGGTCAGCCGTCACCTCTTCGGGAACCTACCTCTTCTCCAATGACCGTCAGCGCTTCCGAGGCGAATTTAGCGGCCACTTCATCCGGTGACGAAGCGACTTCTTTCAGCGCTTGAATGGCTCCGATCTCCTGAACGAGCAACATTTAGATTTAATTAGGAAGAGCAGGGGAAGGCGGACGAATAGGTAGATCACAAGTGGCAACACTCCAATTAAGGGTAACCAGTGCTCCAGTAAATGAGGATGGTGATTCTGTACGACTTCGTCGAAGTACATGGCGCATTCCAAGGGATTCGCCGACGTTAAACACAAATAGAAGAGGACAACAGCAAGGGACATACTTTTATCGAGATTCTATAGTATGACGCAGCAGTAGGATTACCGAGCAAAACCAAAACCTTCCGACTACATCTGGTTTGCGCCGTGTATTTCACACCCACCCCAAATCGAGGGGGAACTGGGGTGCTTCTTGAGCAAATTCTAGCCTTAAATTGTGGCTGTCACGAGAAATAAGCATCGCTAATAAATACTGGACCTTCAGCGATCCCTGAACTCAGACAGGTGGACACGAGCGGCCATTAATTTCGTATGACAGTCGCAGAGAGTGATGACGAGTTTTGTCCTTCGTTTGGTCTCACTTCCCTTTACATGCTAATTTATTCGCTTGTATTCACTTTGTGGCGAACACGTAAGCTTAGCCAGGACTGGAATCTACTCGTCGGATCGAAACTGGACCGTGCTCCGTGACTCACACCCAGAACAGCCTGGACTCTCCGAAGACCAGTTCAAGGACACGTTACTCATCGAAAACTGGTTTCCGCCGAAGGTTTCGAAACTGTGAGGAATAGGAGACTTGGTGGAAGTTCATAGGATACATTGGAATAAGGAGAGATGACAACCGATTCCAACTACAACAGGAAATGGGGAACAAGTTGGTAGAAGCAACAAAGACAAGGGAATAAGTAATAATAGGAAGCTTTGAGGTCTAATCGATGTAGCACACCTTTGAACCAGACACTCAACACATCCTGCCACCGGAAAATGCAAGACATTTTAGTGGAGATCGTTAATATGGCCTACGGGAAAGCGGTGCAAACACGACAGCTCAAAGCACCGACCGAACACGCGTCAGCCAATCAGGGCATTGACCACGCCCCACTATTCTGCCGCTTCCATTCGATGAGGATAAACGGTCACATACTTGCCCATTTCAACTCCCCATGCAAGCCACATTACCGGAAAGAACCGAAACATTGCAACTGTACGTCGTTGCGAATGTTGATGCCATGGACCGTTAGGTCTTCTTTAAGAAGCGAGTCGTGATCGCGCTGAACAGCCCAAGCTGTGTACTGTACTCAGTATACAGTATAGTGGTTACCAAACCCTCTATCGACTTGTAGCAACCATAGTTGATTTCTTCTTCGGCTTGTTAGTTACCAAAAGCCGTTGAAAGGCATGGCGCAAACATTTCTCAGACCTCTTCCCAGTCCCACCCTTTCTTTTAAAGGTAAATAGATAAAAAGATAAAGGAAGACGAATCCTCTTCGGGATGCGCCGCGCATTCGACTTCTGCTGGATATTGCGGAGGCAATATGAATGCGTATTTGGACGATGTCTTACGGTGGACAAGTGAGTGTTTTATCCTTCCCAAACCTTCGACAGCGACTGTTTTAGCCTTCCTTTCCCTTGGTACCCATTGGCCGATCCCGAAGGGATGGGAGAGAAAATGGGGACCTTTTCTATAGGTTCAGGATTCTCCAGCCATTCTCTGTCATTTGCGTTTCAATTTTTTTCGCAACTCTTTTTTCACACTCTAAGCTTGGCCGAAAGGCTGCGGGTGATTTTACTCGCCCGATTTTTCCACTGTTTCCCACTGTAACTAGAGAATTCCGCGATTCAAGCCAGTGTTCGTCGAAAAACACGATGCAGTCCTCGCGGTCATCGAAGATTCCCACGATGATCTTTTGCACGTGGAAAACGTGAAATTTGCACGCTTCAAAGCCGCCAGTCCCGGTCCCCGTTACAATACTATTGAATTTAGGCTTGATTTGAATTCGGAATGACACACAGATTCTCGTTCTGGTGTGGACGACGAGCGATTAGTGTAAAGCGATGCATGGTCGGAGTCGAAGCGTGTGACCAAAATAGGAGCTGTTTTTAAAGTGTTCCCGCTATTTATAACTGGACTGGTTGTTGGAGACCTCCCTTTCAAAAGTCGATTTCTCTCGGCATCCGGTAAGGAAACGGCCATTCGCCAGGATTCCTGACCTCAGCGAAAAAGCTTAGAGACCATCTGCACAAGGAGTTCAGAGAGCAACTCCTCGCCAAGGGAAGGACGACAGGTCTGTGACAGAGTGCGAAGTGCAGCCCCGTCACGCTGCGAAGGAGATCCGCCTGACGAGAGTGGAAGGCCCGCAGACGAAACGTAGCTGATCAAAGGACGACCGAGGTCGGAAGGAGCGTTTTCCAGAGTTGCAGCCGCTTGCAGAGGTCTGTGAACTCTGCGGCGAGTGGGAGGGAGCGCCGTGGGTTTAGTGTGAGTCAGAGCACGCTCTCTGCGGAGAGCTGGAGCAGCAGAGGGCGATAGGCGGACAAAAAACCGCCTGAGTACTCGAGCCAGGCGGAAAGGTACTAGTACAGCCAATTCACAACCACCTGTTTGCTATGCAACAGCGCTCCCGAAGATGAGCTCGAGAAAGGAACAAAGTACGAAGACCCCTGAAGATTGGTCGGAGTGGAGTGGCGATAAATCCTGAACATCAACTCCCCAAAATAGGCACCCTGATCGACCGAAATAGCGAATAGGAGAGAAGGTTGAAAACAGGCAACGGAAGGAAAATAGGAAAATAGGGGAGCCTACACGCAGGGAAGGAATCAAGCATTTGTCTAACCTTTAGGTCAAAGAATAATTTGCTGGAACCAGTAAGACTGAAAAGGTCGAAGTACATTGCGGGTCAGCTCATAGATAAGGTCCAGACTGTGGTAGTGGACTAAGCCTCTAAAGCAGTCACGCCATGACGAAGCAAGTAGGAGTTCAGAAAAATCTAATAATTATGAGGGCAAGAATCCTGCCAGAGCGGAGTTTGGCCTCTTAGCTTAAAACTTACCTTGAGAAAACTTAAGGGAAAGGAGAGGCTGGAGCATCGAGCGTGCTCACCTCCATGGAATCCATTCTGAAGAACGCGGCGAACAGAGAGATGTAGAAATTCGGGAAAGAACAACCAAGTCGAATGCCCAAGGAGATAAAGTAATAGCGAAAGACGCCTGGAAACCAGGATCCGCTTCCATTTAGATGCATAGGGAAAGCCTTCGTTGCTGACTTCCTAGTTAAGCACCTCCCGAATATTGAATGGAAACACTCCTGCAGCGGTCGAGTAAACTCCGAGGACTTCTCGGTGTCAGATCAGTCACGGTATGAGATCCTAGTTCGCGAGAAAGTCATCCCAAGCTAGGTGAACCGGTCGCGTAGTCTGTTTTATTACCATACATAGCTTGGTCCAACACGGGAAAGTCGGGCTTTTTGGTTAACCAAGGTGGTGCTCTTCGTACTCTAGCGAGAGGACTCACTGGGCTACTTTGGCACGATATGGGGACGAATGGGAACGGTGCTGACGCTGCCAGTGAACAACGGGACGACAGAGAACCTATCCTAGCGGGGAGGGGGGGGGGGGCACTGCACTGTGACTTAAGAAGAGACAAAGTGATCTATGAGAAACGCTTTCCTTGCAGTTTCCTATGCCGGAGATGCCACACTGTGCCACACATTCGTTTCGCTTTTCAACGATATCCCCCTTCGACTAGGATAGACCCCAATTTTTGCTCAACGAAGTTTTAATGTAACTTCTTTTGAAACTGAAGTCGACGGCCTCAGAACTGATGGAGTCAGCCTTACTCTGTCCATCCTGAACTTTTCAAGGCTTCACCTCCACGCATCTCGTGCCAAAATAACCCAGTGAGTTTTTGCTGGGTGGAGGCAGAGGGCTAATTAGTGGGTAGATGTCTTGCCGTCAGTTTTTCTGACTAGGAAGTGGCGTCATGAACCTTCAAATGAATGCACAGAAGAGTGGATCAAAGGAGAATTTCCAGTCCATGAGAACGCAGAGGTGGAATAATGACCCTAGGGAACGAGCCTGATGGCCATGTTTCTCACGTAATGGTCCCCAAGAGCCAAAACTCCTCTCAAAAGTTATTTTCAGTGATCACGCTGCTCCATATCCGGCCGATCATATGCTTGTTTACCAAGGTTGTAAGTCAACAGTCGTTGCCGCCCGGGAGCGATCAGCTGCGCAATCAGCCCAAAGACTTCTCGGCGTGCCGCAACGGCGATCTGTGTTCAAAACAACGGGAGCCTAAGCAAACGACACGCGTTGGTGATGGTCGACCAGATCGCATGTGACTGTTTCCGTCCGTTTCCCGAAGATAACGAGGAGGCGACGGCGCTGTTGCGGACCGGCGGGCGCCGCCGGGACGCAGCGTTCGGGTTTCGAAACTGGCCGTAACATTACGCAATCAGTTCAGGTACCCCTACCTTGTCGGTGGTTCAAATTGAGGTTGAGACTGGCTAAATAACAAGCTGTAACCCAAGGCGGTGTTACAGCAGCGTCTGGGAGAAGCAGCAAGGGCAAAAACATTTGGGCGTAGACGCGGCGGGCGGAACCCGTTCTGTCGGTGTTCTGTAAGCGGAAGAAGAACACGAAGAGACGAGCGAAAACGATGGCACAGCCAGAGATCACATTTGGAAAGAAGCAGAGTCCAGACCCACCTTGGCATACGGATGGAAGAAGCGTCGCGTTTTCGACTTCTTGAAGCGGTTAATGGCGACCGACTTCTCGCGCGCGACCATAGAAGGTCGCGCGACGAGCGCCGTCTTTCGGAATCCGCAGCGAGACTGCAGGCCAGCGAAGCTCACTCGTGGAAGGGCGCCAGGCGACATCGTCGTGGGATTCCTCTGTGGTTGCGGCTCCGTGGGAATTGGCTCGTGTGGGAAGCATTGACTCTGCTCGGGATCGAGCGGCGGACTACCACCACCGTCCATGTTGAACTGTCTGTCTTGCGATAAGTGCGGTACGCGGCGCCCCGCCCGCCCTGTTGGGCGACCAAAAGCGCTCGGAACCAGCGACGAAATACTGTACGCGCCAGCAGAGGGTCGCCGCTGCCGCTGCTGCACACGTCGGGTGGTCGACGGACGGACGGGAAGGTTGCCGGCAAACAAGGCGTTGGTGGCCGAAGACGAGCTGGAGGAAAGCACACTGTGTCCTGACATGGTGCTGGACGAACTCAGAGAGCAGGGAGGGGTGAGGCTAAGGACGACATCTGCAGCTCATCGAAGTCCTTACCCAGCAGACGAGACGAACCTATAGCCGCCGCATTAGTTAATACAACTGCTTCAAGCCATCTAGCAAGGTCAGTGACCTCACCTCCCGGATTAGAGATTGCTTCGGTATTGCGGAATAATCTGGGGATTCCGATGGGATTAGGCTACAAGTTTCCATAAGTGTAGGATAAGGTGATTCCGAAGCCGAAAGCTTACCAAGTGTAGGGCGAAAGTGGATGAATCCGTGAGTACTAAATGTATAATACCAAATGATCAGGTGGCTACCGTAGTCTGGGTTAAAAATCCAAAACGCGGCGTCGATATTTTTGAGGACGAGAACTGAACTTTCGCGCACACTGTGTCTCGCCGCCTTGGTGCTCGACGAACTCGTGAAAGGGGAAGACAGTAGGCCAAATGCGTCGTCTGCAACTCGTTAAAGATGGTTCTTACCCTGCAGTCGTCAACGAGACGAGCCTACACATCGTCGTGGTACCTGTGCAACGGCTTCAACTCATCTGGTAAGGTCAAATGAGGGCGTGTCCTAGGTGGAGGTGTCTCTTCACAAAGGCGGAACCGTAGGATCGCCTACAAGGATAGGCTCGTCCCTAATTTGTAATATCATGCTTTTGTGCTTCGGCGAAATCACAAGCGGTAGAATGAAAAGGTTAGGTATCGTCCGGCTTCTGTGGCCTGAGGTAGTGGACCAAAGTTACAGTTAGGTCACCTATAGGAATCGTAGGATAAAAAAGAAATCGATGATTCTCCATTAGACGAGACTGAATCCTAAGCTCCGACATTTGTGCTCGTCTACAGTTCTAAGGAACATCCGAAATACTTTCATAGTGATCGTGGGAACGGACGAACATAAGAGTGGCAAGAAAGCAAAGGCCAAAGACCAGGTGGCTACCGTAACTCGGGTTAGAAAACCAAAGACGACATCGGCGCAGAGAATGGTGTTCACCAGTATAGTCGTCAGAGAGATGGACTTACACTTGTCCTTCGCAACAAGGGCAGCTGCATCAGGTCATCGAGCAGAGTGAAGTAGTCTTCTCCACTGATGAAGAAGTGAAGGAGGATTTTGCTAGGCAGATTGTTAAGCCTCATACATGGTAAATCGGCTTGCGCAGTCAGAAGAGACGCCAGCTGTGGCGTGAACTCCGAATCGAGGTTCTCGGCTCGGGTCGCACACCCGGACCGAAAGAACCTTCCATCTCTCCGGGTCGGAGAACTGGTATCAGGTCTGTCTGGGAAGGATAACACGTTGACATGTCTGTGCGCTGGGCACCACTAGTCATTGCAGAGGCCAAACACGTACTCAGACTGTCTGCGCGGTATACAGCAGAAGGAGAATGTGAGACGCATTCCTCTATAGGAATGTTAGTGGATTACCAGAGCTGTAAAGATGCCGAGGTCAAGGATCATACGGCCACCGTAAATTGGGACAGAGGACCAAAGACGTCGTCAGCGTGTAGAGCATGGTATCCAACGCCGTATACGTCAGCGAGATGAATCTATGCGCATCACCCAGTAGAACTACTTCAAACCATCTGGCAAGGTGGAGGGACTACTTACAATTCCCGTGGGGGAGCACCTTTTCTCTTGACTGGTCTTTAGGATTGGGTTTAGATTAAGGTAGGAGAATTCCTAAGCAGGTATGCTTCCCCGTTATCAACCATAAGGAACGGACGGTGAAGGGACAAGCGCCAAAGATGGGCGGCTACCGTAGTGGCTTGGAGAAAAGGTCCAGGAGCCGAAACTGTATTTTAACTTCCGAGCCAAGTGCAGCAGCTGGCTGCAGGCCATCTAGTACAGGGCAATGAATCCACATACGGATGACCATGGGAAACTGGAGACGGCCCCCGATAAAAACACAAAGCCGGGGGTTCCAGGCTGATTCTGAAGCAGCAATTCAACCTGCTTTGTCAAAACAGTAAAAGAAACCGAGAGAAGTAAGGGTATAAGAGGGAAGCACAAGAATTCTAAGTCGGCTTGGGTTAGAAGACGAAAGGCGAAGTTTCCTGCGTTTGGGGAATGACGTTGTTCTCAACCTCAAAGTCAACAAGGCGAAACTGTAGTTCGTCTCCGTCCTGCATCAGCTTCAGGTCATCTAGCGGAGTGAAACTGCTTCGCCGGTGTGATAAGAAAATGGAAATGGATCTTCTTCACAGACTCTCCGAAGCCGTTCCAAGCTAGGCTGGTGGACTGACTTCGGAACCGGAGTGTTTTCCGCCGTTCGGCTACAGATCACAATTTTTGCTGCCTCAACGGGAACTCTATGCCTTTGCAACAAAAGATAAGGACACGCGAACCAGTTTGCCATTCGGAAACATTCGCTGAAAAACGGATACGAGAAGTTCCGCTGGAAAACCGCGAACGATGAGCAATCGATCTGGAATGCGCCACGCGCTGTAGTCACATCCGGAAGGATTTATAGTCGGGAAATGCGCAGGCCAAGGCATTTGAAGCTTGATAAGCCGGTATGGATTGATGGATGGATGGTATAATATACCCGGCCAGATAATGAAGTAATAAACACTCGGTTCAGACGTGTATTCCATCCCTAGGACAGCGTGGGCCTGCAAGAACATTTTAGTGAAGCGAGTTGGGGTGTCTCTACAGGTGCATCGCTGGGGCTTCTTGAAGGAGAACTTCGTTTCTATCTGCCGTTAGATTTCTCTGCCAATTTTCCACTTTGTCGAGTTAATCTGGAGGTTCTTTACCCTCATCATTTTTGAACGTCAACCAGAAAATAACACTGAAATATTTTTAGTCAAATACAGGGTGTCTCAAAAAAATGTATACACTGTTTGAAAGGTGATAACATTGCTCACAGTAAAAGAACTAAAAAAGATAAGAAGTCATATAAAAGCTAAAGTAAATAGAAATTCTCTGACATATATGGCGACATGGAATCCGCCATGCACTCGTCTGAAACCTTGCATTCCGCACTCGATTGATTGTGTTTAGCTTGAATACTTGTTGCAATTTTCCCATAAAGTAGCCGTCTCGACTGATTTGTGCCTCTTTTAAGATTTAAAACTTAAAAACACGCCATGGCTTGCGAAGAATGTAGGGTATCCTAAAAATGCAGGCACTATTTGAAGGGTTCTAAGCTTGTGAAGCTTTTGAAGAAGTTTTAGACTTATATGTAAGCACAGTATGTAGAGATTTCTGTGGGGTGCAAATGGTGAATATTAAGCCGTGCCCTGCCTGAAACCTTGCATTTCAGACTCGATTGATTGTTGAGGAACCGCACGCACGATTCAGTTTTGCGGCAAATCGCCTCTGCACTTCGCTGATGTTTTCGAACTTCCCGTAGCACTTCAGGACAAACTTCTTCTCCTCGAAGGATAGCCTAGAACCGGGCATGACTCTTACTATGGGCCCAGATATGTAGATCGATAGCGAGAGCGACAAATTGTTGAATCAATAAATCACATGTCACAAATCTCTCCCGTAATTGTTGAGATCGAAACGTTAAAGGAACACAGCACAGGTTAATGTGACCAAGTGGTAACAAGATTGTAACAAGCATTTAGCCCATGCACAATCAATCGAGTCTGAAATTCAAGGTTTAAGGCGCGGGCATGGCGCATTCTTGAGTAATTGCACGCCACAGAAATCTCGTTACATTGTTCTTTCAATATGAGTTTCAAACATCTTCAAAAGCTTTGCTAGCAGCAGTGTTAGAACCTTTCAAATAGTACATCACTTTTTAGGATATCCCACAGTTTTCGCAAGTCATAGTGTGCTTGTAAGTTTTAAACCTTTAAAAAAAGCACAAGTCAATCGAGACGGACACTTTATGGGAAATTTATAACAAGTATTCGGGAGAAACACAATCAATTGAGCGTAAAATGCACGGTTTTGGACGAGTGCATGGCGCAATCCATACTGCTCATATGTGCGAAAATTTATATTTTCTTAAGCTTTCATAGGACTTCTTGACCTCTTCAGCATCTTTACTGTGATCAGAGTTATCACCTTTCAAATAGGGTATACAATTTTTTGAGACACCCTGCAGTGCAATTTTTTACGGGTCTGATGGTCATTCAGGTTTGAGCGGAGTCTGAAGAATTCAACAGTCCAGCCAGATTAGTGTCTGGTAGATTTGGCTTGATAAGCGCCGCGACAAGCAACAATAGCACAGAATCAGTGCTTTTTCATGGGAAGTGCTTTTGTCCTTCTCTTTCCCCTGATTCTTACTTCTAATTTGAGAAGGGCGTGCGGAGTGCAGTCGGAGAAGGTGCCGGCTGTCACGTGCACTCTATTTCAGGTTTCTGGTTCGAATTTCCCGACGAGGATAAACAAAACTGCTCCGATAAACTCCTCCGACTGCACTCCACAGATGCAAGCCTTCCATCCGTCCGGGGTACGATTCAGGTCGCCTCCATGACATCCAGAAGAAGCAGAACGCGTGTTGAATCCCAAAGAAGGATTGATTAATGCCACCTATTATCCTTACGCTTACTGTAATAACTTAAGAAGGAGCTCAACACAACTCAGCATAGGCTCATTACATGGACCAGTCGGTAGTTCTGATGCAGCAGAATCAAACGGAATACACCGATAAGGTTCAAAGAGTAGTATTGTCCTGTCCATGCTCCGCCACTGTGATCTCAGGCCTGGTCTGCCAAAGCAGAAATGCCCATCAGTATTATAATTCTAAGTCAATCAGCAGTGTCTCTTGTGAAAAAAAAGAATTTCAAAAATGCAGGTGATTTTGCTTCTGACAGATTCTGAAAACTTCAAATACTTTCCGTTAGTTTATCAAAATTTCCACTGAAGGTTGCTACTGTGAACCCTGTGGACTTTGTTCGCAGTCACGAAGGCTCAATATCAAATTTGCAACTTCAACACAACCTCGTAAATACTGTGATGCTAGGACGTGACGAACATGACGTCAGCGGGGTAATGGCTCAACCTGTTATCAAGATTGTCACAGTGTGAATAGGTCACCTGGATGTTATTCAGAGCTCGAGTGATGTGGATAGACCCACATGATATACTAGCTCTCTGAAGGAGTGACAAAAGGGATCCAACTCGCTTATTTACCAAGGTTCGGAAGACTTCAAGCCGTTTCGGCACTTTTGGACACAGATGATTCCTACGTGGAAGTTACAAGCCATTTCGGCATCTTTCTACACAGATAAATCCTATTCCATCGGTGGTGTGGAAGACAAATGGTGCCGGAGGAACATAGAAGCGCTAGAAGGTCATTCAACTAGCTAAACTACGGTTTAGATGAGTTTGTTTACTGATGTTTATTTGTGTCCTACTCACTAGAACTTATAAAATTATTCCTAGAGAGTCAGTTTTCACAAGAACTGAAAGATTCCAAGTGAATGGATACCTCATAGGTCAGCCAAACTAGACAGCAGATCGTTTACAACAACTTACCCTAGAAGAAAATGCGAGTCACTCAAGGTGTTGGGACTTCTGGAATGACCTTTGTTCGCTTCGGCGAACTCATTCATAAGTTTGGCTCCAAGAAAAGAGGTTTTGATTAGCGCTTAGGTTACAATGGTCACCATTTTTATACCCGAAGAGGATTCAGGCTACTCAGAGTAAAGAGTAAGTGACGGGGCTAGTCGTTTTCCACCGTGATGCACCACGCACTCTACTTCTGCGGAATGTCGTGGAGACAATTTGAGTACGTAATCGGCCTAGACCATGAATCAGTGTTTCATCCTTCCCAGACAAATCTAGTACCAACTTAGCGACTGAGAAGGGATGAAAAGTTTGGTCTGCCGGAGCAGAAATCTGATCCAAGAACCTGGAATCAGGTGCAGACGACATTCGGCACCTCTTCCAGCTGCGCACTACCACGCGTCTGCTAACTCTTCTGGTAGTAAGAAGATGCCTCCATGCTATCCACTAACTAGAAGCGAATGGTCGTCAGCGGGAAAGTCTGTACCTAACCCTTATATGGGTTCGGTAGTCGAAGCATAGTCACCACTGATTTAGAGAGGAGATCTATTGGAACGTTACTAGCAGGGCCTAATCTATTCCGGAAGATATCAACAATGACCTGTACGAGCCAAGTGCTCCGTTCTGCTACCCAGTCATCCTCGGTTCTTTTCAATTCTTTTCTATTTTTTATTTTATTTGACTTTTCTACATTAATTTCTTTGCTTTCTGGAGGATCATATTGACCGTCTAAAGTGTCGACTGAATTCGTCACGAATACTGTAATACATGTTTATGTTTATGTTTATGTTTATTTAAGCCAAGAGCAAACAACAAAGCCGACAAGTGAAACACGCAACAACTCTATGATTGGCTATACAACTAAAAAAGAAGGCATGTTATACAGAAACAAATCTTCTGTTAGCTGAGAAAAGCCCTTGATTTGGATTCTTCCATATAATTGTTAAGCCATTGTTTCCGTAGGAATCATTTTATCCAAATTTATGAAAAGGTATATTATCTTTCTTCCTCATACTTAGGCTAACTACAATTTGACAGCGTACGAACGTATTGCTGGAGGGCAAATAAGAGCTTTAAAAAAAACTATAAAAAAACTGCATAGCATGAAGCGGTTTTGCAAAAACCAGCCAAGTTATAGCGTGGTATGTATGAAATTCGCCAATTTCGCAACCACTCTCGAGCAACTTTCTTGGCGCGTACACACAACACCTAAGCGTAAGGATATAGCCTTTTGAACTTAGGCGAAGCAATGCTACTTTCAGTGAGCGCCTTTGTTGCTTCTATAACTTCAGACTGGTTGACCATAAAAACCGCAAGAACTGGAAGAGTGACAAGAGTTTCCGGAAAGTTTTTTTGTTGATGTCTTGTCTTCTTGCCATCCAGCTTACCATTCGGTACGCAGTAAATTCCACGATACCACTGAGAAAAAGAGATGTCTTCATGAAAAGTATCGACAGACGTCAGTGAATTCCTTTGCGGAATGCTCCATGCATTCTACATCAACGAATTACCGTGACTTCAGAACGCGTGCATAGACTTGATGAGGGATAAAGACAAAGACCGACCTTAGCCAACCCATTCCGGGATGAGCCACGCCACTACACTTGCAACGATGTTGTGGAGGCAATTTAAATGTGTATTTGGCCTATACAGTTACTCGCGGTAGCCATCCGACTGACGAGTCAGTGTAGTGTCCTTACCACACGAGCCTGGAACTAATTCGCTGACCCCAGAGGGGTGCAAGGCTTAGCTGACCTGGGCGGGACTGAAACCAAGAGCATCAATTCGGAGTGCAAGCGACACCCGGCGCCTAGTCCGACTACGCTACCATGTACTCAATAGGTGATAACGAGAGAAGACCTAATCCGTCAGGCGTTCTATTCGCGCTTCGGGAGCGTATCTTCAGCGACTTTTTCTCCTATGCTCTGTTCCATGCGTCGCTGGCAATCTATACAGTGGGTGGGTAATTAATGGCCGTGAAAAAGCGGCGGTGTGGTTCGGCCGCTGACTAAGAATAGCGCAGACCGGTCTTCCCCCGGGCGAGCACACGTGATCGGCGTGTCTTTTAATGGTTGTGGAACCCGGGGTTGACGGCTGGCGACAGAGCGGCTCCGCCGCTTCTGGAGGTGATCATAAATCGTCTGTCAACAAGCTCGGTCGTCAACAACATGCATGCCATCGCTACAGCTTCATTGACAGCTCTTCGGGGGTAAAGTCTAGGTCTGATAGTAGGAGTAGTAGTAGTAGAAGTAAATAGTAGAACACGCGTAGTAACGGCGTTGCCTACCACCGGTCACTTTTGTAGATCAGATTACAGCCACGCCCACAGAGAGATGCGGAGGCGGTTTAGGGAAGGGGTGCTGCCTCGTATGGAGAGGGGACACAAGGCACAGAGCAGAAATCACGAAGACGCGTCTCTCACCTCGAAGACGTCGAGCTTGTTCTGGTCTTTCTTGATAGCCGCCTCCATGGCAAAATGGAACGCCGCCATGCTCTTCGCTTCTCGTCGCATCGACTTCAGCATAGGGAGCAGCCTGAAAGGAGGAATTCAGAAGAACATCAAATAGTAGACCATCGGAAAGCCACATACGACCAATTCTATCTTCACCAACTACTGAAATTTTCACCAGGCCTACCTGAAGAGCGAATGATGACATATATTTTTCAAGAGATGCCCGTCTTTGAGGAACGCTTGGCCTAATGGCACGAATGTTGCCGAGCAATGGCGTTTACATCGTGTTGCATCACTCTTCATCTGCCAAATTCTACGACGACAGATTGGTCCGGCCGAAAACTGGCGTTATCAGCGAATTCCTTGAAGTTCTTCCCTCCCCCCCCCCCTCCCACCATGTTTTGATTGAATCGTCGCAGTCCAGCAATGACCCTGAACACGTTCGAAATTCAGGTGATGGGTTCGGATCCTTCAATATGCACTGGTGGAAGTTACTAACCGCGTAATTCTTGTAAGTGTACCTGTCTTCTAACTCTTAATGACACCTAAATTCCAACAGTATTCATTCAGTGATAATGCTGTCCACAGGTCCATTTCTGAAGGCGTGTTATTGCCGCAGACTGTGAAGGTGTTGTTGCTGCGCAGTATGAAAGCCTTCAAGGTGCAGAACAACAAGGTGGTGGTGGACAACACGAAGAGAAAGTCGGTGGTCTGATGCAGTAGACGGTCAGGATCAGGACAACTCAAAGGAACTACTGAAGAAGAACACAATTATTCAGGTGAAAGCAGTAAGCGTCGAGAAATGGGAATTAGGTTTCCGCTTGAAGATGTATAAGAAAGGGATTGCTCTAACTAATAGCTTGTAATTCTACTCCATGGACTCAAGGGTTCTTCCTTACTGAAAAGCTTGATGAGGCTGACTTTTCTGAATACCAAGTGCCGCTCCAGAACTGTCTGTTGTGAGCGTATTCGGGCAGCCGAACGCCTTCAATGAGGTAATAACGGTGAATAGTCTCGGGAAGACGACGATGGCCCCCTAGAAGGACCCCTAATGAGTGGGCGAATTTAAAACAGTCGATAGAAGGCATCGGTTCCGTTTGAGTGCGGGCAACCTACTCATCTTGTGGAACGAAGGTGCATTTGAAGAGTCTTCACGAAGTGGCGAAGAAGCAGAATGCGCGGCCCAACCAAAAGAGTCGACTACACCTATATCCCCCGCACTAAACATGTTTTGAAGCTGAACATCAGAAAGCTCTCGGTAATGGCAAGCAGCTTCTAGAAGTTAGGAGCAGTGCACCAAACCAAATCCACGAATGACGTGGAGAAGAATTTGCTGCCGATGTGGGGAGGAAGGATCGCTGATCATGCCGAGGAAGCAATGATTGGAATCTCCTGATCAGTTGAAGAAGTCGAGCACCGAGGTCAGCATCAGGGATGGGCGGAATTTCTGTTTTCTGATTTTCTGGTCATTTTGGGCAAATTTTTCTGTTCTCTGTTTTCTGGGAAAATGGCCAAAGATTGGCCAGAAAACAGAAAATAGAACTCCGAGCAAAATTATATTATGGAAATCCATTAAAGACTATCCAAAAAGTATCATAGAATCATAAGTTTTATTCAGAAATTATGTTTCAAACGATTTCAAATTGCAAGCATGTGGAGTTTTTGGATGTGATCCTATAGATAGAAACTGCGCCATACACTCGTGAAGTATGCTGATTTGTTTGTTTGATTGATTGTATAAGTGCTGCTTGCATGGAGTTCCTTTATAGGACATTTCTTTTTTCATAATTTGGCTTCAGGGGCGCGCGAAGCGCAGTCGGAGGAGGCGCCGACTGTAGGCTGCACCCGATACCAGGTTCCTGGTTCGGATTTCCCGCCCAGGCCAACCAAGCCTTCCGTCCCTATGGGATCGGTGAATTGGTACCAGAGTTGTCTGGGATGGATAAAGCGCTGAACTGTTCATCGGCTGGCCACCGCAAGTCATTGTATGGCCAAATACGCATTGAACTGGCCTCCACGATACCCGTAGAAGTAGAATGAGTGGCGCATCCCAAAGGGGATTGAATAACGCCGTCCTTTACCCTTTTACCCTTATAATTTGGCTTCGTGTTCTTTTTGAATTTCAACAGCAGTTTGCACTGTCTATGATTACTTACAACTTTATATTAAGGCTTCTTAACTAATGTTCTGAGGGGAATTTAATTACCCATTAACTAACCGCTTGCCCTATAGTTACTGTGGGTAGGATTGTATACCACCTCCGGTTAAAAACTGTTGGTCAGTCATCCCCAATGATTGCTTCCTGTAAAGCATTTGGGAGGCTTTTCTTTTCTGACTTTGCTCAGCTATAAGCTATAAAAAATTAGTAAGAGACAGAAAGGTTACGGTAAACTTTGATTTCGCTGATGCACGGTAGTGATACACAAAATTTTTCATGTATCACCTGTATCATCTGTCGTTCCGTAAATCATCGAATTGCTCGAGCGTGTGCCAGTAGCGTTTCCCTTCGTCCTTGTCCCGTGCCAGAGTGCTCCAATGGGTCCTTGTGGGTATCCTGGTGTTCTCTTGACATCCCGCGAAATCCAGTCGGTGTGGGAACTACGGGGACCTTCTCTCATTTGCGTGAGCCGTGGCACTCCGACCATGATCCTCTCAATTTCACGACGCGCGACGCTTATCCTGCTTTCGTGTGGCTCAGGTCTTTGAGTCGTATGTCAGGGCAGGAAATACAGTGCAGCTGAGTAGGTGGACACGGAGTCGGACGTTCTTCGTCTTCTTCACAACTTATTCGACGCTCTTGAGAGCTGACCAAGCCGCTCGTTTCCTGCTGTCCAGGTCCTGCACTAGGTCTTTAGCCATGTTGACTTGACGACCCAGATTCACGTACCTGGAGCACTCGGGTGTCGTTCCGTCGAGAAAGAATTGAGCACCAGAAACTTGTCCGTTCCTCATAAACATCGTCATCGAATGACACAGCTGCACTCCAACGTCCAAGTCCAGCTTTGGGGATATGGTATCTCGTGTCGAACCCCTCTCTTCACGTCGATGAGGACGTCGTTGTGGAATGGTGATATCTTGACCGCGAATCCACTGTATAGCTCTCGACGGACTCTGATGTACTGAGTCGGAACCCCTGAGTGAGCAAGGCTTCGATGACCGCTTCAGTTTCGAGCCGAATGCCTTCTTCAGGTCGATGAACGCAGAACACAGCGCCAGCTGGCACTCTCGCGACACTTCGATGAGCTTCGTAATGGTGTGTATGTGGTCGATCGTGCTGAATCCTCTCCGAAATCCTGCTTGCTCGCATGGCTGTCCTTCGTCCAGCGTTCTGCTGATCCTATTCAGGATGACTCGACTGAACTACTTTTAGACTACTGACACAATAATACCATGATGGAGAGGGTATATGCTTGATCCTCATTCTATAGTATTTACGCATTCAAGAAAACACTTTTACTTAAAAACTGCCGTGCTGACAGCCCCGAAGTCACACTGAAATTCTACGTTTTAAACAATTGGGACCATTAATCTATTAGGGGGGCCAAAACTAATGAGACAAAATGAAAAAAATCTTTATCTCTCTATAACTCAATCTCAACGATGCTGAGGAATGTATTTGCCATTAAGGGCAAGGACCTTGCTGCCATTGCTCAGCCAACTTCCTGATCCCATCCTTCCAGAACTGCTTGGGCCTGGTGTTGATCAACTGCTCGACATGGTTGTCAAGAACTGTTTGGGTTCTTGTGTCCCTTCCGACTAGGAAGTCCTGTAGGCTCAAGTAGTAGTGGTAGTCGCATGGAGAGATGTCCAGCGAATACGGTGGGTGAGGCATGTGAACGTAGCCCAGCTGGCCAAGCTTATCCGTGGTTACTTGTTCCCGATGGGGTGCGGCGTTGTCAAAGAGGAGAACCCTCTTGAAGCGCTGCGAATGAATAAGAGCGAGACGCCGGCCCATCTCTTCTATTTCGTTCACCATGGCCTTGGAGTTCATCGTAGTGCTCTTGGGAAGCAGCTTCCGGTAAACCGTTCCATGGGCGCATACCCAAAAGCTCCAAAGATGCTTTTCGCCGTGAACATCTCGCTGAACGAAGGTCGGTAACAGGTCACCAGGCCTCACCCAGACTCGCTGCTTGGCAGGGTTAAGGTAGAAGAGGTAGGGCTGCTCGGGGTTGGGAATTGGGCGAGATTTGCGCGACACAGGTCGACTCGTCAGACTGAGGTTTCGGTATGAGACAGGCTGGGGTTTTGTCATGCTTCTGGAAAGGGCGGAAGTGGTAACTTCTCAGATGGGCTTCAGTAAGTAGCATACAAACATACAAATACGACAAGCACGGAACCAGACTCCAGCCACGAGATATATGGACACGGCATGGGGTGTCTCATTACTTTTGGCTCCCCCCCCCCCCTAATAGCAATTTGTCTGTTTTGTGATTACACCTGCATTCTGGACTCTATCAGTGAGCCTTGAACCGCTGTATTTCAATATGAATGTGATAGGCAAAATTCATTATTTATAAGCCACTCTTTTTGTACATCTCTTCTCTAGCCCTAACTAACCTGGAAGAACCAAAGAATTTATTTTACAAAGAAACACTCGTAGTACATATTGCGATTATTGATGTAATCGTTGTGGCGTTAGCTGTGAGTGGGAGCTGTTGAGTAGTGTTGCGTACTTCAAATGTGGAGAAATGTAGGATCTTTGAGTCAAGGTTTACAATTCGCTGATTGTATTGAATATTAAATGTACTAGAAATTTCTATAAACGCCTACAACTTAAAACGCTTGTCATCGACCACATTTCTAGTCATACAAAAGCATTTGCTACTGGAAAAATTGATCTTTGGGTAGAATAATTAGGTCATCTGGTAATTTTGAAATTGAAAAGTGGCGATGTCCGTTCCTCCACGTGGTGCCACTGGAAACTGTTCGCTCTGCGAGCTAAGCCGATCACGGACATTCGATTGCAGGCGACAGGCCCTTGTGACAGGCCGGCCTACGAAGACCCATGTCACATCACATGGTGTATGACTGTTCAGGTTTATCGAGATAGTGCTACGGCGTCCGCGGGAGCCGACGCGCACTCGCAAAGCCCGGCGAGTGTGAAAAGTATGCGAGGGTCCCTGATGCGAGGACGGCATCGGGGGGCAACTGAGTTAGTCCGAAAGTCCCGTAACGTAAGCAGGACCCGCGTGGCTACGCTGAATGTGGGTACGTTGACGGGCCGCTCGTGCGAGTTGGTTGAAGCACTGGAGCGTAGAAGAGTTGATTTCTGTGCGGTGCAGGAGACGAGGTGGTCCTGCCGCAAGTCAAGGGACATAGGACGAGGCTTCAAGGCCGTTCTATGTGGAAGTCCCAGGACCACCAGTGGTGTCGGAATAATCGTCTCCGAACGATTTCGTGACTCGATTGTAAGCGTCGAGCGCTTTGACGATCGATTGATGAAGATCGTTGTCGCCGCGAAGGAGCGACTCTATCACTTCTTCTCTGCGTATGCTCCGCAGACTGGCTGCTCGGATCAAGCCAAGGAAGAGTTTTGGAGCCTGCTTGATGAGAAGACAGCAGAGGTACCGTCGAAAGATGTCATCATAGTCGCTGGTGACCTCAACGGGCACGTCGGCGCGACGAAAGACGGGTACGGCTGTCATGGTGGGTTCGGTTACGGGTCGCGTAACGCAGATGGTGAGCGTATCCTTGAATATGCGGAATCGCACAACCTCACCATAGTGAACACCGTATTTCGCAAACGCGATTCCCACCTCATCTCGTTCTATAGCGGGAACACCAGGACTCAGATACTTTGTCCTTGTGAAGGATCGAGACCGAAGTCTTGTCACAGACGCGAAGGTCGTGCCGTATGAGACGGTCGCCCCACAGCATCGACCGCTGATCTGTACTTTAAAGATCGCCCCTCCGAGGCTGAAGCAGGTCGAGCGATGCGGTGCACCAAGAATCAAGTGGTGGCGAATGAAAGAGAAGGAAGCAGCTGTGATTACTCGCGTGCGGTTACCGACAGTGACAACTGTCGACGAAACTTGGGAGAAGGCCACCGACGCGATTCGTCACGCTGCACGGTCGGAGCTCGGCATCACGAAGCCTGGACGACGGAAGGTCGACAAGCAGGCCTGGCTGTGGACAGATGACGTGAAAGCCAAAGTTCGAGAGAAGAAGACGCTATATCACGTGTTTCTCGGCGAAAAGACAGCCGATAACTGGCGGAAGTACCAAGAAGCGAAGAAAGCTGCAAAGAAGGCAGTGGCTGTTGCAAAAGCCACTCATTATGGAGATGTCAACGAGAAGCTCGAGTCGCGCGATGGTGAGCGGTATCTGTACCGACTCGCAAAGAATCGCCATCGCCAGACCGAGGACATCGAGAAGTTCTTCGGCATCAATGATGAGAACGGCCAACTTCTTATGGACCGCAAGAAGGCATTGAAGCGATGGCGCGATTACTTTGAGGAAATCTCTACAGTAGAATTTCCTCATCCAGCCATCCCCTCAACGGCTCCAACCCACGGCCCCGTTCAGAAGATCACCGTGGAGGAGATTGAAGCGGCTTTGAAGAAGATGAGGCCAGGCAAAGCGACTGGGCCCGACGACGTGGCAGCAGAACTGTGGAAGTCGAAGTTTTGGTACCCTGCTGAGTGGTTGGCGAAGTTCTTTAATCAGGTTGTGGCGGAGAAGAAAGTGCCTGAGTGTTGGCGCCAAAGTACGACGATTCCGATTTGGAAGAAGAAGGGCAGTCCTGCAGACTGCTCCAATTACCGTCCGATTCGCTTGCTTTCGCACAGCATGAAGATCTTTGAGCGAATTATTGACGGACGAATTCGTGACATCGTCCAGCTGTCCAGCAATCAGTGCGGCTTCGTGGCTGGCTGTGGCACCATTGATGCCATTCACGCCGCCCGCCTCCTGATAGAGAAGCATCGCGAGAAACAGAAGTCGGTGCATATCGCCTTCCTCGACTTAGAGAAGGCCTTTGACCGCGTACCGCGTGAAGTGATATGGTACGCCTTGCGACATCATGGAGTTCCTGAAGAGCTCATAGAGTGGGTGCGAATTCTCTACTCTTGTCCAAAGAGTCGAGTTCAAGCTGCAGCTGGAACCTCGATGGAGTTTCCCATCTCTGTCGGGGTACATCAGGGTTCTGCGCTTTCTCCACTCCTCTTTGTTGTCGTCATGGATGCCATCACACGAGATCTTCAGAACCCCGTCCCTTGGACGTTGCTTTATGCTGATGACGTAATGCTCGCTAGCGAAGATAAAGATGAACTCGAGCGAGAGGTGCAAGCTTGGTGTGATCGCTTGGAGCGGTTTGGACTCAAATTGAACGTGAAGAAGACCGAATATCTAACGACGGACGTTACTGAGTCCAGCTCCATCAAGGTTAACGGCATCGAGCTCCCACGCACTTCGGTCTTTAAGTACCTGGGATCAGCAGTCACGTCTGACGGCAAACTGATGATTGAAGTGAATTCACGCGTGAGTGCAGCTTGGTCCAAGTGGCGCTCGTTGACTGGGGTGCTCTGCGATAGGAAGATACCGGAGCGCTTTAAGTCGAAGATCTACAGAGCAGTCGTCCGGCCAGTAGCGATGTACGGCGCTGAGTGTTGGCCTGCGACCAGGAAAGTTGAAACGCGCCTCAGCGTCATGGAGACGAAGATGCTGCGCTGGACGGCTGGAGTCACGCGCATGGACCGCATCCGAAACGATGCTATTCGGCAGAAGTTCGGTGTCGCGCCGATAGCCGACAAGATGCGCGAAGCTCGCTTGCGATGGTACGGCCACGTTCTGCGTGGAAAGGAAGACAGCATCCGCAAGATAGGCCTTAACTTCGAGGTAATTGGAAAGCGGCCTAGAGGGCGACCGAAGCAGCGCTGGTTAGATACGTTACATGCGGACTTGAAGATTACTGGTGTTTACCCTGATCTAGCGCTGGATCGGGAAAGGTGGCGTCATAACACCAGAATAGCGGACCCCGCTACGATGCGGGACAAACGCTGAAGAAGAAGAAGAAGAAGAATCTGGTAATTTTGAAAATTTTCTGTTTTCTGTTTTCTGTTTTCTGACGTTTTTGGCTTTTCTGTTTTCTGACAGAAGCGATTTTCTGTTTTCTGTTTTCTGTTTTCTGGGAGAATTTTCGAAATTTCCGCCCATCCCTGGTCAGCATATAGTGCCGATGAATGTGCTGGAGACAAAGGACGTGGTGGTGAATCTGGATGCTGAAGATGCCTAATGGTACGCGCTCAAACGATCTGAAGGTGTCGGTTTCTGCACCGCAGAGAATAGACGGATGGAAATTCTGAACTTTGTGAACAAGTTAATGTAGCTGAACACCATGAGCGAGTGCGAAGTACCCATAGGAGAGGTAGTGAGACTTAAAATAGTGGAGTAGGTGGAAAGGTGCGTGAGCTTGGGGTCGGTTTTGGTTAGTCCGAGGAAGGAAATGACACTAAATATCGTAAGGAGTCGGAGTTCTAGACAGCTTGACACCGTGCCTTTCTAACCAGCTAAACCAGGGAGCTACTATTGGGAGCCAACTACTAGGAGATATGGAAATGATGTAATCTCTGGGCCAATCTTCTTCTGAAATCTGGATATAACATGGCGATTTCCGACAGCTAGGCTAATGTCACAGAACGAAGTTATTACCTAAGTAATGTTTTGAGTTCGGTTACAAACACGTAGATCTGGTACCTAGAACGTCGCTCTGAAGTGATAGGGTGCCGGTAATGTGGTGTATTCAACAGGAACCTCGCCGGCAACTGTGCAACTTGTCCCACTTTTTTCGTCCTAAGCGCGCGGGCCACGAACAGCGGTGGTCTCAGAGTGAACTCTACGCACTTTTTGTTGTCGTTCAATTTTTTCGAGCGAACCATTTGTTCTGAAGATCAGTCCATGACAAAAGGTATTAACGATAGCGTAAATCAATCCATTTTTGGATGCGCCGTGCACTCTATTATACTTTCACGGGATGTTGTGCAGGCAATTTGGATGTTGCCAAGCTCGACTCTCGATGAGTCATTGATCGTTGTCCACTTGTTTACTGTAGTGTTGAGCTGGACATGGAACAAGCTTTATTGCTTGACTGACGTTTCGGCGATGTCGCCTTCATCAGGGTCTCAAACTTGGGTAATTAAATCACGTAATTAAAAACTAAAGATTATTGCATTATTAGTTCAATTAAATTAAGGTTTAATTACCCAAGTTTGAGACTCCGATGGAGGCGACATCGCCGAAACGTCAGTCGTACAATAGAGCTTATACTGTCTCGGATTCGAGTTCAACACTACAGCAAACAACTTGAATGCGTATTTGGTTTACCATGACTCGGGTAGCCAGATATTGAACAAGTCGGTGCATTCTCCTTTCCAGACAAGCGTGTTACCAATCCACAGACCCGATGGGGATAGAAGGCTTGACTGGCCTGGGCGGGAAATCCGAATCACGAACCCGTTGAAATCGGGAATGCTACGGCCGACGCCTCCTTTGATGCGCTCCACGCGCCCCAATCCATGATATTATTCCGTTAAGTTGTCTCAGACACCTACCACGTAGGTATGGGGAACTTTGTCCTTCCCGACTTATCCTTATCAACGCCCGACGGACGTGGTCACTTTTAGCACAACCTTTGAGAAACTGGCGGAGATAGCACGGTTAGAAGCGGACTCACGAGAAGGGATTAGCTGAGGAGCTCTCTGGTGTCAATAAGACGACAAAAACTGAATGCACCTAAATCTGGCAGGGAATCTAGTAGTTCTAGAATATTAGACAAGAACTTTCTACACTCTACCTGGTGTGTTCCGTCTTGACAAGAGAAGGCAAAATTATTACCCTCTCTCGAACGCAACGGCGCAAGAGGTGCCGGCTGTCGTCTGCACCCGAAACGATGATCTTGATTGGGATTTCCTGTCCAGGTCAACCAAGTCTTCCATCCCTCCGGGGGCAGTGAATCTGTACCAGACTTCTCTGGGAGGGGTAATTGCGCTGACTTTTGAATTGGATGGCCACCGCAACGCATCCAAATACGCATTCAAATCGCCTGCACGATATCGCGTAGAAGTGGAATGCGTGGCGCATCCCAAAAGAGTTGAGTCACGCCGTCCTTTATCCTTTATTCTCAATCTCTAAGGGATAACAGAGAAAATTTTTATGACAAAGTTTCGAACCCTCAAAGGAGTTCCTGACAACTCCACAGTTCTTTCAAGTGTTGAAAAAGCGAAATTTTCATTGAAGCTATTCCCCCCCCCCCAAAGTCAGGATTCTGATGTTTGTATCAGCTTCTATTCTAGACCTTCTCCAGCACTCGCACCTATTCGGAACGAACGGATCAAAATAACTCTCCGTTCTACGCGAACGATGATATTTACTGCACAGGCACGTCGTAGTCATACGACCGTCGTTATCATGCTGTTGACCTGAGTGCTAGACAGAGCAAAGTTCTGACCTTGAATTCCACTTCGGTTTTCATGATGTTTGCTTCCATTCTGTCTAGGAAGAAACTTTGCACACGGGAAATTTTTTGCACTCAATATAACAGTTCAGTCCGGAGCTAAATTTGAAGAAAATTGTCACTCATCAAGACGCTAATTTCTAGCAGGGTACCATGCGTCTTTAGATGAGCAGATGGCTTCTTGCACAGTGGCTACCTGTCCATGTATGGCTCTCAAGATTCAGGAGGAGAAATCCAGTTTTTTACAGAATTGATAGGTTGCACGGGAGAATTGTAGTGGTCGGAGGAGGCGAAGACTGCCCCGAGCACAGAAATAGATCTCGATCTTCTCGAACCGTACCTCCGAAGTCGTTGAAAAAGCGCTGTACATGTCTGGGAAGGATAATCCACTGAACTGTATATCGCTGTATATCGACTGGTTACCGCAGACCATTGTGCAGGCCAAATGAGCACTCAAACTGTCTCCACGACATCCCGTAAAAATAGAATGTGTAGCGCATTCCGCGCAGGCATTATGGCCATCTCTTACCATTCCCCCCTAGAGTTGAGTTTTTGACTTTTTGTCTGCGGACTAAGGAACGAACGAACAAAGCCAATTTTTAAAATTTCGAACAACCAAGCCATCGAATAACTCGGTCTTCCGAATATTCGAATAATCAAACCAGCAACCCAGTTTATGATTTTTCAGGAAATTTTTCGAGTCTTCGAATAATCGAGCAAATGAATCGATTTCTTCGAAAAATGTAGCGAAAGCATAAATTGAGTTTTTGATTTTTCCAATAACCGATCAATTCGATCTCTCGAAACGATCAATTCGATCTCTCGAAAGTTCGAAAAATCCAATAAATGAACTCGATTTCTTCGAATAATCGAAAAGCGAATAAATGGAGTTCTCGAATTTTCGAATAATCGAGCAAACGGGTAATTCGTTTTTGGGCACTCGAATAATGTCACAATCGTATAACCCGGTCTTTCGAATCTTCGAACAATCGAACAAGCAAACAACTCGATTTTTGATTTTTCGACTGGTCTACATAGCAGACAAATAACTTGGTTTTTTGAATGTTCAAATATTTAAGCAAACGAGCAACTCAATCTTTTTTCGGATTATCGAATAAACAAATCTCAATTTTTCAGTTCTTTGAAATCGAGCTATTTGTCCGGTCCGGGTAAAAAACGAATAACTCTGTTTTTGACGTATAATCGAGCGAGCGAATAATATATTCCTAGCAACGAATTCAACCGGTAGCTCGCAGTTTGATCGTTTTCAGGTCTATCAATCTAATCAACGAGTACTACCCTAACCTTTAGTGGGGTTACCTATTCTGTAACAGCGAATTCTTGGACTAGACTTGTAGCGACGTCTCCCATGAAACTCCATTAGAATTCGAAAGGATCTACGGTTTCTACTTCGAGTCTCCAGCAGCATTTCTTCGAGTTGAAACCTCAACCCACTGCCGGATGCAAGTTTCAAATTTCTGCTCGGCCCAAGTGAAAGTAAAACGCGTGGCGCATACGTACACTTTATTTTATTTTTCTATTTATTTTTATTTTTTTCTTTTTTACATGTTTCCCATCCGTTAAGAGCGCGCTAATAAAGGGTTCTTTGCGAGATCGGAACTTTTGGTTTGCGTGCTTAATCTTGGACATACGACGTGTTACTTCAACGCAACCAGCCGGTCGTGTTTGTGCTGTTTGGGTAAATCGCTCCGCTGAGTCAGCGCCTATGTCGTCGTGGAGGTTCGTGGGTCAACATCTGATTCACGTATGGGTAGCATCCGTGAAAGGATTTCCAGCTGCAGCTGATTTGTCCTCACCATTTTGGGCAGCTGATTCACAGACAGAACCCAGGGGGGGGGGAACAAAGCAAAGGAGTGTTGTCGTCCGTCGTTGTTCGGCTGGTGAATGTTTAAGATTAGTCTCTAATCTCAGTTTTTTTAAAGATATAGTACCTCCTCAAGCAGCTTCCTTTGAAAATAACAATTACACAGGGTCTTCTAGCTCGGTAGAGCATTCCAGGCCTACAAACCTCAAATACATATCTACCCCATGTGGCTAGGCAAGAAGCTTCTTCGATCTCACCGGCTCAACCACTCCTTCGGTCGTCCCTGCGAATGCTTGTAGTGATCGCCGGCGAAGGTTGTGGCGTCGTGAGCCAGCAGAAACGGCTCGACCAACTTGAGCGTGTCGGACTTCATCACAGCCGATTCGAACTCCTACAGACGTGGATTCAGAACAGTAAGACCAGAAGTACGGCGTCAGGCTTACCTTTATACTCGCCAACATGCATATCGCCAAGCTGGCGTAGTAGCGCGTGAGATCGTCGTCTTGGTTGACCAGGAGGAACAACCACTCGGGCAGCTGCAAACGTCTTCTATTACTTTCAGTGTGCCGCGAAAATAGTGGCCGTTTTCGCAATGTTATATGCCGAACGTAAACACTGATGTATGAGCCTTTCGGGACAAACCCGGTCTATGTCGTGAAAGTGGGCAGCATTGGATCGTAAAGTGCCAGCCGATCATATCCAAGTAGTCTACCGAATGGACATATGCCGGCCAATCAGGAACATACCGACCGTATACGAGAGGGCGCCTATAGTTGTGCTCGAACGAATATATTCCAATAATTATTCGAGTAGTAGAACATTCTAAATATATTTCCAGATTTTCGAATACTCGTTCGAACTCGAACATTGATGGTTTTAAAAAGTCGAATATTTGTTCGAATACGAGCACAGAAAAGGAGCCATATTCGAATATTATTCGAAAATCAAATAATTTTAATAAAATAACGAATAAACTTCAAATCTTCAAGCACAACCTGATTTGAGCAAATTGTTCCACTACTGTGATATTCAAATAAACGAAAAATGGGGTTGATTCGATTTTCTATTATTTGAAAAAAAGTGATGAGCGAATAAATTCGCCCGGCCATCCGCTCAAAAATTTTCGACGTTGAATTTATTCATTCATTCATTGTTTTGAAAAAATTTCTCGAAAGCGCAACTATAGTCCTTTCCGAATGGAAACCCCGTTCTCTAATTGACTGGCGCGTTTCTTCCCCTGAATGCTGTCCACATTCGCGACATGATCCACAAATCCAATTGCAGAAGCAGAACATGAGAAGACTGAGCATACCTTCTTCTGGATGAGCTTCTTCTTGCCTTCTGAACAGGTGTATAGCGTCAGATTAGCCAAACCAAGAGCTGCATGGCGTAACGTCGTCGGAGTGTCCATGGCGCGTTTGCTGGTGATGATGATGTGGTCCAGAACACCATACTCGATCAGCCTAAGGGAAGTCGCTTGTAGGAAATCTTCTTGTAGCAAGTAATCCACACTACTTAGAAGGGAAACAGAAGACTATCGTATATATGTCAAGAACGCAATAAAAAGAACAAGGAACAAACATGAATCAAGTCACAACTAAGTGGACAACTGGGTGTTCTAAATGTTTTGTTAACATTGCTGATCTTGAATTACCTTCATGGAACTCATAGGTTGACAAATATATTCCTTTCAAGAGCAAAAATCCAACTACACGAAAAATGTGAAAAAGACCACCCAGAAAGAAACACTCTGACTGCAGTGTAAAAGAATTTTGGCGATAAAGAATATAAGAATGGTAGGATTCGTCTGAACTGAATCAGGTTATAGTGACAAAACGAGATTGTGGGAGTGAAAAAATGGGAAGAAACACTGACTTGTTCACTGGCCTGCTACTGCGGGTCATCGTACCAAATACGGATTCAATTGTCTCCACGATATCCCGTAGAAGTAGAGCGCGTGGCGCATCCCGCAAAAGGATTGACCAACGTCAAGGTTCATTCTTTCTGAGCAGTAGTTTATCTCAAAAGGTGACCTAGGAAAACCAGCACCCGACGCTTATTTCAGAGGAGTTCTCCTGTCCGGAAGTGAGTTTCATTTCAACTTTTTCACTCCAGGGGAACAAGTAGACTGAGGTGTCCGTCTGTGGTGGGATTCGCCCAGTTTCAACCCAGATTTGGGAGCAACGTTTTGACTGCGGCGAATAGAATACGAGATGGGTGTGGATGTGCTCACCGCTACTCTATAAAGCTCGTGAATTTATTCTCCCGAAGCAAAAGAGAAACTCGGTCGCGTAACCCCGGTGAGAAATTGCATAGAAAAGTCCCTCGTTCCTAGTTCAGCTAACAGTTTCTTTACCACATCGACAATATGAGCCACCGGTGGCTCATAACATTTCGCGTTATTTTTTGTGCTGCTGCCGTCGTTTTTTTATAGATGTTGCCAGTGTATGTCCACTATGTTTTGCCAGTGTACATATGTCCACTATGATTGCTACTCTGTTTTGAGCGCGTCCTAGGACGCATATAATAAATAAATAAATAAATAAATAAATAAATGTTTTTTCTGTTCCCTAATCACCTATGATAAGAGAATGTCCAACAGCAATAAGCAAAAATGTCGTTGCTTTCATTACATATATCGAATTTAAAAACTTACTAGGAAGGAGAACAATTCCAAAATCAAATCAATCCAAGTCAGTCTTTTCCGCCCAAGGAGGTAATTTGGGGTGCTTATTGCGAACCTGACATCCGCTTCCGAAATTTCAACTGGTTACAGTAGGTCACTCACGGTAGGTACGGGTGAGTAAGGCTGTCGGAGTCATGGTCACCAATTTTGCCTCGCCTTCGTCTATAGGAGTTATTTGGGATCTCGAATTTGACATTCGTTTTCGAAATTTCGGCTAATCACCGTAGGCTACAGTAACTACGGGTGAATAAAGCTGTCGGGTCATCGTCACCGACTTTGCCTAAACTTCGTCTACGAGACCGTGACTCCGTCAGCATTACTTATCCGCACCTGCCGTAAACTAACGCAATCGGCCGAAATTTCGGAAACGGACACCAGGCTCATGATAAGTACCCCCAATTACCTTCTTGGGAGAACTTTGGGCGGAAAAGACTGACTTGAATTGATTTGATTGCAGAATTGGTCTCCTTTATAGTAAATTTTTTAAATTCGACATATGAAATGAAAGCAATGACATTTTTCTTGCTTACGGCTGTTGGACATTCTCCTATCACAGGTGATTGGGAAACAGAAAAAAATCTATAAAAATGTGCACGAAACGCCACACAACGCGATTGCCGTCAATGTGTTAAAATAGTTCACTTTCAATCCTAACGTCGTTGTCGAACAAAATGAGTGAAGTGCCCACTTCCCATTAGGATGTGCCCAAACTCACTTCATTGAGGTACTGGAACTGTGCTTAAACATGCTCTCCATGATGCTGAGGCTCATTCGTTGTTGTTCGGCGTTTTTGTTCAGCTTCATCGCCATCGAGATGATCTTCTTCAGCCATCCCTGAAAGTTGCGCCTTCGTCTGTCTTAAGCGGTCTTCGCAGGACTTCGAAGACCTCCTAAGCAGCCTCCTCGCCAACCTTGTTCACAATGTACTCCCGATTGTTCAACGACATGCACTCCTCCAGCACTCGACCACTGGCTAACCGGACTGAAAAGGACTCCTGAGTCAATAGTTCACAGGCGGATAAATACTCGCCTCTGACGAACCTGGCTCGCAGGTGGTCGGCCCGATGAAGAGCTTTATCAACGCGTCGAGGTACATCTTCTCCCTTAGGTAGTCCGACAGTGAGCACGAGAGGTCATGCGAAACCTTCGGGATCATCCACGCTTTCGTCATCACCTTCGCCACAATCGTGCAGCCCTGAATTGGGGCTGCATTGAAAATAAAACAAAAATTAAAATTGAAATCGAAATTAAATCCAGGAACTCAAAAAAATCTTTGTTGGGGATTGTAAGGAGTGGTGAATAAATAAGTAGTTTCTGACGAAACTTGTAGTCAGAGAGGCTGAAAAGAGCTCTATCCCATTCCTATGGATGTTGCGTTCGATAAAACAGCTCCGGTGGTGTAACGGGGTAGAGCACTCCCGCCCGGTCCACAGGGAATGCGAGTTCGAGTCCCGCCTGCCGCTAGAGGCTTAATCGCAACGGAACATCCTTATGAATATCCCGTTCTGTTAAATGAATAGAATCCACAATGAAGAATTCTCGCTGGATGCATTTTGATCCAAAGAATCGTTGAATTCTGCTAACGCTATACTAGTGTTCTGTTATTAATGCTATTTGTCCCCCTCCCCTCCGTCCTCGAAGACTGTATGAAATATTATGTGAAATATTAAATATACTAAATCCGGAGAAAGCCGCATCTTCAGAAGCAAACGGTGCTGCTGAAGCGATTCTCCGGGAGATGGTCGGATGAAATGGCTGAAGGCCCTCTTTTTTCATCAACTAAACTACTCCAGGTTTAGTCCGAAAGATGAAGTCTGAGCCTCGAAGAAACACGTTCCTTGAATTGGCTCCACCTCACGAAGGTCGACCATATCAAGGAAAAGCCTGGAAAAACCCTACCTCGATGATTTGCTCGTCGGTGGCTTGCATGATGTTCTGGAAGGCCTTGTCGATAAAGGACTGGTACTTGGACGTCTTCGTCTTGAGCGTATGCATCATGAGCACCGCCTCGGTGTTCGAGTGCTTCGTGATGGGACCGCCATTGACCACGGAGTCTTGCTGAAAATGGAGGCAGATTACTGTAGATACCGTACATCTCCAAGATTCCCCCGCAAGTGCGTTACCCGTGCTGAACAGTACGCGCGCCTTGAGTGCATGCTTTACCTTCTCCAGCCTGTGCTTCCTGAGCTCGGAGTGGGCGTAGTGCGAGGAGATGGCTGCCGAATGGCCGAGCCGGCGTCGCTGCGACGGACACCGCATCGTCGGCGGATGCGGCGGCGAGCACGGTGCGCACCTACCACTACTATACGAGGGCGGTGACCGCCCTCGTAGTGACGCAAGTCAGCGCGAAATCCCGGCCACAAAACGGGGCTTTGCAGGCCGGTTTACACGACCGACGGCTGTGCGGCTGCGATCAGAGCGCCATCGCAGAGCCGGCCAGCTCGATGCGAGGAGGATCAACTGATGGCGCATTCCCATGCCAATGTTGGGCTGGAATGAACAGCAGCGAAGACGAGCCGGGTGTTCTGAGAGAACACACGGAGCGTGAACGGTCGTAGAAATCCTGTGCCAAGGTCTACAGTAGACTTCCTCACATAAGGAACTTTAGCCTTGGACGGTTCAGCGGCATTCGACTCCGCTATGGAAGACCCTCGGTCCTGCTTGTAGCTCACGCTGGGTTTACTGCTGCTTGCCCTTTAACTTGGGAAGGGTTGCTAATACAGCAGCCTCCAAATTAGTTCCCCCTTGAAGCCAAAGTCGAAACCCTCCTAAAGCTATAGCAGCCCCCAAAGTAGTTCTCCCTAAAGGCAATGTTGAAGCCATTCTAAAGCCTAAGACGTCCCGATATCTGTGTGCGAACGAAGACATAACGCTTTTCGTACTTATTGAGTGAGAAGGGACTATGGTGCACTTTGGCACGCGACACAGATGAGTAAAAGCACTAAGAATTAGACGTGCAGCGAGAGGATAGATGAGCCACAGCTGTAAGGAAGGAGATCTCTTCGCATAGGAAGACGACCACCTTGACTTGAAGTCAGGAAATTCTGACGATATGAGGTTGCTTCAGTCAGTCTTTCCAGAAAGGCCGCAAGACGTTCACGGCACCTGTTCGGCTTCACTACTTTAGAAATTTACTTCAGCTCTAAACACAAGAACCTTTAGAAGCGTGGTTACTTAGGAAAGGCGAGCCCATACTCCAGCGCTCTGATCTCTCCTAGTGGGAATGGGGCACTCTCTCAGTCCTTTTGACAACGAAAGTATAATAAAATTGAAAGAGCTGTTTTTATTACAAAGACTGCGCCTGGAACTAACCTAGACGGGAAGACATTTCTATCCCTTTTTTTCTTTTTTCTTTTCTTTTTCTTTTTTTTTCCTTCCAGGGGTAGTACACCCTGAATGATTCTGTTCTGCCCTTCAAGCGGTGCCCCTTCGACTAGGACAGATCCAGGTGCCTTAAGAGATGGATAGGTACCCTTGGAGTGTATGGCGTAAGATGATTGTTACAGACCAGCTTCGGAACAGATCCGTCGACGAACTCTTCCGATGTGAGTGGAAGGAGTGACCACAGCGACAGAAGGGAAGCTGGGTAATACTGATGAGTGAGGCAGGGATAAAGGATGAAGGACGGCGTTACTCAATTCCTTCTGGGATGAGCCAGCGCATTCGACTTCTACGGGATGTCGCGGAGGCGACTTCAATGCGTATTTTCCCTATAGAATGACTTTCGGTGGCCAGCCGATGAACAAGTCAGCGCTCTATCCTTCCCAGACTAGTCTGGTACCAATTCACCAACCCCGGAGAGATGGAAGGCTTGGTTGCCCTGGGCAGGAAATCCGAACCAGGAACCTGGTATCGGGTGCACGCGACAGTCGCGCCTCCTCCGACTGCGCTGCACGCGCCTATGAGTAAGCTATCACCTAGGTATCCCTAGAAGAGGTTCTGGACCACTATGGAACAAGACTAACAGACAAGGAGGCTGAAGTGTCTGTATTATCATACCACTTCCTAACCTTCACCTGTTTCCCCACCACGGTACCAGGCACAGGAAACAGTTACAGGATTTCAAAAAAAGCCGACTGACCGCTATCAAGTTGAACCGATGAGGCGGTGTTGTTCGGGAATCACCGATCGGCGACAGGTCATCGATGGCCACCTCCATTTCCGGGCCGGCAGGGAGGGCACCGGCTGAGGAGCCTTCGGACTGAAACAACGAAACGAATCAAAATAGTCAAATCCCCCATTTATCAGTGACTACAAAAAATACACTGAGATCCAGCAAGGAGCTGCCTGTATTCGAAGAAAATTCTTTGAAAATAAAAAAATAGAGGCCATACTATGTGCATACTCCGAATCTGTTGCAACCACTGGCATCTACGGTGGTTGCAACAGTTTCAGAGCCACCAACCTTAATTCACAGCTGAAATAAGTTGGCGCAAAACATAAGAAAGGACAAGTAGCTTGTAAAATATTGAAGGACTTTTCTTCATTCATGGTCCTAGCAAACCCTCATCTTCAAAAAAGCATGTGTCCTCTTAAACCTTCAAATCTTCAACCTTCAGGTGGAGTTTTTATTTCGACGATAATGCTGAGGTTTCAAAATAGGGGAACCTGAATTTATTTTTGCAGCACTTTCCCATAACGTTGAGATAAAAGTTTCGGCTTTTGGTGCAAAAGTCTTTGCTCTGAAATTTTGAGTTCTCACAAGATAATGCCTGAATTTTAGGGCGCGTAATAGCGCAGTCGAAGGAAGCGTTGGTTGCCGCATGCACCATGGGATCGAGGATTTTGGCGTCCAGTTCAACCAAGCTTTCTGTCCCACCAGGGTCAGTGAAAACCTTTTGCAAGCCTGTTTTAGAAAGATGCAACACAACCCTGGCCTAGCTAGACATCGAAGGTTGCTGAAGCGGAGAAATACACAGATAAACGGTTCTACGTTATCCCGTAGAAGTACGATGCGTGGCGCATCTAGAGGAATGAATTGACACTGTACTTTATTATTCTTCTTTATCCCTCATTCTAACATGTGAAAATTCCTTACGATCCCTCAGCCTGGTCTTTAGAAATGGTGGAATTTGATCTAAAATGTTACCACTTCTATTAAGGATTTTTTCCACTCAAAAAGAATACTGTCAAAAGATGTACTATTTCACATCGAATTCGACACTTTTCAAATCAAAGTGGACACTTCTCTAAGCTAGCCCAGGACTTGAAAGCGAACTCTTCTAAATCGAGATGACCCTCAAGAAGGTTAGAAAACAGACTCTATAAGATGGTCAGAACAGTTTTCTGTTCAAGAAAAGTTTGGTGTCATTTAGTTCACCTGCCCCAATAAGCACAATAATCTTATAAAATTTTTAATTCTAGAAAAATCAATTGAAATTTGTCTTAAAGCACAGCAAAAAGGTAAGCATATAGCGCGTTAAAAGATCATATAGCGTCATGCATTCAAAAAGTTGGAAAAAGTCACGGCGCAATCTGTTTTTTGGCACAAAAAATGGCTTCCTTCTTGCTCTTTAAAGCAAGCTTAGAAGCATTACCTTTCCTCAAGAAAGAAGAATTTTATAAAAACTCAAACAATAAAAAGCATTTTACTAAATACCAAATGCTGGACCACTCTTCGGCAGAATAAACACTAGTCCTTATTAGATGCTGAAAAACCTTTTGCGTAACACTTTTTGTTGGGTTAAAAACCATGTCGTAACCCTTCCTCCATTTTCTTTTTTCTCTTTGCCGTTTTTTAAAGTTTGCTCATGAGTTTTTTAGTTCATTAGTGGTTTGTCATTATTGTTATGCTTTCTAACAATTGTTTTTATGCTTCGTATTGGCGCAGTTTTATGTACTTTGAATAAAAAATAAATAAATAAAAACAATGTGGTCACTTATTGGATTGGTGAATTAAACCATCAAATAAAGTTATACTGAAAATTTTCTTTCAACAAAAAATTATTCTAGCCTTTTTAGAGAGCCTCTAATTCAATATAGAGAAATCTCAATTTGATTTTGAAGAGTTCGCTTTGATTTCAAAAGACTTAGGCTAGCTTAAAAGAGTATCCAACTTGGTTTTAAAAGTGTCCAATTCGAGAGAAAATGGTATACATGGAAGCCCTCCCATTCCAACTGGCTCAGTATTTATCCAAAAAAGATTATCAGACTGAATAACTTCAAATAGTTCTTACAGCGAAAGCGGTTAGTTTTCCTACACCTGCGCCTCTCTGGCACGGCGCGGGGTTGAATGAAGACGGACGAACAAACGCTGTTACCTTGAATCGCCGATACTCGGAATCCTTCCGCGCAGGCTGCTCCTCCTGCGGACACGGCGTCGACAGGGACTGCTGTAATCGACATTCAGGCGCTTCAGTCTGGAAGGAGGAACTACTCGCTCTTCGTCACAAAGCACATCCGGTGCTGACCCGTCTGCAGCACAAGATCTTGATCAGCCTCGGCGCGAAAAAGTTCTGGTGAATGGAGCCGGCAGGCGGTGAGTCACCGCACAAGAGGGCCCTCTTGTAACTCTGTCAGCCGAACGGCTTACCGTCGACCGCTGGACAACACGAGTTCAGCATGAGACCATCGCGCGCCGCTACACGAGACCAGTCGCCGGCGGGTGTCAACCGAAGACGCGAAAACGCTGACAAATGGGTGTCGAGCGGAGAAAAACCATGGGCAACGTCCGACCGGGGAGCTGGTGAGGGGTGGGTCTCAGGTGTCTCTCAAATTTTCTCGCAAAAGAAATTGACTATCTAGAACGATCCCTACCTACTAAAAAAGCTGTGATAAGGAACATGTTCAATACAGCAGCGGAGGTCTGCAATAGGGAGCAAGAGCGCAGAGAATCTATAAAGGCCACGTGAAATCGCTGCGCCAAATGGGTACGTAAGCTCAGGGATTAACAACGGGGCGCACATAACCGCGAAAATAAAGAAGGCACGCCGGAGGCTCTCTCTAGCAAGATCCATTTCCTAGTGTCGTTTATCTCTGATGAGGTCAGCACTTCCATCAGAAAATGCCTCAGGATAACGAGATCAGATGAATCGGTGATTCTTATGGAATTACCGCCCAGTAGTCTGAAACACCGGCTGGTAAGAAACCGCATGTACGTCCGCCTTTGTGTTACTTTTAACAGTGTGGTCTGCCCGGCTGGCAGGGAGGGAGATTGCGCCAATTCTGGGACGGTTTGCAACCACCTGAGATTTGCCAACGATATTGTCCTCATCACAAAGTCCACGGAGCAAGCGTCAAGAATTTTGCACGAGCTTCACGTCGGAGGAGCTGAGGCTGGAGTAACGCTCAACATGTTGAAGATGAAATTTGTGAGGAACGAGTTCGGAGGCGGTGACGCTGTACTGTTTGAAGGAGCTCCTTCAGAGGAAATCGAAGATTACGTCTACCCCTGGCGACTGTTGAACATGAAGAACGACCTCAGACGGGAAATATCACGAAGGAAGAGAGCGGCAAGGGCGGCGCACTATTCTGTGAGAGGCGTGGTCGAGATCTGCAATGCCTGTGAGCTGAGAACTAATATCTTCAACTACGCAGTTCTTCCAGCGCTGCGCTGCGCGTGCGACCCAGAATGTTACATGAGCTTCACATCGGAGGAGCTGAGTAGCAGCGACTCTCCGGATTGCACGATAAGAGCAATGTTCAGGGTCCCGGACGTCATTCTTCATATCGATGAAGCGAAACACCGTTTCGTTGCACATTTGATGAGACGAAAGGACAGACGTTGGAGTACCGCCACTGTGCATTTTGAAGCACTCAGCAAGAAACGACCAGTCGGTCGTTCTCCTCTACGATGGCAAGATTCGCTCGCTCATCGGAACAGCATCTGTACCTCTAACACCAGCTCTATTAAGGTGCTCGTCCACTGGCCAACATTGGCTCAAGATCGAACAAGGTGGCTAATGAGCTGGGACCCGCGCAAGACAAATCCTTGGTGAGGAACGGGCCGCAAGTATCGCATGTGTTGCAGTGAGAATCATACCGGGGAAACCCTCGCCGGCTCCACGTACGCCCCAAAGAACGCTTGGAGGGCAAGCAAAAGTCACGGCTTTCACTGCACTGAGTGGTCACCACGAAGAGAGCTTTGGAGTCACATCTGAAATTCTAGCGCGTGTGCCCAAAACGTCGACGCGGAAGGCTCTTGACGCATTCTGGATACGGCCTACTGACCCAAAAATCAACCGGAAGGGGGATGGCACATATATAATCCGGGAGCTCAGGCCATACCTCCGGCTAGTCAGGGTACGGTCTGCCTTGGCACTCTCACGGGACCCACTGCCCTGATCGCCTGGCGATCCTTGGTAGGGTGAAGTCGACTGCTGTCGCCTCATCTTGGGTACCTTTAATTGGCCTCAAAATCCAGTAGGGTTGAGGAGACCTGTGCTCAAGCGCTTATAGTCGGGTTTATTTCCTTTCAGGCTCTGAAGGAGGCGATTCCACCGAAACGTGAGCCCACAATAAACCCCGATAACAACCTCGCCTCCTAGTTCAGGAAAGAACAACTCCGGATCCCTACCTAATTGTGGTGAAGCGCTCGAAAGAGAGCGTTTGCTCGTATGCTTCATAACATTTCGCACAGTAAAGCGTTGGTGCTATAAGTGAGTCAGCGGTGTCCATAGCATGCTACTGTCCTGATTCAATCTGAATTTTGGCACTTCCTCCTTCATAAGCAGCCATAATTCCAATGCTTCACATGTTTGCCGGAGCCTGGAGCGGCTGTAGGTCATGGATAGGTGTAGTACCGCCTTCCCTCAATGAACTAAAGCTTAGGTGCAGAATTGATGGTCGTCTGGCAAGTCGAAACGTCTCCTTGATAGGTGAAAATTATTAGGTCGATCGAAAAGTCTTGCAACACTAGCACAACAATATTCGAATTTTTCCCTATTTGCTAAAACAAAAACTCAGACCATGGTATATTCCCCATCCAAGTCTAAGACCCTTCCCCATCTTTCAGGCAGCCTTTCAATTCCTTTCCGATAGAATTCCGAAGGCTGTGAGGAAAATAATTCAGAAACCTCCATTTCCAGTTGACGTCGATCATCGATCTCTCTACCTCGAAGACGCTGCTTTAGAGCTCTGAACAAGTGGTATTCAGAAGCAGCGAGGTCTGGAGAGTACCGTGGATAGGGCAGAACTTCCCAGCCTAACTCCTGGATTTTTTTCTCGCGACTCATTTTTGTGACATGAGGACGCGCGTTGTCGAACACCAGGTAGACATTTTCCACCTCTGGACGTTTCCGGCGCATGGCGTCGGCCAAGCTCTGGTAGCGTAGACAGATGCTGTGACCGTGGTCTCACTAACCAGCAACTCCCAGGGAAGCCTGCCTTCTGAGTCCCACCAGCAACACCGAAGAACCTTCTTTTCGTGGTGTTCACGTTTCGGTTGTCTTGGAGCCGCTTCTCCGCGTGGGAGCCATTGGCTCTTGCGGGTGTGGTCAACACAAAGAACCCAGCTTTCATCACCAGTAGCAATGTGCTTCAGAAAGTCCTTTCTGTGCGGGCGAAGAACTCAGCGACTCAGCAACACTGATCCGGCATGCCTTCTCAGAGTCCAGCAGCTCATGTGGTACCCAGGACGACAAAACGTTGCAGCACCCAAGGATCTCCAGCTGCCTCACGACGGTGCTTTGCGTACATCCAAGTGTCGTTGCCAATTCGCGATTGGTTGAATTTGGCTTCACCTTGAAGGCTTCGCGCAAGCTGTCTTTTTCTACAACAGAGGGGCGTCCGGAACGAGGTCGAACAATGAAATCGGAATAATTATTCGAATGATTCAATCAAATTTCTATTCGATTATTCGATTATTTGAGGGGTTGCAAATTAAGGGTCATGGGGGGGGGAGTGTTGCACCACTCGCGCCGGAACTTCTTGGCGGCTCCATCGGGTGTGTTGCACTACTCGACGGTGATACGGTCGTTGTTGGTGTCCTCACGACCGTATCCCAGGAGATGGCCATGAGGGTGGCCTCTCTTTTTCGGATCGAGCACACCGCAGGCCGGTCGACGCCGACCCTCTTCATGTTGGTGGTCTTGATCGCCCATCCGCCCAAGTGTCGTCCCGAGGCGTTGATGATCTTGATGTGGTAGGGCTGCTTGTCGTCGTACGGCGCGTTGAAGACAATTTTCGAGTTCGGCTGTGAGTGTTGATGTCACCGGGCGGAACTGAGGCGATTTCTATTTGAGAGTGGTTTTAGGGAGACGGTATGGTCTGCAGGAAGAATCTGCCGATCAAGTACAATCCTTGAGCGAGGGCGTGGCGTATTTAATAAGAATAATATTTACTTATACCGTAGGCCTGGATCTAGTGGCCAGTAGATCGGAAAGGGCCAGCGTTCTTACACTACCCTGCTCAATCTGTTGCTCTTCCAGACCTAAAAATCGCAATTTTTATGAGGAATGTTTTAACCACCTTTTGTTGGTTTTCGTTACGATGCCTCCTATCCTTCTCTCGAGCAATTTTCCAGGTGTTTTTTTCACTTACCTTGTCCCTAGTCTTCCAGTGTTGCACGTAACCTCCGCTTGTCGAACATTATGTGGCGAGGCGGATATAACCGGTCGTGAAATCGCCTCAAATACCCATCGAAATGCCAATCGTCGATAATGAGGTCTCGCCGTAGGTGCTCTCTTTCCATGACCGCCATTGAACCGTGTGATTTTCGATCGTCCTCGTCAAAACAGAACCGGACGATTATAACAGCGTGAACGTCGGGAGGCAATTGTTTACGAGCAATTACTGGAGTATTTTCGTTAGAGAACAAGCTACTGGATGGTTGGAGCTATCGAGATTCTTTCTTCTGACCCAGTGGAGCACTAACTCAGGTATGTGGAATAGGACAAGAGGCTGCTGAAGGCACGAAATTCAAAGAAAGCAAACAGTACTTGCTAGGCCGATATACCTGCATCGGAAGCATCCGTGGAAGACCTAACGATGCAAGGCAAGAAGTTCAAGTACGACGTCATCGGGCTAGAGTAGACCGGACGGCACCACTTCCTATAGATGCAGATGACTCTGGCGAAGAACTCCTCCGCATACTGGTGGCAGTAGTGAAATAGACGAGGTTCTCGCTCGTTATGAGCATCATCGATTCTGGCAGGCAACTCCCTGACAAGCCGAATCGGAAGTCTGCGACTGAGGCGATGTGGCTCCGTGCCAGCTTTTGACCGTGTTGGTCCCATACGCTCAAGCACCCGACTACAACGATAAGAAGACGGAAACCTTCTACGTGGAGCTGGAGAAGTTCTATAAGAAGGATCACACCTTACACAAGGTGATCGTCGGCGACTTCAACCCCAAAAAGATGGGGTCATGAAGGTCGCCGGAAAAGCTTCACATCGAAACCCACTGTTTGGAGTGGAACGAGCAAGGCGAAAGACTGCCCGAGTTCATCATTCGACCAAGACCATCCATGGAAACTCACAGTTCCAGAACCCTCCCTCTCTACGATGGACCTGGGAATCTTCCGGTGGCCGGTTCCACAACGAGATCGACCACATCATCTTCAACCGCAAGTATTGCCTGACCGACGTTTCCGTTGTCCCCAAGTTCTGCACGGGATCGGACCACCGGCTCCTTCGCGCAAGGTTCCGCTTTTCGCGTCAAGGAGAGAAGGCCGCGAAGTTCAAGAAGAGGAATCCCAGAACGACCATCAACTGGGACCTCTACACCTCCCTTGCCGGTCTTTGGGAAGATACCATCATCAACTAAAAATGTGGCTGCTTTGTGCGCGACAGAGCCGAGGGTTTGAAGACCAACAAGATACGTCCGTGAACGAAAGCCTGACGAATGCTGCAGCCATTCTGGAATGCGAACGTTCTTGACCTCGCCCTGGCTTCGCATCTACGTCTTCACGGAAGATGACTGCGTGCTTCCCTCGAGCGATGTCGTCCCAGTAGAGAAAGCCGGCTTCAGCCTTATCAAAGGACACTGCGGCCGTAGGAAGCCTGGAATTTTGAGGTAACTCGTGGGAGTTCTCATTATCGTCTCATAGGCTAAGTCGATAAATCGCTTCGTAAAATGGTTTAGTTTCGAATTTGCTGCCGTTGACAAACGCACCCCCCCCCCCCCCCCCACCTCAACTAGGATAGATGCAGACCCTTTTCTGGTTGACATACGTCAATTACTTCACTGTTGAAGCTTCAAGATAGGTTGGCTCTCATTACTCAAAGAAGTCGTTTCGCCTTCCTTAGACCTTTGAATGTTGTCCGCGACATGGAACAGAAGGCGAATGCACGGTGTGCTCCAAAGGTCTTTGAAAAGTACTCCTCGCATCCTCTACCCTGACTGATCCATAGACTGGAACAGAACGAGATTCAGAGTGGAAAAAACCCCTTCTGAAGACGTCTACAACTGTTCACCATAGGCACAGAGTCTGACTTGAGCAACGAAGCTCATAGTACGTAGGCTCCATAAACTTTCGGAGATTTTCAGAATGTCCTCAAAGTCCGCCCAGGTGAAGCTACGTATGAGTTCATAACCCGCAGACTCCATTCACACCAGAATCTCTCAACACCAATCCGAATCTTCAGCTTTGCAAAAACTTCGCTTCAAAAACCACGAGAACCGCCGCACGTACCTGAATCTCGACCCGCTTCCCCGTTGGCTCCAAATCGTTCGGCCGAAGAAGGGTGTCATCTGGTCGGAGCATCGTCGGCGTGCCGCCATTGCTTAGCGAGACTTCACCGTTGCAGAGGTTCGACGAGCTGTTGAACTGCAAGAGGGCAGGCTTCATCAAGGATAGGCAGAAATAGTTAAGGTGATTTTAGCTGCTTAATTTGACATTCTTGGCGCTCTAAAGACTGGATGTGACGAACAAAATTTTAATCTCCAGCGGGACTTGAACTTGCTTCCGCCATAAAAATTTGGTCGTTTCTTATATTGAACGAGTTCATATTGATGCTCTGACCACTTGTCCCCCCCCCCCCCCCTAGAAGCACTGCCTTTGCCAACAAATACCTACTCCACCGTTAGGCGCTCGACCTGAAAGACTATCAATCGATAGCAATCGATAATTGGCGCAGGTCGCTTCACTTTCGCAGAATTTCGCTCAAGAATCACTGCTTAAGACAATACTGAGGAAAGCTGACGCCCACTCTCACCTGAGCCGCCTGAGAGAAAGGCGGAGCGCTCTTCGGTGGCGGGGGTGGTAGGGCGATCGCCGGCGTCCGTAAACTCGGCGACATCGACGGCGACGAGTCCGAGGAGCACATATCGTCGTCCAGCTCCAGCCATAGGTCATTCGTCCTGAATGTGGGAAACTTGTAAGACTTGGGCGAATTTTAAGCATATACATAGAGACAACCGGATGTGCCATTGAACTTTTTTTTGAAGAATAGGAAAAATTGGTGCATATCGCGAAGGTGGGCAACATTGGGAGGTGCGAACGCGCCAGCCAATCAGACAGCATCGAATGGGCGCACCGATCAAAGAGGGCGTGTGCGGTCAACTCTGACTGGCCGGCGTGTATTCGGTCGGTGCTCTGCTTGGGTGTGAATGGCTGCCCCCCCCCCCCACCCACCTCTCAATGCTGCTCACCTTCGCGACATGAGCCGGAAATTTTTCTTATACATATCCTTTGGAACAGGATTCGGAAACTTTAAACGAGTAGATATTACACACAAACAAAAGACAAAATAATGCAATAAAAAACTTTTGTAGAAAATAGATAAGCTAAATAAGATATTTCTATATGATTGCGTTCCTTTCCAAGTAAGAATCGAAGACGCCCCAGAATGCCTGCGCTTTGCCAATGTTCAGTTGTCAAATATTGTATTCATAATCATACAGTCGGTTAGGGGTGGCGCAGTCGGAAGATTCGCCGGCGGATCTGTTCTAGTCCAACTCCCCCCCCCCCCCCTAATCCGCAACAAATGTAATCAGTGTGGCCTCCTCCGGCTTGGAAACTTTGAAGAAAGATCCACTGGTAGGTCAGTTCACGGGGTCGCCTTTGAAGAAGGGATTTGTCGCCGTTGTGAAAGATTCAGAATGGGGTATCCCCTACCGAATAGGTTTGATCCGGCGCCGGCTGTCGACTGCACCCGACTCCAGGCTGCTGATTCCGGTCTACCGCCAAGCAGCTCTTCCACCCCTCCGAGTTTCGTGAACTGGTGCCAGAATTGTCTAAGGAGATGCGTAACGCCTTCCGAAAAAAGGTTGATTAACACCGTTTTTCACCCCTTATCCTTTTATTCGATTAGAAACAGAGGGCTTAGCGCATCCTCGCTTCCTAATGTTACGACGGCGATCCGTTCCAAGGCTTCGATGAAAGGTGACCCATTTCAGAATTGTTCACAGCACAGCATACCGTTCAAGCTAGACGGAAGCTGGATGTTCTCTCAGGCATCCGTGCCACGGCATGTTCAAGACACCACCTGCGGTATGCGCCATGCATTCAACATTAAGGTCATGTATGTTGTGAACCAGTGGCTGACTTCCTTAGTTCTGCACACCAGAAGACGTGATTATCTATATCCCAATTGCCTTTGCATTAATCCCTTATTCCGGGAGAATAAAAGATAAAGGATAAAGGACGGCGCTACTCAATTCTTTTGGGATGCGCCACGCATTCTACTTCTACGGGATGTCGTCAAGGGCGATTTGAATACGATCGGCCATACAATGACTTGTGATGGCTGGCCGATGGACATGCCAGCGCTTTTTCCTTCCCAGACAAGTCTGGTACCAATTCATCGACCCCGGGGAGATGGATGGCTTGGTTGCCCTAGGTGGGACGTTCGAACCAGGAACTTGGTATCGGGTGCACACCACAGCCGGCACCTCCTCTGACTGCGCTACACGCGCCCTTTCCGGGAGGAATGAAAGCCTGTTTGGACTGCGCGGTGGGAGGATTGAACCCATGCTGATCAATAATTTTGTAAGCAAGCGGTAACTGCTACTGGCTGCGCTATGCGAAATCGACAAGCGTTAAATTCATCTTGTTTAAGCCAGATTTAAAAATACGTGCCATTATAATTTTTTAAAACATAAAAAATAAGTGTAAGGTAGTTTTCTCCACCCAACGCATGGGAGTTAGTTAAAGCATTTTCATTATGGTGAACAAAGGAGAGTGTGAATCCCGCTGACAAATGTGAGCTATGCCGTGAGTTATTCAGTTATTTTCGTAAACGATCTTCTAGCAAATGGCAGGCCATTTATATGTGTCACCAGCCTTCAAAATGGAGTGTCAGTCAGCAGCTGACATTCTTTTGAAAATGCTGGAGAAAAGAAAACTTTAAAGCGGCTTCTTTCCACTTGTCACCGTTTTCCCTGAAAACATTAATTACTTCCTTATCAGAAACTCAACAGGGAGCAATCAAACAAAGTGGATCGTAAGTCTGTTCAGATGGAATTCATTAAAAGAACAAGACAACATCATAACAGTAGGCTTTTCCCGATGACGTAAGCTCATTGAGCAAAGAGTTTGTTAATCCGTTAAAAATGTTCACCGAATCCCCTCCTCATTTCATTAGAGGACAATGAAAATGCCGACTCTCATCAACAAACTTTGGCCGTGCTTTCTCAAAGGTTATCTCAGTCTTAGGGAGTGATACCTTTAGAATTAACATCCTATATACCACGAGAAGGGTAAGCCATTTGAGAAGTTTAATCCGAAGGGAGAATCGCACCGGAAGCTGGGATCGAGCAGGAGTTGCGAGGAAAATATTCTGCTTAGCGAGGGCGAAAACAAAGTATTCGAACTTCTTGATGCAGCGGTCGAGAAAACGAACCCTGCAGACTCTTCAGGGAATAAGGCTGTGAAGAAGCGGCTACTCCTGCAACATCGCCGTCATAATTGACAGCTCCAGTTCGCACGTAATAATTAAGAGCTAAAAATATGTAGTTTCAAAAATAATATTCCGCCTAAAAACTTGTTTACCACTGTTGTCTAGAAAAGCAAAAGGGCCTTCGGTATTTATAAATCACTTTCTTCAAGCCAGAAGAAAATAGGCGGCTAAAAAGTGCGTTACTGTAGGTGTACAGTCGCGTTTCTAGAGCCCTGTCAAGTTGAAAGTGAGAGTTGAAAGCTTTTGATGTAAGAAGAGTAATCCCTTAGGCACCTATAAAAGGATAAACGATAAAGGACCGCGTTATTCAATCCCTTTGGGATGCGCCACGCATTCTACTTCTACGGGATGTCGTGGAGGCAAGATGAGTGCGTATTTGGCCATATAGTAACTTGCGGTGGCCAGCCGATGAACAAGTCAGCGCTCTATCCTTCCCAGACAAGTCTGGTACCAATTCACCGACCCCGGAGGGATGGAAGGCTTGGTTGGCCTGGGCGGGAAATCCGAACCAGGAACTTGGTATCGGGTGCAGGCGACAGTCGGCGCCTCCTCCGGCTGCGCTACACGCGCCCATGCACCTATACCCAACAAAAAACCAGAGAGATATATTAAGCAAACTAGAAAAAACTATGATTATTGCTGTATGAAATTAATAAACGAAATTTTGAGTGTGCTACGCTAACTAGAATATGCCTAGAGTATGAGCTGTCTCCTTGTATATTCCATCCGTCCGCGAAAATTAATAGCGCCTTAAGAGGCTTCACTGAGATCGGTTTTTGCGAGGGGAAAGCAAGGCTGGCGAATTTAAAGTCTGTAAATATTACCAAATATAATACCAAATATAGGCAATAGGCGATAAACCAGTAAATAAGCAGTGGAACAAAAGTTCGTTCAAAAAACTAGTTGAAGACTAATCAGGAAGTACTGCTTATGAAAGAGTGAATCAGTTTCTCCATCCCTCTGAATGTTCATCTGTTCGTTTATTCAAGCAGAATTAATGGCCGGTTGATCGGCTTCACAACAGTGATAGCGATTTCTGATAGTTTAAACCCTTATTTATTGAAGAGTTACACAGTACTTCTTCAATGTTAGTTCGTCCGAATATCTGCACAGAAATAAGCTGTTCGAAGTGCTTCATAACAATAAGATGAATTTATATTTGGTGCACAAAATGCTATTTATAAAATAAATATACATTTCTTCCTAAATGTCTGTTTGTCCGTCCGGCTGTCCGTGCAAAATTAATGGCCCGTCAATAGGCTTCACAACATCAAAACCAGCATTTATTTATTTATTTATTATTTATTTATTTATTAACAACTGCACAAAGGTGCGTTCATTAAACAGACCCATAAAAAACAAAACGGACTTCAAACGATTTCAATTAATTCACGCTGATGAAAAAACAACAACATGACGTCACTATGCATTTTTGGCAAAACTGCGTTGTTTATCTGTGATTTCTGTTTAGAGTTCACCGTCTTAGGTTGGAATGAAGCGACAACATTCCTTCGGGCTGACATCAATCAGAATCGATCAGTAGATCAAAAATCGATCGATTCCAATTGATTTACATTCAGAATGGGCCGTCTAATGTGTGAATTTTGTGGAGACGGTGGTCGCTGTGAGCATACATCAATTAAAATCGACCGATCAATCAATATCGATCAACTATAATCGATTTCTGTTTAGAATTCAACGTCTTACAATAAGGCGAAAATGAAGCGAAGACTGTGGCCGCTGGGTGGACATCAATCAAAATGAAGATCTATCGGCCGATCAATATCAACCGATTACAATATTTCCGTTTAGAGTTGATCGCGTCTTAGGCTGGAATCATGCGAAGACGGTGATCGCTGGGAAGATGCAAGTCAAAATCGATCAATTAATCAATATCGATCGATAGCAATCGGCTTTTGAAGACTAAAGGGGGGCTCACTAGCGACATATGAGCAAGAGGAAACTAGTATCTTCTATAAAACAATATTTAGTTAAAAGAAAATTGTTGCTGAGAGAAATGCCATCTCAAATTTCGTTTTATCTTTTTCGACGGTTTCAAAAATCAGGCAAGGGATTTTGAACCATGTCTCCAGTACTCCGTGTGATGGTTCTTACAGTAAGCAGAGCAGGGCGGCCTCTGAATCCATGTGTGCCGTAGAATTTACTGGAAACTCACCTTATCTGAAGGTTGTGAATGTTCCTCATCCTTTTAGGCGGATTCGCTAGGCAGCTTTTGAGCGGCGATTCCAGAATGATGGCGGACTAGATGGTGGCTGGACAGGCTGAACGAGACTGTCGACGTCTTCGCGGATCAGCAGAGAACGAACGACCCCGACGACACGGAAGATGACGAACGGAATCAAGAGCGAAGTGGTAGACGGAAGGAAGGAAGGAACCAAGAATCGCTGGGCTATTCCCGAGGAGAGCGGCAACACGGCGCAGCGCTGCACGAGAAGGCACACAGGATTAGCAGACACCGGTGGAGCGGAGGAGTAGGAAGACACCACTGCTGGCGCGACCCTGTGGTGTCTCGACGTGGGAGCTCGACGAGCAGCGCCATGAGGCGCGGCGGCGCTGCCTTAAATCTCGTCAGTACCGTCGCCGGCCAATTTAGCGACGGTTCATGGCGGTAGGAGGCGGATTTGTGCACACAAATCCGCTTGCACTCCCGCACCACCCACCTGATGCACGACACGGACGGCGGCGCTGCGCGAAAAAATTCGCCCTCAACTGTCAAAATCGAAGGAATCTGCGGAGAGAAAGCGGCCGGGCGGATGATCATGGCCACGTGATGCTTGGGTGCTTACGCTCCCGCCGGGTTACTCGGCAAATAATGCACTTAGCGCTTACTCGAGTTATGACGTCTGAGGCTGTATGCACCGACCCTACGCTCAAGGAGGTGCAGCAGGCCGTAGTGCATCCGCACTGTCCGCTGCAGACAGTTTTCGCCGGAAAAAATGCTCAGCAAAGAAGCCCAACAGGATCCACCTCTTCTGAGGGAGCAGGCCATGGGAACCCGGGGTGTGCGTTTAACGATTGAAGATTTACCAATCTACCGTTTTACCGGCATTTTTCGTTAAAGATTTTTAATGAAATTTAACGACGAAAATTTCCGTTAAATTGCCTTAACGACATTTTACACTCCACTTTTGAGATTCTACTTCTTCTTCATGTAAACGCATTTTGGACGACTTTTTTGAATGAGCTTTCGCAGTATCGTTGCGATACGGAGAATACCCTCTACTAGCATAAATCCGTGGAAAGAGGCAGTCGATATCGTTCTCAGATTTCGGGAATTGTTGGCGTTTTGTTGCTCCTTGATCAGTATATTTTTTTAGAGTTCCTATGCCGTTTCTCGCGCCTGATTGCTACAAATTAGTGTTTCATGCTCTCCAACCAGTCAGTTTCTTCGCAGTTTTTTTTGCGATATCTATTTCATAAGTGCAGTTGAAAAGGTATACAAGACGCGAAAAAAGAAAAGAGACAAGATTGAAATAATGTGGAAAAATGGGTTTAAGAAACTGAGCAGGGGAAGAAAAAGGCTCTTTCCCCCTTTCCCGAAGGTTTTGCGGAAGGTCGGGCGTGTTCGTCTATTTCATAAGTGCAGTATCAAGTGATGACTGCAGGACTACATTAAGGCAATTTTGAGCCCCGCCTATCTGACAAGGATAAAGGACGGCGTTCTTCGATCCCTTTTGGGATGCGCCACGCATTCGACTTCTACGAGACATCGTGGAGGCGATTTGAATGCGTATTTGGCCATACAATGACTTGCGGTGGCCAGCCGATAAACAAGTCAGCGCTTCATCCTTCCCAGACAAGTTAGACAAGTCTGGTACCAATTCACCGACCCCGCAGGAATGGAAGGCTTGGTTTGCCTGGGCGGGAAATTCGAAGCAGGAATCTGGTATCGGGTGCACCCAACAGTCGGCGCCTCCTCTGACTGCGCTACACGTGCCCGCCTATCTGATAGAGCGTGGCTATTTGTAGTGTCATTTCTTCGCCTTTATTGAATTTCATCCCGTGCATGTCAACGATTTCGATTAACCTTTTCGGCAGCTCTCTTGCAGCTTTCTTGTGGAGAAGCACAATCAATATACGTGAGGCAGTGAACATATCTACTGAAATCAATAAAATTGAATAAAATGAGAAGAAGCCGATGACCACTCTTCATCAGTTCTTGTTATATACATGACGTTACCAAAAGATGGAGCTTTACATGCAGTCTATTGCATGACGATTTTTTAAAAAGTTACTGAAAAAGGTATATCTTTAAAGGTGCAGGTCTGGCTCTAAAAAGAAAGGTCCTTTATGTCTCTGGATTTCTTGTCTAATTTGCGAATTTACTATAACACGTTTCATCAATCTAAAATGTGCTCTTCAAAAATGTAAAGAAATTGAGAAGCCCAAAACACATTCGAACCTCAAGCAAGTGTGCTCTACAGTATACAGTACCACGTGCATGCAGGAAGAAAATCAGAGTGGTCAATTGCCGAATCGTCGCAGAAGAGTGATTGACAGTGGCGGATTCTATTTGGAGGAATTAGGAGGGATAAAGACAAGGTGGACCACTGTTAGTGTAGGGCGAGAAGCGGCATATTGAATACGTGCTTCCTTATGCATTTCTTTTGAAAGGCAGAGGAGAAAAAGCTCAGCAATTGAAATCCACGTTACTTGGGTGGCAAAGACGGAAGTACTCAATGCAGTAGAATTCGATTCGATTAAAGTTTAGTCAGCGGTCCGTGGCTGTTCATTTGATTCTCTACTGTCGTCTGCAATAAGAACAGGACCTTGTATGACAAAAGGAACCACACCCTGTGAAAAAGCCAGATCTATGGACTTCGTAAATATTTCTTTTGCCAAAGACATATCACACCAAAGAATTCGCTGTGATTACTGCCTGACCTGAATTCATCATTAAAATGTTTTGTTGCGATCAAGACTTTAGCACCAGGCGGGATTGGAACCCGCATCTTCGGCTTTCCGACAGCGATGTTCGCCTTACACCACCGGCGCTGTTCGACCGCACGTAATATCCGCAATATCCTCCACATATAGCCTCTCTAACAGCCGCTCCAGGCTTAAGCAAATGTGTTAAAACGTCATTGAAATATTCTGCAGTTTTCCGAAATACTTATGACAGTATGGAAGAAGGGTGGGCTGTAAAAATTCACAAAGTGAGCGCAAGTTTTGTAAAAGCTTTTGTCAGGACAAATAAAAACGCTCAAAAACGTTTAACTACGCTATCGTGCACAGTACCTTGGATAATTCCAGAAGCTGAACCGGTTCCGACAAGCTAAGCGAAATACCGCGGCATATTGAGAAATTTGTTATTTCAATAGTCTTGTCGACTGTGCTTGGTTTTGGAGTCTGAATGATTTTTTTTTTGTTTAGCAATTTTGTTGGTGATAGATGGACTGTTGTTATTTGATGCGCAGATGAAGACGTGGTCATATAATTCCCATGTAGATGAAGTCGGAAAAAATCAGTAAAGAAAATATCTGGCTTTTGCCAGTCAAACCGACTGCAGCTAAGTGAAATTTTATTCAACGATTTTACCGAATTTACCAATCTAACACAAAAATTTTTCATAACAAATAGTCGCTAAAAAGTTACCGAAAAAAATTTAACGCACACCCCTGATGGGAACGAATCTTTTGGATCTATCCCTGTTGGGAAAGCGTCACCGTAAAGTGACAATTGCGTTCGTCATCCCATGCCGCACAACCATATGTATCCCCTGAGTTTGAATAGAAGCCCTCGCATAGTGGGACTGAAGCCATCGCGAAAACTCAAGGGATAAGAAGGAAGGATAAAGAACGGAGTTAATCAATCCCTTCTAGGATGCACCATGCATTCTACCTCTACGGGATGTCATGAAGGCGATTTGAATGCGTATTTGGCCATACAATGAAATGACCTCCCGATGAACAAATTAGTGCTTTATCCTTCCCAGACAAGTCTGGTAGCGATTCACCGACCCCAGAGGGTTGGAGGACTTAGTTGACCTGAGCGAGAAATCCGAACCAAGAAACTGGTATCAAGTGCATGCCATAGCCGGCACCTCCTCCGTCTGCGCAACCCGCGGCTACAAGTGAGGGATTGCAGACGCAAATCAGTATATGCCCCCTCCGATTAGGATGGATCGCATTTTTTGGCATTTTTCATTCCATAGCAGACTGAGATGAAGGTGCAACGTTTTGCAGAGAATGCCGAAAAATCGGATGGAGGTGTAGAGAGATAGGCAACCCAAGTCACGCTATAGTTCCGAAAACCTCTAGCATCAAAACAGCAGTCGGATGTACTCGTTGCATCCGACGCCAAGTCGTCCAATTCAAATCCACATTTCTTCAAACGATGATAAACGACAATGAATGGATCTTTCATATAATGCCTGTCGAAAAGTCCGGATTATAGCACAATTCAGATAAAGATGATTTTCGGCGGTGTAATGGTGCAGAGCATTCACGCCTAATTAGCAGGTGGTGCAGGTTCGAGCCCCGCCTGGCGTTAGGATTTGGGTCACAACAAAACGTCATTATGAGAGTATGATTTTCACTACATCAAGTTTCGTGATGAATCAGATAACTGATTCTTCGCATCTGTCCTAGTCGAGAGGGGCAACTGTAAAGTGTCATTTGCGGGCGTCATCCCATACCACAAAACCATATCTCCTAATTTTAACGGAAGGCCCTCGTATCAAGGGACAGTAGCTGAAGCTCATGTAGAAACTCAAGCAGGGGATTGGAGACACGAATACGCCCCTTTGATTAGGATAGATTCGATTTTTGCTCAGATTGGCTATTGAGTATCCAATTCGGGTGTAATAAAAAAAGATAAAGGTCGACGTCAATCCCTTCGCAGAATGCGCCACGCATTCTATTTCTAAGGAATGTCTTCGAGGCAATTTGAATGCGTATTTGGCCCCTTCAATGACGTGCGGTGACCACCCGATGCACAGTGGTACCAATTCGCAAACCTCGGAGAGAGGAGCCATAGGAGGGCGGTACTCATTCTCTTCTGGGATACGCCACGCATTCCGCTTCTACGGGATGGAGACGATTTGAAAGCCTATTTGGAGTCAGCGCTTTATTCTTTCCAGACAAGTCTGGTACAAATTCTTCGATCCCGGAGGGGATGAGAGGCTTGGTTGGCCTGGGCGGAAAATCCGAACCAAAAACAAGGAACTGGGGGCACGCGACAGCGAACACCTACTCCGGCTGCGCTACACGCGTCCAATAACAAACGAAAAATAAAAATAAAGGGTGCAGCAGTAAGCGACATTAGAATGAAATTCAGAGCAGATTTGTGATACAATGTCAGGTGATTCCGCAATCAAGTCTATTCACCAGGGAGTCCTCGGCTTCCGATTGCCAGTAAATACAGGAGCGATGCTGCTTGTTGAAAAAAAACGGGTGAGGCGAGCAATCAAATGTTTCAAAGAATCCAGTAAATTACATACAAGGTGCTAATCGCTAGAACGGTTTATGAACGACTGCTCATAAGAAGGCAAGATTTCAGCGAGGAGCGTTAGGTGTTGAGATAGAGGAATAAGAGTGATATACTTCTCTTACACGAAGCGTGCTTTCTTCCGAAGTTGCCAAACGAATCCTAATCCGTAAGCAGCATTCTGTATTTCCAGAATTTCAGCACTAAGTATAAGCAGAACGAGAGCAGTCGCGACGCAAATCTGTTTGTATTCGATGCTTCCCGTATGTCACCTCTCTTCTAGGTATGGCAGAGGCACTTAGAACGAGAACTTGGCCTACACTTCGAGATGCGTCAGTTTCAGCTTCGTTTACAGATACGGATCACAGATACGGACACTAATAAGTCCGAAAGACCCAGCACGACATCCTTCAAAGGTTCGTTTCTCGTGAGAGTGGTGCCGGTTGTAAAAATTCTTTCAAGTGGAAGGCATCTGCTCTTTCGTTTCAGTACCACTCAGATGAGCATCTAAGAGATTAGATGAGTGGAAATTTCACATTCTCATACAATTTTTTCTTTTAAGCTCAAAGTGATACGCTTAAGCCTACTAAGTATGATGAAGCATCCAAGCTTTGTCCTTGATTGCGTTTGCGTAGTCAAGTCTCTAAATCTGAACCTTTTTTATCCTTCCTTTTTCATTCGCTGTATCCCTATTGACAATATAGTACTCGTTTCTATTCTACAATATTGTATTATTCACTTCTAACCAATATTAAATAAATAAATAAAATAAATAAATAAATAATGTCGCTCTAGTAATCCACAGAGCGCTGACTTGTTCATCGGCTGCCCACCGCAAGTCATTGTATGGCCAAATACCCATTCAAATTGCCTCCACGACATCCTGTAGAGAAGTAGAGTGCGTGGCGCATCCCAAAAGGGATTGAGTAACGCCGTCCATTATCCTTTATTATCCTTTATCATTTCCACTTCGAATTGGACGCTCTTCTATGCTAGCCGAAATCTTTTGGAATCAAAGCGAACTCTTCCAAAACGAAATGACCTTCTTGCAAGCTCTCCAAGATGGTTAGAGTAATTTTTCCTTAAAAATTTCTTTTTTTCTTAGACAATTTCTTAAAAATTCACCAGAACTAGAATATTCTGGTTTTTCCCGAATAAGCGTAGCAATGTTATGGAATTTTTTTGGGAACGATATTGAGTGAAAATTTGTTTTAAAGCGCAACAAAACAACAATCGTTTAGTGCACTAAACAAAGAGATCGCGCCATGTACTCGAAAAGCTGTCGTGATTTTTAATTGATTGATAGTGCAAAATGCTGCATAGATAAAGCATGAAAGTGAGGATAGGTATGTTCTTTACACTTTGTTTTTGTTGTATCGTTTATAAGTGTAGAACTACATGCAAGCAGAAACTTTGCAGGAGTAACCGGATAAAAATCGCGACACCTTGGATGAGGGCATGGTCTCTTTTTTGGCATTGAAAAATGGTCGCCTTCCTGCTCTTTAAAACAAACCTTAACCCATTATTTCTCCTTGAAAAATTAAAAAAAAACATCAAATAATATGCTCACTTATTGGGTAAATGAATTAAAACTGCAAAGGGAACTAAACTAAAGGAAGCTAGACTAAAATTTTTATTGAACAAAGATTATTCCCACCTTTTTGGAGAGTGTCTAGTTTAATGTAGAAGAAGCTCATTTCGATTTGCAAGAGTTCTCTTCGATTCCAAAAGTCTCAGCCAAGCTGAGAAGAGTGTCCAATTTGACATGAAAACCGTTCAATTGGGTGAAAAAATGATATAGATTTTGGAGCAAGTCTAGAAACGGGCCCAACCTTATTTTTTCCACACGTTTCAGGAATTTGTCAGAAAACTAAAATAAAGCAATGAAACACGAAAACGTTTATATCGTACAACTGCAGAGGACATTAAAGCATGCACTGACAATGGTAAAACTGCCAAATAGGAGTGGGAAAGAGAGTGGGAAGGATACCTGGTGTATCCCCTCTCTAGAGTTGCCACGAGAACTTTTTGCTTTAAATGATTTTTTAATGCCTAAATTTTCCCAGGTTAACTTTGTATCGTTCTGGCTGAGTAAATATTTGTGTTTGTATTGGTGAGCGCGCGTAGCGTAGTGGGAGGGGTCGGTTCTCCCGTGCACCCGATACCAGGTTCTTGGTTCGAATTTCCCGCCTAGGCCAACCTAGTCTTCCATCCCTCCGGGGTCGCTGAATTGGTACCAGACTTGTCTGGGAAGAATAAAGCGCTGACTTTTTCATCTGCTGGTCACCGCAAATCATTGTAGACGAATACGCATTCATATCGCCTGCCGACATCCTGAAGTGGAATGCGTGGTGCATCTCAGAGGAGTTGATTAATGCCATCCTTTATCCTTTGTTATGAGCAGTAGCTTTTCAGAACTGCCTTGAAAAACATCGCCTGCCTTATTTAGGAGGTTTTCTCTTGCCAGAAAATAGTATTCTTTCAACTATTCCAGTTGCACTTCAGGAAGGCAAGTAGGCTAGAGTATCTGTCTGGGTTTTCCGAGCGAACATGAAAGCGTGGCGCATTCTAGTGGATAAAAAAGGCTAGACGCATTTGAGTAACCGAGACCAAAGAAGACAAGACAAACCATACGAAGTCGAGCAGTTTCTGCAGAATTTAGCCGTGCAGAATCTGCCAAGGATTCCGCCGCTTCAACCCAGCTTTGGGAGTAAGGCTTTGATGTGGAGTGATCCTAACCTTTCTATAAAACACACGGATCTATCCTAATCGGAGAGGGGTGGGGGTGCACCGATAAAAACCAAAACAAACAGAAAAACGGTGGCGTACTCCCGGTAGGAATTTGCATAGTAATGTCCTCCCCAGGCTAGTTCAGTGAATAGTCCACTAAAAATGGTGGAGTTACAAGTTGAATGTCGTTGTCAATCAGACTAAGTGAAGTGCCTTCCCCATTAGGATAGATTCAAACTTACTACATTAAGGAAAATTCCGCAACGCCGTATGGAACGTTGTTGACTTTATAGTCGTAATGATGACAAATAATGAGTGAAGAGCGGTGGAGTAGTCGGCGGAGGCGCCGACTGTCGCGCTACACTCTGTTCTAAGTTCGAATCTCCCGCCGTGTTCAACCAAACTTTACATTCCTCTGGGGTCGATGGATCAGTACTATATTACCTGGGAAGGCTCCTCCACCAGTTGCCCATAGCAAGTAATTCTATAGATGGAATACGCACTCAAGTTGCATCCTGCAAAAGAAGAGTGCGCGGCGTATCCCACAAAGGATTTACTAGCGCCGTCCTTTATCCTCAAATGAGTGAACGGTGGAATCTAGGAAGGCAATGAAACCCATTCGTAGCAAGAGTTCCCATTTAGGCCAGTAACAACACGAACCACAGAAGCTGAAGGAAGAACAGCACAGGAGAATTTGGCGCCATCCCGTTAATATGAAGCTTTTACCCGAGTTCTTAGCGAATAAAAGAACAAAAAGCAGCTGCTTCTAGACCTAGAAACCATAGAAACAAGCTAAGTCCTTCATAAAAGACCCCTTCCTTCCCAGAAAAAAAAAACGTTTGTCGTCAAAATTTCAATGAATGCCCAATAGAGGAAGAGAGTGAATCGACCGAGTGGAATAATGAACTGAAGGGCGGGAGAATTTATGTAATTTAGACAGCTTCCATGAACGAAGTTATTCATCGAATGTATACAGATGAATAAGGCGAATGCTCCGGCATGAAGTCAGCGGAGGCGTCACAGAGAGTCTCGCAGATGCTGCGCCGAGCTGGCAGCATCAGCTGTCGTCGACGCACTTCCTGGGAGGAGTCTGAATCTCGAATAGTGGCGGCGACGACGACCGACGAAGATGATCACGATGATAAACAAGTGGAGGAGAGCATTAGGAGGCTGCAGCAGATACGATCGGAGAAACAGGCCATAAAGGCCAAGAATGCCTGAATTGCCACCCACTTGCGGGCCATCGAAGACCTCCTCGGCTAGGACGAGGTCGCCGATGGATTGTTCTTGCAGAGTTTTCGACTCAAATTAGCAACGATTTCGGCCAGACCACAACGACTGCGGCCCGGCCGACGACTCGGAGAGAGCGCGCGGCTATTAATAGCCAGAGGGCAATGTTGTTCAGAAGACGAGGAGCGGAGTCCTCCCGGAGGTCGCTATTTTCGGCTGTTGATCCCCTGGACAAGGAGAGGAGATCACTCGTCCAGATAGCCTCATTCGCATTAGGTTCTCGTCGTTGTGTTGAGACCAACGACTCGTAGCAGAACAGACATGGTGAACAACATCGCGATCGAGAACAGGAACCCCAGGGCACAATGCATCAGACTTCCCTTTTTGGAGAAGATGCAGGAGAGTGGAGGTAAATGAAGGTGGAGTTAAAGGAGCTGACGATGTTTCGAAGCGGCGGTGCCTTTCTTATAGTTCGTTACCATATGGAAGCGTAGAGATCGACCACAGTCAATCTTTTGCGGGATGCGCCACGAATTCTGGAAAAGTTGAATGCATACCGGGCTTGTGTGACGCAGCCGGAAGAGGTGCCAGCTATCACCCGATGCCAGGTTCCTGGTTTGGATTTCCCGCCCAGGCCAACCAAATACACATCAAAGTCGGCTCCACGACGTTCTGTAGAAGTAGAGTGCGTGACGCATCCCACAACGGGATAATTTTTCCAATTTTCACTCGAATTGGACGGTTTTTAAGTCAATTAGACACTCTTCTAAGCTAGCTTTAAGGCTTTTAGAATCAAGACGAACCCTTTCCAATCGAAATGACCCTCAGGCAGGTTAAACTACAGACTCAATAAGATGATTAGAATAATTTTTTGTTCAAGGAAAATTTGGTATGTCTTTCTTTGAGATTTTTTAGTTCCTGCCCCAATAAGTGGAATAACATAATATAATAATTTTGGTGTAGTAATTTGTAATAAAATTTTTATTTCTTGGAAAAAATAGTAAATGAAAATTCATACTAATACACGGCAAGGAAGCAACCATATACCATTAAAAGATTAAATCGCGCCATGCATTTGAAAAGCTCGTCGACGCGTTTTTGTTTGAATGATAGTGTAAATACTGTTCACAGAAGGTATCAAAATGAAGAAATTTGTGTTTTTTACAATTGCTTATGTTGCGTCGTTTACAGTAGGGAACCCCATGCAAGAGAAATTTTGCTATCAACAGAATAAAAATCGCCTAGGACGACGGTGTGGCGCAACCTCTTCTTTTTGGGACTAAAAAGTGGCCGCCTTCCTGCTCTTTGAAACAAACTTTGAGCCATTATCTTTTCTCAAACATAAAAATATTTAAAATTTCAAACAATGTGTTCGCTTTTGGGTAGATGAATCAAAACTTCAAAGAAATTTATAATAAAATTATTCTTGAACAAAAAATTATCCTAATCTCTTTGTAGAGAAGCTATTTTAATGTACAAGAAGCTCGTACCGATTTGGAAGAGTTCGCTTTGATTTCAAACAGCCTAACATAAGCGCCACCTCTGCGATCAGCTGAGCTCTGAAAAGCTTCGGGGATGAGAATTCGTAGAATATTTGAGAAAGGCAAATGTGTTGCAAGAAGTGAGTCGGAGGGCTAAATGCTAGACAGCGTGGTGACTTGTGGATTCCAGTTTTCGAAAGTAGTCGTTCGGCGAATCGCTTGTGAACAACGTCAGAGAGAGGAACTGCGCTGGTACAAGGCCCTTGACGAAGCTCAGGGATCTGCTCAAAGAGGTTCGGGAAAGCTTAACGAGGAGCAGCTCGAGCTCGCACAAACAAACTGCCAAAAGGAGGGCCTGATTAGTCGCGAGGAGTGTTTTGGAGCTGAAGACTAACACTTCAATGAGACGTCCACAATGCGAACGGATTGGTGATGCTAATGCTCGCACGTAGGCGAGAAATACCGCAGCGATTTAGAAAAATAGAGGGACTAAAAAACTAAACAATAAAAGCAAACAAAACTTAAGAAGCTTTGTCGACTCGCTTCATCACGTAACGTTAGGTACCATTTTTCTTGTGAACACGCGTAGCGCAGCCGGAAAAGGCGGCGGGTTCGCGCGGACAAACTAGGCGTTCTATATGTCCGAGGTCCACGAGTTTGAATCAGACTTGTCTATGAAAAACAAAACACCCACTGCTGTCTGGATTGCCAATGAAAGTATCAAATAGACAAAGATAAAAGGATAAAGGACGGCGTTACTCAATCTCTTTTGGGATGCGCCACGCATTCTACTTCCACGGGATAAGGATAAGGATAAATGACGGCGTTACTCAATTCCTTCTAGGATGCGCCAGCGCATTCTACTTCTACGGGATGTCGTGGAGGCGACATAAATGCGTATTTGGCCATACAATGACTTGCGGTGGCCAACCGATGACCAAGTCAGCTCTCTATCCTTCCCAGACAAGTCTGGTACCAATTCACCGGGGATAGAAGGCTTGGTTGGCCTGGGCGGGAAATCCTAACCAGGAACCTGGTATCGGGTGCACGCGACAGTCGCGCCTCCTCCGACTGCGCTACACGCGCCCTTTCCACGGGATATCGTGGAGGAAATTTGAATGCGTATTTCGCCATACGGCGACTTGCGGTGGCCAGTTGATGAATAAGTGCGCGCTTTATCATTCTCTGACGAGTCTGATACCATCTCACTGAACCTAGAAGGACCGAAGGCTTGGTTGATCTGGGGGGAAATCCGAACCAAAAGCCTTGACTCGGGCTGCACATGACAGCCAGCGCCTCATCCGACTGCGCTACCATGCTCCCATACATAGGTCAAATACGCATTTGAATTGCATCCACAATCTCCTGTAGAGGTACAATATGTGGCTCATCCCAAGAAAGGATTAATTGGCTCCGTATTTTACCTTTTATTCTTTATCGCAGGGAAAGCTCGTCGTTCAAAGCTGTGCGGTGAATCGGCTCTCAGAATCAGAATGGGAAGATTATTAAGGTCATCAAATTTTGTACTGGTAGGGAGTGGGGCAACGAGGATATAGCCCATATGTCGCTTAGAAAGATTGAAATAGAAAGTGAAATACAACAAAATGAAAATAAAAACAGATAACATATGTAGAAGTGAAATACAAAAAAAAACACAAAAAATATGAAATAGAAAGTGCAGCTCTCATCTATACAGATGCCACTTTATTATCCTACTATATATAATCGGCTAATGTCACGTCCTTCACGGGGAGGGGGGACTGAAGCCAAAAGATGCCTACGACAGTGCGGCGTATGCCAGCCGGGCTTTCTTTGAGCTTAACCATGGGCGATTGCTGGCGAACTATATCCTTGGCGGCTGATCGTCCAAGTTTACGACATATTCAAGGGGCAACGCGTCAGGGTATGAATGGGGATCGAGTGCATAGTGTAGAGATTCAGGAGACGTGCCCTAGACGTCGTTCAGCGTGTGTCTGGATTCAGAATACGTGCTGAAGGCGTCGTCCAACTTGCGTAGGGATTCAAAAGACGGGGTGAAGAGGTCGTCTAACGTGTGTAGGGATTCAGAAGACGTGCTGAAGACGTCGTTCAACGTACGTAGGGATTCAGAAGACGAGCCAAAGACGTCCTCCAACTCGCGTAGGGACTCCGAGTAAGACCAACCAATAGGATAGGACCAACAAAGGGGGACCATTAGAGGGGGGAGCGTGAATAGGGGGGGGGACCACCCTTTTCCCTCATCATAGTTCAGTGTGTGTCGGATTTCTGAAGATTACAGAAGTCGTGACACGTGTGCCAGAGTGCAGGAGTGTCATAGACGTCGTGGCAACGTAGTGACACGTGCATCGGTACTCAGTGTCACATATGCGTGCTTGACTCTCACTCCGTTTCTTTGCCAGCACATAGGAAAGGAAGTTTTACGGGAGGGGGGGGGGGGGGGGAGAGGGGCGTGGGGGAGGGGTAGAGAGAGTGACCATGGGATTCGGAGGAGTATCATTGCCGTCGGACAGTAAGCGGTGTCGACCAATACCCATTAATTTCAATTATGACTTTGCTGATTAAGCACCGGATTGGGACTCTCATTACCTGTTTTTCGATACGTAGAGAACGAGCACTTTGTAGAATAAATCGCGTGCATGTGATTGAGGGTGAATGGGCTTAATATGCGCAGTGAAAATTCTGCCCTACCATATCCCACTGCACTAATCTATATAGTAAAATCAGTTTTTTTACTGTAAAAAGGCTTGAAGAGGAAAGGAGGAAGATTGGGGTTGTTCTGTGCTCGGGATTTGGGAGCGAATCCCCAAACCAGATGTTTGGAGGCCGCTAGGCCGCTGAACGTCTGGTAAAGATAAAAGGATAAAGGACGGCGTTACTCAATTCCCTTTAAGATGAGCCACCACGCATTCTACTTCACCGGTTTGTCGTGGAGGCGATTTGGATGCGTATTTGGCAACACAATGACTTGCGGTCCCAGCCGACGGAGAGGCTAGTGGCTTGTCCCTCCCTGACGAGTCTGATACCAATTCACCGAGTCCGGAGCGGTGGAAGGATTGGTTAGCCTTGGCGGGAAATCTGAACGAGGGTCCTGGTATCGGGTGCATGTGACAGCCGGCGCCTCCTCCGATTACGCGCCACACGTCCTTACTATAAATAATGTAACTCTATTCTCAAAATCTTTGAGAATACGGTCGCTATCCGAGTGCTTTTTCTAGGTACGGCAAATGACGACATTAAGAGCAAAGGGAAAGCAAAGAAGTGGCAGTAGACAAACGAAGGCAAGCCGGACGAGGAAATGCTATGAAATCTAATATTCCAGTCATGAACCCTAATCGGCTCCGCTTAGAATGAGCTATGCACTTCAACTTCTTAGAGCAGCTCGGAGAAAGGCTTTTTAGAGATCTACAGAAAAAAACTTCACTACGCTTAAAGCCCTCAATTTCAGGAAAGGAATCCTAGGAACTTCTAATGACCGTTAGATTCGCGTGGTAATGTGACGTTCCCTTAGAGGGCACGGAATGAGAGGCACGGCACAAAGAACTGCTTCTTCTGGCACCACGAAAAACCGAGACGTCGACAGAATGGATGGCCTTTCCTTGATAAGCAGAATCGAAAACAGCCATTATATTCGCTCGTACTTTGACGCGCATGGCGACTTGATGGAGGGGAGGAAGGCTTGACGAATGATGGCCTTGAGCCTTTGTTCGGGGCCAATCACGGATACGAGAGCGGAATAAGAGGGAAAGATAAAGAAAGATGTCACGGTCCCCGTGAAGCTCCAGAATTGACCATGTTCATCTCTCCTATGGATTTTTTGAGAAACTTGAAGTTAGGCTTAGGAAGCAGTTTAAAGAAGAGGTAACGGTGAAATGGAAGTATCTGTTTTTCACCCCTAGTTAGGACTTTAGTTAATCCTTATGGAATGGATATCAACGGCTTTCTTGATTTCTCCAGAGTTCCAAAATTGGAGCGCTGCTCACAATGAATATTTCGAAAAATAGGTTCTCCTTTAGACCAAACCGGAGATACTAGAGATTCAAAGTAGTTGGAATCGTTATGGTGGATAAAATCCAACTGGGTCACTTCGGCACATGGTCCGGGTGCATGGCTAGAACGAGCAGAGAAGAAGTATCCAGAGCACAAGTCGACACCGTGTGAATGTGCTCTGTTTTTCACTAGTTGTTTAGGTTTATACAACGCTTAGTGCTTACGTAAATAATCTAGGAAGGTCTTCGAAATTTCTTCCGACTCGGATTCTAAAACGCAATCCTCTGAGTAGATCTACGCCATTAATGGACGCTGTGCCACGAACATCCTTTGCACTTGACATTCTTCGATATAGAAAGACCAACTGAGTCACTTTGGCACATGAGATGAATTAAAGTTAGGATCAGCGCTGGCAAATAAGCAAGAACAGACGGTGGCCAAAAGGATTGCTGTCCGTTTTGGCCTTCTGCTGAATGCGAAAAGCATCTCGAAACTTCGTTGTCCTTTATATGGAGTCAAGCCTGTCTTTCTCAGTTCACCGTTGCTTTCTTACAAGATGTTTTCTACTATCACAAACTATAGACGAGAAGGAGCACCTTTTTTATGGGAGATACCAGATGGGCAACTTTGGCACGTGGCTGGAATGCACAGCTAACCAAGGCGTAAGACCTGCACGTGCGATCCTGTGACCAAAGAGCAACAGGCTGCACGAAAACTCCTTCAAATTGGTCGCCTGGGAAGAAATAGAGATGCGGGGAATAGCGCCGACCCAGATATACGTAGCTGGCGCCTTCTGCCACTGCGCCACACAGCTAATTAGACCGCTCTGGCGAGAACGAGGGTAAATAGCTCAGAATGATTGCGAACATCAAGGAGAACAGTATACAGCCCTTAGTACGCGGTAGAAGAGCCGCCTAACTCGTCGAAGCGTTCCATTATAAGCAATGGGTGGTCGTAGGAAGGAGGCATTGGGACACTGAATAGGCGTCAGTTTCGCGTTTTAATTAGAATGAACACGAACAGCCTCTCAGGAAGTGCACAATGAAACTCGCGCAGAACTGAGGAAGAAGCCAAGGAAGGATTCAGTAAGAGCTCGGATGTATGAGCGTTTTCTTAGTGGTCGGCTTTAAACTTCTAGTGTCAAACAGACTTGAACTGTGCCAAACTGTGCCACTTTGCTGATTTCTCCGAAACTCTTTGAGATTACTTTTACAGAAAAACGAAAGGGAGAAATAAATAAGGAAAGAAAGAAAGAAAGAAAGAAAGAAAGAAAGAAAGAAAGAAAAGAAAGCAAAGAAACATCATCCTAGGAAAAAAATCAGCAAGAGGAAAACGAAGAACGAAACAGGCCATGCTTTTTTAAAATTCTCATAAAGAGAAATCCCAATTTCGTTTTTTTGAAAAAAAGAAGAGGAAGGAGGATAGAGGATAAAGGATAAAGGAAGGCGTTACTCAATCCCCTTTGGGATGCGCCACGCATTCTACTTCCACGGGATGTCATGGAGGCGATTTGAATGTGTATTTGGCCACACAATGAATTGGCCTGCCGATGAATATGCCAGCGTTTCCCATACAAGTCTGGTAGCGATTCACCGACCCCGGGGGGATGGAAGGTTTGGTTGGCCTGGGCGGGAAACCCGAACCAGGAACCTGGTATCGAGTGCACGCGACAGCTATACATTTAGTCAAAACGTGATGCAGTGTACAATTTGCACAAAACGATATAAGTTAAACAGGTTTTTATAAATAAGGTACTCTCAAGAGAAATTATTTACTCCATTGATTGGCTTTTTTTGAGTCCTTAGCACATGATTCAGAGAATCGTTTGAACTCTTCTCTTTATTATTATTATTATTCTTTATGTTTTTCTGATCTCTTTATTTACTGATTCAGTATTCAGTGGAAAGGGCTACGGTGAACATCAGGATTCTAGCTTGCAGCTGAATGTCTTCTGAAGGCAATGAATTAGTGCAGAAAGTAGGGGTATTTATTTGTTTATTTAGCATAGGAGGTAGGGTATTTATTTATTTATTTATTATTTTTGCTTAGCTTAGCTATTTACTTATTCAATGCATAGACTGATATCTGCCATAGAGATTGTACGAGAACATAAACGAAAAGAACAGTGTTACCAAGTGCCAAATTACATAGCGTTTCCTTTTAGCGACGCACACGAAAGGAAGTCGAAGTTTAGGGTTCATGAAGGGCCGTTCTCTTTTGATTGGAAAGATTATGTAGCATTTCAAATTGTAGACCATGTCGAGAATGAGACCTGCTCCCCCTTACAGAACAACTTCGAAACACAAAACTTCCAGAACACGGGCTTGGAAAACGGACCCAATTTGCGAGAAAGAGACAAAATCCAAATCTGCCCTTCTGAAGTGAAAACGTTACGCATCGCAAATGAACGCGAAATGCCGAAGAAGCACGTCGAGCGTGCACTTCGTGCGTGCCTTTTATACAAGAAAGCTTTCGCATTAACTTTAGTGGTGACTGACTCCAAAACGATGAATCATGTGAAAGTTCACGGAGCATTCTCCTCCGTGTTCAACGCCTACACTCGCGTTTGACAGCGCGGAGTGCACTCACCTCTACTCTTCCTGCTAAGCACTTACGGGGTTACATAGACAACCTCTAGGCTAGGAGCAAAATGTACGATGAGGATGTAAAAATACACAAAAGTAACAAGCATTCAGCCCATGGACAATCAATCGAGTCTGAAATGCAAGGTTTCAAGCGGGAGCATGGCGTAATCTTGCCTATTTTCACGTCGCAGAAATCTCGTTACCCTGTGCTCTCACAAGAATCTCATCTTCAGAAGCTTCAAAAGCTTCACCAGCAGCAACGTTAGAACCTTCGAAATAGTACCTACTTGTTTTAAGATATCCTACATTTCCGCAAGCTGTAGGATGCTTTTAAGCTTCAAACTTCCAAAGAAGCACAAATGCATAGGTACGGCCACTATGCGGAGAAACTACAACAAGTAATCAAGCGAAGTCGAATCAATCGAGTGTAAAACGCAAGGTTTCAAAAGAGTGCGTGGTGCACTCTGTACCGTTCATATCTCAGAAAATGTCCATTTTCATAAGCTTTTATATGAGCCCTATGTTTGGTACAACGGTTTTCAACCCCATCAAGAAGAGGACATTAATATGTTGGAGAGCGTTCCACACAGCGAGGTGCTTAGATTCTTTTCGCTAATCCCAAACGGCAGAGAAAGAAATAGGATACTCGGACTAAAATCTCCGGTGTGTAGAAGAAATGCTGCGGATCTAAAAATGCTATTCAGAAATCTCCTGGTCAAACTCCACATAAACCCTTTGCAGCTTTTCGGAGGTCAACTGCTAAGAATATGAAGAGGTAGGATACGGCGCACGTCTCATTGCAAGAACCACGATCCGAAATCGAATGCGCATCCCTCTTCACAGTTTCACCACCCGGAGCTGCCCGGAGCTGGCGACAGAGGTGTTGAGTAAGGAGGTTGGCGCAAAGCGATAGAACCACTATGCCTTACGAAGGATCGAAGGAAATGGATCGTTGACAGCCCTGCTTCAGTGTGATTCTAGACGAAGCTGAATATGAGCAGATTTTTCCTAGATGGCAATTTAGCAAACACGGCGATAATGGCGTTACTATATGTAGCTGCACAACAAGGCACAAGTTCTTGAATAAAAATTATAGGTCTACGAATCTATTCCAGAACACAGAGGAAGGTATTCTACGAGAAAAAAGTGGTCCGCCTATATGAGCTTCCTTAATAAAGCTGAGCTAAAGCGAAACAAGTAAAAGTAACTACAAAGATAAGAAACACTGAAATATGTTAAAGGGCTCAATCCGACAAATTTGAGAATTAAAAACTCAAAAAACTCGGCGATGATCTTAAACCAATAAGGTCTAACACAGACGAGCTCTGATCTGAAATTCTTGAAAGGGCTTTGATTTTCAGACATCCAAAGCCTTCTTTGTGAAGTAGCTAGCGATTTTGAAAATGATAAGCTCTTAGAAGGATGTTTCGTTGTCGTACAAACTCTGCTGTAGAATGGGTTAGGTCACTCGTGGATATTGCGTCCGGTCGAACAGCGCTGGTGGTGTAATGGGCTAGCATCCTGCCCAGAAAGCGGGGGTTGCGAGTTCGAGTCCCGCCTGGCGCTAGAAGTTTTAATCGCAACAAAACACCGTTGTAACAGCTTAAAATTTTATAGTTTTGAAAAACTATTGGGATTTCGTTGGAACTAAAGAGTGTTTTCATGTTAGTTTGTCTTATGTTCACTGAGCCCGAAATTTTTTGTTCAAATTCCTAACATTTGTAAAACCATAACCAAATTCCTAGAAAAACTTGAAAACTCGAACCTAGGCTAATGAGTAGCGTGCAGCTAACAATTCGACACTGTTGTCGTCCCTAGTCGAATGGAAGCCATTCGGACTCTTTTAGATCTATCATAGTTGGAAGCTGGAAGCTCTGAAGCTACGGTTGTCTACGACCTCCCCACTCCCATGCCGCGCTGCCGTTTCTTCCGAATTTCTCCAATATCCCTTACTTCATGAGGAAGCTACTGGAGCCCTAGCACGGATTAGGGACGGGATGAACCCTCCCGATTATGATTGGTCTGCTGTTTCTGATGTGAAGGGTCTACGCCACCTAACCATTCAACCTGACAACGATGGGATACCCCAAGCTAGAAGGCCTTAGGCGGTGGGCTGCTTCCGAAGTAAGAGCTCGAGAGCAGTTCTGATGGCCAGGCATTTGAGCTGCAGCGCATATTCGGAAAGCACTAACACTATAGAGGAAAGGAAATTAGGGGAGCGATAGAGAGAAGAGGCAAAATGGACTTTATGGGACATAAACGGCTGCAGAGGAGGGTTTAGCATAGGAGCCTCTGCTGCAGGGAGCATTAGCACCAGATAATCTAACGCTACATGACCAGGAGAAGAGGTAGAAGAATCACGTCTCTAAAGCATAAGCCACCTGACGGATGCCCATAACCGCGTCTGACAGTACTACGAGCAGGTGAACGGGAGAGCAGCGCACTCCCCAGGGGGCAGGTCTGCAAAAAACCGCTGCTGCCAAAATGCCCCATTGGCGAGGTGCAAAAAGAAGTCCGAAAGCACTCAGCCGGACGTCGTCGGCATTCAGAAGCAGCGCCGCCCAGTCGGTCGGCCAGCCAGCCGTATTGAACTCGCTCAGCGAAATTGCTCTGCCATATGCAAGCGGGTCGTCGTCGACGACGACGACTTCAGCGTCGTCGGCGACGAGCGAATCGATTCCATACTTAGTTAGTTCGAACTGGTAAATGAGGAGGACGACGAACAAAAGGGACGTCACACAAAGAGCATCTCCACAGAGACGGCCTCCCTCCCAGCTAGACGGCACGTCCTGATAAAGGCCTCCTCTACCCATGGTCGCGGCGGCGAGTGTTTATTGTGAGAGACAGAGCAACGACGTCCGTCGTCCGTTGACCGGTCACTGCACTCCTCGCTCCAGCTTTGCACGGGGATCTCGACTGACTCTCATCAGGTGTACATAGTCACGTCGTTGTTGTTAGAGCAGCTAGGTTGTGTAAAAGAAAGGAAGGCGCTGATTAATGCACTTCTGGTACGCGCCGTGCACTCCTCTACTGTCGCGGAAGCAATTTGAATGCCTATTTGGCCGAACGACTTTCGGGGAACCGACAGAAAAGTCTGTGTTCTGTTAATCTTCAACTTCTCTGTTCTTGAAACCTCACCATTATACGTTGTCATTTTGTGTAGATTGTGCCACGTGAGGTTTTTAGGTGTCTTTTTATTTCACAGGGCCTGAGGTTTTGACTTCACGTCGCCTTCAGATGGCAGATGGATCCACCGTATGCAAAACGCTCTATTGATTAACTTACATACGTGAGCGAATTTTTATTTTTTTTACCTACGGTGGATCCATCTGGCTTTTAAAGATGGCGGAGAGCCGAAAAGTCAGGCTCTTCGAAATAAGAATCCACCCAAACAATCTCGTGTGGCACAATATACACCAACTGTCAGCGTTATATCCCTCTCAGATAAGTCCGGTAGTAATTAGCCTACAAAGGAGGAACGGAAGATTGTGTTGGCCTGAATTCGAACCATGAACTTATGGTTAGACTCGGGTGCACGCTGCACATTGGAGCCGACCACCAGGCGAAGCGAGTCCTACTGTAAGGAAATTGACGAAATGCACCGAAAACTGCGTCAACTTCAGCCAGCACTGGTTAACAGAAGAAGCCCGATTCCTTTGAGCCCGACACCTTTCACAAATCATATTCGAAAATTGAACGAATTAAGTGTTGAAGTTCTGCCTCACTCGCCATGTTCTCCAGACCTCTCACCAACCGACTACCACGTCTTCAATCACTTTCAGGACTTTCTCACTGGTAAAACCTTCACCAATCAGGACCAAGCCAAAACAGCTTTCGTGGATTTTGTCGAATCTCGACCACCTGATTTTTTCGTTGATGGAATAGGTGTCCCGTTTGTAAAAGTGTGCTGATTCGAACAGTGCTTATTGCGACTAAATCCGATAAAATATCAGAAAGTTATCGTAGTTCAAAGTGAAGCACTCAAAACGCTGAGAACTTTCCGGACAACCTAATACAATAGTCTCCGTCTACAGATTTCCGTGAGCTATACCAGATTCGAGCGTCGAAGAAGTCGCGAAGAAGACGAAGAAGGTCCGACTCCGTGCCCACCTATTCGACTCCACGGTTCTTCCTGTCCTAACATACACCTTTGAGACCTGGGCTATATGAAAGCAGGATTATCACGCGATCAGAGTCGCGCAGCGTGGAATCGAGAGGACGATGCTCGGAGTGACACGACTCACGCAAGTGAGAGAAGGCCTCCGGAGTTCCGAGCTTCGCCGACGTTCGAAGATCAGAGACGCTGTCGCATGGGCCAAGTTGTCGAAAATTAAGTGGGCCGGCCATGTAATGCGCTTCGCAGACACCCGCTAGACGAGAGCAGTCACCGACTGGATTCCGCAGGATGTCAAGAGAACACCAGGACGCCCACCCGTTGGTCGGACTTCTTCGTGAAAGCCCTGAACAATGGCGCTCTTCGTAACCCTCGAGCGAGGAGGATCCATTGGACCACTCTGGCACGCGACTGGGACGAATGGAGACGCTGCTGGCGCCCCCTCGAGCAAGTCGATGATCAACGGGACGACAGGTGATACAGGTGATACCAGATCCAGACACCGAACAATGCGAGAAGTACATCGCCGTCGACGTGCAAAGCCATTTCGCCAACACGGACGGGAGCATACCAAAGGCATCTGATATATGCAACCTCACGACACAAGTCCTAGATATAACGCCAAAATAGCGCATAGAAAGCCACCTTTCATTGCTTTTGACACAAAGTGGCAAGTAGCCAGTGGAGGAGGAACGCTTCACAACATATGGCGCAATAATGGAGGCATTCTGGGTGTGCGCGTGATGCGTCGGCGAAAGACACAACATATGTAATTAATGAATAAGCGCGCGAAAACACACAGAGGAAGGATCGTTCGTGAAACGGGACACCTCGTCCCGGGAGCCGGTAAAGTCACAGAGCAGCAGCTCTTCCACTAATTAAGCTCCCGCGGATAATTGCAGCCGAGCCGCACAGCGAAGGCGAAGGCGACGACAACGACGACGACGACTCTTCCAGAGAAAACTTGTCGAGGCGCAGCTCATTTCGACGGAAAAAGCTCAGCAGTCCGTCTGTTTCCCGGAGGGATTAATAAATGGGTGGAGCGCCGGCGGAGCGCCAGCTAAATAATAGCTGGATTAATTGAAGCTCGCTGCTGATGAGGACGAGAAATGGCGAGCTGTTGTTCGAGATAAGTCCAGCCGCATTAATGGATTTTACAGGATGTAACTCTGATAACAAGCTCGGGTAAGTTGACAGGCCTTCACGGAAAGTTTTTAGGAAGCGGAATTTCCGGCCATCTTAAACAAGATGAATAGACGAAGGAAGACAGAGGATTGTAGAGGAGGGAGGGACTCAATCACACTTGACAGAGGGAGAGACGTGGAACGTCCATTTCTTAAACCTATAAAGATCTAAAAATGAGAATAAGGATAAAGGCAAGCATAAGCTAATTCTTTTCGATATACCATGCATTCTGGCGCATGGAGCGCAGTCGGAGGAGGCGCCGGTTGTCGCCTACACCCGATACCAGGTTCCTGGTTCGGATTTCCAGCCCAGGCCAACCAAGCCTTCCATCCCTCCGTTGATGAATTGATAGCAGACTTGTCTGGGAAGGACAAAGCACTGACTTGTACTTCGGCTGGGCACCCCAAGACATTGTATGACCAAATACGCATTCAACACGCCTCCACGACATCCCGTAGAAGTAGAATGCGTGGCGCATCCCAAAGATGATTTAATAACGCCATCCTTTATCCTTATCCTTCATACCATGCATTCTACTTCTAAGCAATATTGTGGAGGCAATGTTAACGCGTATTTGGTTTATAACCAGGGTTTTCCAACACCCTTCACATATTCTGCATAAGTAAGATGCATGGCGCAATTCACCTAACACCACTCTGTTCTTCTTTGAGGTAGAACGTATTGGTTAGGTGTGACATTATTTGAAAGGGAGTAAGGATCGGCCGTAGGCAACTTGTTGGGATGCGCCACACATTTTACATCTACGAGATATCGGTATCACTTCTGAATGCGTATTCGGCTCGAGGGACGCGTAGCGCAGTCCGAGGAGCTACCGGCTGTCCCTTGCACCCGATACCAGGTTCTCGGTTCGAATACCCCATCCAGATCAACCAAGCCTTTTCTTCCTCCGAGGTCGGGGAATTGGTATCAAACTTCTCTAGGAAGGACTATGCGCTGATTCTGGACAGCGCAAGTCATTGTATGGCTAACTACGCATTCGAATCTCCTCGACGACGTAGGAGTAGAATGCGTGGCGCATTCCCAAAGGGATTAAATGAGTGCCGTCTTTTATCCTTTATTCTTTTACTTGGTGCCAACAGTTACGCACGGTTGAAGGATGGAGGAGAATGGACAAGTCAATGCTTCATTTTCTTCCGGAGGAATGGAAGGGTCGTCTGGGTGGGAAATCCGAACCAAGAACCTGGTATGATGCGTTCAAATCGGGAAAACGCTTCAAGAAATTCAAAATTTAAGGAGGAGAAATAGGATTCGGCCCCGTTGCGCAGCAGTGTGGTGTTTGCAGCCAGAAAGTTCAAGGTGAATTTTTTCTACATTGTTGCGAGTTCTTTTCAGTTTTACTTGTTTGTTCTTTCAGCTATGTTTGAGAAAGACGTTTACTTTTTTTATACCTGACGTTGTGTACAAGGTTATGCGAACCTCTGAGTGCAATAAATAAATAAACAACCTCCATGTTATTCAGTAGAAGTACAACGCGTGGCGCATCCACCAAAAACGCTGACTAACAGCGAGTTTGCGCCTTAATCCCTAGTTGTTTCACTAAACTGCGCCAGAAGACAGTGAAGACGTACGGCTTCAAAAACGGCAAACATTCAAGGAGCTCAAGCCTATTCAACCCTTCGAAGTTCTCGTACTAGTACCGTGGTGTTAAAGCCGACCAGCTTAAGATGCAGCTGTACGGTGACGACGGAAGGAGTGATCACTGAATGAACGGAGAGCGTAACTGCCCTCATCAGAAGGCCGCAAGGCTTGGCATCTCGGAAGAGTCGTCGCTTCCTCGTCGCCGCTGTCGCAGCCGGTTACGAGTGAGTGACAGAAAGTAAACCAAACAATGCCTATGTGCACAGTTCACTATAGCAACGGAGGTTTTCCGCGTGGAAAATTGGCTTCAAAAAGAGACATCAATTAGCTGGCCGAGTGCCGCGAAATCGCTCGATACAAAAACCTCGAAGAACGCACATCTCAGATATGAGCTACAAGCCTATGTCTCGTCCATGAGCTGCTTAGAATGTTCTATGGTTTACGCCATGCACTATGTATTCCTGCTATATCAATGAAATACTCTGGAGATGTGCCATTTTTACTAGGTTGTCCGGAAAGTTCTCAGCGGTTTGAGCGCCGTATTTTGAACTACCATAACTTTCTCAAATCTTATCGGATTTAGTCGAAATAAGCACCGTTCGAATCAGAACACTTTTGCCAATAGGACACCAGTCGAGTTATTCCATCAGCAAAATAATTAGGTGGACGAGATTCGACAAAATCCGCGAAAGCTGTTTTGGTTTGGTCACGATTGGTGAAGGTGTTACCAGCGAGAAAGTTCTGAAGGTGCTTGAAAAGGTGGTTGTTGGCTGGCAGGAGGTCTAGAGAATACGGTGGGTGAGGCAGAACTTCAACCTTTAACTCGTTCGATTTTCGAATTGTGATTTGTGAAACGTGTGGGCGGACGTTATCGTGCAAAAGACCCTTCTGTTGACCAGTGCTGGCTGAAGTTGACGCAATTTTCCGTGCGTTTCGTCGAATTCCTTGCACTAGGACTCTGCTGTAAGAAAATCGACGAAATGCACCGTGGTCGGTGGTCCGATCCCGTGTAAAACTTGGGGAAAACGGAGACGTTGGTCAGGCAATACTTGTGGTTGAAGATGATGTGGTCGATCTCGTTGTGGAACTGGCCACCGGGGGATTCCCAGGTACACCGTAGGGCGGGAGGCTTCTGGAACTGTGAGTTTCCATGGATGGTCTGGGTCGACATGATAAACTCAGACAGCCTTTCACCTTGCTCGTTCCACTCCAAACCGTGGGTTCCGATGTGAAGTTCTTCCGGCGACCTTCGTGATCCGATCTTGGCGTTGAAGTCACCGACGAACACCTTGTAGAAGGTGCGGTCTTCCTTATAGAACTTCTCCAGCTCCACGTAGAAGGCTTCGACCTCTTCGTCGTCGTAATCGTTTGACCTGGTGCCAGAAAGTTGTAATGGATCACTCCAGCTGCCGACCACCACACAGCTACCACTACCTTTTTTGATGGAGGTTCGCCTTTGGAGAAGTTCTATAAGGAAGAGTTCTATAAGGAAGTTCTACAAGGTTTCAAAGCACTCGCAGCAGCAGTTCTACTGACGTCTAGCTCTTCCGCGACCCCACAAACTGTTTGGGATGGTTCAGCTTCCACCCATTCCTTCAACTTCTCGTTCAGGACTGCTGCTCTAGGTCGACCGCTACAGGGGTCATCTTGGAGGCTGAAATCTCTGCTCCGAAATTTACTGAACCACTGGCGCACGGTGCTTTCTCCAACAGTATTAGGCCGCCACCCTCGATTGATCTGTCGAGCTGTAGCTGTGTCGGAAGGGGACTGTACCAATTCGAGGTTGAAATAAAATACCGTTCGGAATTGCTCCTTTGACATACTTTAATAGGCCCTTCAAGAACAGAAATATAAAACAGCGTTAGAACATAAATTATTTAGTCAGAAAAAGCGAAAAATTCTGTACAGAAAGTAGCATTAATGCGCAGTGCAAGCTGAACTTTTCGCTGAGAATTTTTCGGACAACCTAATACTCCAGGTCTATTGTGCAAGAAGACGAAGAGTGTTTGTCTCCTTGTTCACCTACTCCAGTGCACTGCTCTCTTTCACTACCATATGCTTCAGAAGCCAAGCTCTGTGCAATTAAGTGGAGCTCGCCGTGCCTCCACAGTGGAATATAGCAATCGTAGTGGCATGCATGCGAGGGAAGGTCTCTGAAGTGCCGAGCTTCGTCAATTTTGAGCATCAGATATACTGTCGCTTTGGATAATTCATCGACAATTAGGTGGGCCAGTAATCGAATGCGTTCTACTGGACGAAAACTGTAGCTTTACGAGGAACGTCAAGAGAACACGAACACGCCCATCAACACATTGGTTGGACTTTTTCGTGAAAGCACCAAACGAGAACGCTCTGTTAAGTGAGAAGGAACTGCTGGGCTACTATGGCACGAGACAGGGATGAGTGACATGCAGACGCTCATGACGTCCGATCAAATGTATTCTCGGTGAGAATAAATCCCGATGAGCTGAGTCGCACTAGTCGGACGTCATACTTAGCGTAAACGACGTCGTCCGATGACGACCAGTGAAGCAGTGGCTCGACAAAAGGCACAACAAATCTTCACGCGCACATGGATCGCTTTACTGTCATCTTAGAGAGATATAGTAGAGCTTGGCAGTCGATAAGGCAGCTGAGGCATGTAATCTCCTGGATTGGAAGAGCCTGTAGCGTATTCGCCCACAAACAAGAGGCGGACTGCCATCGAGCTTGAAAGTGTGCATCAGAGGTGCACACAAAGTGTTGGGCGTTAGATTTTATAATGGAAAATTTTCGTTAAATTTCGATAAAAATATAATTCGCTGCAAACTATTGTTTAAAATAAAAAACAAAGATAGAAAAACGTGTCGTGTTCCATCTTCAACAAACCAGCAACTAAAGTTCAGCGAATGCAGCGTAGCATACGTACGCGAGCATAAGTATTTTCGGATAAGCACGTCAAGTGGAGATGGGCAGATCTTATGAGGGGATCAGGTCAGTATTTTAGAGGATTCGTTAAGTAACATGGCAGCTCCTAAACGAGCCATAGAAGGCATGAAAAATGGCATAAACATAAAAATCCAAACAGATTTTCACGCTGTGACCGATGTCACGGTAGCGAACCACTACGTCAAAAAAAAACAAATTGGCTTTAGATCTTCTGCCATTTATGGCTGGGCTAGAACGAACTGTTTTTGCTTATTCCTGCTGATTCCAATAGTTTGTTTAGGAGCAGTCCTAATCCGAAGAGTGAAGTTTGTAATACAAGGGAAGACTAAGAGAAAAAGTAGTAAACTTATTTATTTATTTATTTATTGCTGGCGTGAATTACAATCAATCACACGCGTATATGACACTAGCACAAACAACAAGTTTTAAAATATCTAACTAAAACCATCTACAAAAGTCCTCTTTGGGTTAAAATGTGCTTAAACTGACAGACAGACATGTTATGAAAACCTTCAGATTCGCCTATAAGCAGGTTGAGATCCTTAAGGTTCCGATAAGTGAGGAAGTTAGACCTAACCTGTGACCTTGGCACTTGGGGATACAATCTAAGTCTTCCGCCTCTACTCCTCGTTAGTGGCACATCAAAAAACTCTATGCTTTCAATGGAAATTCTCTTTGTGAGAATTTTAAAAAGCATGATTAGATCAGCCCTTTTCCTTCTGCTTCGTAGGGAGGGTAAGCCAAGTTGCTTGGCCCTCTCAACTCCGTTTGGAATGTCAGCATATCCTAGCTTGAAACACCTCATAAATAGTTTACGTGTGTAGTTATTTTGAACGCTTTCAAGTAATCGGATGTGCTTCTTCAGGCAAGGGTTAAAAACAGAAGTGCAAAACTCCATAATGGGTCTCACATAGCACTTGTATGCACGCAGGAGAGCCCGAGGATCATTAGTTTTCAAAGTCTTGAACAAGTTATAAGTTCGATAGTTACCTGACCTAACAAGAGCTTTGAAATGTAGATCGAAATCCAATTCACTAGATATTAGAATACCTAAGTCTCGAGCCTCAGAAACCTGCTGCAGGTCAATGCCTTTGAGCCTGTAGATTGGAAAATGGGGCTGACGCCTTGGGTGTACTACAAAGCAATGCGTTTTCTCAACCGCTAAAGGAAGTTCCCAATCGTCAGCCCATTTTTCAACAAAATCAATAGCATCTTGAACCTCACTCGAAGCCCCGCTTTTATCTACTTCCTTATAAATTTTAACGTCGTCCGCATACATCTTACATTTGACACCAAACCTTGAAACAAAATCAGGGAGCTCGGACGTGTACAACAGAAACAGCAGCGGTGACAAAACTCCTCCTTGAGGTACTCCACTAGGTGCTGAATGCATCGCTGAGTAATCATCACCAACTCTGACTTGAAATGTCCTCTCCGAAAGGAAACTCCTAATTATTTATTAAGAAAAAGTAGGCTAGAAGTTCCGCGAAATTTCTGAAAATGTGCTTAAGTCATCAAGTCCTATTTTAAGGAAAACGCCGTTAATTTGTTAAGCATTAAATGGGCTAAGAAAGAAAGAAATTTAATTCGAGTCTAGGAAATATCGCTAACTAGCAAGCTAGTAGTTTTGGGAGGGTTACAGAGTTGGAGCTATGTGATAGAGAGAGTGAGACAGATAAAGCTTTTAGCCTGGATAAAAGACGGCGTTTATCAATTTTATTCGGGATGCGCCACGCACCCTACTTTAACGTAATGTCGTGGAGGCGATTTGAACACGTGGTTTGCCGATGCAATGAATGGCGGTGGCTAACAGATGGAGAAGTTGACCACCGACGTTCTACTTCCCGAGCAGGTTTCGCTCCAACCTACCGACCTCGGAGGAATGGAGGGCTTGTAGGCCTGGACGCGATCAGAACGATGAACCTGGAGTCGAGAGCAGGCAACAGCCGGCGCCTCCTTCGTCTGCGCTACCACACATCCAGTTTCTTCATACTCAGGGGTCCGTGAACCAACCGGTTTGAAACACGTTGGTTAGTAATCGACCATGAAAGGGTTTGGAACCGAGCACGAAAGGGTGACCGCGCCCCTTGCTGCGCAATAGCAACACATGCTGCTGGGGGCGTGGCCTCCTTTCGTGCTCGGTTTTAAACCCTTTCATCGCTGGTTACTAACCAACGGGTTTCAAACCGGTTAATTCACGGTTTCAGAAGCAAATTTGTCTGAGTAGGGTAATAAATAGAGTATCGAGGGTATCAAAAGTCAACAAAATTACTGCCATATCTCAACACATTTACTTAAGCCTGGGGCGGCTGATAGAGAAGCTATATGTTGTTACAGGACGCTTCGTTGCGATCAAAACTCTTGCACCAGGAGGGACCCGAACTCACACCTTCTGCTTTCGCGGGGGGGGGGGGGGGGCGGTGCGACGTGCAACACCAGCGTGCTGGCATAAGTAAGCCGAGCGACTCGAGCCTACAAGTCATTATGGAGCACGTTCATTTTGGTGTTCTACCTCGAGCTTCACACTTTTGGTGTATTCACTTTCTTCGGCCTTCTGATGAACGAAAACTGGTTCAAATCCCAGTGTAGGAGCAGGATTACGTGTGTAATAGCAGGAGGCGTAGCGAGAGAGGTTCGATTCCGTATCCAATTCCATCGAATGCTTAATTTTCGGAAACACTATATTCATAGGGAACAAGTTTTAGGCCTGCTACGTAGTGCACTAATTGCATACTCTGCAGATAAAAGGATAAAGTAAAAGGACAACCCTTTTTGGGATGAGCCACGCATTCTACTTCTGCAGGATGTCGAAAATTTCTGATATAAAATTTCTGCCTTTTTTCACGCAGTCAAAAGGGCTCAAAACATTAAGGTTTTATTGCTATCTCCTTTCTCATCGATGATAGAAGGATGGAAAGTAGATTGGTTGGGCTAGGCGAAATCCAAACCCTGAATCATCTCGAGCTGTCTCCTCCGAATGAGCTACTTAAAACAAGGCATAGAGGACCGCGTTGGTCAATTCCTTTTGGGATGCGCCACGCATTCTACTTCTGTCGTGGAGGCAACTCGACTGCGTATTAGGCCACAGAGTCACTTACGGGGCCAGCTGATGAACAAGTCAGCGCTTTATGCTTCCCAGACACGTCTGGTACCAATTCACCAACCTCGGAAGGATGAAAAGCATTGTTCGCCATGACGTTAATCAGAACCAAGAACCTGGAAGCGGGTGCACACGACAGCTGGCACCTCCTCCGACTGCGCTACCACATGACCACCTTAATGATGCTGGGGTTATAATGCGCAGGCCACTTGAATGATCTTGGAAATAACGCTAGAATTCACGGCGACGCCTCAGCAGCGAAGCGAATGCACTTGCAGGGAACATTTGGATACTGTTGGCATGATCAAGAATTAAAGAAGAAATATCTTGGTGTTGAAAATATATCAGAAATCATTAAAAATGTGGTCAAAATAGAAAGAATATTAAGTAGAAGCTAACCATGCTTTACTGGCCAATTTTCGGCGAGGTGTGGTGTCGTCGTCGCTGGAGACATCCCTGACGTTGCCGTAGACTGGAAGCTCGAGACGATCAGGTCGCGGAACGACCTCGGCGACGTCGACGGGTTTGTGGACGAGGATTTCAGGAGCGGGACTGGCGGCCGGACTTCTGAGAGTCATCGTGGCGGACGATCTGATTAGGGGCCGATGAAGTCGACGGATGGGATGACTGGCACGGGGAGGAGGATCGCCAAATCGGGGGCTCAGCGGCTCACGTGTCGGAGTAGACGGACGAGAGTTGTTGATCTGCGGAAGCGGCGGATTATCGTGGACGCGAGCTGCAGGGCTGTAGAGCAGCTGGGACGGCATGGTGGCTGGCGACAGGCGACGCTGCTCGGCGGGCTCTTCCAACACTTCCACGCACTGATAAGGTCAATGCCGATCGGGGTCGGTGAGGGCCTTATCAACAGCGCAGGCCAGGAGACGTCATGCACCCCCGCCCCGGAAACGGAGCTGAACCGCGGTCAGCGAGGAATTCGGCTTGTGATTCCGAGAACATTCCCACCTGCTACCTGCCCTTCCAGCGTGTTCAGCGAACATGCCGTCAACCTTAAGGAAGGACGAAAAACTGCGTGTGACTTTGAGCAGCGCTTCGGCGGCCACGCCGTCCTTTAGTTTACCTCTTGGAGAAATTAGCCGAAGGCGATTCGCAAGTACTGCACTTCTTCATGTTGCACACAGCTGCATTAGCGTCAGCCAGTGACGACTTGAAGACTTCATCAATGGAAATGGCTTCTCGCATTGCCTTGTCAAATAGGCATGTGCCCGACAACATGCCCAAAAGCTTGAACAGCTTGATAGCTTGACCGTCAGCAGCTTGAACACGTAGCGCTCAAGAACGTAACAAGGTTTCCTTTTCAGTGCCTTCTTAACGGATGCACTCAGCACCCAAGTGCGGGACTGTGTTCGCAAGGATGAGCTGGACAACCTGGTAAGCGACGTTGAGGTATCCCCGCCAACTTTAAGGCGCAACTTGTCAGAAACCGTCTCTGTGTCAGCGCATGTATTAGGTTGTATGGAAAGCTTTTAGACTAATTGCAGGGTAAGATTCAAAACAACGTATCTTTGCCGGCTGAAGTTATGAGAGGGCCGGACTTAGGAAATTTGTGTTTCACGTCCTGTATATGTAAATACCAGCAGCATGTGTCACATACCGTCTCCTGTTCCCAGTGGCGTCTTCGCGATGGACGGTAGAAGATGCTCTACCGATCAGCTCTCCTTCTACGGTACCGCTCAGGCCGATCCACGAACGAGGTCCATCGCTTTCTACAGGAGACAATGAAAGAGCAAGCCCCCTCTCGGGCAACGTGCTTCAATTGGTACCGCAAGTTCGAGAACGGTGACGAGTCGCTCGAGGATTCCCGACGCACAGGTCGACCACATACGCAGAACAGACAGCTCGTACTCCCCAACTGCGGTGCTCGAGCTGATCATTCTGTGCGTTAGCTTTCAGACCTTAGAAATACTCCTAAGTCCACAGTACACGATGTTCTTCGGTCTTCTTTCAAAGTCGCGAAGTTGCCTGGAGTCGTACCATATGCTTTGACGCCTCAGGACAAACGGAAGCGTGTTGATACCTGCACTTCTCTCCTCAACCGTCGCCGCACATTTGCGTGGATCTACTGGATCGTCACGATGGATGACAAGTATTGCGTCTACGACAGTTTGGTGCGTCGCAAGCACTGGGTGGACTTCCACAGCCGAAACGTTTTGATCACGACAAAAAGGGGTTGCTTTCCTTCTAGTGGGACATCAATGGTCCAGTATTATGGGAATTGGTTCCTACCGGTTCCATGGTAGACTCCAACGTGTTCTGCGCTCAGCTGGAGAAAATGAGCGAAATCCTACCTAAATCGCAATCCTAGAAGAGGAGAAATTCTTCTTATCATGGATAACGCCAGACCTCACACAACAAAGAATATCCAGAAGAAATTGGAGGAACTCGGGGTTGAACTGGTACCCCATCCGCCTTACTCACTTGATCTTGCACCCAGTGGCTACCACGTTTTTCGGTCGCTGCAGTCTTTCTTAGCTGGAAAGAAGTTCGCAAATCAGGAGGAAGCAAAAGTGGTGTCAACAACTTCTTGCTTTCCAAGTCTCCGGAGTTCTTCGCTCGTGGTATTCGCTCTCTACCGGAAAGATGGTAATATGAGATAGATCATAATGTTGAATATTTTGTTGAAAGATCGTGGTTGTTAATAAAGTTATTAACTACACATTTTTCTCTGACATTAGTCTAAAAACTTTCCGGACAACCTATATACTACTTCCTTCCTACATGGTATTCCCGCTCGGTAGGGAAGGCGACTGTAGAGTCTCGGGAACGGTGTGCGTCATAACATGCAGTCAATGGAGCGAGGACTATGTACATCAGTGAGAGGGACAGGCCTCCTTGGGTCAGAGTGAAGGAGCACGTGGATGGACTGGACAAGTGCAAGGTCTCCACGCCTTTGGGGGAACAAGACTGCGGAGTCATAGTGGCGCAGTGATTGGACTGGCGGTGACGATACTGGGTCGGGAGGTCGACATCGCAGCGCGCAAGGCCCTGGAGGCGTTGAGTATTGCGTTCAAGAACTCCGCGATGAAAAGGGAAGAGGAGCGGGTGGCAGTAATCCAGGAGCTGGCGCCATTTGCCGACTTCTGTGGGCTTGACCCTGGAGGAGGGCGCCAACCGGAGGTTCGATGAGGGGATCACCCGAAGGGAGAGCTCGTTCACACACTCGTTCTCCATCCGAGACCAACCAGCCGGCTTTCGGCTGTTTCTATAAGGTCAGTCGGGTTGCCTTACTCCTTATTCGTTTCATTCTCTCATTAATTTTCGAGGCTCCTGTAGCTTGAAATGGTCCTTGGACGAGGAATTTCTCAAACTCCTTTTGTCTTTTCCAGGCTCTGAAGAAGGCGGTTACGCCCTAACGAATGGGAGCGCTCATAATAATCTTGGCTCAACGGCTTCACAGCATTCTGCACCACTGTTACTCCTTCAATTTGGTAGACATTCTGGAGGTCAATGCTTTTTACCGTGCTGCGTGAAGGTTGTTAATTGAATAAGCCATTCTCTTTTTGTAATTTCACGACTTCGGTACTATCGGAGGAGGTGACCAAGGAGGGTCGGTGGCCAAAATGAAAGGAGAAACCACAAAGATGCTCGACAATGCTACGACGATTCCTTACACTGGTCCGACCTTCAACTCCCAGACGCTCCTACAGTCAGTTGAAGTGGAGCCCAATGAAGGAACACAGCTCTTTAATGGTCTAAAGAGTTCTCCCTACATGTTGAAGCATATCAGCGGGTCTTTGATTCCCGTTCTACAAAACAAAGTACGAGCGTAAAATTCAAGAATTTGGACAAGTGCGTGAGTGCAACCCCAACCTTTTATATGTCAGAAAATTTCTATTTTCTTGCAGTTTTACACAAGCTTCTAACTCCTTCAGTACCTCTACTGGTGGGCAGAGTTATCACTTTCAAGCAGTAAAATTTTGGAACAACCTGTATATTTATATTTTTTCTTTTATTTATTTTGATTTTTGTATTCCTTGTGCCAAACATAAGCATATAAATACGCAGATACGGGATGAAGAACTATGTAGTCCCTCGTTTCCAGATGAAGTCAGCTATACATTGCACTTCTGAAGTCCTAAGAAGCTGCCAGGGGCTAGACTCATCAACGACTTACACAGATTTAACAGAGAAATTACAGCCGAAATTCCTGATAACGCAAGCATTTCACAATATCTCCTGCTGAAAAAAACGTGTTAATTCGCGTTTTTTTTTCAGGAATTTCGGCTGTAATCTCGCTGTTAAATCTCTGTAAGTCGTTGATAAATCCGGCCCCAAGACGGTTTCCATACTGAACTCAGCACTTTATTTTCATAAATTCGTGATAATGGAAGAGCTTCACTGAGCTTGGGGTAATCCACCTGCTAAAGCAGCTCTCAATAAGCTTCCACTAACACTGTTTTCCTCCAGCAGATGGGGAAATATCTGAGAGTGATTGACGACAAGTGTCATCTAAGCTGGTAATCGCACAGGAAACACAAGGCACGATCTAATAGCTGCCGTTACTCATCAAACACCCGTAGAGATATGGGGATGAAGAGGAGCCCCATATGTAGCTTCCAAATACAGTGTACTACTGAAAGAAGGTTGGAACGATGATCGTCTGGAACACGGACATGAACAAGCAACAGGAAGAGTGAAGCCGTTTAGGAAGCACACTATGTACAGCAAGAGGAATCCTCGTCTACCTGGGAAGAGGGCTGAACATGATGAACGACCTGGCCTCCGGATTATCTCGCAGCAAGCGCGCAGCATGGGCAGATTTCAACTCGATTTGAGAAGTGACCGACTAGATAGGAGACCCTGACCACAGGGCCACGATCTTCAACGACTTTTAACCGCCAGCATTACGCTACGCAACTGAAGCATTGCCTGACAAGAAGACAACATTTCCTTCAATGCAGTCGACGCATCGTGCTTTGGAAAAATGTATTCTGAAGACGAGGCTACGTCAACAATGGCTGTTTGGTTTACGAAATTCAGATCTAAGGGATTAGTCGCGCCTGACGGACTCGTTGCAGTACATGAAGAAGCCGAAACATCGCTGGGCTGGTCACTTCGACGACAACACGACAGATGGAGTCTACGGGTTACCGAATGGCTTCGAAGAAACAAGAAGAGGTCGCTGAGAAGACTGCCGACAAGATGGGCAGACTCATTCTTGAGATCGTTTAGAGAACGCGGTCTACCACACTAGATGCAAGTCACCAGAAATCGAGCGGTCTGGATGAGTTGTGGTCCCGCTAGGACAACGCTGTTGACGAACCATCAAAGTATCAAAGCAAGTATTTAAAGGTAACGAATCATTGGGAGCGGTGCTATAATACTGAGAATCATTGGTAATGATTCCTATAAAGAACTGTGGAGGCACGCGGAACTGTTACTAAGTACCAAGTTGTGGGGAGAGGTGGGCATCAGTTTCGTTCCACATTCCAAGACTCCCTGAATGCATGAGCCAGAATGCGGATTCGGATTCTACAGTTCCCACCTTTTACTCTCTTTCAAAGTGTTCAGTAATAACAACTACAGTTCCGCTTGTCAGCTCTGAACAAAGGCAACGAATTGACAAACTCTGACGACTTCAGTTAGTGTGTACTGTGCCACACGAGGTTTTTTCTTCACGTCGTCTTCAAATGGTGGGTTCGTTTCTTCCATTTAGACTCTTGTTGTGGTCGTAGTAGGTTGAAAATGCTAGGGCAGTTAAGGCGCTTTTTGGAGTAGAGTGCAATTCTAACTTAACCACCGTGTTCAGGCCTCTGAAGACGACGTGAAGTCGAAACGCGTCAGGTCCTGCGAAGTGAAGGTCCACCAAAAAAACTCGTGCGGCACAGTATACACTAACTGCCAACTTACAACAATGCCGAAGTTTCAAGAAGAGAGAAGCTTGAAATTTCTGACGAGTTTAATCACTTCTATCAAGATCATCGCTTAACTGGGACCACGCTGGTTTCAGTAACCGGCTCATCACGATATACGGGTGAGTGCTGACCGGCCTCACGAGGAGTGTGTAGATGCCGCATTCAATCAAACAGCGGCGGTGTTTGTAATGGCGTAGAGCATTTCCGTCTGGTCAGCAGTAGGTGTGGGTTCAAGTCTCGCCTGGTGCTAGAATATTGGTCGCAACAACTCATCTCTATAAAAATAAAAGGAATTAAAGGATAAAGATAAAGGAGGCGTTACTCAATCCCTTTTGGGATGCGCCAACGCATTCTACTTCTACGAGATGCCGTGGAGGCGATATGAATGCGTATTTGGCCATACAATGACTTGCGGTGGCCAGCCGATGAACAAGTCAGCTCTTTATCCTTCCCAGACGCGTCTTGTACCAATTCACCGACCCCAGAGGGATGGAATGCTTGGTTGGCCTGGGCCGGAAATCCGATCCAGGAACCTGTTATCGGGTGCACGCGACAGCCGGCGCCTCCTTCGACTGCACTACACGCGCCCAAAAGAAACTAAGAAAAAGAATGCTATAATTCCTTAAAGAGAGTCATACTTATCATTCCCGCTCGGTATACCCATCCCGGTTGGTCGTGTTTTGCCGCTCTCTCTTATTGGTTCTCGATGGCACCAAAAAAGAGCGGCGAAGAAGCACCATCATGGCTACTCCCTGTCCTGAAGCGATGGGATGCTTACTTCCACCCTTTCTTACTTACTGTGCTCATCAACTACATTTCTTTCGTGTTATTGTTATTATTTCCTTTCAGCCTTCAGGGCGCGTGGAGCGCAGTCGGAGGAATTTCCGGCTGCCACCTGCACCCGATACCAGGTTCCTGGTCGGATTTCCCGCCCAGGCCAACCAAGCCTTCCATCCCTTCGGGACCGGTGAATTGGTACCAGACTTGTCTGGGAAGGATAGAGCGCTGACTTGTTCATCGGCTGTCCACCGCAATTCGTAGTATCGCCAAATACGCATTCATGCCGCCTCCACGAAATCCCGTAGAAGTAGAATGCGTGGCGCATCCCAAAGGGATTGAATAACGCCGTCCTTTATCCTTTATTATCCTTTATGCTTTGTTATTATTTCCTTACAGCCTCTACGTTTTTTTCAGTGCCGGTTTTCTTTTTCCCAATCTGTCATCTTGTGAATAAATAAAGAAATAAATAGTTAAGTGATGAGCCTCGGTTTCCCCTTTTTCATAAAATGCTCGTCTAAAGAGGTGAACTGATTATTTTATAACGTTAAGGTTATGTAGTCTACTTAAGGTTAAGGTTATGTGGTTACTATGCAATTTCTTAGCGGGAACACGCCGGTCGGTCTATGTTTGTTCCGCTTTTTTACCGGTGCCCCCCTCCGACTAGGATACGTCCGCAGCCTTTCTCCTTCACAAAGGCCATAAAACTCCTTCCATGAGAAAAACCTAAACGAACGGCACTGCCCTGCACTGCTGTTCCGAGAGCAATAGCAGGATATGCGAGTGCAAGTGTACAGCTTTCTCTAAAAACTTATCAGTGACCTAACAATAAGGGAACTTCTTAGCGTAAGCGTCACGGGCTTATCAATGAGAATGCTCTTCTGACAGTTGAAACAGGATGCGCCGCCGGAAAAAAGTGGTCCGCGTATGTAGTTCCTGCACCGCTCCATATCAGTATCATCAGGAAAAAGTGATCACCTACATGAACCATGATTCAGAAGCCCTTCTCAGGAAAACCTGCCAGACTGGCGAAATAGTCTCTTGTGCCACGAACTCTTGGACAGGTTTACTATAGCAGCAGCTGTTGACTCAGTAAAAATGGGATCTCTCCGCGTGTGGTAATGTCGCTGACGCAGAAGAAGGGCCTGTGGTTTCTAGCGTCTTTTCCTCGCTATGTTGCCAACTTGACAAAATCTTTAAATGCTGACCTCAGTAGCACTTTTAGTATCCACTACATTTAGGCATGGAGCGGTCGTGACTAAGATTAGAAGATATCATAAGGATGCTTGGCTGCAATCAAAATTCCCAGCGCAGGGCGGGACTCGAACTCGTGCCCAAACGTTAGGGCTGTAAGGGCTTTCGATCAGTCGCTTGAGTAGTTGTATCACTAAGTGGGCGAATTCTTAGCCGTAAAGGAGATCGTTGTTGTCAGCGCGCTCATTTTTGCAGCTGTAATATTCAACTAGAAGAACTGAAGACGATGTCGCATGGGCGAAGTAGTCGAAAATTAGGTGGGCCGGCCACGTAATACGTCTCGCAGACACCTGTTCGACGTCAGCCGACACGAACTGGTTTCCTCGAAGTGATCCAAAAACGCCAGGACCCCCCTCGATGCGTGCTGACGTCGGAGGTCTTCGCGAAAGCCACGAGCGAAGGACGTGACGCTCTTTAACTCCTTCCAGCGAAGACGATTCATTGGAGCATTTTGGCACGCAACATGGATGAATGAAGACGCTGCTGGCGCTCGTTCGAATAGCTCGATGAGCAACAGAACGACATGTGAAAGGCGCACGACATTCAAGTCCAGTTACCTTTAGTTAAGTTACGTTTAAGCAGGAAATTTTGTTGAAATTTTAATGAAGCTTTCTACATATTAGGCCCAATAGGTATTCAAGTGGTCCATGATATCCCGTAAAAGTAGAATGCATGGCGCAATCCGAAAAGTGATTGCCTGACGCCTTTGTCTTTCACGTACCCATTGTTGAACGAGAGTTGCCGATACTAATTAGAGAACAATTGCTATAAGATGCCGCTTAATTGTGGAACGTACTGTTATCGTTCGAACTGTGTTTGTCACCAGAGCTGCTACGACTCAAAGGACTGGTGTCCTGATTTCTGAGATGGTATGTGTACCACGCCAAGAATTCTCTTAATCACAAATATCAATCCGGCACGACCCCGGAAAAGCGATAAGAAGCGCCTGGTGCAAAGAACTACCTCCAGTAATTATTCCACATCCGTTGACTGCTCGAAAAATATTGCCGTCACCTCAAATTCAGATGTTAAACCATTTGGTGTATTTTTTCAAAACATTTTACGGGGAATATTGACTACGACCTGTTTCTTAAGCAACTTCAGTTCCGTAAAAGAGGTTGAAGCACCGTTCAAGGAGCTTAGATCGCATTTCGAAGGCCTTCAAATAATGGAAACTGGAGCCGAATACAGGACAAATTGAGTTGTTTCAAACACCAGCTTCAGAATTGCGATGAATGCAGTTCTCCGCCGTCATCTTTTCGAACACCTCTTCCCGTCAAGAGATTGAATCCATCACAGAGAAGCTCTACACGAACGTTTCTAGCTCATCTACTCCCGTGTCAAGCTCCGTCAAAGCTAGGGACAGTAGCTTTCAAGTTCGAACTCAAGGGAGGAAATGGAGACGCAAATTATAATATGCTCCCTCCAATTAAAGGATAAAGGATAAAGGACGGCGTTACTCAATCCCTTCTGAAATGCGCCAGCGCATTCTGCTTCTACGGGATGTCGTGGAGGCGACATGAATGCGTATTTGGCCATACAATGACTTGCGGTGGCCAGCCGATGAACAAGTCAGCGCTTTATCCTTCCCAGACAAGTCTGGTACCAATTCACCGACCCCGGAGGGATGGAAGGCTTGGTTGGCCTGGGCGGGAAATCCGAACCAGGAACCTGGTATCGGATGCACGCGACAGTCGCGCCTCATCCGACTGCGCTACACGCGCCCACTCCCTCCAATTAGGATGGAATACTCTTCTCAAATTCGAAAGTTGAAGGCTTGTTTGTTCTAAGCACGAATAAACTTGTGTAAATGGAACAAACAAATGAATAAATTCATCAACCTATCAATAAAGGATCAGCGGGAAATGGGCGGGAAAACCCGAACCAGACACGGGTGCACACGATAGCCGGAGCCTTCTCCAACTGCACCTCCTCGCGCCCAAACGTACCATTATCGCTAGCCTTATCTAGCCACCAGAAAGCTCAGAGACATTCACGAGACGAGGTTGAAAAGGGATGGAGCCGTGCTAACAAGGATTACCTAAAGTTCTGCGTAACTTCATCTGCTTTCATACCTATACAGTCTGAAGCTGTTTCAATCAAAAGAAGAATGTTCTGGGGCTCCGTCCAACTGCAGAATCAACTTCCGGAGACTTATGATTAGAGCTTAGTAGACTGTCCGTAATTAATGATACGACTTACTGAGCATACTACTGGAGAAAAATACTATTTTTACAGCTGTAATTTGATTTTTAAAATTGAGACAATTAAAATATTCGACGGAAATTTGGACGTAAAAGGCTATAGTTTAAGAAATACTAAAAAATTATTATTCAAAAAAATTCCAGAAGCAACCTTTTCTAAAAACAGCATTCTAAAATGCAATGCGCTTGCGCAAGACAAAGCGGAATATCAGTTCTACCCTTAAAACGTCAGCACAAAAAAAATCGAAAAAAAGAAAAAAAGAAAGAAATCCAAATTTGTACGGCGACATCCGTTGTCCCAACTGTTCATCAGAATCAACTGAAGCGAAGCATAACAAGTTCTTCGACGCTAACCTTCCCAGCGGACTCCGGCGATTGTAGGTGGACACGCTGGCATCCTGTCTCGCCAGCTGATTCCGCTCCTCGCGAGCCTCATCGCCCATCGTCGTCTTCGCCCTCACATCCTGGAACAGGCTCGGATAGTTAGAAGGAACTGCAGCGTTCTACTTGCTGAGTGATTATCGAGGCTGGAGCTCATAGTTCAGAAGCGTAAGCAAGAACGAATAATAAACCTAAAGCTGTAGAACTTCATTTTTTTCTCAGCTTTGGGGAAAAACAAACGTGGGCGCGCGGAGCGCAGTCGGAGGAGGCGCCGACTGTCGCCTACACCCGACACCAGGTTTCTGGTTCGGATTTCCCGCCCAGGCCAACCCAGCCTTCCATCCCTCTGAGCTCGGTGAATTGGTACCAGGCTTGTCTGGGAAGGATAAAGCTTGTACATCGTCTGGGCACCGCAAGTCATTGTATGGCCAAATACGCATTCACATCGCCTCCACGACTTCCCGTAGAAGTAGAATGCGTGGCGCATCCCAAGGAGGGTTGAATAACGCCGTCCTTTATCCTTTTATTCTGTAATGATTCAAATAGCCGAATATTCGATATTGCTAGATTTTCGAAAATTCATTCGAATTCGAACAACGACGGCTTTAAAAAGGTGAATATTCGTTCGAATTTGAACAATGGAAAGGAGCCATATTCGAAAATCGAATCATTTTTATCAAATGTCGAATAAACATCAAATCTTCAAGCATAGAAGACAATTCGAATAAATTATTCGTCTATTCGAATATTCGAATGAACGCATAATGAAGCCTCTTAGATTTTCAATCATTCGAAAATGTTGATGAGCGAATAAATTTGTTCGTTCATTCGTTCGAAAATTTTCGACATCGAATTTATTCGTTTATTCATCTGCTCGATAAAATTCTTCTAAAACACAGCTATCGTGGCTACAGATTCTACTAGTTTGGAGGAAAGGTTTGCCGCTACTCAGCTTTGCACCTTTTTAAAAATTCATCTCCATCCTTCCGTTCAAGATCACTACATATACCCAAAATTTCCTAGGATTCTGCGGTGAATATAGCTGAGAAGGTCGTCTTTTACTCTCGAGCGTTCTGCTTCTACCCCACACGATTGTATAAGTATGGAAGCAGATGAAGTAACACACAACTATGGGTGATCTTTGTTACCACGGCTTGATTCCTTTTGAAGTTCGTTTCATAAATATCTCAGCTAAAAAAACCATTCAGTAAGAAATATATGCCATATTCACGTCGGATTGGACACTTTTCAAATCGAATTCGACACTCTTCTATGCTAGCCTTAAGACTGCTGAAAGCAAAAAGATTGTTCTTAATTGAACTCCAAAAAGATTACAATAATTTGTTGTTCAGAACAAATTTCATATTGCTTTCTTTAAAGTTTCAGATCTCCTATCCAATTGTTTGTTATAAAGTTTTTTAGAAAAAATAATGGCTTCAAGCTTCTTATAGTGTCATTTTAGGTCAATTATAGTGTCATCAAAAAGGATTGCACCATGCCCTCGTCCAAGACGTCGCGACTTTTTTTCGATTAACAGCATAATTCCTGTTTGCATAGAGTTTGACATCTGTTAACGATAGAATAAAAACAACTGCAGAGAACGCGCACATCCTAACTTTGATGATTCTTATAAGTGAAATCTACATTATCAATCAAATCAAAAACGCGACTAACTTTTTGAGTGCACGGCACGATCTCATCTTTTAGTGCGTTAGATGCCTGTTTCTTTGCTGTGGTCTAAGATGAACTTTGATTTATTGTTTTTTCCCTCGAAGTAGAAATTTTATAAAATTATTCTACTTTTTAGGGAAGGTATCACACTATACAATAACGTGCAAAGCGCTGAGTCATACTATCGATCGGCGCCGCCGCAGAAATTAGTTACAAAATAGGAGAGGGGAAATTATGGGTGGCGAAAATAGCGAAAAATACCCGGACATCTTCCACCTGCCTGGAAACGTCAGCCCTGAGGCATTCAGGGTCGCTTAACATGAATCTGAAGTTCGTTTTTGAAATATCGATCGCCATCAGTCGATATTGATCAAATTATAATAAGGATAAGGATAAAGGACGGCGTTACTCAATCCCTTCCGGGATGCGCCAGCGCATTCTACTTCTAAGGGATGTCGTGGAGGCGATATGAATTGGCCATACAATGACTTGCGATGGCCAGCCGATGAACAAGTCAGCGCTTTATCCTACCCAGGTAACTATGGTACCAATTCACCGACCCCGGAGGGATGGAAGGCTTGGTTGGCCTGGGCGGGAAATCCGAACCAGAAACCTGGTATCGGGTGCACGCGACCGTCGGCGCCTCCTCCAACTGCGCTACACGCGCCCTATTGATCAAATTATGGTGCGAAAAAATAGCGGAAAATACTTAGACGTCTTCCACCTGCCTGAAAACTTCAGCACTGGGTTAACCGCGGTCACTGAACAGATATTTGAAGTTTGTTTTTAAAGTATCGATCGCCTTCAATCGATACTGATCAAACTATCGATTTTTTGTGGATGTCGTCCAGGCGGTCCGAAACCTTAGCCCTGGGGGTAGTCGAAGTCGTTGAACACGAATCTAAAGTTCGTTTTTGAAGTGTCTACCGCCATCAATCGATATTGATCAAATTACGGTGCGGAAAAATAGCGGAAAATACCCAGACGTCTTCTACGACCAGGTGATTCAGAAGACGTGCGGAATACGTCGCATGACGTGCCTGGGACTCACAAAGGAGGGGTCTGAAGCGTATGTCTGAACGGAGGGAGTGAGTCATATAGGGAGAATCCTCATCCCTCAATTGGTTTGAAAATGTGTTTATTTTTTGCCAAGTCGTTAAACCCAAGGAGTAGGGGGTCACAATGGGATACGGCGCAGCACGCGTTCGGGGTCTTGTACGCCCGCGATGCCTCCACAGCCAGTGGCTTGGAATGCAGGTGGGTAGAGGTTTGACTCATGTGAAAGAGTCAAACCTCTAACCACCTGCGCTCTGAGCCACTGGCTCGGAGGTTTGGTTTCTCTGCGCTGCTGCATTTTTGCATTTCAAGCGATTAGTTGAGATTTGGGGGATTCTGACGTCTATGTATACCATTTTCAGACGATGTTTAATGCTCCTTGGGTTTAGCGACTTGGCAAAAAATAAACACATTTTTATGCAAATTGAGGGGTGAGGATTCTCCCTATATGACTCGGTCCCCCCGTTCAGACATACGCTTCAGACCCTTCCCTTGTAAGTGTTCCTGAAAGAAGTTGAAGTTGTCCATAACTAAGGCCGGTGCGTCGAATTTAGTTGCACTAAAAGCCAGAGCCATTTGTAGGGTTCATTTTTTCGTCAATAGGCAACTTCCTCTTATATCACAATTAGTAAAAACCATGTGCTTTCACATTCTTTGTAATCCTTGAAAAACATTGTTATGAAACACCTGGATCCGCAATGTTGAGCTTGTTCATGTTCCTCCTTTAGTGTTTCATCACCGCTTCTGGATTCGATGTTCTTTGCAGGCATAGAGCATGTTAGCTTACAAATTAGGTTGTAACGAAATAAATGGCACTGAACCACTGTAAATTTAAACAGTTAATATCTCGGCTTGTAGGCAAGCTTATTAATCGAAATAAAAACCTTCTGATTCTAGACATCTTTGCCAACGTGACACAAGCTTTTTTATCCCAGTAGCGTAAAAATCAGAAGTTCTGGAATTGACGAAATCTTCGAAGGCACTTTCGGCATCCTGTTGGTGTTTGAATATTTTCCCTACCAAGAAGTCGCCAAGATGCTTGAAGAAATGGTAGTCTGTTGGGGAGAGGTCGGGAGAAAACGGAGGATGTGGTGGAGTTTCAATGCTCAGCTCATTCAATTTCTGCAACGTCATTCGTGCTACATGGGGGCGAGCATTGTCGTGCAGAAGGAGAACTCGCCTTCGGTTTACCAAGGCCGGCCGGATATCCTTCAACTTTTTCATCATTCCTTCAATTTCAATGCAGTACTTCTCTGCCGTGATGGATTCAACGGGAGGGAGGAAGCTGTGGTGAATAATTCCCAGCGAACACCACCATACTGTCACCATTACTTTCTTTTGGTGCAATTCCGGCTTCGCAAAAACCTTGGGGCTCTCATCGCTGTCCACCCACTGTGCCGATCGTCGCCTGTTGTCGTACATTATCCATTTCTCGTCACAGGTTACGATGCGATCAAGGAATGGGTCCGTTTCGTTCCGTAGAAGCAGTGCGGACGAGATCTCACATCGTCGGTTTCTTTGCTCCTCAGACAGCTCGTGAGGCACCCATCTTTCCAGCTTTTTGGTCTTTCCAATTTCCTTCAGATGCCGGGCAGCTGTTTTGTGACTGACGCCAAGAACCTTCGCTATTCCCTGGTACCTTTGTGTGGATCCTCCTCTACCACATCTCTCAGCTTGTCCTCATCAACATCACTATGCCTCCCACGACCTTCATGTTCTTCCAAGCTCTCATCTCCATTCCGGAACATCTGATACCAACGATACGCCGTCCGAATTGGGGAACATCCTTGACCGAATGCGGCGTTGATCTTCTCGTCCGCCTCCTTAGCTGTAGTGCCCAGCTTGAATTCATACAAGTAAATGCCTCGGATTACCCTTTTGTCCATCTGCAAAAAGTCAATAAAACTCTAAAGTTTTCCCACTTTTACATAGAAAATTTGATACTATCCGGTAGAGCAAAGTTTGCGCTTCTAAATGATATGCCACATGTTACGGTTTGTTCTTGATCAAACGCGTAAAGACACGCCAAAATATGGCGCGAGCCAGTGCCATTTAATTCGTTACAACCTAATAGATTTCCATGACTCGTAGCCTCCCCAGAGAAGGGAATCACTGACCTGTTCGTTAGGCGGGGGACAGTAGTAGCTAATGCGTAAATTCGATTATATGCTGAATAATAAACAAAGAAGAAAAAATGTCAAACCGCTCAAGACTTTCTGATCAATCTAATATAGACCTTGTCCGGGATAGTTCTAACAAAGGCAGGATACTAGGTGAACATGAGACTTTGAGATAACACGTATGTCACTGGATGCGGCTCCGAACGCTGATTTCAAATATATTCTCCGTTTCTGCTGTGCGCAACTATGAACGGAGTTATGGGTCATTTTCGTAGCAGGCTGCTTTGCCCTCTAGGTCCACTCAGAGCGGGCCAATCACAAGAAAGCGAGCTCAAAGGCTGAAACTGTGCTGCCCGCCGAGCAGTGGTGGCGCAGGGGGTAGAGGGGCGACTTGGTGAGACGGGTGGTTTATGGTTCGAGTCCCCTTTGGTGCAGGATTTTTGCACTTCCTAAAAAGATCTGCCACGAACCAAACCTCTCTTTGTCAAATGGCGATGTTTTGGCGAAATCGATTACCATGATCCCTCCAACCTACTCACAAGTGGGTGATCAGTGTCTTAAATAAAACCCTTGAACGAATTTTTTTCGACACATGGGGTCGGTAAGGACAATACTGCCGACTTATCTCCCAATGTTTGGAACTTTCGAACTATGTTCGAACCATAAACTACCCCGTCTCACCACGCCGCTCCTCTATCTCCTGCGCCACCACCGCTCGGCTGGCAGCGCAGTTTCAACCCTACTTGAGCTCGCTCTGCGTGGACCTAGTGAGCAAAGGAGCCTGCTACGAAAATGGTCCATAACTCCGCTCACAGATGCGCGCAGCAGAAAAGGAACACATATTTGGAATCAGCGTTCGAAGACGCATCCAATGATATACGTCTCATCTCAAAGCCCCATGGTCACCTAGTATCTTAAGAGCAATAATTATCGTAAAAAACTCACTTTGATGAGCGGTCGTCGAGCGATCTTCGGATCGGCTGGTGCCAGTTCTGCCGTGTAGTTGGGTCGGGGTTCGAGCGAAACACCCAGATTTGCCGCCGTCGCTGAGGTTTCTGAAGGAAATTGAATTCGCGACGAGAAGTGCTGAAACGTTAAACGAGTCGTCAGCAAAAAGGTGAGCACGCGACGAAGTAGACATCTACGAAAGGTTGCAAAGTAGAGCATGGAGCAATCGTACCGTCTGGAGGAACAGAATAGTTCAGGCCGAGTGCTGAGACGACCTGTGCTCTCGAGCTCTACTATAGAAGCGTCTCGTGGAACAGATTAGATTCCGAATACTAATTTCTATTCAAAGTGACGGCCAGAAAAATTTGGCGAATCGCTCCGCATTCTTCACCCATCAATGTTTTCAATAGTACAACAGTACTCATCATGTGAGATGGAGAGTTCTCCAAGAGGTTACTAGGAGAGACAGAGCTATTCCTTATGCGTAATCCGACAACGTAACGGCTAGCCTTGCTTGAATTGTCTTTGAATTTATTCAGATTACAGTTAAAGGTGTTGGTGGACTTGGTCTGGCCACAAAAGTTGGTATTAGAAGGAGGTGAACTTGATTGCGTGTATTCTCTTAGCCACGGCTTTGTGCACCTTGTGGGTGCTTCTAATCAGCTTTTCATTCAACTCTGAACGCTGAACTCCGTGAGTTGCTTTATCAAATTTTCATAAAATTATATTAAAAAAGATAGAAAAGAGTATGGTTCAGACTTATTTCAAAGCGTAAAAGTCCGCAATTCTTGAGTGTAGAAAAAGAACTCCATGAACAGCCATCCAGTAGTCTTTCTGGGTACCTGACTGACAGAGTAAATACTGCTTGCTTAAAGCAGTAGTTGCTCCCAACCACATAAAAATCGCAGTGGGTTAGACGAGCACATGGCGCGATCTTTTTCATGTGCAACAGAAAACGACTGTGTTTCGCACTGCAAAATAAATTCAAAATTGTTTTGCAGCCAGAAGACCAAAAATTTTGATAGAATTCCAACACTGTGTTCACTGTTTTGGGCAAGTGAATTATACACAAAATTTCAAGGAAGGGCATAGCTTATTTTAAATCAAAATTTAATTTTGAACCCTTCCAAATGTCACTAGCTTTTTTTGAAAACGTTTGTTTCAATTTGGAACTTGATCCCTTCGTTACAAAAGTGTCCAGTTCGCTTTGAAAAGCGTCGGAGCGACGTGAAAGAAGCATAAAAAAGAGTTTTCGCGATTTTTTTTCAAGACAACGGCACGCAACAAACTATTTTTACTGGAATATAATTATTTAAAAATTAACAAAAAATCATTATAAAAGATTTGACAACCGAATTTGATGCCCACCTCTGATGCTGACCACGAGACCTTTGAGAATCTCTCACTGCATGAATGGCGGCCCTATGTAGGAGAAATCGGCACAAAAGTGGCTTCTATTATCATGAAACCCTAAGGACGATTCCTAAACTATAGACCCTATTGGCGTGACTATTAGCAACTATTAGAAAAGATCTAGAAAAATTCTCGGATGGGTGGGTGGTGCAAAATTTACCAAATTTTTGCAATGTTTTTCTCTGAATCACAAATTGAGGGTTTACGGTGTATTCATTTATGAGGACAAAAGGGGCGCTATATCTGCGTGAACAAATCGAGGACCCAGTCTGCATTCGGTCAGGATACCTGCACTGAACATACAGTACCAGCTTGCTTCAAGTCCTTCACGGAGAAAATTAGAGCCTCCAATTATAGGCAGATCATAAATGGGTAGCACACGAAAAACGAAATCCATACGGGAAAACAGAGACGGTAGCGCTAAGGACGACTACTGCTTAAATACAGCAAAAAATCATTTCTAAATGCACGTATACTATTTTCAATTCAAAATGGGCACTTTTCAAACCAAATTAGACCTACTTCTATATAAGCCTGACGCTCTGAAATCAAACTGAACATCTTCGAAATGAAAACGATCGCCTTCACGTTGAAGCTGGAGACCCTACGAGACGGATAGAATAACTTCTGTCCAAAGAAAATTTATTATAGTATGGCTTGAAATTTTTTAATTCATCTGCCCCATGCGTGAGTTATTGGTCCATGTCGCGAATGTGGGCAGCGCTTTGGAAATGCGCCAGTCTGTTGTAACTGTGCAGAGCTTACGCCAGCCAATCGGAGTACCGCCCGTACTCGCAATTACTCAGTGGCAGCCTCAAGCCTCAGTGGCAATGAGGCCTGATTGGCTGGCACGCTCCTACCTCCCAACGTTGTTCATTTTCGCGACATGGGTTGATTCCTTTATTTTTCTAAGTTTAATTGTACATACAATAGACATGTAGGCGTACCAGACCAGAAAATAGGAAAGGCATACTCAACGAAAATGACGGATCGAAGCATTCATGCTAGCACCCATCTTCCCTCGCTATGGAGTAGGAAGGCACACTGACTCACTCAGCCAGACTAGCTGGCCAAAGTGAGGCCGAATGTTATCTCGACGAATTACCCAAATAGCCCCCACAGCTGTATCAGCTCCTGACACGGTTATGGCCTCAAAGAGCGCTCAGCCTGAAAAGCCTCGTGTAATGAAAAGCTGTCACGAGTCGTCCTAGTGGACGTAATTTAGAGGAACCTCTTCCTCAAAAGGACGCTGAGGAAATGAGCACGAGTACCCATGAAGACGTGGCCGTCGACGGTATGCACTGAGGGCCTGCAGTGGATCATATTTAGCCTCCTGCACTATGTACAATCCTAATAAACCGGCATCGAGTTGCAGATGTGGTCGAATTTCAGCCATTACAGGACATATAGCTTAGTGTCAGAAGTCTCCGTGAGTGAGCTTAAGTCTGGAAATCAGTAGGGCCCGGTTCAGTATTGCAGGCTTGGAATGCCCTGCATTCCCTTGAGGTCCCTGAACTGTGACTGACCGGCTGCGTGAGACCCTTCATGGAAGGAGACTAGGAATAGGAGTTGGCGTTTTGCTGTGGGATGCGCCACGCATTCTACTCCCTCTTTGGAGCGTGCTTGACCCACAAAAGAACGACACGCAGTGTAACATGTGACAATTGGAAAATCGATCGGCTCTATCCTTTTCCCAGTAAGGACTCGAACCTTGAGTCGATTCGATACCCTTCGGCGCCTCGTCCGATTGCGCTACAAGTACTTGACTAAAGTCTATATCATGAGGGAGTGTGTATCAGGCGGTCGAGAATTAAATGAGGAAATTAGGATTTAAACAAGGAAGTGAAAAAAGGCTTAACCTTTATTTTTCCTAATTGTTTAACACCTTAATTTGCTAAAATTATAGCACGATAATGAAGTTCAACTGTTTATAGGAAAGCTAATTCGTCAATTGTCTGTCCGTCCATCCGCGCAAAATTAAAGGCGGTTCAAGAACTTTATTACAAAACAAGTAATACTGCTGACTGCCGCGCACTATTAAATTTAAAATCACACTTAACTACCCGAGTATGGCGAACAGGTTTTACAAAAGCGAGCAGCTTCCATCGACGAATCATTATCGATCGTTTAATCGATTTGATTCCAGAAATGACCAAACACAAATATGGTACCCGTTCGGATCAAGATCGAAGTGTTGAACAATAAATCAATAGATATCATCGATCGATAGGTTAACTTTCATCCAGAAATGACGATTCGAATAATCGGAATATACTTTGCAACAAGTGAACACAATTGTTTGGCCAATCAATATATAGATCAACACTAACACTCAACACTAATGGTTTTTCTTTCGCAATGGCCGTTTGACATGGGAATCGTGTACAACATGACGGCCGCTAGACGTAATCCTTAAAAGGCTAGCAGTATTAGTTTGTCAATCAATATCAATCGATATCGCCGGTTTTGCGGAGAACTGTCCGTTTGGAGAGACTCTTGACTCGCTAACCGTTAAAAATGGGCGGCAAGAGCTTCAGTCGCAACAAGAAATCCAGCAACGACCTTGGCCTCTATATCAGTCGCCCCAGGTTTAAACAAACGTGTTAAAACAAACAGCATCTATTCACGGGCAATATCGATCGACATTATCGATTTCTGGGAAGAAGCCTAAGTTGGAAGTTATTCAGCTCGAAACGATGTCTTCCAGATGTTAATAATATATAGTGGAACAAAAAATGCAAATGAAGAAGTGTAGCGTAATAGACAAGTGTTTTCTAGGTTAATGACGGATTTTTCAAATAAAATCCACGTCAGGATGGTTCAGTGACTTTGACTAAAACCCATGAAAAATCCGATAGTTCACTTTCGTTCTTAAATAAGTAAAACTGCTAAAACTGCGCCTACTTACCAAAGTGTATGTAATTTACAGGGTGGCCGATAAGTATTGTCGTCGCGAAAAACGTCATATTTTCAATAATATGCGAGATTTTTCAAAAGTTACTATTCTTCAATATAACTAACAACCTGTAGATTAAATTTCACAAGAATGCTTCGAAGTGACCTCTCTTGGCTTTGACGTAGGCTTCAAGTCTTCGTTTCACTGATTCCACGGTGCGCCGCAGGTAGCTGGCATAGGTTTCTGCCCAGGCTTGATTAAAATCGCGGCGAAACTGGTTCAAATTGGTGATGTCCTCCCCTCAGCTTCTGCTCTAGGTAACCCCATATGGCAAAGTGCGGGGGATTTAACTCCGGGCTGTTAGATGGCCATTGATCCTTCGTTAGGTATCCAGGGAAGTTGGCGTCCAGATACGCAATCGCCGTCCTCGCTCCATGGGCAGGAGCCCAGCCCTGTTGAAAGATCATCTCGAAATTTTTTTCACAGAAGGGAAGGACCACTTTCTTCAGAAACTCCTCTTGGTATGTTCCGGCGTTGATTTTCACGTTTCTTCTCACGAAAACCAGCGGCGTCCTCTGGTTTGCTGTGATACCGGCCCACACGATCAGTCCTTTGCGAAACAGCGATTTTGTGACTATCCTCCTTTTCCGAGTGTTTCCTTGATTTGGTCTGAGGAGCTGGCGACCATTCTGAGCGTTACGATCGACTTCGATCATGAAATTTTTCTCATCTGTCCACAGCACATCATCGAGGCGGCGCACTGACAAAAGCCGTAGCAGTTCCTTGCACTTCTTCTCTCAGTTTTCCTTGGCTGCCTCTGTCAACTGCTGTCCATTGACCAATGGATAGTTGCGAAGTTCTAGTTAATTCTTAACAATTGACTGGACAGTAGAACGAGCAATTCCGCGGCTCGTTGCGATCTTGTTAGGAGATTTGCTGTCGTTTCTGTCGATCCTCTTCGTGATGAACGCACGGTTCTTCCTTGTATTCACAGAACGAGGACGACCTGTCTTTACCTTTATGCTGACGTCTCCTTTCTCCTTCCACTGTTTGATGATCCGAATTGTTCTCAATGGAATACTGAGCTTCCTCGCAATGGCGGTGATGGACTATACGCTTTCAGCGAGGCGGGCTATTGCTTCTCGATGAGGGTACGGCCTTATAGAGGCTACAAACAAAAAGTTCCATATATCACAGAAATTGGATTCAGTGTCGTAAACGATGAACGCAAAGACACACGATTTCAAAAAAATATAAGAGAAACAGGTGCGCGCAAATTTCGCGACAATACTTATCGGCCACCCTGTATTTACAAGGTAGTGAAGTATGAAAGTCTTGAATTCATGCTGGGTCAACGCCAACGAATTCTCAGTAGTTATAACTTTACAGTGTTGATTTTTATAAAGGTTTTCCGAATTACCCAATTTTGAGATGCTTGTTAATTATCAGCCATGAAGGGACAGGAGCAAGGACATGTCGGTGTTCGTTTAGTCACCCAGAAAGCAGCTCCGTTACTGACGAGTTCCGGGAAGCCTTTATTTTCTTTACCTTCATATTCCTACGTCCATACAAGGGAAAAAACGAAAAGAATGTAGTGGATTTCAAAATTATCGCTGTTCAGTTATTTGATGAAAAATTTTTTTATGCCAACTACCTTCTTCTTCGTCGTCGTCTCGAATCACAGCCATCGACGCGAAAAACTGTCCAAATTTCACGGTCCGCGGCATGCTGAACGTGGAGGAAGTGGTGGTGAACGACGTGTGAGTCGCGGTGACGAGAGACAAAGGTGAGACGACTATCTACGAGATCATCTGGAGCGATCGGACACCCCTATATGGACACCGAGGGGAAGCGAAGGGATAGCACAGGGAGCAGTGACGTCATCACGACGGACTTCTGAGGTGGCCTTGGGGGATGAACCAAACGGAAAGCTGATGACGTCCAGTGGGAACTCATAGAGTACAGGAAGCAGCCTACAACAGCTCTAGAGGGAGGTGAGCAGGGCATCTGGATGTTACTTCATGCGAACCGATATGTCCTATAAGAAGGACTGCATGCAATCGCCAGCAGTTGGACGAGTGCAGACGGAGGAGATGACTGCTGTCGGATACACTCGGATTCAGGATTCATAGTTCGGATCCTCGACCAGGCCCGCCTAGCCTTCCGTCGCTCCATAGTCGGCAGATTCCTACGACACTTATCTGGGTCTCGGAAAGACGAAACACCGACTGGTTCATCGGCTGGCCACCGCGACTCATTTTCTAGGTCAAATACACATTCAAGAAGCCTCCACAATATCCCGTAGAAGTAGAATGCGTGGCGCATCCCGCAAAAGGATTGGATACCGCCGTCCTTCGTCATTTGTACTTCTACGGTCCCTTTTTGTTCGATCGAAATCTCGTGGATAAGTCTTGGGAAGAGTCAGAAGGCAACACTTCTCCAGCGCCTAGTCCGCGTCCAAATTTCAAATTCGGTTTCAGAAAAGGCTGCAATTTTTAACACCTTTTCATTCTGATTTATGTCACGGTCGCTAAAGTTATTTGAAAACAGTATAAGAAGGCATAAATTTTTATATAATAGGTAAATATTCAATTATTAAATATAAAATAAAAAAGAAAAAATGTGAAGTTATTAGGCCCTCGACGATACGCTGCATACATGGTTCAAAACAACTAAAATATCCTAAGAATGAATGAACTCCAAGGTATGTACATAGATAGCCATCGAGAGTTTGTGGAGTTTTTTCCCAAGTACTGATCGCAGAAATATGCAACGAAACTCTAACCGGTTTACTAAAAAAAGGGGGCACCACCCATCCAACCAGTTTATCGACACTAGAAAGAAACTATCTTGACTTCAGATCTTCAGAGAGATACCTCCAAGAAGAATTTTTTGACAAAATGTATCGAGTTCAAAGGATGTTGTCGGCCGAAGACCACTGCGCAAATTTATACTCACTATCTATTATAGGGCTTTAAAGGTGCGAGTCTAATCATCTGTTAACCCTCCCTGACGTTTTTGACGTTTTCTAGAGGAAGATTGCACGGTCGTTCTTATTGAACCATTGACTAAACATGCTGTGGGTTTTGAGCCTGTTCCTGAAACATCGGCAACAATCGGACGTAGCTGTTCTGGAATTGACGCGAAGTCTCATGGGTTTCTCTGTACTAAGGATAAAAAAACGGTAAAGGCGCTGCGGTGGTCCGATCCCGCGTAGAACTTGGGACAACGGAGACGTCGGTCAGGCAATACCTGCGGTTGAAGATGATGTGGTAGATCTCGTTGTGGAACTGATCACCGGGAGATCCACAGGTCAACCGTAGGGCGGGAAGCTTCTGGAACTGGGAGTTTCCATGGATGGTCTTGGTCGACATGATGAACTCAGACAGTCTTTCGCCTTGCTCGCTCCACTGCAAACCGTGGAGTCCAAAGTGAACTTCCTTCGGTGACCTTCGTGACCCGATCTTGGGATTGAAGTCACCGATTATCACCTTGTAGACGGTGTGATCATCCTTATAGAACTTCTCCAGTTCCACAGTCGGAGCAGGTGCCGGCTGGTTGACACCACGTTCTTGGTTCGGATTCCCTGCTTAGGCCAACCAAGCCTTCCATCCTTCCGAGGTCGGTGAATTGGTATCGGACTTGTCTAAGGGAAAGAAAATACTGATAGTTCATCTATCAGTCACCACAAGTCATACATACATATGTAGTGTAGGAAAGTACGCATTCAATTGGTCATCTCGATATACCGTAGAATTAAACTCACGGCACATCCTAAGAGGGATTTATTATTAGGTTGTACGGAAAGCTTTTAGACTAATTGCAGGGTAAGATTCAAAACAACGTATCTTTGGCAGCCGAAGTTGTGAGCGGGCGCACTTAGGAGATGTGTGTTTTATGTCCTGTGCATGTAACTGTCAGACATATCGTCTGTTCCCAGTGGTGCCTTCGCAATGGACGACAGGAGGATGATCCACCGACCAGCTCTCCATCTGCAATACCGCTCCGGCCGATCCGCGAACGAGGCCCATCGCTTTCTATGGGAGACAATGAGGAAGCAAGCCCCCTCTCGGGCGACGTGCTTCAATTGGTACCGCAAGTTCGACAACGGTGACGAATCGCTCGAGGATTCCCGACGCACCCGTTGACCACATACGCAGAACAGACAGCTCGTACTCGCCACTTACGGTGCTCGACCTGATCTTTCCGTACGCAAACTTTCAGACCTTACAAATACTCCTAAGTCCAAGTACTGCTGTTCTTCGGTCTTCTGTCAAAGTCGCGAAGTTGCCTCGAGTCGTACCACATGCTTTGACGCCTCAGTACAAACGGAATCGTGTTGATATCTGCACTGCTCTCCTCACCTGTCGCGCCGTGCATTCGCTTGACCGACTCGATGGTCACGTTGGATGAAAAGGTATTCTAGGAAATGGTTCCTACCGGTTCCACGGTAGACTCGAACACGTTCTGCGCTCAGCTGAAGAAAATGAGCGAAATCCTACGTAATCGCAATCCCAGAAGAGGAGAAATTCTTCTTCTCATGGATAATGCCAGACCTCACACAGCAAAGAATACCCAGAAGAAATTGGAGGAACTCGGGGTTGAACCGGTACCCCATCCGCCTCACTCACTTGATCTTGAGCCCAGTGGCTACCTACCACGTTTTCCGGTCGCTGCAGTCTTTCTTAGCTGGAAAAGGTCGCAAATCGGGAGGAATTCAAAAGCGGTGTCAACAACTTCTTGCTGTCCAAGTCTCCGGAGTTCTTCGCTCGTGGTATTCGCTCTTTACCGGAAAGTTGGCATGAGATAGATCATAACGGTGAATATTTTGTTGAATGAGTGGTTGTTAATAACGTTATTAACTATACAATGTTCTCCGACATTAGTATAAATCAAAGTGAATTCTCCCAAATCGAAATGATCTTCCTACAGGCAAACTGCAGACTCTCTAAGATGACTTGAATAATTTTTTGTTCAAGGAAAATTTTGTATAACATTCTTTGCAATTTTTTAGTTTACCTGCCCCAATAAGCTTACAATTTTATACATTTTTTGTTTTTAGAGAGCAAACAATAAATCAAAATTTGTCTTGAAGCACAGCAAAGAAGAAATCGCGCCATGCGTTCAAAAAGTTCGCTGCAACTTTCACTTAATTGATAGTGTAAATGCCACTTACATGAAACAAACTGAGGACAAGTGCGTTTTTTTCAGTTGATTTTGTTGTGTTGTTATGAGGTTTCAAACCTCATACAAATAGAAATTGTGCTGTCAACCGAATAATAATCGCGACGTCTTGAGCGAAAGAATAGCGCAATCTTCTTTGACGGCACAAATGGCTGACTTTCTGCTCTTTAAAACAAGCTTTAAACCATTATTCTTCATCAAAAAATAAGAATTGAAAAAATTTCAAACAATGGTTTACATAATGGATAGGCTTAGGCTGATTAAAACTGCAAGGAAAGTTATACTAAAATTTTCCTTGAACGAAAAATTATTCCAACCTTTTTGGAGAGTCTCTAGTTCAGTGTAGAAGGAGCTCATCATAATTTGGAAGATTTGATTTTTTTTTCGATTTTTTTCAGAAGTCATAGACTAGTTTAAAAGAGTGCTCAATTTTATTTCAATAGTGTCCAGTTCGACGTGAAAACGATAAATATTATATTTATTGAGTAGAATGGGAAGGTATGTATTACTACAATATCACTAAATGCGGTCATTATTTGAGCAGTGGATAACTATGCGGTAGGCAAAAATGTAGGCGAATGCAGAAGCCATCATCATCAAACCCTCTCTAAACTTCATAACAACTTTTTAGCGCAAATTTTAGAGTTTTAGCGGTGACAAAGAAGCTTCAGGGGCCTTCAGCTAGGCTCTAGGAGGGAGAAAGTGTCAGATGCCGCAAAAGTACTTCCCGTTTCTTACCCTAGTCTTCACGCATTCATCAGTCATGAGAATTCTTAATGGAAACAGTGTGGCTCACGCAGAACAATGAGATGAATCACGTTTCTTGCAGGAAGGCGGCGAAGGAGCAAACTTGTGGAGCTTAAGCCCCTGAAGAAACAGCTTGAGTTCTGCAAAAATAATGACCCACTTTAAAGTCAATTCTTTTCCTAGAAAGCTAGTGCTTGTTTGTTTTTCTGATAATTAGCATAACAAAGGCTATTGTTCCATGAATTTGAACAGTCTGGCCAAGATCATCCTGATTCTGCGAAGTTTAAGGCGACGTTCTCGTCAGAATAACACTGCCTAGAAGAGGAGCTGACTCCACAATAAATCAGAGTCTTTGTGAGCGAATCTGGCCCGCAATCAGAAGCATGTTCGGCAAAAGTATGGGGAAATCTGTAGCAACCTAACAGAGTGCCTGAGAACGACGGCGCAGTAGGTGCGTACTCGGCGAATCTTTGCCGAAGTGGTCGTGCTCACGTAATCCTCGGGGTGACTCAGCGAGGACGACAACCGGTTGTCGCGCAAGCGGGGCAATGGCCGAATGGTGCCCAGGCACCAGACACGGTTCGAGACCGATCGACGTCATCGGAGAGATCGTCGTTGATTGCCGACACCCACACTCACTTCCTCACGGATCGTCTTATCGCCGAGCACAATAGACATCCGTATCATCCGCCCGGACACAAACAGAGGGCAGCGGCGGAGACGTGGTGGAGCATCGCGTCATTTTTGAGAAACGGACACGTGCGTGGTACTTCATCGGAAAGCTTCTACAGAAGCTCTGTCTGACAGTAAGACTTGAGAGAGTCGTGCTCACAGTTAGGAACGATCGAATGCTTTGTAGCTCTGGCGATCTCAGGTCAGGCATTGCGCTGGTGCTCTCAGAGAAAAGCTGAAGGGGAAGTCAAAATTGAGAGCCAGACCAGTGCACAGCCACCGATCTCGAGGTCAGTCCGTGGGCACAACACAGCGCTTTAGAAACATCCCCAAGAATGCTAGATGGACTCAATACGCTAATCCCTTCTATTTATTAGGTTGTAGGATTATAGATGTCGCCTGCTTTCGATATGTCATTTCTCTGCTATTGTTATTTCTTGGATCGTGTAGGTTTACGTGTTTAACAAGCGTCTCCGAAGGCATCTCCCGCCAAAGTTTAGTTCCGATTAGTTGGCCCTTTTAAAGAGTTTCTTTTAGAATAACGATGATCGAGCAGAAGCACAGAATGCGGGTCTGCTTGATCTACGGCTTCAAGCAAGGAAGAACTGCTGCAGAATCCCGTAGCATCTTGTCTGAAGTATTTGGTAACAAGGTTCCATCATTACGTCAATGCCAGCGATGGTTTCAACGTTTCCGAGACGGTGATGAGAGCCTTGAAGACGAAGAACATCAACATCAATAGCCATGCGCTCGTCTGATATTTTGCAATTTACTGTTGATTGATTGTGTTTCCCTTGAATGCTTGCCATAATTTCTTCACAGAGTGACCGTTTCGATTGATTTGGGCTTTTTTAAGGTCTATCACTCAAAAACACACTACGGATTGCAAAAAATGCAGGGTATCCTATAAAATGCAGGTACTATTTGAAAAAGCTTCAAAATTGCTGCTAGTGAAGCTTTTGAAGATATATGAGACTAATATAAAAGCGTAGTGTAACGAGATTTCTGTGACATGCAGAAAGACAAGATTGCGCCATGCCATCGCCTAAAACCTTGCATTTCACACTCGACTGATTGTGCATGGGCTGAATGCTTGTCACCGTCTTGTTACTACTTGGCCAGATTAACTTGTGCTGTGCTTCTTTTAACATTTTCCGTCACCCAGTAGCTGCTATTATGCCGATTAACCTCTCCATGCAGCTTGAATGTTGTTTCATCAGTCCATAGAATCCGTCTTCGAAAATGGGTCTCCTGCTCACAGTTAAATTGTGAAATCAATAAAATTGCATGTCATGTGTCTTTTAAATCTTTCACACGTTCTAAATGTTGAAAGAAGCACAGCACAGGCTAATGTGGCCAAGCAGTAACAAGATTGTGACAACCATTCGGCCCATGCACAATCAATCGAGTCTGAAATACAAGGTTTTAGGCGGTGGCATGGCGCAATCTTGAATTGTTACACGTCACAGAAATTTCGTTACCCTGCGCTTTTATATGGGTCTCAAATATCTTCAAATGCTTCACTAGCAGCAATGTTAGAGCCTTTTAAGTAGGATCTGCATTTTTTAGGATACCCTGCATTTTTCAAAGGCAGTAGTGTATTTTTGAGTTATAACTCTTAGAAGAAGCCCAAGTCAATCAAAATGTCCATTTTGTGAAGAAATTATGGCAAGCATTCAAGAGAAACACAAACAATCGAGTGTACAATGCAAAAAATCAGACGAGCGCATGGCGCATTCCGTACCGCTCATATGTTAGAAAATTTCCATTTTCTTAGACTTTCACATGAGCCCTTAACTTCTTCGGTGAACAAAGTTATCGTCTTTCAAATAGTGTATACATTTTTTTGAGACACCCTGTATTAGAGTACAAAGTTCAGCGTTATTCAACGGGCTTGTGGAGTGAGCCACGCTTTATACTCCTACGAGGTCGCCCAAATATTTCAGATGCATCTCTGGACTGTGCAATGCCTTGCGATGGCCAGCTTATGGAGATGCCGTATGTTGTCATGTACAGTACAGGACAGTGAAGTATGCGTTTTCATGGTTCTTGACATAATTTCCCATAAACACCGGCTTTTAGGGGGATTTTCAAATATGTTAAAAATACAAGTCTCCAATTGTTTAGTTAAATTGTGAAATTATTTGAAAATTGTAAATATTTTTTGTCAGAACGCGATCTTAGCTGTTCAAGCTTCATCAGTTTTTATTTCTGCAACCGTAAGAACTAGTATAACAACAAACATAATACTAGGTTGTCCGGAACGTTTTTAGACTAATTGCATGGTAAGATTCAAAACAACGTACATATCTTTGCCGGCCTAAGTTGTGAGAGAGCCGGACTTAGGAAATTTGTGTTTCACGTCCTGTATATGTAGCTAACAGCAGCCTGTGCGACATTTCGTCCCCTATCCCCAGTGGCGCCTTCGGAATGGGCGACAAGAAGATGCTCGGCCGAGCAGCTCCCCTTCCACAGTACCGCTGCGGCCGATTCGCGAACGAGGTTCATCGCTTTCTACAGGAGACAATGAAGGAGCAAGCTGCCTCTCGGGCGACGTGCTTCAATTGGTACTGCAAGTTCGACAACGGTAACAAATCGCTCGAGGATTCCCGACGCACAGGTCGACCACATACGCAGAACAGACAGCTCGTACTCGCCAACTGCGGTGCTCGACCTGACCTTTCTGTGCGCGAACTTTCAGACCTTACAAATACCCCTAAGTCCACAGTACACGATGCTCTTCGGTCTTCAGACAAAACCCCGAAGTTGCCTCGAGTCGTACCACATGCTTTGACGCCTCAGGATAAAGGAAGTGTGCTGATATCCGCACTTCTCTCCTCAACCGTCGCCGCTCGTTTGCTTGGATCGACTCGATAGTCACGATGGATGAAAAGTACTGCGTTTACGACAATTTGGTGCGTCACAAGCACTGGGTGGACTTCGATGAGTTCCTCAACCACAGCCGAAACGTCCTGATCACGACAAAAAGGAGTTGCTTTCCTTCTGGTGGGACATCAATGGCCCAGTATTCTGGAAATTGGTTCCTACCGGTTCCGTGGTAGACTTGAGCGTGTTCTGCGCTCAGCTGGAGAAAATGAGCGAAATCCTACGTAATCGCAATCCCAGAAGAGGAAAAATTCGGATCTATCCTAGTCCGGAGGGCCACAGCTAAAAGGTAGGCAACAAAACGAATTGAGACTTACCGGCGCCTAGAGAACGAGTTGGAACCTAAAAGAAACCAAAAACGAACGAACAAACAAAAAAATCGCCGCGGTTTGCAACCGTCTCGGCGGGCAAAGAGCGACGGAATGGAGGCATGCCGCGTGCTGACCGCCGGCTGACATGTTATAACCAGGATCCAACATGGTGAGGAGGGCAGACAACTTTGCCGGCTTCCAACCGCAACAAATGTAATTTTTCGTCTTTTTCTTTGTGACTTTTTCTTGTTTAGGGTCCTATGTTGTTCTATAGGAGCCGCTCGGTTAGTCTCAAGTGGATTTGTTACATATAATACTTTCTAGTTATGTGGCCCCTCCGGACTAGGATGGATCCAAAAATTCTTCTTCTCATGGATAGCGCCAGACCTCACACAGCAAAGAATATGCAGAAGAAATTGGAGGAACTCGTGATTGAACTGGTAACCCATCCGCCGTACTCATCTGATCTTGCACCCAGTGACTACCACGTTTTCCGGTCGCTGCAGTCTTTCTTAGCTGGAAAAAAGTTCGCAAATCGGGATGAGGTCAAAAGTGGTGTCAACAACTTCTCGCTGTTCAAGTCTCCGGAGTTCTTCGCTCGTGGTATTCGCTCTCTACCGGAAAGATGGCAATATGTGATAGATCGTAATGGTGAATATTTTGTTGAATGATAGTGGTTGTCAATAAAGTTATTAACTACTTCCCCTGACATTATTCTAAAAACTTTCCGGACAACCTAATAGCTGAAACATCCTCAAAAACTTTGTTTACATTATTCGATGCTTTTATTACTTACTATTCATGTTTCCATGAAGGCCGAACATTTCGTCAGCTTTCTGAAATTCAAGGGAAGTCAATTCCATGCGTTGACGTTGTAGTTATAATATTTGTTGTTAAACAAGCTGTTTTTGCTGAGAAATAAAAACTGATATAAACTAGCCAGGTAAGGTCAGGTGGGAACAATTAAGAACGCGGCTTGCCGATTTGTTAAAAATTATTTCAGAATTTACGTAGGTAGGTGAAAATTTGCATCTTCATCACAATTTAAGGTATGCGTTCACTGCAAAAAGATGCCCCAAACGCTTAAGTTTTAAGGGAATTACGTTCAAAAAAGTGAAAACGCATCTTCACTGACTGGTGCTGTCTTCTGTCCTGCTTGTACGCGTCCGGCATTAATTCAGACACTGCGGCGGGATAGAAGGCTTAATTGGCAAAGGCTGGATCCGAACCCTAGACGTTGATTCGAATCGCATACGACAGTGGGCGCCTCCGCCGAGTGCGCGGTTATTACGATAAAAAGAAGCTTCAAAAAATTGCTCAAACACATGCGATATTCTACGACATTGTTATGCTGCTCCTGCAAAGATATCGAAGACATATGGAGGCAGTTTGAGTTGGAGTAGATGAGCTGCACTGTTATAACGCTTACTTTTGTGGACGTAAATGAACTAATTCGACGCTACACGGGTCCACCGATAGAATAGCACAGTAGGCGATCAAGTTATATGTTGAAGACGTCCACGACTAGGAAACCATGAACCCCTTAATCGCACTGCTGCGACGTTTACTCGTTCAACTACTAAGTGCTGAAGATCTATGTACATCCTGAGAAACTGTTGGAGAGAGTGAACGGTAATAAAGGTTGGACCCACCGAATGCTCTGTAATCATGCGATCAAAATCCACAGCAAGGAAACGAGACGACGAGTGAAGGAAGCAAGAAGAACTGCAGCATTCACTTCTGCTTCTCCTAGGGCGGGGAGGCCCTACCGGAGCACGTAGTTTCCAAGGATTAAGGATTACACGCAGTGTCGCTTCGTCGTCAAAAATTAGAAGGCCGACCACGTAATGCGTGGCACTGATGCCGGCTAAGCGAAAGCCGCGATAAGCGACTGCATGCATTCCATGGTAAGTCAAAGATCACCAGGACGCCCACCAGCAACTGGTGAGACTTCTTCGTGAAAGCCTTGAACGAGAGCTCTCATGCTCCTGTGTTGTATTAGTAAAAGGAGCCACAATGGGCTATTCTGGCACGCAACAAGGTCTAATGGATAAGGTGCACTTAAGCAAACCGATAATTGTCAGCACGGGAGGTGATGCCTTCTAATAACCAAAGCATAAATAGGATAAAGCACATCGTTGCTCAATCCGGTTTAGAATGCGCCACGCATTCTACTTCTATGGAATGCCCTGGAAGCGATTAGAAGGCGTATTTAGCCATACAATGACATCCGGTGGCCAGCCGATGAACAACTCAGCGCTTTATCCCTATTGGACGAGTCTGGTACCAAATCACCCACCCGGGAGGGATGGCAGGGTTGGTTGCCCTGGGCGGGAAATCCGAACGAAGAACCTGGTATGGGGTGCACGCGACAGCCGACACTACCTTCAATTGCGTTATCACGCGCCCTCTAAATCCAAATAACCAGGACTTAGCTGTCCACTTGATGAACCTGACGGACTCGTCCGAGACCTTTCCTGTGAGAGATAGAAGGTACAGCTCCTGCTAGATGCTTCAGCCGTGTAGAATTTCTTTATGACTAAAAGGTAGAGAATGAAAGGAGTCTCTTTCAGATATTTTTAAGAAGAAGATGCGGGTTCGAGTCGCGCCTGACGCAAGAGTTTTAATCGCAAGTAGACATCCTTCTAACGCTTTCAGATACTTCCATGAGGGGATGCTCACTAATATGGCGATGCGCTACGCACTCATGAACTAGATGAAGCTATTCTATCCCACTTCCAGGTCGGCTTCACTTGACGACAACCTTCTCATCCTTCTCAACTGGAATGCTGAACTCGATCGGCGATGGTACATGCCTTATTGACTGGCTTTCTGACAAGTTCGCCTTCTTCAGAGTGTCGAACTTGGGTGATTTAACCTCCCTTGCTCTCGGCGTCTTCCTATGCAATCCTTTCAACGATGTAAAGCACACAGACATTCAACCCGTCTCGACAACATCACGTGTCAAAAGGCATCTATGGTGCCGAATCTGGTTCTTTGGCAGTGGAATCGTGTGTACATTAACCGCTGCAAATGGATTCTGCAGGCGCTCATAGTGTTCTCTGAACGAGGCCCAGATTACTTCAATTCAAGGTCGTGTCTCCATTTCACATGATCCGACTATTCACTGATAATCTCCTTCTACCTACGTCATACACACTGCAGACCAATCAAATGCCAACATAGGGGATTGGAGTTTAGTAGTTCGAATCCGAATTTAGCGCTGAAACCGGAACGACCCGATCAAAAATCGCAGCCACGGTGCGTTTCGAACGATTAGCATAACGGACGACTTCGGCCCTAAAATATGTTAGCTCGCCTTATATCTCTGGCTAGCTGTTGGTCGAAGAACGTAGCCGTAGAACAGTGCAAAATTGATACAATATGCTATAATGATTTCATATGGGTGTGGTAGCGCGGTCGAAGGAGGTGCCGGCAATCACGTGTATCCAATTCCAGGTTCTTAGTTCGAAGGAACACCTCCGAATGCTCCAGCTAAGCTACGTGTATCACGGTCAAGAAGTCAACATGGCCAACAACCTAGCGCCGGAGGTGGGCAGGACGAAGAAAGTCCGACTCCGTGCTCACCAATTCGAGTCCACCGTTCCTCCTGCCCTAACATACACCTCAGAGACCTGGGCTATACGAAGGCAGGATGAACATGCGGTCAGTGTCGCACAGCGTAGAATCGAGAGGACGATGCTCGGAGTGACACGACTCACGCAAGTGAGAGAAGGCCTCTGGAGTTCCGAGCTTCGCCGACGTTCGAAGATCAGAGACGCTGTCGCATGGACCAAGTTGTCGAAAATTAGATGGGCCGGTCACATAATGCGCTTTGCAGACGCCTGCTGAACGAAAGCCGTCACCGACTGGATTCCGCGGGATGTCGGAGAACACCAGGATGCTCACACTATTGCGTTGGTCGGACCTCTTTGTGAAAGCCCCGAACGAACGATATGACACTTTTCGTGACCCTCGAGAGAGGAGGATCCATTGGAACACTCTGACACGCGACAGGGACGAATGAAGACGCTGCTGGCGCCTGCTCGAGCAAGTCGATGATCAACGAGGCATAGGTGATATAGGTGATAGTTCGGACTTCCCCTAAAGCTATCAAATATTTCAATCCCTCCAGGTTCAGTGAACTGGTATCAGACGTAAAGTAAGGATATGTATTGAGCTCTCCATTAGCTGAACATCGCAAGTCATCACAACTACGCATACAGATTGCCCTCGTTGACGTCTAAAAGATGTAGAATACTTGGCGCATCTATCAAATGGGACACGTGTAGTGCAGTCGGAGGAGTGCTGGCTGTTGCGGGCACTCGATACCAGGTTCTTGGTAGAACTCCCGTCCAGGCCAACCAAGCCTTCCACCCCTCCGTTGATGAATTGCTACCAAACCTGGGAAGGATAAAGCGCTGACGAGTTCATCGGCTGGCCATCGTAAATCATTGTACGGCTGAACGCGAATTCAAATCGCCTCCACGACATCCGTAGAAGTAGAATGCGTGGCGGATCCCAAAAGTGATTGAGCAACGCCGTCCTTTGTCCTTTATACTATTAAAGAAAAATCAATGCTACACTTTATACCTTTCTTTAATAGCATGGTATATAACGAAGTGAGGATGAATTGAATTGGTCCAAATTATAATGTTTTGTCTTTCTTAAGAACATTCTTCATATGGTGAAATTAGCTTTGTAGGGTGTGTCTCAGCTTTCCTGGCGGATCCCGTTCGACACCTTCTCTAGTCATTCTTTACATTATTTGGAGAAGCTTTGAATTTTGGCTGAATTTGACAAAGACTGTGCTCACAAGGATCCGACGTTTCCCTAAGGTCTACTTGCACGCCATGGAACGTTCACACATTAAGGCTCCAACAATGCACATGTATCTGGGTCTCGAATGCAGGAGGGCAATGTCCTGGTGCCGATGATGGAAGTGAAGAGGAGAGCGTCTTGTGAAGTCTTCCGGAGCGTGGAAGAAAGTGTGGAGAATAAAGATCGTTCGGCTTCAACACTAAGGAATGCGTCAGAATCCTAGGCCTTACGAAAGCACGATAAACAAGCGACCGGCGTCGGAATCGAAGAATCAAAGAATACTAAGACTAGGTGATATCGCAAGGCCAGTGACAAAAGCATCTTCGTACGTTTAAACTGCACCCACCACCTTATGTCCTGCAACGAATGTGGAGAGGAGTATATAGGGGAGACGAGCAGACCTATGAACCACAGGGTATGGAGCATTTGCATGACCTTAGAAAAGACAAGGCCTTAGACTTCCAGACTCCTTGTTGAAGGGGTATACAGGGTGCGCTATCATATAAATTTCGCTGCAGGTGTCCACGCCCACCTTCGCCCGAGAAAATGACACGTCGGCGTGCAGGACACTCGAGGCGCTCTGGATCACAGCTGGGAATCCTGGGGTCAACCGCAGGCAGGAGCGTCTAACCGAACCCAAGAACTAGCGCTCTTCTTACTAGATCTCTGCGAGTTTCGATCTACTTGATCTGACCTGCTTGGGTATTTGAGTCGGATGGGCCAAGGCTGCTGATGGTCATCCACCCAGGTTACTTCCAGCTATTTCCAGCCTGGGTGAACTCCTGAACTCCTGGGTGAGGTGGTCCTCCCCGGCAACCACCTATCAGGTCAGTCGTCCTATGCAACTCCCGTCACTGATCTTGTCTCCGTTGAGGAAGGCCTCCGGAGCTTGGCCGACTTTCGAAGGCCAATGATACCGGGACTTGGGCCAATTTGCGAATAATTATGATAGACTTTAACACTACCTTGCACATTTTAGGAAGTTCCCTCTAGCTCTGTCTACGATTGACCACGCAGCTAATAATGCAGCAACTTCTACATTCCCACCCACCAAAATGCCGTGAGACTTGGGAGCAAAAGTAGGACAGACGATTTCCTAAGTCCCAAATTTTTGCTGTCTGTGTGTTAGTGCCCCTGGCCAGAGCAACCAAAGAAGTCCAACAGTAACCTGGGTGTTCTCAAAATAGGAAACCCAGAATCAATGGTAAGAACTATGATTACGTACGTGCCCGCTTCGTATCCAATCCCTTGTTGATCAGGTTGTCTTCAACGTTTTCGACCTAGATCTGGCTTCCAAAATTGAATGTCTGTCAGCATTCAAAAGTTTCTGTAAATTTTTTAGTTTCTTTTGTGGCAGCAACTTTTTGAAAGACACACTGGTGCACGCAGTATGCCAGTCTCGGCACGATAAGTGTGCTGGAAATCTGGCGCGCGCAGTCCGGGGGTCTCGACGCGATGAGTGCGCGGGAACTCCGTGACGCACTCCAGCCGCCGGCACGTCTGTCGTTCCGTCCAGTCGGCTTCTCAGCAGCATCGTCATCCATCATATTGCTGCTATTCATTTTTTTGCGGTACACTTGTACCCTTAATTACCAAAAGTTTGCAGTTTTGACTAATCCCACTAGATCTTTGTTCTCATTATTAAATAACTCTATTCAGAATCCACATCCGGCCAATATACCATTAAGTCCACAAGGGTCAGCTATTGATGCTTTCGGAAAGGTTGGTATTCGTTCCATTGAAAGCGTCGTTCTAGTTCGCTTTATAACAAATCGCGTTTGTTTTCCAAGAGGATATGTTTAACTATTTTGTCTACAAGGGCTCTGCCGCCACAATACCGTCATCCATGGTATAGCTACTGCTCGCTGATTCCTATACCGGTACACTTCTAGCCATAAACACCAAAAGTTTGCCTTTTTGACGAATTCCACTAAATCGCAGCTCTTATCGGTAAATAACTCTATTCAGAATCCATATCCGGCCAACATTCCATTAAGTCCACAAGGGTTCGCTGCCTCTAGTTCAGTAACAATAGTTGATACTTCTGGAGGGGTTGGTATTCGTTCTACTGAAAGCGTTGTTCTATAATAGTTCGTTTTATAACGAATCGCGGTTGGTTTCCAAGAGGACTTGTTTAACTATTTAGTCTACGAAGGCTCGGCCCACCGCAATACCGTCATTCATGGTATTGTTGCTGTTCGCTGATTCCTATTCCGGCACACTTCTTTTCTTTTATAATCAATAAATAAATAAATAAACACCAAAAACTTGTCTTTTGACGATTTTCATTGAATCCCTGCTCTCATTGGTAAATAACTCTATTCAGAATCCATATCAGGCCAACATACCATTAAGTCTATCTATCCGTGGCAGCATAGTCTGCCGCATCGCGTTCTCGGTAGTGTTCGTTCAACGACAACGAGTGTCTACCGACCGGAAATGTAGGAGGCTAACGTAGGAAGGGGTGTCGAGGACCGTATAACAGATCGCTTGCATGCATACGCTGGAAAAAACCCATTGGGACTACGTCTTGGAGGAGGCGACGTATGTGTCAGGTGAGTTCCGAATGGAGGGCCTGTATAGGGAAGCTATGGTATGAGAGACTGCGGAGACTATAATAAATCCACAGGTAGGGGAAGTACAGGTCCAAATTCATGTTGAGTGAGTCTGAAAGTCTGACATCTGTGGACGTGCCTGCTAAGTCTTCGTTTCGCCAGCTGATTCTGAAGGAAGAAATGAAGCGACCACCGTGGAGGAAAACCAGTGAAACGTTAAAGCTGATAAGATGGATCACACACTCAATTGACATCCTCTGGGAGATTTGATCGTCAGTTTTTCGTTGTTAGACTCAGTGCAAATCCTTTAGGAACTGTATTTGCCAGTTATTCGTTGTTATCTGTACACTCGAATAAAGAATGTTAAAGTCGACAAGGGTCAGCTGCTTCTAGTTCAGCGACATTCGTTGATGCTTTCGGAGAGGTTCGTTGTTCACGTCCCTCAATCGTCACGCAGGACAAGAAGTTCGTCGTCTACCTTGACCCCGCCAAACAGCCAGTCTGGGCAAGGCCTGGTGACCCGTTACCAATCTTCGTTCGGCGAGATGTTCACAGCAAGAAGCACCTTCTGAGCTTTTGGGCCTGCGCCCTGGACTGGCATACTGCAGGATGTTTCACAAGACACACGACACGCAAGACTCCAAGGCCATGGTGAACGAAATAGAAGAGATGGACCGGCGACTCCAACTTATTCGGTTGCAGCGCTTCAAGAAGGTCCTCTTCGAAAACGCCGCACCCCATCAGGCAAAGATGACCACGAATAAGCTTGCTCAGCTGGGGTACGTTCACATAGCTCACTCACCTTATCTCTCCAGGCGACTACCACTACTTCTTGAGCCTATAGGACTTCATTGTCGGAGGGGACACAAGGAACCAAGCAGACCTTGAAAACCATATCGAGCAGTGGATCAACACCAGGCCTGAGCAGTTCTGAAGGATGGGATCAGGATTATGGCTAAGCAGTGGCAGCAAATTACTGATATCAGTGGTGAATACATTAGCACCGTTAAGTGGTAATTGAGTTATAAAGTGATAGAGAAAAATGTTGATTTTGTCTCATTACTTTTGGCTCCCCTAATAGTTCGCTTTATAGCGAATCGCGGCTGGCTTCTGAGCGGAGGTGTTCATCTATTTATTCTACGAAGGCTCTGCACGCCACATCTTAGCTTCTCCAATCGGTCAGTCTTGAAGGCGAAACCTCAAGAGCAGCAAAGGAAGACAAGCATCCGAGATAACAGCTGGGGCGACATCTATTGTCATAGCTTCAGCCTTGTCCACCGGTATCTCGACGTGGTGTCTTAAAAGCTTATCGTTTTCAGTTCTTCACGTTTTCTAGGCTTCACCGTGTTTTTCATACTTATTCGTGCCTTCGCTAGGTTCACTTATTAGTCGTTTGATTTGTTGCATGGATTTCCACTCTTAAATAAATAAATAAATAAATAAATAAATAAATTATAGCAAAGGTTGTCTCGAAGAGTTTATTGAGAAGAACGGCGCAATGAGTTCAGGGCTGATCGTCAGTAGAAGTGACGAAGATTGCGGGAGTTAGCACAGCGGATGGACCCCTGTATAGTAAAGTTCCGTTCCTATTGTCATCAGTATGTTCCCAGAAAGGGACAAGCTAAACTCCATTCCACACGGCACGCATCGCAGAGCAGGCGCTCAGTAAGATTTATCGGAAGTCACAAGACGTGCCCTTGCAGGAAGGCCCAGCCTCGTTATGCCAATGCAGTGGACTCATATAGGGCATGGTAGCATGACAAATGAACTGGTGTGACAAAGACAGCGAAGGCATCTGAGATGCGAATGGGATCTGAGATGTGATGTGGCCAGTTGAGCCAAAAGAACTGACGCAAATAATGGAATTCTTATCAGGCAGATCAGGTCAATGTTCATGCGCCGAAGAAACGGACTGACGCAGTACATATTACGAAGATCGTGGGTGTGAAGGAAAATGCGCGGAAGACCAACATTCCCGTTTCGATAAGGGGGATTAGAGCAGCGTCTTAGGCGCCGCCGAAACGGATTCGCGCCCAGGAATGAAACACGCAGTCTTTATCAGCTGCCTGGAGTGTGGAAGCCTCGTGGAAGAATGCTGTAGTCCTAGCATTCGGTACATTACTCTTGTTGTAATATCTTGTACAGAAAATATTTAACGTATGGTTTTGCCTGGAAATAAAGCTTTCCATGAACGTAATGGAAACTCGACATCAACCTATCAATCGATATCGGTTCCTGTTTGGGAAAAATAAGCGGTATTGAATATTGTTGAAGGGCTGAATGAAAAAAATGGTAGCCGAAAATAGCCCATTGGCTGTGCACTTAAAACATCAGTTGCAAGATACTGCACATATGTAGGGAAACGGGGAGAAAACTAGCCATTCGAGTTGGAGAACATTTGACTAGTAAACAACGTGGTAAGATCAGAACACCTCTTGGAAAGCACAGAGCTGAGGAGCCTAGCGGTAGCGACTTTGATATTAGGTGCAATGTGTTGGTGGTAGAAACAGAAGAAACGGCAAGGAAAGCATGGAGGCGTTCTGGATTTTTGCAAGAAATCCTGGTATGAACGACAGTCATGAACGCCTGTCAATTATGAATGACTTCCTTCCTTTTGACTTCCTGCCTTTTGCGCCAAAATGCGAGCTGTAGAATGAAAAGGGTGCATGTGCAGGTCGTTATCTGATCGTTTGTTCTATCCATCGCTGCACAGTAAGTCTCATTCGCCCGGTCGTACCAGCAGAGAGCTGTGGCTCCTTTGGTGGATCTAACGTGAGTTTATCCCTCTTTAAATGGGTTTTCATGGGTGGTTTCTTTAAGGAGGCAGAACCGCTAGAATGAAGCTAGCGCTTGATGGAGTAAATCGCATATCTAATGTTTGCACACGTTGAGGCCTCTGAGGAAGATGGAAGCGTCGAAACGTTAGGACTGGCAGTAAAGGTCCACCATAACAACCTTGAACGGCAAGAAAAGTAGAAAAGTAAAGTAAAAACACTGACAACAATTGCGCAGAGAAAATAACGAAGTCTTCAAGGCAACAAATTATAAAGGAAAACAACAATGAAGCAAACGCAGTGGTTGATACCGCACGAGATCAAAAGCAACAAAATGTGTGAGATTTAGTGAAATAGGAAACCAAACGCTACCTCTAGGGTGTGTCAACAATGTGCAGTGTAGCAAGTAAGCCCAGCTTATTCAGTGTCTTTTTAAAGACGTCCACATTTGATGCTTCTAAGAGACTAGGAGACAGCATCTGTAACCAAAGAGCACCACGATAGAAAAGGGAGTTGAAGGGGTTTTCATGTCTCTTTCTCTTTACATCAACACACTGGAATCTGCAGATATTTTGGTGACCCGGCGTTCGTGCAAATGTCCAGTATTTGCTAGCTCTAAGCCGAGATTTTTCTTTGCTGTCGAATTAGCCGAAATTGCAATCTTTATGAGTGTTATGATGTTTCCTTGTTTGTTTGCTTGGTACTTTTTTCTCACAACTTCTTGTGCTTTATTATATATACAGTTGCTGTAGTTGCTGTAGCTGCTTTGCTCGATGATGAATCAATATCTTGTATTTTCTCCTTTTTGAAAATTTCCTTTTACCACGTTATTTCTTATTTAATCCACGCCTGTAATAAATAAATAAATAAATAAATAAATAAATAAATAAATAAATAAATGAATAGAGGTATGCGATAGGAAAGTCAGCGAAATTTGGCAAAAGCCTGCGTACCACTGTTTTTAAGAGGGGTGTTACCAATTTTCCGGCACTGGACTTGGAAGCCTTCCTTTGCTGCTCAAGGATCGAATACCGTGTGCGAACCACCGTTCTCCTCTCGTACGAATAGTAAACTAATAGTAATAGTAAACTAGGGAGATGAAGAATTTCTTTCCGCCCATGGTACCTAAACGAAAGGTTTTAGAACCCTGCAGGAGCTCATTGCTAGATCGACTTCGGCTGAGCCCTTGAAAGCTCCATCTGAGCGGATGTTAATCGGCCTGTACCACCATGTCAACACGTATCTGATACTCAAAGTGCGTAGAAATAGCAGTCACAAGGGTGACAGAATCAGATGGATTTCCACAATCGTGAATTCTATTCGTCTCTGAATAAACATCATGCGAAACTCCTAAGATTCGATTTTGCATATTAAAAGTTTTTCTTCACTAATCAACTTGAGCATGGTCGTGCACTGCCAGTGCTCTTGTTGTAGCCGTTCACCAAAATTGTTATCCTATTTCTTGTTCAGCTTATGTTTCGAAGAGTTTCGCTTTCTTCAGAGTATGGAATAGTCGGAAGCATCTACAACACTACCAGCCTAAACATTATTTTGAAGTATAGGGAACTGATCTCAAAGAGAACAGAGGCACGACCCGACACCCCGGCGTTTAAATGGACGTCGAACTTTTGGGGTGTATCCAGGACCACTACAACACCCGCAGATGGGTGTCGAAGGATGAATGAGCTTCAGCCCCGAGACCAACCGTCGGATCTAATCACACTGTGGATAAGATAATGAAGATCGAAACTCACAGAGCTTTGCGAAAGGTGCCGGCTCTTGAGGAACCGCAGAACGCTCCTCCTTTCGGTTGACCCGAGGACTCATAGCTGCGATCCAAAGCGCTTCTAATGTCCTGCGCGCCTATATGTCACTCTCTTGCGCCAAGATCGGCAGAGAGACCAACAACGCGCAAGCATAGCCTCGTACCCCCCCCCCACAAAGAGTCTGCACATTACCTTTTCTAAGGCCGTCCAAATGCTCCGATATTCCGACACAGAGTGGTCTTCTATTTCCCCTATGTAACTCTACCCACATTCATTGCATGACCACACCGGATCTCATACAATCTCCTTCTTCCCCATTAGGGCAGACAATGCAGGATAGTGTGGAATACATCCTGTCATAGACACTGTTTCGAACCAGCTGCCTTTTTAGGGTGATAGCAGGGATGTCAGTAAACCTCAACACATCCCGGAGGTCGGCGTTGCGAACACACATGAAAACTGGATAACGATATTGGGGAACTGCTAAAACCAAAATACTAACAGTTAAACAATGCTATGCCAAGACTCATCGAAAACCGAAGTTTGGCAGTTGCTTTCAGATATTTATCCTCGCCGGGAGTGCTCCTAAAGCAAAAAAGACTAAGAGCAAAAAAGAATTTAGCGCTTGATAAGGATTTGATTGAGAGAGTAAATTAAGAGAAGTAGATGAACAACATATGTATTGATAGCTGATTCCCCATTAAGAAGAAGTAGAGAGAGATAGATGTTTACTTGCGGCAGAAATTCTTGCGCAAGGCACGACTCGAACCCCAACCTCGAATCCTCTGATTTCAAAAGGAATCATGTTAGCTCTACTGAGCATTCTGTGTGAAACGAAGAGGTGCAGGCATCTTGAACTTTATGGAATATAATGTTCCGCAGAAGCCAAGCTTGCTGTCTATTCCAGGATCAAAACAGTTAAGCCGTCTACACCTCGATGAATCGTTAAAGATATCCATAGTAGAGAAAGTAAGGTTGGTTTGAACAACGCCTCACTTTCGCCAAAGAGTCGGCACAACACAGATAATGATCCGACATATGTATAGGATCTATAGGAATATTAGCCCTAGAATAAATAGCCTAAATGTCCATTACAGTAGGGTAAATCTGAGCAACTGTTTTTCAATCTTTTTTCTATCGATGTGCTAGATGGATGCGTCTTCTTTCTGTTGTACTATTTCAGGCAAACACAGCTAAAGCTTTTAAAAGAAGCTTTTAAAAGAAGCCATCCGCGCTTACTAAACTACCGGCATTTTTGCTAATCCTGAATTTTCTATGCTATCATCATTCCGCGTTTCAGCATTGTTCAGATGACTGCAGATCTACATCTCCGTTAGCATATTCTCAGTGGGTCGCGAGTTTCCTGAGATGTGGTGCCATGGTTACGATGATCTTATACCTTTTAGGCGGTTATTCAAAGCGTAAGTACTGAGGAGCCTATGCAGCCCATCATGGATGTTTCCTTATCTTACATGTTTATGTTTTCTTTATATATATATTTATTCTTGACATTGATGCAGTCTACTACTGCAAGTTCGGTTTATCTCAGTTATTATGGAAGCAGCCTCGAATGGAAGCGTAATGAAGGCCTAGGTATGACCGGAATTAAGACCGGATTTCTAGGTGCTTCCTTCTGTCTAGCTCCTCGAAAGTGATTTCCTTACTTCATCGGAGTTACACCATAACTGTACTGTTCGCCAAACCGATCACTGCATCCGAGTTTACAATAAAGTTATTTCCTTATGTTCCTTTAAGTTGATTGATATAATACTTTTTAGTCTCATTACACGTTTTGTTTGTGGTTGCAGTCTCCTTGCACTTAGGCTTTTGAATTGCTGCAACTCTAAGCCTTATCAAATTTGCAGTCCATACTGTTAACACGCTTTTTTCACCAGTTTTTTCTTATTGGTGCACGTTGTGCATAAATAGACAAATAAATCCGTCAAATGGGCGGGAGAAATCGAAGGGCTGCCCGCAAGATGGGGAGGAATCCCAGATTTGATTAGGACTTACGTCATTGACGAGTATATACTTTTTGCAACTGTGCTTGTTCTGTTGTTCGATGTACTAATATTGTAAGACTTTTTGAACAACTTGATATGATATAGACTGAGCGGACAGTGAATATTTTCAACTAATATGACGCAAAAGCGACAAATAATCCATTTTTTTAATGCAAAATTGTTGTTTAGCATACTTTTCTGCCATACGGTAGCTAAAGAATTTGAAATGCTTATCGATGTGCTCATCTGCGAGCCGCTCTCAAGAAACATAGCCTTATCGTACGTTTCATCAGAAGCCGCGCGCTTCAGTATAAGAGCTCCGCCTAAACAACGAGAGGGCATTTTTCTACCACCGTCGGCGACTGTTTCACTTGCTCGCATTTGTGACTTCCACAATTTCTGCTCACTTTTACTGCAGAACCTGATTTCCGTCGATTTCGTGTTACCAGTTTTTAATAAACTGGTTTAGTTACCCAAGTTTGAGGCTCGTCCGTCTCGTGTCGTGGTAGAGTTCGTGTCTTGTTGTGGTCTATACTGAGCCGAGTATAGTCAAGACAACGTCCCGCGTGGCTGCAAATTTTTACGAGCAAATTCGGAAGAGCGGGTTCGCTCTATAATATATTTGCGAGCAAATTCGGAAGAGTGGGTCACTCTATAAGCCTAACTAACAATGCACTCCTAACGAATCTTGGTGTTTAGGTATGAACGCGAAAAGAAAGGAATAGAAACGAGACTAGTCAGTAGAAAAAGGCCGAGAGCTCCACAAATGTGCGTTGCTTTCATACCGTTATAAAGAATGCTGCAGAAATCCATTCCCCACCCACATATCGATGCAAATCATTTGCGGGTTTTCAACGCTTCCCAGCTCTCCAGCCCCGAATACGAGATGAGCTGGTTCGACACGGAATGGAAAACGATTTTCGTATACGACTCGAGAGCAGAAACTAATGTCACGTGGAATTTCATTTGTGCTGCTACTATCGCTTCCGTCTTTTTAATTATTCAATTTCAGACCGAATTCGGCGACATTGGTGCAGCGTACGGTAATAGCATGTGCAAAAGTTCATAATGTCGAGATTGTCACAGAAATTTGGTCTCTGGTTGGAATTTAGAGGACCTGGAGATTAGAGAACGTGCAGAAGATGAGACCAGATCAAAAATTTTGCTTGAGAGCATGAAAAGGCTAAGTTCATCTCATCAAAGAAAGGTTAGGGCTGCTTTTGGGACACAGCAGCTCTTTCTTCAATCATTCACATGTGCGCCGTACATCTAACGATTAACGGCCTAAACAAATTAACGGCATTGTCCGATACTATTTGGCTAAACGACCTAACGGAAGTTTTCAGAAATTTTTTTACAAAATTTAACGGGCAGTTTTCTTAATAAGTTTATTACTTTTCCTCTTAGACATTGCTAGTATTACAGGCTTCACCTTCCCGATTAAGACGGTTACTGAAAATATATTGAAATCAGCAGGAATAAATGAATAGAATCCGATTTAGCACAGCCATAAATGGCCACAGGATATTGCTCTATAATGCCAATCCGTTTCAGTTTAAGCTATGGGCTCGTTCCCGTGACGTAGAGCACAGTGCGCGAACTCTTTTTTACTTTTATTTCCATGTTATATTTCTTACCTTCTACGGCGCATATGAATTTTTAGAGGTGATGCCTTTAGAAGATAGAAAGAACGAGTTCCTCGAAGTAGGAACATAAACGTTTTCCCGATTTTTCTTTTCATTTGAAATAATAGACTACGCCTAATTGTATGCTTTAACAAAATTTAACGATTTGCCGGAAATTTAACGAAAAAAGTTTCTGATTAAAGAACTCGCTTAAAAATTTAGCGCACAGGACTTTGTGTGCACCCCTGATCTACATCTAGCGTTCAACTTTGGTAATACTGCTAATCAGCCATCACTTGTTACAGATTTTGGTAAACCCTTATAGGAGATAAAGGATTAATCAATCCTTTTTGGGATGAGGCACACACTCTACTTTTACGTGATATCGTGGAGCTAATTTGAATGCATGTTTGGCCTTATACAGCGACATGAAATGGCCAGCCGATGTGCAAGTCAGTGTTATATCCTTTCCAGACGAGTCTGATAGCAATTCACCTACATCGGAAGGATGGAAGGCTTAGTCGGCCTATGTAAGAAACCGAGCCAAGAACCTGAGTCGGGGTGCAGGCGACGGCTGGCTCCTCCTCTGACTATGCAACCGCGCCCTTCCTCCAACCCTAATAGAGCGTGAAAACGTGGAATTTCTCTTTCCACACATTGGAAAAGGTTGAACTATTGCTGCAAGAGCCCATGCCCAATTTGTGTCAGTGCAGCCCAACTCTTCGTAATCTCTTAAAACACACGAAAAGACAGAAACGAAGAAACGCGAAAAGCCTATGAAGTCCAGCCGACCCTTCGATAAACGTGCTCAACTACGAACATTCTTGAGAAGTGGGTCATTCAACTTAGTGTGACACCTAAGCCCAATGAGGTGTCGGTGGTGCTTGCAATCCAAGGCCAGGTTTCACAAATTTTTCAAAATTGTAAATCTGCTTCTTCCATGGCCGAATGGCTGGCACGGTTCTCTACTCTCTATGATTACCAGAAGTTAGCAGATAAGGCTCCATGTTAACAAATGAAAGGTTTCTACCCGACCCCATCTCGGAGTAGATCTCCACCCAGCAGTTTACCAGAAAGTGGTTCGGTAGGGTAACTGAGGCAAGTTTATATTATTTATTAATTATTTATTCTGATGACATGATGTTGCACTCAATACCAAGTACTAAAAGCAATCATTAGAAAAATATGACAAATTAGGCGCGTCGTAACGCAATCGGAGAAGGCGCCGGCTGTCGCATACACCCGATACCAGGTTCCCGGTTCGATTTTTCGCCCAGTTCAATCAAGTCAAGTACATCTCAAATTCATCTCACCGAGGTCGGTAAATCTCTACCAGACTCATTTGGGAAGGATGAAGCGCTGACTAGTACATCGGCTGTACACCTCAACTCATTGTGTATTCCAAACTCGCATTCAAGTTGTCTCTATGACATTCTGTAGAAGTAGAATGCGTGGCGCATCCCAAAAAGAATTGATTAACGCCGTCCTTTATTCTTTATCCAAATTAGAGACAAATTACTAAATCAAGCTGAACACTTACGGACAACTCAAAAACAAAAACAGTAGCAAAAAGAAGATAAGAAACCCCGGAATGCAACTTGAAGCATTTTTAGAAACAGCAAGTGCCCTGTAACGCAGGTGCCCTGTAGCGGGTTTTTCAAAACAAGTGTTCGTAGGGAAAAGGCATTATGAATAAAGTCTTTCAACGAGTAAAATGCGCAAATGAGTAAAATCCTGGAGTTTTTGGGCCACCTACCCAGCGAAAACCCGTTGGTGATCCCTGTGTGATTCCGTTGAATCCAGTCATCTCTGTCTCTCTGCCTGTTCAGCGGCTGACTGGTCCACCTAATGTTCGATGACTTGACATGTGCGTGAGCGCCTGCTATCCTCGGAATTCGATGAAGCCTTCGAGCCTTGTCCTCTCGACTCCTCCTTGTGTCCCGAGAATGTCCTACTGCGTGTTCGTCCTGTTTTCATAGGGGTCAGGTTTCTGAAGCCAAAAAGAATATGAGGTAGGACCTTCTTCGACATCTAAATCGAATTTCGATAACGATTCAAGTCGGATTTGATCCGTTGTTGTCCTAAAGGAGCCTTCAAGGACAAAACCCAAAAACGACTGTTCGCAAAGCTTGCAGCTCCAGATGTCTTCTGCGACTTAGTGATTCTCGCGGGGACGCGCCATGGACTCTTTTCTAGCGCGGCGGCGTGGAGCAGTGAAGATAAGGTCTATGGGATCTTTTGCAAATGTCAGACAAAGGACAGAGGAGTGTCTATCGCTCCTAGCGCCAAACAGCAGCAAATCATGGAATCTTGACGATGAACTTGGTTGGATCAGGTCGGACCTAGAATTTAAGAAGTAAAATATAAAGTTCGAGGTTACTCAATTCGTTCACGGGATGCGCCACGCACTCTACTTTTGCTGAAGGTCATTTGATTGCGTGTTTGGTCCAGGTGGCCGATGAGCTGCGGTGGCCAGACTATGCACAGATCTGTCAAATTTATCCATCCCAGGCAAGCGTTTAACCAGCTGTAATCGTTCCCGAGGGATGGAAGGCTTGCTTGACCTGACCGGAGAATCGAACCAGGAACTCGAATCGCCTCCCCTAACTGTGCTAACAAACTGAATCAGTGAGATCTGAGATCAAAAACTCTCACCACCTCTCCCAAGGCTTACTGAAGCGCAGCTCGACCACTTCCAGGAAATTCTAGAGCCTTCTGCTCGTCTCGCCCAGGTCTTTGACCCTGTGACTCTATGCGTCGAGTAAATGAGAGAGCCCGTTGATTATGAAACGCCGCGTCGGCCTCGAGGGAGTCGTTTCGAGACGAAACAATCGAATTACTTGCAGCACAACTGCCAGACGACTACCACGAACAGATGCAGTAAAAAACTCGAGAGCCAGGTTCAGAGCCTCTGAGAGCTTGACGTTTTGACCGCCGCTACATTTCTAATTACAACAAGGGCATAAAAAATTGCTTGCAATAAAGTAAAATAAAATAAATAATATGATAAAATTGGATTAGGCGGTGAAATACGGTCGAGAGTTGTTCGTCACAGCTAAGGACTCAAGGATTGTGTTCACAATGCGCTCGAAAGGAAGTGGCTGTTCGCAAATATGCTCTCCAGAACTGAACTTTCAGGGCTTGCATTCCATCCGACTGGATACCTGGTAAAAACGCAGTAAAGGAAGACCGAGAACAAGATGGCTGGACGACATCTGACGATCGCAAAATACAGAAGGAGATGAACACAAGAAGGAAATCCGAAGAAGAACGCTGAACTCTTCGCAAAAGAAGCACGTAGATACAGTTGCCGTTTGTGCCGTTGCGATAAGAGAGATCTATTAAATTAGCAACTAAATAAGGAAAAATTGTAAAGCTTGACTGTATTTGGACTTAATATAACATCCAGAAAGAGTTGTTAGCTTTGAATCCAAAGTGGCAGCAAATCGATATTGATCAGTAACATTCGACATCAATAAAACACGTAGAAAGTATCGACCTCGAGAGAATCAGAGAGAACACAGGTGTTGAGACAGCGGTGCACACAATGTTCTGCGCGCTAACCTTTTTAATGACGTTTTTTAATGGAAACATTTCATTAAATTTCCGATAAATTGTTGAATTTCGTTAAAAATAGAATTAGCTGCGAACTACTAATTACAGGGTGAGCCAAAATAACGTGGACAAGATTTTTTGTCATAATTATAAAACCACCAAAAATTCGAAAAACGACTAAATTACAATAATACAAACATTAAGGTAGATCATGTTCAAGTAATTTCAAAGTGGTCTCCCCTGGAGCGGATGCAGAGGGCCAATAGTCTCCCGAAGTTTTCGGCGATGGGCCCCAGGTCGTCAGGAGACAATCGTTCCCACTCCTGGCGTTAGGATTCCTTCAGGGACTGGAGACTGCGGTGGCGCTTGACGCCGACCCTAGTCTTGAAAATGCCCACACACTGTAGTCCATCGGATTCAAATGCGGAGAATACGACGGCCATTCCGAAGGCGTGATGAAGTCGGGAAAATTGGCCTTGCACCACGCCTGCGTACTCTTCACCCTATTTGCTCGAGCAGATTCCTGTTGGAACGTCCAGCGGGCATCACCAAGTGCTGTTGGGCCCAAGGAAGAACTACGGACTCGAGAATGTTCCGCTGGTACACATCTTCGTCAATTTTCACTCCTTTATCCACGAAAACCAAGAGGGTCTTGCCGCTGGCGCAGATTTCGCCCCAAACCATGGCCGATTGTGGGTTCTGGTGGTGCTCGACGATAGGAGAGGTGTTTGGAGCCTCTGTAGACCAGATCCTTTCATTTTGGCGACTGTGCACCTGCTCCACGGTGAACAGATCTCATCATCGGTGAACAGGATCTGATCCCAGCCACAACCCATCGCCCCCAAACTTCGCGAAACGTTTGGCCCTCTGCATCCACTCCACGAGGCCACTTCGAATTCACTTGAATACGACGCACATTAATGTTTCTGTTGTTGTAATTTAGTCGTCGTTTTCTCAAATTGTTAGTCGTTTTAGAATTATGATTTTAAAAAATCCACGTTATTTCGGTTCACCATGTAGAACGAAAAAAATCAAGGAAAATGTTAATGTTCCCACTTTATTTGGGCAGCAACTAAGGTTCAAGGAATAGTGTTTAATACTAGGATGCAAAACACACTTCACTATCAGCAAAATGTGGACAGCAAAAAAAACCAGATTTCAGCAACAAATTTTTCTTTAGGGCGTGGAAGAAGAACTGGTACGGAATTTTCATTCCAGAGAACGCTACATCATTTGCTGGTGCCTACATCGTACCGACAAGGAGGTACAGGAAGAATGAATAAAAATACAATTAACAGCCTGTCAGTGGAATGTTACCACGTTGACGAACGCACGATTTTCGCGTGCCTGCTGCGTGCGACAAATCGATTTTTTTGCAATGTTGGGACTGTGACGCGATGTAGTGTCACACAGTACCACATGGCCGAAAAGGTGTGACATGGTCGTCAACGTGTTAACGCTCAGGAAAAGTAGCTTTTCCAAAATTTGGAGTTTGTATCGTTTTCCTCAAACCATTTAGAATACGTTCATCGTCTGAAAACATTTCCTTCTTCCGAAAGTACCGCCAAATGGGGATAGGAATACCGTACGTGTTGTCAAACCAGTATTATTGTGGATTCATTGACACGCTTTGCGAGTTGGCAAAGAACTTTTCTAGCTCCAAATGCATTAATTCCAAAAATTCAAATGCGCTACAGAAGACATGAAAATAACAGGAAAACATTAAGACATTCTTGCTCACTTCAAAAGTTTTTCAGGAGCAGCCCTGATCGAGAGAAAGAGGCCAGTAACATTAGTGAAGACTTAGGGTAAAAGCAAATAAAGTTACTGAGAAAAATTCAGCTAAAAATTCCGTAAAATTTCCAAAAATTTGTGTAAAGTCGTTAGCCCAAATTTTATTTATTTATTTATTTATTTATTTATTGCACATGCTTGGGCGCTGTACAAAAAATGAACACAGTCAAAGAAAAACGTAACGTTTAACGGGCCCAAGTGTTTCTTGATTTTAACGAAAAATGGCATTAATTCATTAAACTCGTTAAATCATTAACTGCTAAATGTGCACCTCTGGTTGGGACACAACCAGCACAGGACGCCTGCATGTTCAGCTTGTCGAAAGGCAGAGTAAACGGTTCCCACTGGGTCAGATGGATAGAATAGATAAAAGCGGAAACGTATTAAACGAACGCCTGGATCAACGTGGCTGCAAAAAAAATCGCACTCAAGCCAGACATGGATCACCATCCATAGAAGCGGAAGATTTCGCCCTATTTTTCAGATGCTTCAGGGAAAAGTTAAAAAGTAGACTTCCTACTGGGAATGATAGTGTAAGGGCAAGAAAACAGGAAAAAACGGAAAAAATAGGTAAATGTCGGTTGTATGCCCTGTCGATGCTAAGGGGCGTGGCTAGTCATTGCGCGTACTGCTGATACTGCTCAACTTCAACATCTGCGTCCAGCTAATCCGCCAAACAGAAAGGAAAGCAACTAATCCAAGCATAAATAAGGAGCGGTGAAAGAAAGAACGCTGCTGAACAAATAGAGCAGCGTTACCCTTTGCCTGCCCTTAGACAAGGGCTACATTTCAAAAACCACATAAAAACCCTGAAAAGGCAGAAAAGACAATAGCCCCGTGTGCCGCGTAATAAGATGTGGACATGTGCATGTTGCCACTGGGACGAAATGCCTCTGGACATGCGAGGTTTTTCAGCCACCTCATTAGCTCGACGACCAGCGACCTCGTGGTGGATTATTGCGCCAACGAAGGCAGTGCTTCGACCTTCGAAGCGATAGAGATGGTTCCATTGAAGCTCCAGATGCGTAAGGCTCGTAGCTTTCTGGCTGCTTTTCTGGGATGCGCCACCTACAGTAGAGGTCGTGAGTTGCTAACAAGGTAAGGTTCCCAGCTCATGGTGAGGTTTTGCGATGCTATTTTGATAGGATGTAGGGGCCCGTGAGCGGAGTCCAGAACCACAGTTAGTTTTTGCTGAACGCATCTTTAAAGGCCTGGAAAGAAGGTCTGGAAGCTTGTGTGCAACTATTATCAATCCCTACGACACCCAACGAAATGTGTTTCGGTGGCGTAGCTGGTAACACTGCCGCCTCATAGGAGCAGACCTGCGGGCTTTTTAGTTCGAGTCCGAGCGCTGCCATTGTTTTTGCAAGTATTAGTTATTACTGTTTCTTATGATCACTGGAGGCAATTTTAGACCACCAATGCTTACAACAAGCCAAGCTGCCTATTTGCGCTTTCATATGTGCTAGTTTTTCAACTATTCATATCTGTAACACCATCATATCATACCGTATCACGAAGGATACCGTAATTGCACACAAATTCGCTTATCTTACTGTTGAATATTATAAACCTCTAAAAATTCTAAAATCTAAAGTCTGAAATTGTTCCTGTGATCACGAGAAAGCATAATAGCAACAAACTACTACGTGCAAGAATATTGGCGGTACCCGGACTCGAACTCAAAAGCCCGCTGTTGTGCCCCTACGAGGCGGCACTCCTGCCGATTGCGCCACCGATGCACATGACATAGGGTATCGTAGAGGTTGACGAGTGTTGCGCACACGCCTTCACACCTCCTTTTCAGGTCTTTAAAGAAGCGTTCAGCAAAAACTAACTGTGGTTCTGGACTCCGCTCACAGGGCCCTACAACATGTCAAAATAGCATCGTAAAAGCTCATTAGGAGTTGGGAACCTTTCCTTGTAAGGAATCCTAATGCGTCAATAGTCTCCAAATCCTAGTTGAAACTCGGTTCTCAACAGTAACGTCTGATGGAGCGGCGCTTGAAACGAAGAAGAGCAGGCTTAGTTACCCAAGTAGTTTGAGGGTTAGTTGGATAGGTTCGAGAAAGCGAGCGGTATTTCTGAAGCTAGTAGAAATTATATAGAATCGTTTCCACCTTCAGATTTTACTTTCTATTTTATGGGAGTTAACAATGAGATGCAGCGTCAGAAGGTGACGTTTGCGGTTGCACAACACGCTTAAGGTAAAGAACAGCATGGTTCAGTTACCCAAGTTTGAGGAGTAGCATTAGACATCACGGCTCCCTCGCCGCGAATAGTGACCAAGACTGAAAAGCAGTAAGAAGAACAGTAATAATAATTAATACATATAACATAAATAATAAATAGCAAAAAGCGAATCAATCCTAGCGAGGAGCAGGCAGTTCGTTCTTGACAACGTAAATTAGGCGAACAATTTTATAGAGGCGATATCGAAAATAGCATAGGAAACGATCTTTCTTTGCACGCCCTAGGCAGAGGAGACCACCTAGTTTGTATTATATTAGTTTCGCTTCTGATGCGGTGCTCTCCTCTGACTGGGACAGGTTCGAAATACCAGGTGGCACTTCTGAACCTAGCAACAAATATTTAAAAAATTGTTTCTATACTCAGATTTTAGTTTCCATTTTATTAGAAATAAATATCAATGAGAATTAGCAATGCAGTGAGAGAAGGCGATGTTTGCGAATGCTGAATCCGGGCCCGAATTTCGCTTCGAAATCAAAAGAAGCCCGTTTTCATCTGGAACAATGATCAGTAGCACTTCTACGAAAGTATGGAGGAACCTCTTTCGGCTGGTTGCTCTGAGTCCCTCGGTTGCCACTGCTTTCCCACGCCTACACAGTGGGTTGAGGACGCGGAACAAGAGATAGAAGACCGAGACTTGCACACGAGAGTTGGTATGGAGCAGATGAAGTGCTTTGCCCAGGCAAAATAAATTGAATTTCATGTAAACAATAATACGTATTAAGATAGACCCTCGAATTCAGCGCTTATAACTTTAAAAAGTTAAGATAAAAATAAAGGTAGGTACTAAAAGTGGCCTAAAACGATGAGGCAGAGATATTCGTTGCCAATCAGAGCTGTAGCCGAGCCTATTCCAGCCAATCAGAGGACCGGGCAAACACGACTATTCTGGGCTAGATGCCCATTTGATGCTAATTGATTGGTCCCATCATCATCCTACTCACCATGTAGGCCATATCTACGACCTGTCACCTGTATCACCTGTCGTCCCGTTGATCATCGACTTGCTCGAGCGGGCGCCAGCAGCGTCTCCATTCGTCCCTGTCGCGTGCCAGAGTGGTCCAATGGATCCTCCTCGCTCGAGGGACACGAAGAGCGTCATATCGGTCGTTCAGGGCTTTCACGAAGAAGTCCGACCAACGCGTTGGTGGGCGTCCTGGTGTTATTTTGACATCCCGCGGAATCCAGTCTGTGACGGCTCTCGTCCAGCGGGTGTCTACGAATCGCATTACGTGGCCGGCCCACCTAATTTTCGACGACTTGGCCCATGCGACAGCGTCTCTGATCTTCGAACGTCGGCGAAGCTCGGAACTCCGGAGGCCTTCTCTCACTTGCGTGAGTCGTGTCACTCCGAGCATCGTCCTCTCGATTCCACGCTGCGCGACGCTGATCGCGTGTTCATCCTGCTTTCGTATGGCCCGGGTCTCTGAGGCGTATGTTAGGGCAGGAAGAACAGTGGAGTCGAATAGGTGGGCACGGAGTCGGGCGTTCTTCGTCTTCTTCGCGACTTCTTCGACGCTCTTGAAAGCTCCCCAAGCCGCTCGTTTCCTCCTGCTCAGCTCTGGTGCTAGGTCGTTGGCCACGTTGACTTCGCGACCCAGATACACATAGCTGGAGCATTCGGAGATGTTCGTTCCGTTGAGCGAGAATGGGGCATCAGAAACCCATCCGTTCTTCATGAACATCGTCTTCGTAAGATTCAGCTGCAGTCCATCGCTTCCACATACACGATCGAAGTCGGCCAGCATTCGCTCCGCCTGACTGATGCTCGGTGTTACGAGAACGATGTCGTCAGCGAAGCGAAGATGGTGCAGTTGCCGGCCGTCGACCTTCACTCCCATGTCTTCCCATTCTAGTTCGCGCATGACGTTTTCGAGGGTGGCGCTGAAGAGCTTCGGGGATATGGTATCCCCTTGTCGAACCCCTCTCTTCACGTCAATGACGACGTCGTTGTAGAATGGTGAGATCTTGGTCGTGAATCCACTGTACAGCTCTCGAAGGACCCTGATGTACTGAGTAGGAACGCCCTGGGCGAGCAGGGCTTCCATGACCGCTTCAGTCTCGACGGAGTCGAATGCCTTCTTCAGGTCGATGAACCTAAGGCACAGCGGCAGCTTGTACTCTCGCGACACTTCGATGAGCTTCGTAATGGTGTGTATGTGGTCGATCGTGCTGAATCCTCTCCGAAATCCTGCTTGTTCGCATGGCTGTCCTTCGTCCAGCGTTCGGCCGATCCTATTCAGGATGACTCGAGTGAACAGCTTGTAGACTACGGACAACAGGCAGATCGGGCGATAGTTGCCAATGTCGTGCACGTCTCCCTTCTTGTACAGCAAGACGGTCTTGCTGGTCTTCCACTGAGATGGAACCTTGCATTCGGACAGGTAGCGTGTGAAGAGCCGCGCCAAGGTGTTGATGAGCGCTGGCGGGAGGTTCTTCAGGTGTTCAGCTCTGATCCTGTCAGAACCGGGTGCTGTACGTTTCTTCACCGACGAGATGGCGTGTCGGATCTCGGAAGGGAGAACAGAGGGGATGACGTATCCATCCTGCGGAAGATGGCGTAGGGGCAGGTGGACGTGGCTATCGAAGAGATCGGAGTAGAAGTCGTGGATGGCTTTCTCCATGGTCCTTCTGGAAGAGGTGACGGTTCCGTCAGGACGTCGGAGAGCGGTCATCTTGGTCTTGAAGTTGGCGAAGTTCCGGCGGGCATTGCGGATGCTCAGCCCTGCCTCTGCTGCTTCAGCCAACACTTCCGCCCTTCTCTCCTTCAGATCTTCCTTTATCGCCGCTCTGCATAGCTTTGCAAGCTCGGACGTCAGTTGATAGTTGCCTGACGCTCGTGCTGCTCCACGCTGGCGTATCAGCTCGAGAGTTTCCGGAGACAGGCGTCTCTTGGTGGTCTTCAAGCTCTCGGCTCCTTTAGCACTATCGTGGAGATGGTGCACGAAGCGATCGTATTCCTCGTCGACGTTGTCCATGACGGCATCTTCCCAAAGGCCGACAAGAGAGGTGTAGAGATCCCAGTTGATGGTCGTTCTGGGACTACTCTTCTTGAACTTCGCGGCCTTCTCTCCTTGACGCGAAAAGCGGAACCTCGCGCGAAGGAGGCGGTGGTCCGATCCCGTGTAGAACTTGGGGACAACGGAGACATCGGTCAGGCAATACTTGCGATTGAAGATGATGTGGTCGATCTCGTTGTGGAACTGGCCACCGGGGGATTCCCAGGTCCATCGTAGGGAGGGAGGCTTCTGGAACTGCGAGTTTCCATGGATGGTCTTGGTCGACATGATAAACTCAGACAGCCTTTCACCTTGCTCGTTCCACTCCAAACCGTGGGTTCCGATGTGAAGTTCTTCCGGCGACCTTCGTGGCCCGATCTTGGCGTTGAAGTCGCCGACGATCACCTTGTAGAAGGTGTGATCTTCCTTATAGAACTTCTCCAGCTCCACGTAGAAGGCCTCGACGTCTTCGTCGTCGTAGTCGGATGTTGGGGCATACGCGACGAACACAGTCAAGGCTGGCACGGAGCCACATCGCTTCAGTCGCAGACGTCCGATTCGAGTTGTCAGAGACTCGTACGAATCGATGTTCATGGCCAAGTGCGTGTTGACGAGGACACCAACGCCGCCTACTCCCCTGCTGTCGCATGTTCCGAGGAACAGTTCTTCTCCGGAGTCGTAGGCGGCGTGTAGGGGGTGGTGTCTTCTCGTCTCGGTCAGTCCGATGACGTCGTACTTGATCTTCCTGGCTTGTATCATCAGGTCCTCGACGGATGCTTCCGACGCAAGCGTGCGGGCGTTGTAAGTACAGATCGTCATCCTAGTCCTTCTCAGTTTGCGCAGCCTGGTTAGGCCCTGAGATATCTACAACCAGTACCAAAAATATATTACATTAAGAAGGAAACACAGAAAATAAAAAGAACAGGAATAGTACGAGTCGACCACAACATATTAGAGAAACAACGACTGAAGGAAACGTGAATATGAGACTGCTCGTCGAGAGTTCATGTTCCGTGTTCTCCCCTGCAAAACAGAAAGATGTTCTGATGATAGAGAAGATTCAGAACAATTTCACCAGGAAGATTCTATTGCGAAATGGTGGATTTCTGTATGGCAGAATCCCTAGAGCTAGCATTAGGAATGCTTATCTGGGTATTCCATCACTCAAGTCAAGGAGATACTACTTTGATACAGTTATGGTCTATAAACTAATCAACCACCTGATCCCAGTTTCCTGCACAAAATTTTACACCCTATGACCCTCAGTCACTAGGGGTGGAACCGATAAACTGTTTTTTAGATCATCTAAAACCTCACTAAGAGACACCTTCTTTACTTAGAGCTGGTTTGAGGTATCTCAAATGGAGTAAGACGAGGACTGTGCAGACGTCTCTTCATTCGTTCAAACGTATGGCAAAAGCGACTATATTCACTCCTTTTGACGACTCCTTTTGACCGGATATAGTCGGTGGTGCGTGGAGAACGCACCACCGACTATATCCGGTGGTGCGTTCTCCACGTTTCCAGTCATCCAACCATTTACTATTGATCCTCCATGTCTACAGACGCTCTATTATCCTATTGTTGTTCTGGTTGTGTTGATGTGGTTTGGGTTCTGTATAACGTCTGTCTTAAGCAGCGTAATAAATGAAATGAATGAAATATAAAACAAGCTAATCAAAAGAGCGCTGCAATGCTTCAGGTGTGAAGGAATGCTGAAATTCTTAGCTAAAAGAGGAAGCATAACAACAAAGAAGAACAGCGCTAACTGTCGCCAATTGGAAATTGCCGCGCCGTTCCACTTCTAATGCAAAAATGAAGAATAAAAGGATTAGCGTTGCTCAATCCATCTGAGATGCGTCATGCATTCTACTTTTACGGGATGTCGTGAAGGTGACTTCAATGTTTGAAACGTCGAATAAAAGAAAAGAAGGGTAAAGGGCGGCGTTACTCAGTTCCTTTAGGGATGCGCCACGCATTCTACTTCTAGAGGTATCCTGGAGGCGAACTGAATGCGTATTTAGCCATACAATGAATTGTGGTGGCCAACAGATGAACACGTCAGCGCTTTCTCCTTTGCAGACAATTCTGGTACCAATTCACCGCACCCGGAGGGAAGGAAAGATTAATGGCCTAGGCGGTAAATACGATCCCTAACCTGGTATCGGTTGCACGAGAAAACCGGTATCTTCTCCGACTGCGCTACACGAGCCCTCCAATGGATATCTTGAAGATATTCGGGATATGTAGTTGATGAATTAAATGTCGAAGAAGTCAGCATGATATTCTCCTCATGTAGATTTGCTGGTTCGGAGTGAGCTCGAGGTGAATTGAACCTACAATCGATTTGAAGAGTGCGAGAGAGCTACCTTCTCTGGGCTACTGCTCCAAATTCAGAACACAATGAAAAATTTAAAGCAAGTCAGGAAGCAGTACTCAAATTCCAATTTCTAATAAAAAAAAACAATAAAAAATAAAAAATGGAAGACAAAGTGGAAAGGGCAGAGTCAAGAGTATCGAGTATGGAATAGAAGTGTGATAGCGCACACTCCGATTCAAGCTTATTGGCACCGATTTTCCGCTCAGGTCAGCTAAGCCTTCTTTACCTCCGTGGCCGGTGATTTGCGCCAGAGCTATCGGGAGGGATAAACGCCCACTGTTAATCGGATGGCCACCGCAAGTCATTGTATTGTTCACGACTTGGATCGGCCTCCTCTCTCAATAGATCGAGCTCATACGGAGTTCCTTGAGCTCTCAAAGGAAAATGTGCCACAAAGGTCCTTAGCATTTCGTTTTAATCGATTCCATAGCTTCCAGAACATTTGAAAAGATTATCAAACGTGATTTAGTTGCTCATTTAAAAAGCACAATATTGTTCGTTCCAACAGCATGGATTTTAGAAAAGTATTAGATCCATTAGAACTGCCCTACTACCATCTTTAACTGTCGGAACCAAAGCATTTGACGAAGGAAGGCGGCTTGACGTGGTTTGTTTTGACTTCGCAGAGGCTTTCTCGGAGAAACGTTGGGCGAGCGCAGTAGACAGAGCTGATTCGCTTGATTAGTTGCCGTCGCTCAAAAGTACGAAAAGGCCATCGAGTCGAATGGTAACGATGTTTCCAGTTAAGAGAAGCGAATTGGTGACATAGGTCACGTGTTGTCGCTCTTCTTGGCACTCTCACTAAAGCTTTAGGAAGGAATCAGGTCTATTTGGCATCCAAGCATATGGCTAAAATAAGGACGCTCGTTTGGGCCAATTATAGGCGCTGCTTCTTGAGCCAACTCGTCGAAAATTAGGTGGACCGGCCACGTAATGCACTTCGCCAACACCCGCTGGACGACTGCCGTCATCGACTAGATCCCACGGGATGTCAGGAAAACACCAGGATGCCCACCAATGCGCTAGTCGGATTTCTTCGAGAACGCCCTGAACGAAGGATATGACGCTTTTCGTGTCCCTCGAGCGAGGAGGATCCATTGGAGCACTTTGGCACTCGACAGGGACGAATCGAGACGCTGTTGGCGCACGCTCGAACAACGGGACGACAGACGATATAGGTTATTTAGGACGATGAAACGCAGCTGCTGCAATGATCACTCTGAAAAACTGCTGACTCTCACCATTAGGATCATTGTGGTATACAGAACGCCTAGTTGCGCACTCAGCGGCACAGTACTGCTTGCAAAGGTGCTAGGTGATCTGACCTCTTGTGCGGCTGAATGTGTCGTCACCGGGGACTTCAATCTACCTGATATAGACTGGAAAAAATCGCCACCTTTCGCTTCATCATCGGCTTCAAAACATTTTGTTGCTATGTGTGTTTCCAATAGACTCAGGCAAAATGTCAGTTGTCCTACTCGCGGTAACCACTTACTGGATTTGATTCTCAGTAGTCGTCCAGATCTCATAAGTGATGTCAAAGTCGCTTCACCTCTTGGCTCTAGCGATCACGCAAGTGTTACCTATGCCATAAGAGTCTCCGGACAGTCACTGAGCGTATGCTTCCGCAGGTGCTATCGAAAAGCAAATTATGACGCTATCTGCCACTACCTGATTTCAGTAGACTGGCGGATTCTTCTTGAGAATTTCACAAATATTGATGGTAAATACGAGTGCTTCCTATCTTTGCTGCACTACTGTATTGAACAGTTCGTTCCTTTTGAAAAAAAGTCCTCAAATCATGCCATGCTCCCTCCAAATCTCCTCAGGCTGCTCAAGCTTAAAGAGGAGGCTTGGAAAAAGTCTCAAACAGACCCTAGTTCAGAAAATGTTGAGGATTTCAAGGCTATTAGTAGCAGGTTTGATCGACTCCAAAGAAAATTCAATAACTATTTGGAACGAAAGTTTCTTCAGAGTCCGAGCAAGTCCTCCTTTCACAAATTTCTAAGTTCTAGATTGAAACGGCATATTCAGATCCCCGCTCTGAAAGATGAAGATGGAAATACAGCATCAACTGACTCGGAGAAAGCAGAAGCATTAGCAAAAATCTTTTCAAGATCATACTCTGACTATTCTCACGATTATTCTGATGAGCCGTTCACCTGCGTTCCATGCACAAGGGATAGTGAGGTGTGGTTCCACAGGGATGAAATCTATGGGATGCTATGTAACTTAACTCCATCTTTTTCTTGGACACCTGATGAACTTCCTCCTTATTTCATCCGGAACATTGCCGTCGCAGTGGCTTATCCCTTAGAAATAATATTTAATTTTAGCTTCATGCATGGAGTAGTGCCAAAAAGATGGAAGCACTCGTATGTTACACCAATACCAAAGAAACCGCCCTACACAACGGCAACAAATTATCGTCCCATCAGCATTACTTCTGTGTTTTGTAGGGTTTTCGAAAAGGTTCTAAAAAGCGCTATTGTGAAACATGTCGAGTCTAAAAACGTGTTACCGGAAAACCAGCATGGCTTCAGAACTGGGAGATCCACAGAAACGGCTATGCTAGCAGCGCTCAATGATTGGATGAAGGCTCTAGACCAGAAAATAAATGTCGATGTCGTATACTTCGATTTTACAAAGGCTTTCGACAAAGTCTCGATTGACATACTGTTGTCGAGATTGCGACGAATAGATTTGCATCCTCGTATAATTAAATGGATCGAAGCCTACATGGTTGGTAGATCTTTTCAAGTTAAAGTCAATAACACTCTCTCAGAATCTTATCCAGTTACCAGTGGTGTGCCGCAAGGAGGAGTTTTGTCACCTATTCTTTTCATAATATATACTTCTGAAATACCTGAGGCTATTGAAAGACACGGTGTATCATGCAAAATGTTCGCTGATGACATAACTATCTATAGAGACATTAAGGGTATTGCGGATAGTGCTTCACTTCAGTTCGCGATAGATATAATTGCCGCATGGTCAGTCAAATTGAAGCTTCCACTGTCTGCCCCCAAGACTAAGCTTCTTCGTCTGGGGTGCCCCCAAGGTAGGTATACATACTACGTTGGTAACACCCAGCTTGAAAATGCAAATTTAGTTCGCGATCTCGGTTTTCTCATTGATTCTAAGCTTACATTTGATGCCCACTGCCACGACATTTCGAATAGAGCAAACAGAGCTATCCATAATATATTCAAATCTTTGCAAACGAACTCTGTTAGACACCTCGTTATGGCCTACAAGTACTACGTAAGACCCATTCTGGAATATGGGACGACGGTGTTTAACCCGTCTTCCAAACGGAATATAAGAAAACTGGAAGCAGTGCAAAACAATTTTACTAGGAGGCTTTGGATAAGACTTCATGGGTATGAGTACTTCGCCATCCCGCCTGCTCCCGCACGTAACAAAATTTTCAATATTTCGTCATTGGCGTTTCGAAGGAGAAGATACGATCTTGTCATGGTTTACAAGATGCTAAATGATGAAGTCGCTCTTCCTCCGGAACAGCTTTACAGTATTCTGCCTTCCACCACCAGAGGAGCCAATGCAAAACTTCATTTTACAAGGTCCAAAAGTTGTTTGCGAGCTACATTCTTCACCCAAAGAGCTGGTTCGGAATACATCAAACTAGAAAAGAAGTTTACAGTTCCAAATTCCCTAAGTGCATTCAAACGGTTATTAGACAGGCACTTCCAAGAAGCTTGAATGATTATCGAGTTCTTGAACTCATGATTTATTTCGCCGTTCCTCTTCTTTTTTGTATGATGGTTAAATTGCGTTCAGTTCAGTGTTCGTTCGTTTTTTTTTTGTGGCTATTCATATATGTGTTGCTGTATCTAGCGTGGATTCCACGTACAAATAAATAAATAAATAAATGCCTAGCGTTCAACTGCGTGTGAACTAGCGGTTAAGTAAAAGGGTGTCTACTCGTCCCGAATTCACCGATAGGTGGCATGATTCTGGTGATGATTGGCTTTCCACCGGAATTTGGAACAAAAGCGTTCTCAATTTACCAGCCACTTGAGGCTTAATGAAACTGATTTGAATCGTTCTCAATTTACTTCGTCGTCAACGTTTGCAATGTGAAGCTTCTGGCACAGGTTACCCTTTCTCGCCATCATAAATCGTCTCAGAGACTCGTAGAAGTGAACTGGAAAGGGAACTATAGTTCTCCTATAGAATTTCACCGGGAGGTGAACAGAAGTTCATGTGCAGACGAACTAATCACCCTGAGCGGGAGATAGACACGAGTTAAAACTTAACCTAAAGGATGTTTCAAGCTCCCGCAATGGCAAATTTCGTTGAATTATAGGAGGAATATTGTTCAACTACCGGTCAATTTCTTTAGTGATCTACTATATAACTGTTCTTCCAGTGAACTGTTGCGACTGGCCGAGATCATTCATATTCTCCCACAGTTGACCGTTTTTTAGGAGTGTTAGAATCATCCTCGCCACAGTTTGTTCCATTATCCCGTACAGGCGCCTTAAAAACTTGACAAATTTATTGATCAGGTAATGTTTTAGTGGAAAAGTGTCAAAATTGTTTTTCAAAACAATATGAAGGAAGAATATAAGAAGAAAAATCATTTCAATATCGAAGCTCTATCGAGTTAATAAAAATAATTGTTATAATAATTAGATATCTATCATATACCAGACTTGTTCGGCAAGGAAAAGCGCTGAGTTGTTCATCGACTGGCCACCGTAAAGTGTGGAAGAGAAAAGGCATACACTCTGCCTTCACGGTCTCCCGTAGAAGTCACATGCATGGCGCATCCTAAACAGGCGTTGATTTCCGCCTACCTTTATTATTCTCATTCTGCAATGCTTGTGCCGTTTCTACTTCGCCCTAATTAGGCTTCGCACCTGCAGCGGTGTGTAATCCAATCACTTTTAGTTGCGTCAGAATAGCCAAGTCTGCTCCCTGATTTCTGCGAAACTGATACTTTTCCCGAAAGCCTTTTTGCGAACGGTTTCGGTCAGAAAAAACTGGAATCAGTGGTTCTCGATTGCTGTCAATTTGTTGGGAGCGTGCTAGAGCAGCCGGAGGAGATGCCGGCTGTGGCGTGCACCCGATGCGAGTATCTTGGTTCGGATTTCGCGCCCAGCTCCATCAAGCCCTCCAACCATCCGAGGTCAGTGATTTGGTACCAAGGATGTGCGCTGACTTGCCGCCGGTAAATTTTTTACCGCATATCTAACGCGGAAAATCGTCGGTAAATTCCGGTAATTTCGGTAAATCCGTTGATTATGTAAAATTTGACATTCCCTCAAGAACAGCTTGTTTCAAGCGGCGGTGATGAAAAAGGCGTGAAGCGTAATTGAAGCTCTACAAAAACATTTCTGGAACATCCGACATCCGGTCGAATACTGCTATATTTCTTTTGGATCAACAGTCAAACTGCTTTTCGAAATTATCACAATTATCTAACTTTCCCTCGATGAAAGAATGACTTACACCTTCAACTACTACATTTTTGAACTATTAAGCTCTTAAGCTCTACTTTGGAGCAAAGCCATACACTTCAAAAAAACAGCACAGAAATTTGACAGGATAACGGACTTCTTTCTTTTCTTATACGGGAAAAAAAGCAATTAATTTTAAACTGAGATCGCAGTATGTTTCATTGTTTCCGATAGACAGAAACATGATTTTGTCTTTAAAATTTCGTTAAATTTTCCTGTATATTTCGCAGTTTAACGAAAAAATTGGGTTAAGAGAATTTATCGCGAAAATGCCGGTAAATCCGTTAAAGCGGTAAGTCGTTAATCGTTCAACGCACACCCCTCTTTGGTGCCACTTATCTGTGAAGATTAGAATACTGCCTTGTACATCGACAAGACAAGTCAATGACCGCAAGTCGTTGTGTAGGTCAAGTTCGCATTCAAATTGCCTCCACAACATCTCGTAGAAGTAGAATGCATAGCGCATTCCAAACGAAATCGATTCACGTCATCCTTTATCATTTATCTACTTATTTGTTAATTTATTTACTATATATTTTGATAATTATTTCATTTATTTATCATTTATTGAATCTCCTTGGAGACGAGCCATGCATTCCACTTCTCTGGGCTGTCCTTGAAGCCACATGAATGAGTATTTCGCCAACGTACCTGGTTCTTTCAAGGGCGCATGTAGGGCAGTAGGCGGAGTCGCGCCGACTGTCGCGCGTGCACCCGATACCAGGTTCCTAGTTTACCGCCCAGGCCAACCAAGCCTTCCATCCTTCCGGGGTCGGTAAATTGGTACCAGACTTGTCTGGGAAGGATAGAGCGCTGACTTGTTCATCGGCTGGCCACCGCAAGTCGTTGTATGGCCAAATACGCATTTAAATTGCCTCCGCGATATCCCGTAGAAGTAGAATGCGTGGCGCATCCCACCACCGCCGGCCTTTATCCTTTATCCTTTACTTGGTTCTTCCATACTGCTGGGGTCGATGAACTGACACGAAAATTGGGTGGGGAGAACAAAACACTGATTTATTCATTGGTGAGCCACCGCAAAACATTGTGCAGAGGATAAATATGGATTCAAATTGTCTTGACAAAATCCTGCGCAAGTAGAATGCGTGGCACACCCTAAAGGAGATTGAGTAATGCAGTTGCTCATCCTTTGTCATTCATTTATTTCATTACGAAAACTTCTTCTCGAGGGTTAATATTACTTCGCATGTTCCAGAACTACCGTTTCCTGGATGAACTTAGGTCACGATGGAAGAAAAATGGACTGCAATAAGAAGAGCAATGAATTCGTGCGACCTATTTCCCATGGCTGCCGGCCTGGTTATCTGCAGTCCTCTTTCAATAGGGGAGTTAGAGCAGCTGAATCCGAATTTCATTGAGAACAGGTAAGAACACTAATGAGAATGGCGAAGTTCGTCTCCATTGTTCAAACGCTTCAGAATCTGCCTAGTGATACGCGAAGTGCAAATATTGTCATGAAGTCAAACACGCCTCTTTTAATAGACGAGCTTATAATTTGATGACGCTAGCTGAAAGTGAAGCAAAGAGTTTTAGGCAGGGTTTTACCTGGAAATCGTCTGCTCTGTGAAAAGTGCATATCACTTTTGCTTTGCAACCTAGAATCGACGTAAAAGTTGCTCCACTTTCATTGCCTTGTGAAATCATCTGAAGAAGCTGTGCATGGCCAGAGCAGATGCCCACTATGTCTAGAGCACTACTGACGGTTTTTGACTTCGATCTTGTTTTAAGCTGCTGTCAAAGCCTTCTGACTTCACCTTCGACATCGAAGTGCACTGGATGTGTTGCTCCTGGGCCAACCAAAATCTAAATCAACACCCTCAGTGAATACCGGGCCGAGGCTTCCCAACGAAAGGACGTTAAGTGGCAGAAATGCATTCATTAGCTATTCGGAAAGTGATTCTATAATCGGCAATCCTTTAAAGTTGTAAATTTAATTTGGAAATACAGGGATTTTGTTGGCCGAATTATACTTGAGGTACGCTCGATACGAAAAAGTCGGCATTCACTCGTAGGCGCCGTGCATTAGACAGGTTATTTATTTATTTATTTATTTATTTATTTATGCCAATAAAAATCACATGCTGCAAAAAGGAAAGAAATTTATAAAAGAAACAAGATCAACCGGCTATTTAAAAACGAGGAGAGAAAAGAAGAAGAACGAAAAGAAACTGAGAAGATGGCACGATTTGTGAAAAAATGAGAACGGTGCAGAGAAAAATAAGTGCATTAGGATAAAGGATAAAGACTGCGTTACTCAATCCCTTTTGGGATGCGCCATGCATTCTATTTCTACGGGATGTCGTGGAGGCGAGCTGAATGCGTATTTGGCCATACAATGACTTGCGGTGACCAGCCGATGAACAAGTCAGCGCTCTATCCTTTCCAGACAAGTGGTAATTCACTGGCCCCGGAGGGATGGAAGACTTGGTTGGCTTGGGCGGGTAATCCGAACCAGGAACCTGGTATCGAGTGCACGCGACAGTCGGCGCCTCCTCCGACTGCGCTACACGCGCCCAAGTGCAAGTGCATTACTAGCGCACAAACCGCGCAAGTAAATATGTAGGTTTTTTGATCTGGATTACTGAAATAGTTAAGGCTCAGTGGTCGAAAAAAGAATATCATTAGGGATGATTGTCCATCGGGATCCGAACTTCACCGCTTCCTGCTACTGCGCTAAGCATGCCAACTCCTTATTTACATAAATTTTTCACTAAAAACGCTTGGCTGGAGATGGACTCGAACCGTCGAAGCCAATGGTTCAAACACCTCGTTACCTATGCGATATCACATGACAAGGAATGAGAGGAACGTCACAGAATAGAGAAGGGGTGGAAATCATGAAGGTGAGTCACTTTTACATAGAGGTAGCCCACAGCTTGCTGGATGTTCAAAGGAATGTTAAGAATCGCAATTCTTTTAGAAATCCTTCCTCTTCATCCAGAAGAACAAAACAATGAAAGTAAATATGTGTAAAATTTAAGAAACTAGTAATGAAAAAACAGAAGAACTAAATAAAATAATAAAAAAGTAGAAAATACTCCCAATTAAGTCACAACTTGCTAAATACTCAAGGGAATATTCTAATTACTCAAACTTAAATTTTTACCAAAAAGGATGGCGAAATGCTCTTAAATCTAACTCAGTAGCGTGTCCCTGACTACCGTAGTAACACCATTAAAACAATATTTTCCAGCAATGGAAAGCAAAATGAGAACAACTCACTGAGAGAAAAACTTTGCCCCAAAATTAGCAGAATTTCCGGTAAAGGCTCAATAGAAGGAGGAGTCTATCGACCGGCTCTTCGTTTCAAAGGCGACGGAGCAGAAGATGAAGTGAAGTTCGAGGAAGTATCGATTGCAGAGAATATGATAGAAATGGACTCGTTAGAGGAACAAGAATCGAGGGCGCCGACACCGTGGCCAAGGTGAAGAAGTCCACTTCAAGGACAGCTGATGACCGCCGCCCCCGTGTCGGCGCCCGACACAATGGGCGCGAACTTTGCGGTGTTCCTGGGGCGGTCGGTGCACAATGGATGATGTAACAAAAGGGAAAATTGGATTCTACGCTGCAAAAAAATCAAAAATAACGCGGAGAAGTCGAACGGCAAAACAAAGGCGGCGAGTACGGCACAAAGGAAATCGCGGCGAGCAGCTACAAAGCGCCGAGGCGGCGGTGTTCCACGACCACACCACACCTACGCAGGCAGCCGGCGGCGGTCGGTCGGTGCGCTTAGGCCGGAGCGGTGCAGATACGCTGCTCCGCCGGTATAGTCATCCCGAATAGCTGGCTTCTCACCCTTCATCCCGCCGTGTGTGGAGCGGATCGATACGTTGGAGCTGGCTGGAGCATAGCGCCGGCTCGTCGTCGCTCTCGCCTCGTCGACGACATCGCCGGCGCCGGCGACGTCGAGCCGACGACGTGAACGCCGGGAGGCTGCGGCCTGAAAGACGAGCTACTACGAAATGCATCAGAAGACCTCGCCTCAGAAGCGCCAGGTAGTCGAGACGAACGCGGCCGGGTTGAGAATTTCGCAGCTCGCCACCATCCCAGACAGTGTCAAAATTTCCTAAATAGTATAGTTGCGCTCGAACGAGTAAAGGATAAAAGAAGGCGTTACTCAACCCCTTTTTGCGATGCCACTTTTACGGGCTTTCGTGGAGGCGGTTTGATTGCGTATTCGGTCATACAATAACTTCCGATGAAATCCTTCCGGTGGAGCTGCCATAATGATGTTTTGATGCGATCAAAACTTCTAGCTCCAGGCGAAACTCGAACCCGCACCTCCCTCTAACCGGGCGGGAGTGCTCTACGTCATTTCACCACCGGCGCCGTTTGATCGAACGCAACATCCACACCTCGTGGAACCGATCAGCACTCACCCGTATCCGGGATGAGCTGGATATCAGCATGGAACCAGTTAATGACGCTGTGTTCGATCAAACGGCGCCGGTGGTGTGATGGCGTAGAGCATTCCCACCCGGTTACAGGGGGTGCGGGTTCTAATCCCGCCTCGCGGTAGAAGTTTTGATCGCATCAAAACATCGTTATGACAGCTCACAACCTCGATACCAGCCACTTGAGGCTTAACGAAACTGATTTGAAATCTTTCCGGTGGAATTTTGGAATTTTTACAGGACGTAGGGTCCCGTGTGGGGAGTCCAAAACCGTAGTTACTTTTTTTGGGATGCTCTTCTGTGGTCGAAAAAAGCGTGTGGACACGTGAGCGCGAAGGTCATGACGCCCTGCTGCCAACCAGCCAAATGTGGTCGGTTGGCGTAGTGGTAGTGTTATAAATTTCCCAGCAGCAAGGCGATGGGTTCGATTTCCCTTATTTTCTCTTGTTGTTTTTTGCATTTTCCGATTTATCGTCAACTGGACGCATTAATATCAATGAAATTTTCACTGGACAAAACAACTTTATCATACTCTATAATAATCCGCTAAGCGATGAGTCACGCTACCGATCGACGACCGCTAAGCGATGAGTTACACTATCGATCGGCGATGAGTCATAAAATAGAAATTACGGGGCACAAATTAAGGCAAGAAATTAGCGGAAAATACCCAGACGGATTCTACGCGCCTGGCGACTCGGTACACGTGCCGATCACGTCGGCGACCGTGTATGGTGAGCCGTAGACGTGCCGAAGACGTCGGCAACCGTGCCCGGGCATTTAGATGATCATCAACGGAAGGCCTTCACAGCAGGGGAGACAATCGATATCGTCGATTTTTTGCGGATGTCGTTCAAGCGGCACGAAACTTCAGCGATGGGCTAATCGAGGTCGCTGAACATGAATTGGAAGTCGACCAATCGATATCGATCAACGTTATCGGTTTTCTGTGGGTATCGTTCAAGCGGCACGGAACCCTGGGGCTAATCGAGGTCCTGACCGGTGGTTTTCTCCCAAATTTAACCGATCAGGGTGGAGAGGGGGAGGGGTGGGAGACACGCCGGTGGTTTTCTCCCAGTTTTAACTGATCGGGGTGGGGAGGGGGTGGGACACGCCGGTGGTTTTCTTCCAGATTTAACCGATTGGGGTGGGGAGAGGGTGGGAGACACGCGGGTACTATGGCCGAAGGAGTGCTCCACAACAGTCTGAGGACGAAACCACTGATTAACGCAAATGAATGACGTTTCTGAACTGTCTGAACATAGTGCCGACGTTGAAGAGATGTTGAGGATGGAGGGAGGGAGAGCTGGACGGCGTCATATCGAAGAACTACTCACTTGATCTTAAAGAAGGTAAACCAAGGTTCGGAATTATTAAGGTTTTCAAATACCTCTTTTTACTGCTAAGGTGACGAGAAGGCTGCACAAGCAGAGCAGCTGCTTGACGTGAGTGATCTTGGCTTAATGACTCTTTAAGGTCGCGCGAAGCACTTGTTTCTAATATAGGATTGAACCCTAATAGAAGTACCATACCTTTACATTTACTGCATAGCTAAACTTCATGAAAGTCCTACTAAATTTAGATTCATAACTGGAGCATATAACATTAAACCTCTAGCAATGGAGATTGCTAGAATTCTCACCCACCTCCGTAATCACTTTAAATATTGTGCCTACAATGTTTATTGCAACACAAGGTGTCTTCAAAATTTCCGGTCCATCAACGATATTAACACCTGATGCTCCCCAGACTGGACTAATGAAATCCATCCAATTTGTGGAAGCAACCTTAGACCATACTCAGCTAACTTTGTTTATATGTTTACTAATATACCACATAACATAATTATTAAAAATATTAAGGAGATAATTAAAATAGCTTTAAAAATGCAAATAAAAACTTATTGGTTGTCCATAATTACAGATCCTACTGAAGTAACTCTGTTCCAAATGGCAACTTCAGATCATAAAAAAGAAGACATAATCTATATGCTTGACTTCTCGTTACAAAATTCTTACTGTAACTTAAATAATATATTTTATAGCCAGGTTAAAAGTGTACCTCAAGGTGGCAATGCAAGTCCAATCATTGCAGATTTAACTCTTTGTTTTTACGAATGCCAATACTCTATTTAAAAAAACAGTTGCTAATAAAGTTTTTCAACCGTTTAGATACATGGATGACATATTAATTATACATAATCTAAAAGATTAATTGATTGAACGCATTATTTCCGAGACATATAAAAATTTTATTATTGCAAGTAAAACTTGTGGCAACATATTATACATCTATGTAATTTTTTTGGATAAAACTATTAGTATTGTTGATAATAACATTTTAACTAAACAAAACAATAAAACTGATTATTTCTCATTTAATGTAATGAGATTTCCCCACAATACTTCGCATATTAGCCACTCTCTTAAAATGGAAACAATTTATACTGAAGCTCTCCGTATTTCGCGAAATTGTACTAAAAATAAAGGCTTTATTAGTAGACTTACTACCTAATTAACTCTCTCTTTCACCTACAGTATGATAAAAATAATTCTTTATTCAATAGTAAAATGCATACTTAATAATAAAATTATTGCTTATAAATATGGATTTACTTATTCATTCAAAGATACCTATACTTTCATAGGTCAACCTATAGATCAGTTATCAAAGTGACTGCAATATCCTTTCAGTAAGTTCTCTTACCTCTAAGACATCCTACATATGTGTATGTATGTATTTATGTATATATTATATATATGATACATAACATTTATTAACTTCATATAATTCTCTTAGTCCATGGTGACATTGAATCCTACTATATTATATAGATACTACAGCAGAGAATCTACCGCCGATATTATGTTGCTCCCGCCTTCTTCGTCTATTGACCTTCCCTATGGCAAAGATACGCCCGTCCCGTTTGACCTAACTTTGTAGGTATATAAACTCTATACATTCATGTCCAGCATTGCACTCACTTCCTGCCCAACTGATGATCCTCCGGGAGTGAGTCTCTATTTCTTCCTTCTTAGTAATTATATCCTGTGTAGGGCTTAGAGGTGAAACAGGATATGGCTACTGTCTCCTATTTAAAGGCTTCTTGCACCTATTAAAGATCGCGGCTTTTTGCAGCGGGGGTCCGTTGGTCTTTTGCTGTATGCGCCCTCCTAGCTTAGAGATCACGCGTCGGCGTGGACGTTGCCACGTTCGATCGATGTCTTGTGCGCTCGCGATGGCAGTCTCGACGAGCAGGTCGTGGCGCAGTGGGCAGCACGTCGATTAACGCGAGAGAGGTCGGTGGTTCGGCTATCACCTTGTGGCAGTGATCGCATCTCAGCTTATTGCTTGGGATTTAGGGGTTCTAACCTGTGCAACCTGTTGTGCGATTTTTGCGCATTTTCCCAGCCATACGTATTTCACCGCTCGAACAGCGCAGAACTTAGCCGCGGACTCCCCCTGAGCGAGGAATGCAGTTTCCACACGAGCAGCTTGGATGGCACCCACCCTGGAGTCCCTTCCTTAGCCTGTTCTGCGCTCGAAGAGCGCAGAACTCAGCCGTGGAATCCCCCTGAGCGAGGAATGCAGTTTCCACACGAGTAGCTTGGATGGCACCCACCCTGGAGTCCCTTCCCTTGCTTTTTCTCTAGTGATCTGAATTGCCTTACTGTGTTAGGTAAAGCGTCCTTTTTGGAGAAATCTAAGAGTTCACTGCCAGCACGATTAACGAAAAATGCTGCCTTTGCATTACATTTTGCTCCAGAAACCATTATCTTCCACTGTCCACAGCTTGTGTTAGAGGGAGAGGTTATGTCAAATTCCCGGAGCGAAAGATCGAGTCTAAAGATATTATTCCGAAAGGTAAGGGGATGGCGGTATAATCGGAACCGTGAAGTCTTCTCCGAAGCTTTTTTGTAAAGGTATTCTGAACAGATTCTGGCCTGCCGATTTCTTGTCTTTGTCTGGGATCAACATCCCTTCCTCTCTTGTCTGACATTTTCACTAAAGAGTATCATGACTCAGAGTAACAGATATCCGAACCTAGGCGACCACAGCAGATGAAAACACAGCAGCAATAAGCCAGAAAAACCACTTGAAAGGTGATTTGTCGATCTGAGTTAAGACGATTTAGACGGATGAACGCTCGCGGACGAGACACGCATTGTGTATCATCAGCAAACTATAATAACGGCGTTCTTCAGTTGTAATTCTGGTCGATTCATCTAATGTTATCGTAGGAAAAGGTCTGAGAGTGCTCTACACGCTCCCGTGAATAGTCCTCCGCATATCTTAAGATAATTCAGCCATCTCAGAAAAGGAGTGTTCCGCCACGGACCTAAGCAATGACAGCGCGCCATTCTTCTAATAAACCATAATAACCATAATAGCAGAAAATATAGGTTGTGCATAAATTACCTGCACAATATATGGCGCTGTCGACCACTACTAGCAGAACTGGATTTTGGACTTCATATTAGAATATATTATACATTTATAATATACCCAAGTGCATCCCAGGTCTGAGCTCATGGATGCTTAAAGAGCGCTAATGGCAAACACTAATCCGAAACGACCGGCTCATACCCAATGTTTCTCGACGAACAGTGTATGACGCCATAAAATGATTCAAGGGGCTTCGGAGTTTGTCGGAGAAGACTGAAAGAGGTAGGAATTCGACTAATGCAGCTCCGGAAATGATCAAAAATGTTCTTAAGCGAACTCGTCGAAACCCTTGTCGTTCCTTGTGAAAAATTGGCTGAAGAACTCAATATTTCTGCTGACTGTGCTAGAACTATAGTCAGAAAAGAGGTCAAGATGTATCCATGTCGTACACAACGGATTCACGTGTTGACCGAAAGAATGAAAGATCTACGACTTCGAGGATGCAAGAAATTGCTGAAACAGCTCGTGAATGGCACGCACCGCGCAATCGTTTTCTCTAATCAGAAAGTTTTCACGCTGGAACTTGCGATAAATCGTCAAAACTATCGCATTATTCCGTGGAATGCTGGTGCTCCTATCGGTGAATGAAAGTTGGTCGGTAGAACAGCACATCCTGCTTCATTTAAGGTGTGGGATGCAATCACTTCAAACATCAGGTCACCTTTGGTTTTTATCGAATCCGGTGTCAGAATTGACAAGGACGAGTACGAAGACGATTTTGGAGGGCGTATGGAAGCCCTGGGCCGATGTACACTTCGATAATAACGGTGCTTCAAGCAGGACTCTGCGCTTGCACAAAAGACTGGGACGAGACAGCAGTGGTACAAACGTGAACTACCAGGCTTCATTGCACTCGAGGACTGGCCCTCAAACTCACCAGATGTAAACCCTCTTGACCTCCGAATCTGGTCAGTTATTGAGAGTAAAGTCTACCCGAACGTAAGTTCGACTTTTTTGGAAATTTACCCTAACGAAGGCGTGAAATGAAATGAGCGACGTGTGATGCGTTCATCACTCGTCTGAGGACTTGTGTTCGTATGAAAGGCGGCCATTTGGAATGACTCTGATTGCTTCTGTTAGCAAGAGAACAAAGTTGCTAAGTTTCAAGTTTTGCGGTCAAGTCCGCATTTGTGTTGAGGTTACACTGTGATATAATTGTGCAGGTAATTTGTGCGCACCCTGTAGTATAGCGTTAAGGAGTAGTACAGCACACTAGTGATAACGGTCAGTATGTTGTTCTACGCAACTGAAAATAGTCTGCTAATAAGGTTCTTTTCTAATGTTGCTGGATTCTCTTTGGTAAGACTTTTGGGCCACCGGTGGCGATGTCCGTTCCTCCACGTGGTGCCACTGGAAACTGCTTGCTTTTGCAAGCCGAGCCAAACACGGACATTCGAATGCAGGCGACAGGCCCTAGTGACAGGCCGGCCTACGAACATTTTGTGTCACATCATATGGTTGATGGCGTTTCAGGCTTCTCGAGATAATGCTACGGCGTCCGCGGGAGCCGACGCGCACTCGCAAAGCCCGGCGAGTGTGAAAAGTGTGCGAGGGTCCCTGATGCGAGGACGGCATCGGGGTGCAACTGAGCTAGTCCGAAAGTCCCGTAACGTAGGCAAGACCCGCGTAGCAACGTTGAATGTGGGTACGTTGACGGGCGGCTCGTGCGAGTTGGTAGAAGCACTGGAGCGAAGAAAGATAGATTTCTGTGCGGTGCAGGAGACGAGGTGGTCCTGCAGCAAGTCAAGGGACATAGGACGTGGCTTCAAGGCCGTTCTATGTGGAAGTCCCAGGACCACCAGTGGTGTCGGTGTGATCGTCTCCGAGCGTTTCCGTGACGCGATTGCAAGCGTAGAACGTTTCGATGACCGCTTGATGAAGATTGTTGTCGCTGTAGAAGAGCGACGATGCCATTTCTTTTCTGCGTATGCTCCGCAGACAGGCTGTTCCGAGCAAACCAAGGACGAGTTCTGGTCCCTGCTTGATGAGAAGACAGCGGAAGTACCGTCACAAGATATGGTTGTTGTGGCAGGTGACCTTAATGGTCACGTCGGAGCAACGAAAGACGGCTACAACTGTCATGGTGGTTTTGGATATGGGTCGCGCAACGCCGATGGTGGGCGTATACTTGAGTATGCAGACTCACATGACCTCACCATCGTGAACACCAAATTTCGAAAGCGTGACTCCCACCTCATCTCGTTTTATAGCGGGAATGCTAAAACGCAGATTGACTATGTCCTTGTTAGGCGTCGCGACCAAGGCCTTGTCACAGACGCGAAGACCGTGCCGTATGAGACGGTTGCCAGGCAAAACCGTCCACTGATCTGCTCGATGAAGATCACACCTTCGAGGTGTAAACATGTCGAGCGATGTGGGTCGGCTAGAATCAAATGGTGGCGACTGAAAGAGAAGGAAGCGGCAGTTATTTCTCGCATTCGGTTGCCGACAGTGACAACTGTCGACGAAACCTGGAAGGACGCTACCGATGCGATAACTCGAGCTGCACGCCTTGAACTCGGCACAACGAAGCCTGGACGACGCTGGGTCGACAAGCAGGCATGGCTGTGGACTGATGATGTCAGAGAGAAAGTCCGAGAAAAGAAACGGCTCTATCACGTGTTTATCGGTGATAAAACAGTCCATAATTGGCGGGACTATCGAGAAGCAAAGAAAGCGGCAAAGAAGGCAGTGGCCGCTGCTAAAGCCGCATATTACGCTGATGTCAGCAAAAAATTGGAAACGCGCGATGGTGAGCGTTATATTTACCGACTCGCCAAAGCTCGCTGTCGCCAAGCAGAAGACATTGAGAAGTTCTTTGGCATTAACGACGAGAGCGGTCATCTTCTGATGGATCGTAAGAGGGCTGTGAAGCGATGGCACGACTACTTCGAGGAAATCTCGAATGTAGAATTTGAACATCCTGCTGTTCCTTTTGCATCACCTGTATACGGTCCCGTTCAGAAGATCACAGTGAGCGAAACTGAAGCAGCCCTGAGGAAGATGAAGTCAGGCAAAGCCACTGGTCCCGATGACCTGCCAGCTGACCTGTGGAAGTCGAAGGGCTGGTGCCCTGCTGACTGGCTGACTGCGTTTTTCAATCAGGTTGTTGCTGAGAAGAAAGTGCCTGAGGGTTGGCAGCAAAGCACGACCATCCCGATTTGGAAGAAGAAGGGCAGTCCTGCAGACTGCGCCAGTTACCGTCCAATTCGTCTTCTTTCGCACACCATGAAAATCTTTGAGCGAATTGTCGACGGACGTATCCGGGATGTCGTACAGCTTTCCACGAATCAGTGTGGTTTCGTATCTGGCTGTGGCACCGTTGATGCCATTCACGCCGTTCGTCTTCTGCTAGAGAAGCACCGCGAGAAACAGAAACCGGTGCATTTTGCCTTCCTGGACTTGGAGAAGGCCTTCGACCGCGTTCCGCGAGATGTTATATGGTACGCGTTGCGACAACATGGTATCCCTGAAGAGCTTATTGAGTGGGTGCGCATTCTATACTCTTGCCCAAGGAGTCGAGTGCGAGCGCCAGCGGGCACCTCGATGGAGTTTCCCATCTCTGTAGGGGTGCATCAGGGATCTGCGCTATCCCCACTGCTCTTCGTGATCGTGATGGATGCAATCTCACGAGATCTCCAAATGGCGGCACCTTGGACGCTGCTGTATGCTGACGACGTCATGCTTGCATGTGAAGACAAATCCGAACTCGAGCGACAGGCACAGGCGTGGTGCGATCGTTTGGCATTGTTCGGTTTCAAGCTAAACGTCAAAAAGACGGAATACTTGACGACGGATGTGAATGAGCACGGATCTATTAAGATCGATGGTACTGAGCTCTCACGAGTGATATCTTTCAAGTATCTTGGGTCAACAGTCACGTCCAATGGCAGCTTAAAGATGGAGGTGAATGCGCGTGTGAGTGCAGCCTGGTCCAAATGGCGCTCGCTGGCTGGGGTGCTTTGCGACAGGACAATACCTGAGCACCTCAAATCGAAGGTTTATAGAACAGTAGTCCGCCCAGTAGCGACGTACGGTGCTGAGTGCTGGCCCGTGACGAAGGAAGTTGTAAGCCGCCTCAGTGTAATGGAGACGACGATGCTACGGTGGACGGCTGGAGTTACGCGTTTGGACCGCGTTCGTAACGACACCATACGACAGAGGTTCGGTGTCGCCCCGATATCCGAGAAGCTGCGCGAAGCTCGTCTTCGATGGTACGGCCACGTCCTTCGCGCTAACGACGACACCGTGTGTAAGATTGGCCTGAATCTTGTGGTCCCTGGAAAGCGGCCCAGAGGACGCCCGAAGCAACGTTGGCTAGATGCGTTGCGCTTGGACTTAGAGATGGCTGGTGTGCACCCTGATCAAGCATTTGATCGGGAGAATTGGCGTCGCCACACCAGAAGAGCGGACCCCGCCACCAAGCGGGACAGACACTAATGAAAATGATGATGATGAAGACTTTTGGGCCACCCTGCATAGCAAAATACAGAAAACAGTCACAAAAAATTATACACTCTTTGAAATGTTGTGACTTTGCCGTCAGCAATGCTACTAAAAAATTAGGAGCTCATATGGGAGCACAAAAATAGAAATTTTCTGAGATATGAGAGGTAGGGATCGCTCCATGCGCTCGTTTAAATTCTTGCATTTTACTCTCGATTGATTGTGTTTCGCTTGAATACTTGTCATTATTTCTCCATATTGTAGACGCATCAATTGACTTATGCGTTTCTTAAAGTTTAGAACCTGAAAACACACTATACATTGCGGATGCAGATTCTGTCTGAGATGTCCCAAGACTGCTTCTAGTGTATCTTTGAAGATGACTTAAACTAATATGAAGGCAGAGACCAACAACAGCTCTGTGACGTGCAACTGGTTGAAGTTGCGCCATGCCACCGACTGAGACCCTATGTAGATTTCAGACTGGATTGGTTGTGCGCGGGCCAAATTCTACTATTGCTACTATCGACTTATAACAGATCTTATTCTCAAATTGTAAAATAGTCGCTAATCCTCTACACACAACCGAGTAACAACACCAAAATTTACCATGCTTGTTAGCGCTATTGTACTTGGAAGATCACCGTACCCTAGAGTGGCAAAAAACGTAGGTAAATTAGCGTCAAAAGGCGAATGCTACCTTCTTACACCTATGTTCTTAGAATGTAAGGAAAGTTTTCCACCATCACTTCAGCGTTCCGCCAAATTTTTGCAAGATGTTTTGGAACTTTCTCCGAATAACGCATATATAGGCTGATCTATGACCTGCATTTACTACTATTATCGTCATATTCCGTCACGACAATAACAGAGGAAATCGTTCTCGACTGCAAGCAAGTTCGACTACTTGTGCTCTACGAGTTCAAAGAGCAAAGCAGTGAAAGAGTCGCAGTGGACAACGCATGGGGTATGATAGGGCCCACCACTGTCTCCTACGACACAGCGAGGTTCCGGAAGTTCAAGAACAGAGAATTTTGTCTGAAGGACCAACCACGGTCTGGAAGGGCAGTTGCGGTGAACGAGGAGCGCTTTCTGAAGCTGGTTTAGGAGGATCCCGGCCCTGCACCCGTGAACTGGCACAGGAACTCAAGTGCTGTCACATCATCATAGCCCAGCACCTGCGTGGCCTTTGGAAGACATGAAGAGAGGTGCATGGATACCGCATGAACTTAGCGGCTGCCAGTTGCAGGTGCACAAGACTCCGTGCATGAACTTCTTGACTTTATGGCAGAAATTGTCTTGGCTCGAGAACCTTTCACTGAGAGCTGCTACCTGCAAACGCCACTGTTACTAGCGATGCCTTCTGCTAGCAGTTGGATCGAGTTGAAGCAGTTCTTCTTGGAATGCAGGACAGAGTCTTCTTCCTTCAAAGGGTCCACACGTTGCAAGGGAGAGTCAGAAAAAACTCCAGTGTTTCGGATGGCATGTTGTGGCCCACCCGCCGTATTCAACGGATCTTGCTCCAACGGACTACCATATGTTTCTTTCGTTGTCGAACCATTTGCAAGAGAAGGTACTTGACGACAGGAAGCTGCTTGAAAAGTGAAAACTGATTGTTTTCGCCAAAAACCCAGGAATTCATCAGAATCAAGATCCACAAATTGCCTGACAAATGGCAATATTATGTTGCAGATAATAATGGTGCATATGTTCGTTAGTTGTTGTTTGAGAACGAGAGGAATAAATTTGAAAAAATTGCTGAGGTGGTCGGATACTTTTTCTACAACCTAAAATTTCTCTACTTTTCGATCGCACACCCGTTTATCTCCAGAAAGGAAAGGAACTCTAGAATATCACCAATCCTTACTCTGTTGTACTAGGAAGGGCACGCACCGGAATCTCCTCTCCAGTCTAATGCTGTACTGCCTCTTCGCTGCTGGCATTTCTATTTTTAGTTTTTTACTGAAATTTTTTATAAGTTGAATACGAACGTCTAGAGCGTGCGCTATTCACAATCATTTTCAGGTTGAGTTTCTGTCGATAAGACGAGGCAGGAGACATCACTCGAGATGCTCGTGAAAAACGCAATGCAATGTGGATTTGAAGATTCGATCCTAACGGCGATTATAGGGAGTTACTACCCGAAGGAATGACAATGAAGGGAGTTACCTATATTAATCAACTAGAAAACATAAAGCCCATCTCGTCGTTGTAGACGGCAGACCAATCTGCACATGGGTCAGTATAGGTTGGACCACAAATTGCAATGCGTACGAAGGCTGGCTGAGAAGTCCAAAGCACGATTTTTTTCGGTAAAGGTTAGGCTTCTGTCTTCGGAACCTCACCATGGCTTAACCTTGCCGCTTTCGTGTGGAATTGTCGTAGTGGATCCGCTTCTCATCCGACGTCACGACTGAGTCATAGAAATCGCTGTGCGGACGAGAATACCAGCGATGGCGACTCGCGCTGCCTTGCTTGTGTCGCTGAGCTGACGTCACACCCATTCTCCACACCGATTTGACCTTCTGACTAAACGATGGGAAGTGGAGGAGTGGTGACAGCCGAACCTCTATGCGAGCTCACATGTAGTTTGTTCTTCACAAGTTTCAGCGGTTGCTCTTTCCTAATTCCAGTCTACTCTAGCTATACAATACCGCTCAAATTCTTTGCAAAAAAGACGCTCTGCGACGGATTAATCCGCCACAAAGCGTCGAATTGCCATAACTCTTCTCAAAGTTGTTTGTTTAAAATCTAATTAACACCATTAGAAGCCCCGTCTCCTTTTCTATCCAGCGATCTAAACACCATCTAAAACGATTGCACAATGACCTAGTTATGAAGCTTTTGCTTCCTCGGCTCCGTTAATTGATTTACGACCCCTCCAAGATCCCCAGTGGCAGGTCCTTAAGGCGTTTCGTTGAGGAGATTCATCGAAACTCAGAAATTCTCTATTGTTTCAGCAGATCTGTATTTGTTACGCATCAAGTGTTATTGTGGTACTAAACAGTGCCAAGTTTGATTAACATTGGCCCGATTTCGGATAAACGCACACGCGCGGATACCTAAGATTCAGTTAAGAATTACCCAACTAGTAGCCTGCTACAGAAGACAGTATTCAATTAGGTTGGCAACTAATTTCGTGGACTCTCAAGCGCCTTCAACAAAAGTGTTCATAAACAAATCACAAATATCAGTTTTCAACCAGAGTAAGATCTGTTGGAACGCGGGACTGCTTCCCATTTATCAGCTACCTGGCTCATCCCACAGCTGTAGAATTCTTGTGCTTTTGAAGCCGAGAATCCTTAGTGGTGCATTTTGACATGGTCCACATTAATAAATCGTCCTCCAACCAAGAAGTGCTGCAGCGAGCTATGAAGGTGCTAGTCATTTGGCGCACAGCCTGTGCTGTAAGGTGGGTGAGTTAGACGCTCCCAGCTAAGGTCTTCGATTTTTTGAAGCTCCCGGCTCGTGACGTGTGATCTAGCGTTATCTTGCTGATAGATATTTCCGCTCCTGAAAATCTCTCTGAACCGATTCCAGCGAAGTTCAGCCTGCGCGCGGCCAGGTTGAGAAGAGTAGATTACAGCATTAATGCTGGAACCGTTCTTGATGTGCTCCCAGAAGTTAGTACCTTCTTGACACCACCAAAAGGAGGGAACGTGGCGACCCGGCCGCCTCAAAAAATACAAGACAATGACTGGGAGCGTCAAACTCATCCACCTTACAGCCCAGACCTTGCGCCGAGTGACTACCACATTTTTAGTTTGGTGCAGTACTTCTTGGTTGGAAGACGATTTAATAATGTGGACCGGGTCAAAATGCACCTCCAAAGATTCTTGGCCTTAAAAGCACAACAATTCTATGGCCGTGGGATAGACCAGCTGCCTGATATATGGGAAGCACTTCTGCGTTCCGAGGGATCTTATTTTGATTATAGATTGTCATTAGTTATTTGTTAATAAATACTTTTGCTGAAGATTCTTGAGAGTCCACGAAATTAGTTGCCAACCTAATACTATTCCATTGCGGGAACGATGATCTTCATAAAAAGTGTAAAATGGCTTTGCGAAATAGACAGAAATGATTAGATTTTCTCTTTTCCAACAAGGAATTGGTCCAATTTCAATATGCGGCGTAGGATTTCTCCTATCTTTGATTTTCGGTTGCTCCTGTACAACATAAGTACGAAAGCAGGGTTTTTTGTGGTCTACAGTAGACCACAAGCACATTCGAATCTAAAAATAATGAAAAGGTTTTGGCCGCATAGAAATCTACTTTGAAAGGCCAAACCTTTTTGTTATTTTTAGATTCGAATGCGCTCGTGGTTTACTGTAGACAACAAAAAACACGGCTTTCGTACTTATCACGTACAGGAGCAACCGAAGTTCAAAGATAGGAGAAATCCTACGCCGAATATTGAGATTGGCAAATCCTTTGTTGGAAAAAAGAAAATCTAGTAATTTCTGTTCATTTCTCATAGCAATTTTACACGTTTTATAAAGATCATCGTTCCCAAAATGAAATAGTAGAATACTGTCTTCTGTAGCAGGCTACTACAGTACGCGCATGTCTTTTGGTCAATTCCCGAAAAAGCCGCTTTGGAGCGTTCCAAAGCGGCTTTTTTAAATAACTTTCTTCAAGTTCAAGCGCTTGTGAAAAGAAACATATATATGAGCTCAACAGGCCAAGCTCTATCTTTTGACGTATAAATCAATGGAGTTGAACAATGCATATAGGCCGGACATAATCAATCGAGTGGGCGCGAGAGCCTGTAGAGTGACCGTTTCGGGAGTTTTATCGGAAATTCACAGCCGCCCTACTTAGAAATTGCATTAGGACTGTCCAGCTTGCCTTTAGAGTGCGCCGTAAACAATGCATATAGAACCGAACCTATCAATCGAGTCGGCGCGACCACTCGCAGAGTGAGGACGAGTGGGCGCGAGAACCTATAGAGTGACCGTTTCGGGGGTTTTAGCGAAATTCCCAGTCGTTCTACTTAGGAAATGCTTCTAGCCTGTCCAGCTTGCCTTTGGAGTGCGCCGTGAACAATGCATACAGGATCGATCCTATCAATCGAGTAGGCGCGACCACTCGCAGAGTGAGGACGAGTGGGCGCGAGAACCTATAGAGTGACCGTTTCGGGGTTTTTAGCGAATTTCCCAGTCTTCTACTTAGGAAATGCTTCTAGCCTGTCCAGCTTGCCTTTGGAGTGCGCCGTAAACAATGCATATAGAACCGAACCTATCAATCGAGTCGGCGCGACCACTCGCAGAGTGAGGACGAGTGGGCGCGAGAACCTATAGAGTGGCCGTTTCGGGGGTTTTAGCGAAATTCCCAGTCGTTCTACTTATGAAATGCTTCTAGCCTGTCCAGCTTGCTTTTGGAGTGCGTCGTAAACAATGCATCTAGAATCGAACCTATCAATCGAGTGGGGGCGAGAGCCTGTAGAGTGACCGTTTCGGGAGTTTTATCGGAAATTCCCAGCCGCCCCACTTAGAAATTGCCTTAGGACTGTCCAGCTTGCCTTCGGAGTGCGCCGTAAACAATGCGTATAGAACCGAACCTATCAATCGAGTAGGCGCACAACCACTCGCAAAGTGCACGCGCGAGTGTGTTCGGAGCGCAATAACTCTTTCGAGATCGAAACGTACCGGCTGCGGCTCGTGGGTTTTGTAGGCAGTAGAAAGCTTTAGTAGTCCGCGAAAGTGCAGAGTTATAGCTTCTAAACAAGCGAAATTATAGGTGCGCGAAAATGCAGATTAGCCGTGTGTGACACGATTTTTTTCGAAATTCAGTCGACCTCTGCAGAAGACGCGGGGTGCTAACGGCATGCAAACGCGTGTGCTAGCAGAACACTGAAGGCACTTTACGATGACATGCTCGCAACTCCTCAGCTTCCTGATCTGCCTTGGCCTCATCTGCCAGTTTAGAGCGGCGTAAGATAGAGGTTAGAGTTTCTTGCGCTCTTACTCACCCAGATTCAAGTTTTCGCCTCTCGGAATGGCATGTTTTTTTCAGCACGAAAAGCTCTATCGAATGGTGTCACTCTCGACCAATTACAGAAAAATGGATTTTTCGACGATTTCCCATCGAGGACCGCGGGCGCCCATGCCGAGCCTGCGTGGACGATGACGTCCATAGAAAATCGATATCTTAGAATTGGGCCCATGCTAGATACCATTCGGGCCAGCTTTTCATGCTGAATTGAATGGTGTTATTGGGAGTAGGGAAAACTGTAATCTGGGCGAGTAAGAGCGAGGAGAACATGGACCGTTGTTGTATTGCATTGCACGCGCGGCCGTGTTCTGAGCGCGATAACTCTGTCATGTGTGAACCTTTCCGGTTGCAGCTTGTGGCTTTTGAAGGCAGTAAAAAGGTTCTAGTAGTGCGCTGAAACAGAGCAATGTAGCTTATGACTGGACTAAGATACGGCGCTGCGAAAATGCAG